>OX392455.1:7320198-8520198 GCA_947623535.1 Coelioxys conoideus | reverse complement strand
TAAATTGCAAGAAACACTCTGCATTTGATTTTTTTACCTGTGAAATAAAAATGGAAAACTCATACATTGGTAGCTTTATTTGTATTTGAACCTTGTTTTGTCTCTTTTAAATTAATTAAAGAAATAATTTTAATATCTTTCACAGGAAATAATCTTATTTTTCAACTGTCCTCTTTTCACCTCCTGTAGGTTCTGTCCTTTTAGTACTTATCTTTAGATTACTATTGTCAGAAGACTTTCAGGATTAATTACATATTTACTATATTGTTCAGAATTTGATCTTTCGTTAATATTACATAACACATATCACCCGTATTTCTGTGAAGTATCAGTGTTATTATAGTTCCATTTTTAGGGATACATATTTCTATGTACAAATTGATTTTTTTTATTTACGTATTTGATGGTAGTTAATTCGTAGTCAATATTGAAGTAAAAGATGATACAGGAGGTTTCAGAAAAGATGTACAATATAGGTTGAATAAGGCAGTTAGAACTTGTAAAAAAGTAGGTAATTCTATTTTGATCGAAATGCAATGAACAACTGAATGAGAAAATTGCGATCTTTTTCTACTGATCTATTAGATTCTTTTAGATTTCCGCTGTCGATGATCTGAGAAGACAACGAGAAATTTCTGCAGAAATCGAGCTCACCGACGACCAACACCTTTGTGTCAGCACCGTCGAGTGAAGCCCGATAAAAGGACTTGACGACGATATAAGAGGAATAAGAATGAAGCGGCAAAGACCTATTCATAGATCAGTGGCCCTTTGAGAGTTCGACGGGAGAAAGAGGCGCGCTTCGAAGACAATGGTCCTATCTTTAGACATCACTTAAGGCGTCGAAAGAGAAACGCGTGTCAGCGACACCTAGCCTGATAAGGATATAGTTGGAGAACCGACACATTCCAGGACAACTCCTTCCGCTAATTAAATAATGTCGATCAAAACAAATAGCCAATATTGAATCCGAACGAAAAACAAAGATCCACTGATCCCAAGCAATTAACTGTTAACGAGCTAAACGATTAACACAACACAAGATGCGCATCAGTTATAACTAAAGTATTAATGAGAGAACCTGGTGATTAAACAAATTTTGAATATTATTCAATGTCGTCGACAAGGAGTTCCTCTTTTCGTTATTATATTAAGGGAACCGGAAAGTAATGTCGATTCTGTGCATTCGTTTTCTTTTGATCGATCCGGCATATAAAATTTGTACAATAGATGTAAAAAGGTTGTCGATAACGAGGGTGATTGCATCATTAATGAAAAATAAAATCGTGTTAAAAATTTATCTACGAAAAAACGACATTACTTTCCGGTCCCCCTAATATTAAGAGACGCGGAGGTGTACGGAAGTATATCATTTTTACTGTAGTATCGAGATGGAACACCATAATAAACTTTATTATTTAATTTCGCTCGACCCTTTCAATTTTACCATAAAAGCATAAAATACATTGAAAATGTTGAGCGGATCTAATTTGATAACCGGGGGGAGTAGTAGGGCGAAGAAATTCGATCAACCGCACATGTGCGTCGATAATCCACGCTGATGACTCTCGGTAGGACGTACATACTCGTCCGCATCAGCCGAAAGGTCAATTACACGGAAAAGGTACCGATAACCGACGGTAGACTACCCGCATCCTGAACCCTCGCCGGTGACTACCCGATACATCGCCCCGACCGATTGTCGAATTTGATTAACCCCCGGTAATAAGCTGTAGCCACGTCTTAATCATTTTCAAGCGTTAACGAACGAGCTTTGATGTATCCATGGTAACAACCGCGATAACAGTTATCGATCCCTGGGGCTCCGGCCGCCTTCCATCACTCTCGTTACGATAAATAAAATAGCAGGAAAATTTCGAGACAGTCGTCGATGCACGATACCTCTCCCGACACTTCCGGATGGCATCCAGAACGGGATAATCTTATTCCCGGAGAATGTTCATCGTCGAATCGATAGGGATACGATCTTCGCTCGTCGTATCGAATCTGACCGTTCTTGTTAACGCGATCGAACTGTTGATTTTAACCCTTTGCGCTCGAAAACATTTTTGTCGTCGGCAAACAGTCGAAAAGTTTGACGAATTTTTTTGAAATTATTATTTTTTATTATCCATTGTCGATATTGTCTGTTTCAGTATGTTTATCGCGTGGATAATACCATAAACTTAGAAGTTATTTATTTAAAATTGTTGCATTAAGTCAAATGGCGAATGTGTGTCTTTCGAGTGCAAAGGATTAATGTGTAAATTAATTGGAATTGAATTTGGTGTTAATTTTCATAGAATGTAAGAAGTTCAGGGAAAACTTATAGAGTATAGTTATTGTTTATAGAGAGAGAGTTTAGATACACTTTTAGTATAACGAAACTATACGACATTGAAAGAGTGGAATAGCTGTGTTGTACCTGCAATCTGAATGAAGACATTAAAATTATATAATAATAAAATAATTTATTATATTTTTTACATAATTTATCATCGGTATCAGACTGAGTAGGCTATTAGAAACGCCAACAATATGTCTTATGCAACTTAGCTTCGGTTATTTGTTTAAATAAAGGCTTCTTCAATAAATTTCATCGATGAAAATTGCGATCAGGTAATAAATGACCAGTTCGTTTTGCCTCGATCGAAAGATCCCCGTTCTGTAAATTTAGCAAGTGTTCACTAGCCAGGGGGTTCACGTCGTGAGCTGAATTCAAAGGGCGATATCGAGGGAACAAGATCCATTCGGTTCGTTAGCACGATAAAGTTTGTTGACAAGCTCGTTCGGGGTCTCTTTTATACATGGTGTTCCACGACGAATGCGATTTAATCGTTAATTTTATAAAACACAAACAAAAAAATCATTTCTTCAATATCGCGATGAAAACTTGTTCCTCCCATTTTGTGACGGCAAATGTGCCAATTAAAAATTTCTGTTATTATACGAAACGAATGCATGGTAAAATAAACATGACACGGTGAAGCAAATAAGAAGAGCAAATAACATTTGTTTCGAACGTTTAATGAATTTATCGCGGTGTTTCTATCAGAACCGAGTTTCTTGAGATCTTAATACACGGTCGGTACTGTGTCTCTATTTCAGTATTTCACCATTTGCTACATCCATAAAAAGGGAGTGTACCCGCAGTTACATTTATACTCGAGACATTCAAATTCACCCTCGCTTGCCCCGTTTCGTAGTTTCTTTCTTTACCTTCTGGCGATATCGTTTTAGGTCTGCGCCTTGTCAAGGAGTATAATCTTAAACAGAATTCTGTAGTCTCGCGACGAACTCGAAAGAACTTTTCGTGCTTTTCCGTCATCGTTCCCGTATCAAAAGCAACGGATTCCAACGTTGGAAACCATTTTTCTGGAAACTGGATTTTTGAAATGTTCTCTTTCTAACAAATTGCAGTGATCGCGTTCCGCTTTCCAGATTTTTGTCGGGATACGATCACGAGGATCTATAAATTTTGATACTTCTACATCGAAATATTTAGAGGATATGTTCTTCATTCTTCATGATCCTACTTTTGTTTTTGTTTTTTTTTTATTAACATGTCATACTTTTTAATTGTAAGTGCAATGGAGACGAACAATATTTTGCAGTCTGAAGTAATTGCAAATTTTAACGAATTACTGATAAATTAAGAGTGACTGTTATTATTGTTTATGAAATTTATGCACAATTATTGTTGTTATACGACTATATAACAAAGTTATATTTCTTAAACATAATAAATTATCTGATACTTTTTACATAAAATGCCTCTTATTTTAGTACTGATTACATTAAAAAAAATATGCAATGACTGACATGCATTTATACATGAAGTATATGTATATGCTGTTGAAGTTTATAAAGATAGAAAATAAAAAAGTCAAACAATAATTTGGTTATCGTGTTGATACTTTACGGTCAGCGACGAGGTTCTGAAACACCTTGTATATAACGACAGAAGAAAAGCAAAAGATTCACGTAAAAGGATAGGAAAAGGTTGATCCAGCGATGAGATTGACCCCGTGAATCGAGAAGGATGAGCGAAACGATCGATTGTCGCGCGTAACAAAGTGCCAGAAACGTGCTTGGAAGTTGAATAAAATTCCTCGTGGCAAGATCAACAGCATCAACCGGATATTGCTCGTTTCTGATCAGGATGCGGCAGAAAAGACAGTTACTCTTGATCAAACCGTGAAATTAACACGATTACTGTTATTCAGAATTACCGGGTGATCGATATCAAGATTTAAACTGTATTCGCGTTAATTGCTAAGTTCTTGTAAACATTGCGAAACATTAAATCACCTTACAAATAAAATATCATCGCAAGTTACAAATTTGTAGAACGATTTCTAAATAATTAGCGACGAGCAAATTTTATTACCTAACAAATGAACGACCGAGTCAATGGCACTCCAATGCACAGTGATGTATTGACTAAAATTAGACACTCAGATTTGCAAACAAAGAACTTCTCATATACTAGAAAACTACTTAACGTACTATCGAATAGTACATAATTTATAAAATGAAAATAAAAACTAGTTCGAAATGAATGCGAATTTTGGATAAGTTGTGTCAGTGAAGAGTTGACTCCGTCATACAGGGACTAATTTAAATATTTTCGAACATACGTGAACAATACTTTTATCTAACAATGCAACAACTGAAAGTCGATGAATATGTGCACATACATGCATAAATTCGTGCATATAAACATAGTCGAGAATGCGTATGTACAAGGAGATAAATAAATTTGTTTTCATTCGACCGAGGGAAAACATTAAACTGAATACAATATAGGTTGCTATAACCATCGTTTCGAGCATGTTTGTACAGCAAACATACGTATCATCAACCATTCTTGTTTCCCTTCTACTCGTTCTATACATAACACCGAACACGATATCGCATAAATTATCCCCCGTTTTTAATATTTTTCCTCTTAGAGGATACTTATAGATTTTGAGTTATAGATAGAATACGCATGTGTAATATTAGAGATCGCGATAACGCATAATGACAATGCGTGGTAATAAATGCATTGCTATACGTACAGTATGTGGTCACACAACGCGTGGTCATATGTCGTATGTGGTCATACAATGCAACGTACGATTATACGTATGTGAAAATATGCCCTGTGTAAGTGTAACGAATGGGAATACAATGTGATGGATACAATGCGCAGAGATATAGCGTGTAGCAATGTAACACGTGAAAATAGAACGTGTAGGAATAGAACCATGCATGTACGATGTGTAGAAATACAACGCGCGGAAATTCAACGTGTGAAAATACTACGCGTGGAAATACAACGTGTGAAAATACTATGCGTGAGAATACAACGCGTGGAAATTCAACGTGTGAAAATACAACGCGTGGAAATACAACGTGTGAAAATACTACGCGTGGAAATATAACGTGCGAAAATACTATGCGTGGGAATACAACGCGTAAAAATAGAACGTGTGACACTGTAACGCGTGGAAATACAACATATGGCAATAGTACGCGTAGAAACACAACGCATAGAAATACCAGGCGTAGAGATACAACGCGTAAAAATATCAACGTGTAGCAATATAACGCGTGAAAATACAACGTATGACAGTATAACGAGTAGAAATACGACATGAGATTCTACAGCGTATAGATAAACTACGCGTGGGGATACAATGCATAGAGATACAACACGTGGATATGTAACATGTGGGAATGCTATGCGTAGAAATACAATGCGTGAAAATCGAACGCGTAGTAATATAACACGTGGCAATATAATTCGGTAAAAATGTAGCAAATGACGACATAGCGTGTGACAATCGAACACGTGACAACGCAGTATCGCCAAATTAATACGTCACGAACGTTCGCAATATTTTCACGGTACATTATGATGCCGAGATTTTCGTGTATCAGAACCGGCTCGCGATCGCTGCCTCCGCACATCAGAGAAGAAACGCAAATGAAAGCTGCGCCACAGATTTATTTTGAGTGTTGCTTTCTCAAACCTGACAATTTCTTTCTGCGTAACACGCGTTTTCCTTGACCGCCGGGACACCCTCTATTTATCCACATTTCACATACTTTTCGGAAGTGAACGTAATTTATGGCGTTTTAATATGGAACAAGGATACCCTTGAAACGAAAACATAAACGTCTTCGCTTTGTTTCATTTTGAAGTTTCTTATTAAGGCTTTCAGAGATCCTTTCCTTAACGTGAGTCCGAAATTACGTTACCGTAAACCAATTACGAATTAATTTTTCATCGCGTTTTAGCGAGAAAAGAGGAACACTTTCTCGTCGCCAAAAGTTTCTTCCTGCGACAAAAAAGTACCCCCGAAAGACCCGACCGATCCACGCCGAATGAATTCTGTTCTCAAAGCGAAGAAAGAGGAAAAAGTGTCACAGACACTTTTCCTTTATTGAAACGGGCATCATTCAATCTCCAGTACTCGGTTGAGTCATTTTCTGTTAATCCTTGAAGAACACCGCGCATAAGGAACATCCTCAACGCGCCTATTCTTATTCGTGTTTACAAAACGAACTGCAGTACGTTTGTCATGCAACAAATCGCGAAGAACGAAATATTATATAACCGACTCTCATTATATCGCCATGCACGAAGACTCGATCTTTGAAGCTTTCGTACATAAACAAACATATGAATTTTAACCCTTTGTACTCGAACGTTGATTCACATTCGCCAATTCATCCAACAGAACAATTCGAACAAAATGTTTTTTAGCTAAATTCACAGAGCCGCAAAAATAATAATTTCCAAAAAATTGGTTAAACTTCGCAGTTAGAAAGAACACGACTTGCCAATAACAAAAAACCTTTCGAGTGCAAGGGTTAACATATGTTTCACTGCGAAACTGTGTGACACGAGCTTTTACGCGTGTATGCTTTTGAGTAACATATCGTTGTAATAGTTACAATTTAAACACGGTATTTATAATTAGTTTACAGTTGTCATAATTTAAAAATTGTTTACCTTGTGAAAGTATATTTTTAATTTTATTTGCGACTCAGAATGATACATGCTTTTGAGTAACATATCGTTCTAATAGTTACAATTTAAACACGGTATTTATAATTAGTCTACATTGGTCATAATTTAAAAATTGTTTACCTTGTGAAAGTATATTTTTAATTCTATTTGCGACTCAGAATGATACATGCTTTTGAGTAACATATCGTTGTAATAGTTACAATTTAAACACGGTATTTATAATTAGCCTACAGTGGTCATAATTTAAAAATTGTTTACCGCGTGAAAGTATATTTTTAATTTTATTTGTGACTCAGAATGATCGCTGTTCGAGAGTGTCCCGTCCGAGGGGTCAAAACGCGTCGGCAAGAAGAAAAATGAATGAAAATGCGCGTGTCAGCATAAAAATCTCGTGGGTTTTATATGAGAATGGCAAAGGGTTGCTTTTCTCACGAAGCACGTGACGACCCGCGGTGGAAATAGACGGATAAAACGAAAAGAAACGGTCACTTTCACCAGGTTGTCGCGTATATTCTTCGTATCGGGGGAACCTCGGGGGTGAGTTGGCACGCTTGCGCAAGCCAAGCGCACTTCAAGCTAGAACGACGTGCAACAACCATGCGAGCTTCAGTTTTCATCAAGGTCTTGTCGGGACAGAACCGTTCGACGTTCCGACAATCTCTCGAAACAGTTTTCTTTTATTTCCTCCGCGAGACAACGCGCGGAATTTCTTCCCACGCTAGCCGCACGAAACCATGCCGGAAATCTTCGCTCGAATCATTTTTCCGTCCGCGTGAAACCCGAAACGTGCAGTCCAGTGTTTTATAAACAAACTCCGTTGTGAAATATTATATGTATTAAAAAGAACATTCGAATTTGATTGATCGTTCAACCCGAACTCGAGTTTTTTCTTTTGGATTTTGTCGTCCCTTTTCGAAGTAGAATCTTGAAACTTTGCGGATGAAGGAAAGCGGATGTCCGGTAAAGCATGATTAACCCTCGAACGACGAGCCACTGAAACAGTGACAAATTAACCCTCGATGATCGAAAGTTTTGTTTCCCTCTTAAATTTTGCAAAGTGTTGCTATTTTGTAGTAAACGTTTAGCATAATACAGCTTTAAAAATGAGGATGTTCGAATGTACGGGTATAAATATATTACTTAAGTTTTAATTAGACCCAACTATTAGGAATTAGAATAGTAATAATATACATCAGTTTTAAATCCGAATTCTATCGTGTGAATATTCGTTACTTCTCAAATTATTAGCAATAGCAGTATTAATAATTTGTACATTAATACCGAGAAAATTAATAACCAGAATGTTAACAATATCAATGAATTTCAAATCCAATATCAACTGCTAGTAAAATATCCTCTGAATATTTGAATTTTCGTTACAGCCCCTGTGGATATTATTAATTAATCCATTAATATTATTGGTAATTGAAACGGCAATAATACTGCCTTGTAGTAATGATCAATAATACTGTATTATGAAATATTTCGCTTTCCGTAATGCAACTAAAATATTCCCATAAAGAATCCCTTTGGTGGTTAAGGGTTAATTTTCGACTGTCATTTTTGTTTTATGAATTTCACTCTCGTAGCAGATTTTATTTTCTCGTTAAAAAAATCTGGGGAGATAATTTTAGTGGAAGCAACGTTATACATATTTTATAGGTTCGGGTCGTGATTGACCCAGCTTCGTCGTTCGAGGGTTAAAGTAATCGCCTTGGAGAATCGGGGTTTATATGTACTATATGGAAACGTCAATCGTGTCAGGGCATCATGAAGCCATCGAGAAAAATTCCAGCGAGCTTCTTGATCGCGTTTCCATGAACAGCTGTCCTCCTAGCAGCTTTCCCGATAACTTTCAAGAATTTTTCGCCGCACTTAACGAAGACTCGAACGATCTGCCCAGCATGCTCGAGGATAAACTGATACCTAGGTAAATACTCTACTTATTTGTTACGGATTTGCTGCGATCAGTTTGTCTGTAAAATATCGTTTAAAATAACACATCGTATTTGTACATCGCTCGGGTGAATTTTTATACTGCAATTGCAGTTGCTTGCCTGATGCAAATTTTGGTACAAAATAAATAGACAGAAAATACAAGCGCTTGTTTACGTATACATAATTCGTTATATGTGAAGGTCCTGTAGATGCTGCAATTATTTGACCACTGTGTTTCACATAGTTCAATTGCAGAATCATATGTGCACATTACATGTACGTAAATGTAAATATTTATCTTATTTTATACAGTATATAACTGGAAAGTAGAAGAAACTTTGTAATGACTTGTTGCGATATCTAAAAGAAAAGGTAGAAGTTATGACATAAAAATATTATAAAATAGTACTTATGTCATATCAATTTGATGTTGGAAGCTTGATAAATACGACTGTATAATCGTTTCATTATAATTATTCGTACGAAGCAACTGTATATCGATTATAGTAAACAATACGCAAGAGTGAAATGCATGTTCTGTGACTTAAAATCTATAAAAGTCTAATACCATTTCATGAAATAAAAGTACTGCGAAGTGGTACTTATGATATACCATTTTAAAGCTCAGACTTTAACAAACGTTACTATTTAAATGCTTCGTTTGTATTCTTTATACAAAATAAATTAAGTCCAATTATAGCTACTAATGATTTAGAATTCGCGTTTTCTTTCTTAGCATCTAACAAAAGTCTGATTTCATGACATAAAAATATAACAAAATGGTACTTACGATATATCAACTTAAAGCTTGAAGTTTGATGAAAACGATTACATAATTTCTTTGACAAAAAATGCAACACAAAATGACTGATTCTTCGTTAAAGTAATTGATCAATTTATATCTAAATGTTATATACTTATAGAAATATCTAATTTTCTATCTACGGTTTTAGGGAATCAACAATTTTGAGATTATGTACTAAACTTTGAGGCTATATAATCTTTTTCGTAGACTATTCGACAGACGTAATTTCGCCCATTGAATACTTATTATCCCTTAACTCGTTAACCTAAAAATACAAAAAAAAAAAAAAAAACGAGATGATTTCTGCTATTCTTATTTCTCTTCGCTAAATTTCAAAAATTTATTTTCTAATTTCTATACTTTAAATAACCTGAAAAGTTTATTTATTGCTCTGTGAAATACGTAGGAAGTGAATGTACTAATAAAGGAACTAATTGGATGTTTTAATTAGAACATTTCGCCTAATTAAGGATGGTAATATACAATAAATCGCAAATAGCGTTGAGAACGTTCCGCATAACGTGCCATCAGTTGATGAGGTTTCATGGGACACGGTGTACCAGACAGATATAACGCAAATAGACCACGAACAGAGAAGTTGCACACAGTGCGGTAAGATATATTGCTTAGACTCGAACTAAAGAGATGTTAAACAGAGCTCTAAATTACTGAAGCGTCTTTGAGGAGCATCGAGTGAAACGAGGTAAAACGTCATCCGCGCAATCATTTCTGCCCTCCATTCAATTATCCGCCTTCTCCTCGTCATTAAATGCTAATGAGGAACAATAATGATGTACAGGCATACGATATCAACGTATAACAAATCATCGTCGGACATTGCTATATGAAATCGTGTGATTTCAAGTAAAACGTAGTAACGATGATCACCATTTTATTACAGGACTAAATTTCTTAATCGAAACACACGCAATTGTTGCCATTTATGTTCCCCGATATTTTTTATTACGCCACCGAATTGATTAGGCGAGTTATTGCTAACGTGATTATCCTTCAATTCAGATAAATTTGTACATATTTTGCGTCTATGGTAGATAGTCATATGTGATAGGAATCTTAAGAATTCATAGAAGCTTATCTGGTAAGCGATAGATATTTGAATCGAAATACAGTACAACTAAACACAAAAAATATAACAATGTTTTTTAAAAAATATTTCAGAATGCTTTCATGTTTTACGCACAGAGTTTACGTGTTTTAGTTACAGAGGGTTGATAACGATAACAAAATTTAATTATTTATTACAATAAGGATTTTCCCATATTTGATACTTCTATTAAACAAAATCCATGCAGATGTAATTTTAGGGAAAATATAATGGGCATTAATTCGATCGAAATATATTTTAAAATCGTTAAACGTCATAGTAATAAATGTTAGCGTGTTATCGTGCAAGATTCAATAATAGAGAAATTCAATTCGAATTCATTACGAATTCTACAATTACGGAAAGGGAAATCAATATTTGACGAATTAGGTAGAACGAAAGGGAATGCTCTTAAGCTCGCGATTCAACTGTTATAATTATACCTTTACTTCTATTATTGGCGAACGATGTTCAAAGTTCACCGATTTGTAACCTCCGTTGAAAGCTCCACATTTTTGCTCTAATTAAATACTTGGCAATCACGTAACTACTTGAAGGCAATGAAAATTTTGCTTATTTTAGAATCAAGCACATTCACACTCCGCTTATAGGCGGGTTTCATTCTGCCCGAAAAGTGACGACATATTTATTATTGCCGTACACAGTGCAGTACTTATTTCATTCGGATATTTAGGGATTTAGGAATTTTGAGAAATTTCGAAATTTGGCAATTTTGGGATATTTCGGGATATGGTAATTTAAGGAAATTTTGGGATATTTCGAGATATGTTAATTTAAGGCAGTTTTAAGATTTGAGAATTTTAGGAAATTTTGAGATTTCATAATTTAGAAATACAATAATTTGGAAATTTGAGGATTTGAGACTATACGAATTTTTACGGATAAAACGATTTAATAGACGATATTCACTTTTGTACTTATCCGATGAAAAGAAACTGCTTCCGAAAAAGTTCGGTTCCAAAGTAAACCTAA
Source organism: Coelioxys conoideus (assembly GCA_947623535.1). Lineage (NCBI taxonomy): Eukaryota > Metazoa > Arthropoda > Insecta > Hymenoptera > Megachilidae > Coelioxys > Coelioxys conoideus. Next base: position 8,508,333 of record OX392455.1, on the reverse strand, counting down.
CCTTCAAAATCGTATCGCATACATGCAACTTGCAGTTCTAAATACAACGAACCCGATTCGTATTTTTCGATCACTCGCGTTCAAAATTTAATTCGCGTAATAATTCCAGCAATCGAGGAACGCAACCGCAATAATTAATAAAAGTAAACTTTGAAAAAAATGACGGGGTAAGGGGTTAATAATCGTGGCAGGTTTTTCGGGAAAGAGATGCAGATAATTCGAAGGGTGAACCTTTATTCGCGAACACGTAGCGAAAGTCATTGAATGAAGAAAGAATAACAGGCGTCAGTTAATTAACAGAGAATTGAAGTATCAATCGGGATCCTTGGCCGAGTTACTCAATTAAATTAGTGGTTGGTCGATAACTCCATTCTATTCCGGCTGGTATCTTAAAGATTTATCTGTCGCGCATTCAGCTACCATGAAATCGCTTTACAGTGTAAACCCGAATCTGAGAGTCTTCCACTCGAGGTGGCTTCGTTTCGCATGGAAGGTCGCCCGAAGTGTATTGCACGTGTCCCACACTTGTATGAATTCGGATACCGGCGATATGTGATTTCGCGATAAAATTCTAATGTTCTTTGTCCACTCCGTTTATCGCTCTCCATTTCGCGCCCCCGTTTCATTGATACCAAACGTTGCCGACAATGTTGCAACCCCGATACGTCTCCGTGTTCGGAAACGTGGATAACTTTACGTTATCTGAAATACGTTCGGATAACTGTAATATGTGGACTACACGGTACATTGTCGTAGCAGATAATATTTCAGTATTTAATATTTTGATAAGTTTTTTATTTTAGTATTCTGTGTAGCAAGTGATGGGTGCGCGGAAAAAATGATAATTAAAAGTACATCGATGTGGCACGGTAGCTTTTTACGTACGATTAAATAGTTAATATGTATGAAATTTAAAAGTATTTGAAGATAATTTAAATACTTGAATTTTGCGACTTTGTGACTTGGGGATACTAAAATTTTTAATCTGTAGAACTTTGGAATCTTGGGATTTTTCAATTGTGGAACTTTCAAGTTTAGGTACTTTAGGACTTTCAGAGTACATGACTTCGGAACTATAGGATTTTAAAAGATTGGAAGTTTGAAATTTAGGAATTTTTGTACTTTGATTCTTTGGAGCATAGAAACTTCAGAGTTTTAGAACAGTGAAATTTTGAAATGTTTGAATTCTGGCACTTTGAAACTGCGGAATATTGAAATTTTTAGTTTTTGGGATTTCAGAATTCGGAATGTTCGAAATTTTGAGACTTTGAGAGTTTGGGTGTTTGAAATTTTAGATGTTGAGAATGTTAGAATATTAAAACTACGAAATCGTTGAATTTTTCAATTTTGTCCACTTTGGAATGTTGCAATTTAACACTATGAAACTTTAGAATTTATTACGATTTGATCTTTGTAATTTAAAAATTCTACAACATAATTTTGTAACTGTTGAACTTTAAAGTATTTAAATCCTTTCATAGAAACAAAAACAGATTAAATGTTTAACTTTAATAGAATGCCCTGTACAGAGGTATGTAGCAATCGTTAGTGCCGAAGCAATAAATACAATTAGTATTGACGACTGAATCAGACTCAATAAAGAAGAATAAAGGAAACTATATGCAAATTCTACGTCTTTAATTGTACATAACTGTCCACGGGTGTCTGATAGAACAAGCGATTTACAATCGTGGATTAAGAGATGGCAAGAACAGTCGTGGAACGATTAAAAGGATTCCATTTTCTCTCTGGATTGCAGATAGTATCGACTTCCTATCAAGATCTTCGAGAATTATAATTGTGACTCTGCCAGAAATAATTGCCTCGTAATTACTAACAGAAATTGGCGATTCTGTCGTTTATTTGTTGGAATAAATTGTGATACAATTTATATAATCGGTCAGTATTGTTAAATGTATTATGAAAGAATATTTCTGAAGCATCTGTCCTTGCGTTGACATTTTCTTCCACGATAAAATGTCGCCGTTATTCGTAATTTATGACTTTTCTACCTTCAGCGTTCGATTTCATGATGTATTGTATCGGTACAGTTGACTCTCGATATATTGCCACCGATGGGAAGGCACGGTGATTGGGAAACGATACTAATCGAACTGGGAAATTTCAAATTTTTAAACATCAGAATTTAGAAATTTTTAATTTTTAAATTCCGGAGCTTATAGAAGATATCAAATTTAGAAATTTAGGAATTTCAAGCTTAATTCGAGGATAACAAATTTAGAAAATTAAACATTTCAGAGTTGGACATTTTAGAGTTTTCAAATACAGAAATTTTAAATTAGGAAAAAATTTAAATTTAACAAATTGATGAATGCCATATTTATGAACGTTCGAACTTCTAAATCCCTGAATTTAGTAATTTCAAATTTACAAGCAGCCAGGTTTGCAAATTCAAAATTTTCGAATTTCTGAAACGACTACACAGCAATGAAAGTATCAAAAAAGTAAGTGCGGATGTATATTCGATGGAAAAATTCATAATTTTCATCGCGTGCCCCCATTTCACGTAAGATTCCTTCAAGAAACCTGTAATTTTACCTGATTAATAACTGTGATATATCAATATGTTCGTACTGCGAGCGCAGGAAATATCAACAGAAGAAGTAACACAAACTGGAGCATATAACAAGCAAAGTTCCCTTCTACGAGTCGGCTATGACCAATATTAACAAAATCAACAGTTCCATCCAATCTCTTACGAACAATGTCGTTTCTTGATTTTATCTCTCCGCGTATCTGACTCGAGGAACGTGCTATCGCGACGATAAATTTTAACGAATAAGCTTTCTCTTTTGACCAAAAAATAAATAGACACTTGTATCCCCTCGACGGAAGCCTGCTTAAAATTTCCGGTTACCGAGGAAAATAAAGGACCAATGATATACGTTTCGTGCTAACTCATCGTTGTCCATTTTAGGCAACAACAGGAGGGCTCGAACGCCGATTCGAAGACCCGGCGATGGAGCAAGAGGGCTTTTCAAAGAAGAAGCAGCGAGGTCGAAGTTCGTTTGCATCGCAGCTCATTAACGGGATCGTCGCAAGGACACACGACTTCCGACGGTCCAAAATCACCGACTCCTTCCAGACGACGCAGTTCCAGCATAGCTGTCGCCAGACCCACTCCAGATTTGCACAGGTACCTCGTTCTTTACAGAAATCCGCGTTGCGGTTCTTGTTGTTGCTTGGATCGACGATTATTCGAGTTTTAATACTTTGTTACCCACTCGAGTACACGAATATTCGATGAGTTTTCGTGATTCGGTGATTAGACGAAGTTTGGAGTTCGAAAAAATTCACCTCCCGCGGTAACTGTTCGGTCGCTGCTCGCGGTAACTGTGTACCATTCTTGTTGTCATTTTAGTCGACTGTGGTTTATTATTTTGGGACTTCATCTGATATTATTTTATTATTGTACTGAGTCTTATTTAGGATTTCACTGTTTTATCGCATTATCTTTTTAATATTTTTAAGTTTTTATTATTTGAGTGCTGTATTATTTCACTGCTTTACCATTTTATTGTTTTACCGTTTTTTTATTTCACTAATTTATCGTTTTACTATTTTACTGTTTTATTATTTTAATATTTTAATGTTTCAATATTTTAATATTTTAATATTATACTATTTTACTGTTTTACTATATTAATATTTTTATATTTCAACATTTAAATATTTCAATTCAACATTTTACTATTTTATCGCTGAATTATTCTGTTTAATATAAACGTAAATTCATTTTAACTTTTCATTTCCACATTATGACTTTATCCCTTCCTTTCCCTCCCTCAATTTTCACCTAATCATTTTTTTATTTAATATTCTAATCCAGTTTGTTAGAAACACAACTAATGTCCGTTTAACTAATTTTGTTTTAAAATGGTTTTGTCTGTTTAAAAATGCCACACTTTATTATTGTTTATGTATTATAACGTGTATTGATCATTTACATAATCTTCCTTTCAAAATAATGTGATTTTAAGCAATGTTATTAATTTAAAAGTAAAATTAAACAATTTGCATTGAGAATTGAGAATTTAAAATATATCGTGTCTTTGTCAACAAAAAGCGTGCATGAAAATTGAAATCGCTACAAAAAATAAATACGTTAAAAATACTTGAGATACCAGTATCAAAATTACATCCGTAGAATGGTTTATGAACGAACGGGTGTTATTTGTTTCGGAACGGACAGTTATTTGAACGAAACAAACACAAGCGCAGCTGAAATTGTCGATGAACAAGAGTTTTTAATTAAAGTGCCTCTTTTAAAGGAGCGATTCGAGATTGAGTGGGCAACGGAAGATCAATATTTTATCATTAAATATTGAATTTCAGGAACGAACTTAAACTTGCGGGAAGGCTACGATGAGAAAAAAAAAATTAAAATCATTTACCCTCGCGGGACACGCTTTGAATAAAGAGTCTGTTTTTCTTTTCTTAAGGAAACTAGTGGGACCCTTTTTGCATCACAGTATCGTACAGTTAAGTTCTTGAATCCAATTATTCTCCCACTCGACGTTGTTTTTTAGTTTGAACTTTTTACGCGGCAATACTACTGCCATCGTTCGCGTAATTGCTTTTTTAATTACTTTCCACTTTGAAAGAGATTTAAATTATCTCGGTTCTTTATAAAATATCGACACCACTTTGCTTTATCGACCTAATTTTCGTGGTACTCACTCAAGACGAATGCTACTTGGTAAAAAGTTCAAGTTCGACGATACTTTGAACGCTTTAGTTGATTCTAACATCGTATTAAAATTTATACAGCATTTGTCAGCAGCACCGATTAGCTAGTAATTGCCAGACACTTCTCCCTCCTTTTAAATTCTTCGTTTATTTGAATTTATCGTCACCTGGTCATCCATTTTAATATACCTCGTACTTATCCAAATTAACGTGTTTAAAATAAGTACTGCTTTATTATTAAGCGCTGAAATAAAATACGGTAATAGAATACGGTAGCTATTACGCAGATTTACTATTTGAGATACGGCTCATTTTAGCGGTACTTTCAAATTATTAATGTAATTTTATAATCCAGTAGTTTGAAATTCTAAAATGCTACAATACCTTCAAATCGTACAATGGACCAGTACTTTCAAATTGCAAAACGGAACACTATTTGTAGATTTCTGTGACACAAAAAGTACTATCAAATTGTAAAACACGACAGTACATTCAAACTATAAAACACAACGGTACACTCGTATTGTAAAACGCAACAGTACATTCGAATCGTAAAACACAACAGCACATTCGAATTGTAGAACACGATAGTTTTTCCAAATTAAGAGGCGCAACAGTGCTTCCAAATCGTAAAATGCAAGAAAGCTGAAAATCTATAAAGAGGGATGTTTCCGAATCCCCGAATGTGGCGTAGCAATTTGGAGTTCGGGTCGTTTAACACTAAAAGTACCAACGTATAATGCACTATTATTTTGATGTTAAAAATGAAGTCGAAAAAGAAATGAATGAATACACTTATAGATTCTTCATCTTGATGACAATCAGCATAAATGTCAAAAAGACCAACTTAACAAATCTTCTCATTTGAAGTGTCAAATTTGTAGAAGGGTCATTTGACCCCTTTTGGTAGTTTCAGTGTTAAAGGACGCTAGGGTAATCTCGAGATCGAGCAAGTAGCTTCACAAGCACGATCCATATCGCGGGTATGTGATGCTAACAACAGATTTCGTTGGCGAACAATAGGTTTCTGCAAGCAGAAGCCGGTCCGTGGGGTCATTTGTCACCTTCACCGAGAAGTCCCACCAGAACACCGGCCATTAGTCCTGGAGCAGTGTCGTCCTCGGCGCATTTGAGTCCAGGAGCAAGTCCAGCTGGCCCGAGTCCCACAAGTCCAGCCGGACCAGCCGGTTCGTCTTCAGGATCCCGTGGTCCAGGACCAAGGCAATATCGTGGAAGGACAAGCAGCATGCCTGCGGTACCACGACACAAGGTGAGTCATTATTTACGTGCATCGATTCTGTGGCCATGTTAATTTCCGCTCGAATCGTATGGTTACATTCCGAGCCAAAACCGACGCCACGTGGGATCTTCGTCCGACAACTGACACTCATTGCGACGGAGATTGAAACCACCCACCATTTCGTATTTACGAGCTTAGCTCCTCGTTGCGTTTGCTTGCATATTCCTGATTTCTCGGATCCCCGAATTTCCAAACGAAATCTGTGAATCTTGCACGAGTCACAAAACGTTACAAATTAACGGATGTATATCGATGTTTCGTGCTTGTAGCTCATTTAATCGCGTGTCGTATCAGTAATTTCCACGGCGCGAAGGGAACAAGTTAGGTTTGATTACGGTCGTTCTCCTTTAAGTCCGTAAATTTTCGTCTGTGCCGTTGAAAAGTTCGCGCAAGCTACTTCTTCGTTTACAACAGAGCCACGCGTTTAGCAACAAGATCGATAACCGTCCTGTTCCACTCATTTCTGGTACTGTTGCTAAATTACCGAACTACGTGATACCATGTTGGAACATGTCCCCGCGCTGTAATGGCCGCCGCCAAGGTTCCGGTAAAACGGTCACTTCAGTTAATTATCCCCTTTCGTTTACTTCGAACTATACGTGTAAATCACCGTAATGTGCATGCGATGCGGGAAAGTTTGCGATAAAAATTTGATACATTGGCTCGATGTTGTTAGAGCGTACACACATACAACCAGTGGCGACTGTGGTGCTTTTCAGGCTCTAAACTTTGAGAAAAAAGTTGCAGACCTTTTTGAGCACTGTTCCATTCAAACAGTAAACAGGAATGACACTCGCCTTATATTATTATAGTTTCAGATTATAAATAATAAACAATCAGATACGAAATTACTTACGAACAATGTAACAAACTTTGTATATTGAACTTTCGCGCTTATCCTAAACTTTGTCAAATATTTGAATAATAACTACAATTAGTTTAATGCATGGGCTGAAAGGTACATGAAGAGTAAACGTAAAATTCACCGTTGTACGAGAGTTGATATGGAACTTCAAAAGGATGAAAGAAAAAGTTGCGTGCGCGGTATTCAGTGATGGAAAGCAACGAGTTTAGTGTATACAGCGTGCTTCCATTTTCCTCTTCCTCTTTTTAGATTTTCTATCGAGTCAAGGAATATGCTTTCTCATTTAATGGAAATTTTACTATCGCGGAACACCGGGATACATCGATAATGTATCTACGCGATGGAATCTAACGATTTTCTGCCATAAGTGCAATTTAATCTTAAAACCTTCGTGCAGTGATTAGCCGTCAAACGGTTTCAAACAGATAAAGAAATTTTTTCATTTTGCTATCGTCTGTCCGTGTATAATAAACGTTCTGTATGCGTTAGTATTTGGACGTTATTACATTGTGAGAAATGTATCCTTAACGTAAGTTCGTTCAACTTCGATGCAAATTTGAAAGTTGTAGTAGACACTCGTTATATGGCTACGGACAAGACTACGAGCGCTTCTGTATATTAGTATTGTTTAATTGAAAAATTCATAGAATGAAAATTGAATTAAATGAAAAAATTCATCATTCATTCATTTCCCAAATTCGCTAGATTTTCAAGTTGTGAACTTGCAAGTTTGTAAATATTAAATTATCGATTTTCTACATTTCCGTACAAAGGACATCGAAAGTTAAATCCGTAAACATTAAATCTGACATTATAATTTATTATAAGTGTATTACAAAATCCAATTTCGTAAATATGAAAATATAAAATATGAAAATGTAAAGGTTCTAAATCTCTCGGTGTGTTGTAACAAGAAGACATAATTGTGCATAAGAGTACTCGTCAATGGTACTGGCTAAACGGGCAATATATCAAGACTGCAACATTTAACGTGTCTCGAAAAAGAAGAAACTTGACCTGCGTAAAACTTGTTGAAAGAAATATGTATGCAATCATTCTCGTATACTCGTTTACTATCAATATTGTACATTTAGTATGAACAATCACAATACGCGCTCCAAAAGTACAGATATCAAAGGACATTATTACGAAAAGAAAATAGGACCAAGAACACCTTGTAGGTTCAACCTTCGATTTCAAGTGCCAGACCGACCTTGTGACCTCCCCTTGTCACATTGGCACAGTCGACGTTGAAGGATAAGGTTAACAGGACATTTGGATCGAGTTTATGCTGCATACTCAAACCTAGTTGAAGATCGCTGTTGAATTTACATCGAAACGTTGAGGTATCGTCCACCTGACATTTTGCTCCTGTTCCCAGGGTCCATTTCTGAACACCGCCACTGTGTGCTAGAATTCCGCTGATCCCTGCGTCCCAACTTGGATTTACTTGAAAAATTAAATAAAAGAAGTTAGTTCGACGTTATTGCGTTTGCCTCGAATTCTGCAGGACGCTGAGAAAACACTGTTGAACAGATTAATATAGCACTTAATACAAATTTAATTTTGAATAAATTAATTTAACATTTAACATAAAAATTTTGAACAAATTGATATAACAGTTAATATAAATCGTACGATTGTAGCAGTAAATATTTTAAAAATATATAAACTATGTAAGATACTACAATCGATAGAAATATTAACAGTCTGTAACATGTTGCAGAAGGAAATATAAAAAAATGTTAAGATATTGTACTGGATTGAAACGGTAAAAATTTGTAAGATATTATAATGCACGAAAATATTAAAAATTTTGAAGATAGTGTGTGAAAATGTAGAAAAGTTATACATTTTAGTGGATGAAAATATTAAAAATTTTCCGAATATTGTGATGGACGATAGTGTTGAATTTATTTAAGCAATTTATTTAAAGTATTAAATTTGCACAGGTAAAAATTAAAAGTTAAATCAGGTTGTTTTTCGATTCTACAATCGCCGTAACACCATACGCGCGGATAAGCGAATATCGAGCGTATTATCGCTGATTTCGATGGAACTTTTCAATCATGATTAGCAATATCGATTCAGGGAAACAGTAATACAATTGAAACAGAACGCGAATAAATTATGCACAGCGTTGTTCCACCTACAGGAATTGAAATTACGTTTTCATGGTATTCTCGTTGATGTATTCGTGAAAAGTTGACCCGATTCAAGATCGATGCTGTTTTGATCAGAGGACACGTGTACAAGTTTGAAACCAGAACCACGAGCGTGGTTCTCACTGCATATTTAACAATAGTCTCATGCATTTGCGATAGAATACCAATTCGTCGATACGTCGTTGATTCTCGAATCGAGAGGGTGGATTTTGATGCGGCGATTAGTTGCGGATTGATTTTGTAATTTTTGGGTATCAGAATTTAGGGATTTCGGAAGTTTGGAAATTTAAAGTTTGAATGTTACGCAAATAAAAATATTGGGCTTCGGAGTTTTGGAATTTTTTTAGTTTTTCAAGATTGAAGTTTTGAAACTTTTGAATGTTACCCTTCATTATATTGGAACTCATGAATATTTGAATTTTTTAATTTTGGGACATCGAAATTTTTAATTTCCGGAAGTTCTGCATTTTTGAACTTTGGAATTTTTTGATGTAATTTGGTACTTTAGAATTTTGGATCTTCGGAACTAAAATTTATTTATTTAAAGACTGCAAGACTTGAAAATGTTAAAAACTTTGAAATTTTTCAACATCGAGATTTGTAGACGTTCAACTTTTTAACTTTTTAATGTAAAATTTTATTTTTTGAAACATAATATCTTTAAATTTATTAATCTTCTTCAAATTTTTATGACTTAGAAACCTCGAAACTTCGAAACGTATATTCATAAATACATTCGCATCTCATATAACGTTAAAAAGACTGCTCAGAAGGAGTTATAGTAGCATCAGAAGCCCTCGAGAAAGATAATAATATTAGAAACAATAAAAGTTGTTCATTATTGGCTAAGCATTTTTTTGTCCTACGAAAGAACGTAGTTTACGATGCATTGTTAATTGAAATAACCTCTTTTCAATTCCCTTTGATGCCACTTTCCTTTATGAGAGTTTCACCCTTCTACTTGTCCGACATTCGAAACATTTAAACCATTCAACGTACAAAGTTCAAGAACAATTAAAGAACGGGGTTCATTGGTCAAACGGAAATCGATGAATTTAAAGGTATATCTGTTCCCAATATGCATCTACAGGAAATACATTATTAAATCGATAAATCTCGAAAGAAATAATTATTTTGAGAATTCAACCGTGGAAACGAAAATCGATTCGGGTGTTACCTTCAAACTTTCGAAATGTTATATCCGTCCAACATTTATTTTAAACTGTGTGCCTGGAAATTGAGATTAATGTTATTGCAGAGGACAAAAAATTGTTTTTGATGACAGAAGTTGCAGATTCGTTTATATGTATGTCCATCAAACATTATTTCACCGTGTTGGATTTGCTTTTTTGATCATGTTACATTTCAGTTATGTCGGATATAAATTGGAAATTGAAAACGTATTATTTTGAAATAGCTGAATTCAACATGTGGGTGTATGTATAATGTTTTTTATATTACATCTTTACGTCATTCGGAATCATTTTTTACTTGCTCGGTAGTTATCTATTCTTTATCTCCATGAAAATATAGCCATTTTTTTAGAATTAAAGTTTTAAGCTATAGTTTTTCTGACAATTTCTTTTGACTTATTTAACGCTTAAAACTTTGAAATATAAAAACGCGTAAACCATTTCTAACCTTTGTACAGAACGGAGAGACCACATTCGTGCGGTATAGAAATGCATTGAAAATGAAATCCGACATCACGGTAATTGAAAGTCATTCCCAGATCATTCTTCGTCATTCGATTCGTTTCCGTGCTATAACCACCTTGATATCCGATCGCCAGGCCCTTTATAGTAGTCACCAGCGATCCCAAAATACTGATGTTCGAATTCAAATCACTGGCTATAAATAGGAGAAATTGATTTAAGAGAATTAAGATTTGAGAGTTTGGATTTTGAGAATTAGAGAATTTAAGAATTTTGATATCTGAAAATTAGTGAATTTAGAAATTTTTACATTTGAGAGCTCGGAAATTTAGAAATCTAGAAATCTGAGAATTCGGAAATTTAGTAATTCCAGAACGTGAAAATTTTTGTACTCGGGATATAGAAGATTTGTAAAATTGGGAAATTTATAAATTAGTGATCAAGACAATTTGAAAAGTCGAATATTAAAAAAATTTTAAATTAGATAGTTCGAATATAACACTCGGCTATAAAACAGAGGACGATATAACGTGTGGACATACGCTACGTAGCAATATAACACACGATATGGAAGTCGTATAATCCGTTACTCACAAAGATACCTATCTCTGTTTATTAGTAAATACGAAACGAACCATAACTTCGGATCTAACGACAGTTTAAATCCGACGTTTGCAGATCGCGCACAATATTATCCTTTATTAGTGGCACTAAAATTTCGTAGTGTCTATGTAAACCTCTAGACTTATTTATTGAGCGATTTTACGATTAATGCTAGTTCGTTTCATTTATCAATCATATAAAACGCGACCTGCTGTGCTATAAATAACAATTACGCGTGCAAAGGTGAGGGTTACAATTGTATAAAAACTTAAAAAATATCAAACTTAACATTAATTTATATAACTCAACATTAATTATAAAATTAATATTACAATTAAGAAGTACAGGAAAAAGTGTTAATACAACATGCTCCTTACAATTCAGAAGTAGAACAAAAAGTGTTAAAACATGTGCGTAATAACTGGAAGTGGATATATCGTTCGATAATAATAATAATAGCGACCATCACGTCCCAATTTCCCTTAAGCGATATAGTGACATCGTGGCTTGAAATAACGAATATTAACGAGCTGGAAATGAATGACGAAATGAACTAACCGATGGAACACAGCGCGTTAACGTTCTGTTGATTGCATTTCACGCCGAATTTCATCCCCCCGGCAGTGGTCGCTGGATTATAGTTAGCCTCCAATAATAAACCCATATACGGCATCGGGATTGCGTTTAGGTTGTAGCCTAACGTCATGGTACCGTCTGTTGTCCATTTTTGTATAAGCTTTCCGTAGTCGCTCATTTTGTACTCCGCGTTCGCTGTGCCTCTCATCTACGATCACAAAATGGCGTTGTATCTTCGAAAAGTCTTTCGAAAACGATGTTTTATTAAATTATAATTTTGATCAAAATATTCACCGTCGATTCCTCGCAGTTCACTTGTAAATTGCTGTCCACTTGCAAGTTGTTAGTGGAGTTTGCTTTGGCAGCAAACTTGATAAGACTTTTGCCATAATGGTAACCGCTTTTGAATACGTCCCTCGCACTTTTTCCTAGATCTGAAAAGCTCGGCACACTCATGACGCGTTATTTAGAGAAGGTTAACGACGAATATGGCACCAACGGTAATCGATTTAGCTGTAAAAAGAAAAAGATTTTTACATGAGTAACTTGTAAAGAGATCGATAGTTCTAATATAGACATAATAAGTATAATTAACTTCTATTTTAAAATATTATTTTGGAGGATGCATGTTGCACTTAGATTGCCGGATTTGGGTGGAATACAATTTTGTTATGGTACAGACGAACGAAGTGTGTTGTTGATTTTATGTAACAAAATTTTATGTAAACTGGTGATTCTTTCATTACTATTATAGCACACCAGAAAGAAAAATGAAAGAGAATAATAATAAATTAGTATATTAATATAAAAAAAATTATAATATAAAATTTATTTCCTAAAAATGTAGTACACTAGACAAGAAGATGAAACAGCGTAGTTATAAGATAGTACATTAATATGTAGAAAGGCGCAGTAAAAAATTTATTCAATAAAAATGTATTTAGTGTTTAAAATAATGCACGTTCGAGTAACCTCAAAGATTTTACTGCACGTAACATATCCGTTGATATAAACAGTGAATTTTCATCATATTTCAGCATACTCCATCTTCTATGTCTCATTACCTTAGTGAGACAAGACAGGGAAGATACAGGGTTGCCCTAGATTGTTTCCTTTTTTTTTTCTTTTGTAAACTGCACAATAGGATGTCACTAGAAACTTCATTCTCAGAATAATGAACTTCAAGCTGTGTTTGTTCTGTCTCGTGTCATTATTTTTCGCAAGAACTTGAACACTTGTTGCATTTTTTTAAAACAATATTCCGTTGTTTTTTTTTTTCGCACAAGACACGAAACGTATTAACGTTTTCATATGGCTTATTGATACGAAAATAATACATAGTAGCACTTGGGCTTTTCCGATTATTATTAGAATTGTAAACTTTTTCATCGAAGGGTTAAACTTTTATTCGAACTAGGGATATATTTTCGAATAGGTCAAGGTTAAATTATTATTAAGGGTCAAAGTTTTTAAATGAGGAAAGTTGAATTTCTAGTCGAATAGAGGGTAAATTTTCGAATTTATAAAGGTTAAATTTCTATTTGAAGATCTTAATTTGTGGGATTAGTAAGCGTTACATTCTTAAATAAGGGTTTAAATTTTAATTCAAATAAGGGACGAATTTCTGAAATCAGCAAGAATTAAATGTTTCAAATTTGTCACGCTTAAATTTCTCTTCACACAAGACCAAACTTGCAAATTATATTCGATAATACTTTAAATAATTCCTCGCAAGAATGCTCTAAAAACAATCTCAAACAACAAACCTAAATTTAAGAGTCCACTCTATAATCGCAACTTTAAAAAAGTAGACCACAAATTTTTAAATCCAATCTATAATTCTACTAATTTATCAAAGTAGTCCATAAGTCCAAAAAATCTTGTAAATCTATAAATCTACAAATGTAGAAACTCAAACTTATGTTTGTATAGTTGAAGCAATTTTTCAACCTAATCTACAAACTAAAGAAAAGGTGACAGTTCATTCTCTGTATTTCGAGCTTAATGCTGATTACTTAAGAAATATGCCACCACGACTCATAAACGAATCGTTCCACGAGCTCGTTGATCGTTCTGGTAGATTTCGCAGAATCGTACAAATGATTCGATACAAGGAATACGTAATCGACGAAAAGTGAAGGGTTTTGTTGAAGCGAAGGCTCGTTGAACGTTTGTTGAGAAGTGGTTGCATGTAGATACGTAAAGGTTACGGGTCGTTCACCAGAATGAAACGTCGATACGACTGGACTCGACGATTGACGCGACAACCCTCTCGATCGTGTCCAACATCGCCGTCCTTTCACCTTCCTCGAAACGGCGGTTCACTTGCCGGAATCTTTCGATACTTTCGGAATTATTGAACGATCAGTTATCACGAACGTTAACAGTGCCGTTTGACGTTTATCGCGGTTAACAGGCCGCGAAATAGTATCGCGAACTTCATCGCGAACTGCTCGGACCGAATGGTTAAGGGTTCTTCACAAGTGCGCACGATTATTCGCGAAACGAGTATGCATACGTATGCAGACTTTTGACATGTGGATTTGTCGAGTGCGGATTTGGAAATTTGTAAATTTAAGCTACTGCAAAATCGGAGATTTCGAGATTCAGGGGTTCGAGTTTTTGTAGATTTGGGAAATTTTAGAATTTAGGGATCTGGGAATTTAGGGACTTGAACGGTTGGGAATGTGGAAATGTTGAAATTTGGAATACTGGATTTTTGGAACTTTGGACCTTTGAGTATTTGAATCTTTGAAATTTTGAAATTTTGAAACTTCGAAATTTTGAAACTTTGGAACTTTGAAACTTTGAAACTTTGAAACTTTGGAACTTTGAAACTTTGGAACTTTGGAACTTTGGAAACTTGGAAATTTGAGAACTTAAGAACTTGAGAACTTGAGAACTTGAGAATTTGAGAATTTGAGAATTTGAGAATTTGAGAATTTAGGAATTTGAGAATAAAAAACTGAAAATTTGGAAACTTAAAAATGAAAAGTTTTGAAATTAAGAACTTGAACGCTATAAAATTTTCAGAGTTCATAATCGTCACTTTATGAAATCAATTAATTCTATTTCCATCAATCAATGAGAGAAATTTTTACGTTCGAAGGAGCATGCTAATTTCGATATTAGAGCGAGTATTTCGTAGAAAAGAGGTTTCTCTATGTTCAGTTTCGTGAAATTATTTCCTCATCTCGTGCAGGTTAATTTCGCAGCACGTGCGCTTTATTTGTAGCGCACGATGAGAGAGAATCGCGTCGCGTTTCCGAACAAAAGCACCGGGAATAGAAGCGTATTGCATAAATCCCTGCTGAATTTTCACGCTCGAACTCGATACGAATGTGAGCGTACAGCTTTCGATTTTATCATCGATTAAACCTTCGTTATCCGACGTTTGAACATTCGAATTGCATAACAAATAAATTGAATTTTTTAAAATAGACATATCTTTAAGCCGTTCGTTTATGTACTTAACAAATGATCTCTTGTAATCTTGTATATTATTATTTCGAATTCTCACACCCTTAAACTCTGAACTTCTCAATCCCTCAAATTTCCATACCCTCAAACTCTCAAATTTGCCAAATCCCAATCTCCCGATCCCTCAAATCCTGAAACTCAAATTTTCCAACTCTGAAGTCTTCCATATTTACAATCTCCAAATAAATGACATCCAATAATTTACCCCAAAAAGAATTCGTCGATAGATATCAACACGACGAACGTACCAATAAAAGTCGGAATTACAATAACGTTGGGGAAACTGAAAGTACGATTCTTCTGAAAATATAAAAAGAACTAGGAATGCTTGCACAGAACGCGAAATCCTTTACGGACAAATAGCGCGATGGTTCTTCGATAAAAAAAGGTCACGATGCGAAGGGTATTTCAAGAATGAAAAATAACAAAAAATCAATAATCTACTTCGTGAAACAGGCTCGAAATTTATATCGCAACAAAGGAAGAGTTGTTTCATGCATAATATAACGTTTTCATTTCCTAAACACACCCTTTTACCGTTTACTTTCGTCTTTTATAAGTTCCTGCTCGGAGATAAACTCTTTCCGTTATGAGATACATAAGTGAACAAAACGTTACAGGTGAAATTGAACGGAAAAGGTACTTCTTTATTTTCGTGAAATATTTCCTACTGTATATTCTCAACGAGAAGAATATCTCCACTGTCCCATTTAATATTTCGTCTTCTGGAATTTAACAACTTCCTGTGACATTCAACTTTCATCGGATGTGCCAGTATCTAAAAATTCAGAAATTAAAACATTCCGGAGAACAAGACTCGTAGGGTCTCAAAATTTCGATGATTAAATAAGGTAAAGGAAATAACAGGAGTTAATTAAAAATGTTACAGTTATTCAATTACACTCGTTACTTGTTACGATGCTTTTCAACATTAAGGGATATTATAATGATTCGAGAAAAAGTGAACAGCACATTTACAAATAAATAAATACATTATGAAAATTAATATATTAGAGAGATACGAGGTTGCCTCGTACGTTTTATTTAAATAAAAATGCCGATGATAACAAAATTCTTGAAAAATTGTTATTAATGTGGCACTTTCTTTAAACTAATGCCTACAAATCTTCCGCGTACAGTTAATCTTGAAAATATAGTCAAGTTTTGTAGGTTCTGCTTAAATGTTGATTTCGGTGAGTCGAGGTCAAAGTGACCCCGTGTGTTGCAAGGTTTAAATAGAAAAGTATCGTTATGTTTGCAGCCGATGCTTGCCGAAATGAAACGCGGTGGCGCCAACGGGGCAGACGAGGGTGAAACCGAAGATGGCGTCGAATATTACAGGCTAAGATCGTTTTCCATAACAGCAAACGGGGTATACAACCTGGGTGATTCGCTGAAAAGCCGTCGCAGCAAAAGCATCAACAGTGTCACATCATCTGGCACAAGTTGCAGCAGCACCAGGGAAGCTAGGTTGCTCAGGTGAGTAAAAAACATCGTTCATGGTGGTCATACCGCAAACTTTGTTACAAAGTCTCATTAACACCAGAACTACCAATCAGTCAAAATGACGGGTTTAGGGTTTGGCATTTTTTTATTACAAAATTTTATTGTCGTCCTTTTGTCAAATTGTCTGTCATGTTTTATTGAGCTAATTAATGGTTGTATATGTTAGGTGATGCTACAATATTTATTTATTTATTTTTCTACTTTATTTTCAGTTTTGAAGTAAGCATGCACATAATACTGGTACTTCTAGTGTTAACATTCAATCGAACTGTACGTGGTAACCATATATGCAGAACAGTGAATTTTTATTTTAACCAACGTATTTTTACTTATATTGCAAATTCATAATATTTAACGTATGACATAGGGAACAAATTGAATTCGATGTGAAAACGGTATTTTAGATTTTTCTGAAAAAGCTCAGGGTTCATGGACGGGTGAAAAGACGGATTAAAAGAAGGGTTCGTAATATGAAGTACTCTTATGAAAGTGAAGATTATGATGTAACTTCAGAAATACTGAGAGAAGAAGAAAAAGAGTGCACTTGTACACGATGATTAACGAGAGGGACATTTATTTCTCGCGCCATGTAGAACGATAATGATAGTTATAATATCAGATGAAATGACGTTCAATATAATACATGCGATTATTGAATCCATACTAATTTACAACAGTCATACCTGAATACTAACAATGTCAACATTCCCGTATTTTTTATGAGTTCGAATTTTACGAACATCTACGAAATACTATGAAAGTACGGCATAGCAAAAGGGTTAAATGTGGAGCCGATTCGAGAAACAATTTAATATTTTTTTCGAATATGTGGAGCCTTTGTAAATCACATATTCGTTCATACCGAGCGAATGTACCTCGATACAAATGAAAATTCCGAGAAAAGCACACGGCTTTCGAACGCGAAATGAAATCAATGGTGGTAATTGGTAACGGAATGACGGAAGCTTTCAATTTCGCGAGCGTCGTGACGTAAAAATAGAATAATTGAATTTACACGAGCGGCGGGGCAGGTCGATGGAAATGTTAGAATTACCAGGTGCTATGACCTCGAACGTCGAAACCCGCCACTTGTCTTTGGTCCCGCGAAGCAATTAACAGCCGTGTAATTACCGTCGAGCAATTACATCCGACTCCAGTGTGTTCGCGGCTCGGGTAACGGTTGACGGAAACCAAAAGATCCTTCTCCCTTACGATTCCACTTAAAGAGATTAAAGGAGCCTTTCTACCGTTTCCCTCCTCGCTCGTCTCGTATAATTTTCTACCAGATTTCCCCGCTGCGTTCGGCATAACCTCAGCCGCGAGACTACCGGCGTCCGGATTGCGGTGAAACACCGTGTAATCTCGGCTAGTGTCCCTTCCGAGAAGAAAAATCGAGGGAATTAGGTGAAATGTTTGATAAAACGCGGAAATCGGATAACGTGGTCGCAGTTACAGGGTTATCTAGTTACGCGGCATTGTGGATTTATTGCAAGCAATTTTTCGAATTACTCAATTCTCAGACTCTTCGAATAGATGACCTTCCTCGATTTACAGAGCTCTTCATTCTTAAATCGTTGGATCCAAGGATCACTGGATGACAAGATTTTTAAATTGCACAATCCTACATTTCTATATTATTAAATCGTTCAGATCCTAGAATCACGAAATCCCTGTATCCATAAACTGTACAATTTCCGAATTTCTAAATTCTTATACTTATGAATATTCAGATTCTCAAATTTTCATGATCACTAGGTCTTTACTTACGCACGTATTTAGACTTCCAAATCCCTATATCTCTAGTTTCCTACAGCTTTAGGGTATATCGCCTAATTCCTAAGCCCCTATACCTTGAAACACCCACATTTCCAGATATCCAAATTCTTATACTTCCAGATACACAAATTCCCTATTAGGACCACAGATATTTGGATCTCCAGATTTTTAAATCCCTAGATCCCTATATGTCTATATCACCTAATTCCTACATTGCAACTTCTCTAAATACCCTTCTGATATTTTGAAATATTCAGTCCCAAATTCCCAGATCCTCGGATCACTGGATCGCTATATTCTCAGATTCCTAAATTCCCGGACTCCCAGATCCTTAAATACCGCATATTACTAGATTCACAAGCTTCCACATTCCCAGATCCCTAGCTCAATACCTACATCCCAAAATTCTCAAACTTCAAAATCTCCAAATGCTCAAATTTCGAAATACCGAAAGCTTAACACTAGAAGTACCGGCATTAAATGCAGACTTGATTTAAAATTGAAAGTAAAGTAGAAAAATGAAAAATTCTGTAGCATCACCTAACATACACAACCATTAGCTCCATAACACATGATAGACATTTTGACAAAAGTGCGGCAACAAAATCTTGTAATATAAAATGTCAAATTCGAAACTGGTCATTTCGACTGGTTGGTAGTTCTAGTGTTAAATCCTCAGAACTTTTGATCGTCGTACCTCCAAATACACAAAATCACCTAAAAATTCCTAAATTAACAAACTTGCTGTTTGTAATCGTGTAAGGTTATTAAAATATCCAGAGAACTTATGAGTCACAGAACGTTGGCTCGGGTTAACGGGTATACGTGACGTCCATTAAAGAATCGCAAAGCAAGCAACTCGCGCAACAAACATATTCTTTTTTCTGCACGTGGTGGATCGATACCATTCCACGAGTCAGCCACATTTCCTCGATTTCCTTTTTTTCCCTTCTTTCTGTTTGTTCCAGCTCGGCGTCGCAGCTTTCTGGCATGGAAGCCGAGGAGGACACGTGCAACGAACGAGTGGCCACTTACAAAGTCGGCATGCTGGGTGCATCGGGGGTTGGAAAGACCGCCCTCACCGCGCAGTTCACCACCAGCGACTATATTTGTGCCTACGACACGTCTCTCGGTAACTTTTATAAACATTTTTCGCTATATTCAAACAAATGTCGATGCAGAAGCGAAGTAGCTTCGCCGATGATCCATTATTCGCGGTACCACATTTATTAACCCTTTGCACTCGAAAGGTGACTCGCAGGCACCACTTTGTTTAATACAGCAATTTGAAACAGGTATCTTTTAACTAAATCTATAGCGTTGCACATATGATGTATAAACATAATGAAACAGCTAATAATGCCAATAAATAATAGACAGATAATTTTGAAAGAATTTATCAAACCTTTCAACGAAAAAGTTTTTCAGTCGCTATATGCTAACAGTGAAAATACCTTCGAGCGTAAAGGGTTAACATTATTCTTTGTCCGGAGACATGTTCAGTTTCGTAAGATTTATTGGGTTTGTTCGTACCTTGACACGATACTCGATTCTTCATGTTTGTTTAATGTTCTTGCCGCGATAATCTACGGTGCGAATTGATTTAATGCGTCTCCGTTGAGATTTATTGTAATTTTTGTGAACGTAGTGTGGTACAATTTAATAACAGATCAGAATCACGAAATAGTATTTATAGTATGTCAGTTTGAAGCTCGAACTTTGCGTGAAACGAGTATATTTCGTTAATATTTTAAGTACAAAACGGTCGGTTACCAATTGTAGAGAATAACGATCGATCTCGAAGTATGTAAAGTCTAACATGTTTTCACGACACGAGAGTGCAATAAAATCACGCTTGCGATGTATCAATTTAAGCCGCAAGAGTCGAGAAATATGACTGCATAAACAATTGATCGATATTGCCAATAAGAAATGTTCTATGTTCAAGTTATGAGTGCATTCTATATATTTCGAATTCAGTTGCTATTTGCTATAATTAGCGATCTGCCGTTTTGTACTTTAAGATATCGATGAACCATCGACGTAGTTGTTTACTCGAAGCCATAAGCTTCAATTTCATATACCGTATGTGCCGCTTTTATGTCACGATATCGCATCAGAATTTACACGTCTCAGAATGAGCAATTTAATGCTACACAACCTAATAGTTCGTTGGTAATTAAACATGATTCGCGGAGTACTCGTAATTAATTTCATGCGTTTCTCGAGGAGTTGCAAAGGATGGAGTTCGAAATTGTTTAACGCGAATCCTCGAAACGTTACCAAGTCCGTTAGTTATTAAAGTTGGCGTAATTTCAAGCGAAATGGTTCCCCGACGTGCACACGCTCCGAGCCAAATCGATTTCAACCATTTCGAGATTTCGCGAAACGTTCCGAGGCCTGCGTTTAATACCTACCGAAGTTTACTCTTGTCTTCAAGTTACCTGACTGAAATGCTGCTTGACCTTCCGCTATTAGATTCAATATCGCGTTCACAATTGAAACTGCAAGGTTTCAAGTTTAGACTTTACGTAACCTTTCCTTTTCACGATTCATGATTCATCTACCGATCATCCGTATCTTCGATGTTGTTCAGTAAATTTTCATTTTCAATGTTTAGATGAATAATCGATATTAATTAATTCATTCATTTATTTATAATTTATATGTGTACAAATTATGAACGTCATACGTTACATACAAATGTAACAATATATGGTATATATGTATATTATAACGCAGGTTACAACAGATGTTACATATGTATACAACTACATATGTTACACGCGTTATGTAATGATTAAATTAAAAATTAAACTCCTGCAAACCGCGATCAGCAATGTTTTCACATAATGTCGGAGGAGAGATTTATTACAGCAAAACAGCAGAGTCAGACGAACTTAAATAGAAATTAATTATAATGGAATATTTCAACGCAGCGATGTATACACAAAAGTTCTATGCATATACCTTGCAATGCAATGCACATTACGTTACTCTGCGTTTGTTCGTTTTCTTTCTTCGTGCTTTGTTTCCCACGCATCCGGTATACATCTTCGATGTTATAGAAATGTAAAATAAACGAGTTCTTCGACAATGGTATATCCAACGATCGTATCGTACAACTAGTATAAATTGCGACTAAAAATGTGGTCCGGAGCCGAGTGCAATTTGAGAAAAAAAAACTGTACAAAAGTACTGCTCGAACAGATATGTATTTATAACTGCAACCACTTAACTTGATTGTGCACGATTACGGATATAAACGAGGGAAATACGAAAATGTAGATGAATTCCTGATGGAAGAACGTAATTGCGATTTATTCAAGTTGGGAGATTAGGTTTTCCGAATATCGGGATTTTGGCACTTT
Organism: Coelioxys conoideus; assembly: GCA_947623535.1. Lineage (NCBI taxonomy): Eukaryota > Metazoa > Arthropoda > Insecta > Hymenoptera > Megachilidae > Coelioxys > Coelioxys conoideus. The sequence goes on along the minus strand of OX392455.1, from coordinate 8,486,326 downwards.
GAGATTTGGGGTTTAGAGATTCGAGAGTTTGGGAATTTAGGGATTTTGGAATTTTCTAATTTGGAAATTTAGGAATTCGGGAATTTAAGGATTTGAAGATTTGGAGATTGGGGATTTGGGGATTTGGGGATTTCGAAATTTTATGATTTGTAAATTTAGGATTTCGGAACTTAAGGATTTGAAAATTTATGGATTTGGAGATTTGGGGATTGGGGGTTTCGGAATTTTCCGATTTGGAAGTTTAGGAATTCGAGAATTTATGGATTTGAAAATTTAAGCATTTGGAGATTAGAAGGTTTGTGGATTTGCTGATATAGGGATTTAGGAATTTTTTGAATCTTGGAATTTGAATATTTAGGGACCTTAACATTTCCAAATTTTACGATTTTGGAATTTTTTAATATTGAACCTTGAAAAAGTAGGATTTTGAGACTTCGTAATTTTGGAGTTTTTTATTTTGTCCCTTCAAATCGCATTAACCTCCAATTTTGGTCCTCCGGAATGAAGGAACACGGTATGTCGAAAACTTTGTCCTAATTTAAATGAGTCTTTTGTGCACGGAAGAAGTCACGGGTAATAAATCGAGAAGGGGACAAGATTTCATGGTCAATAAGCGTAGCCCACGGTACAAAAGCCCATAAATGCAAATTATATTCAGCCCACCGCTGCGATTCGTATTCGGAAAGAAAGTGACTTCGTTTACATCAGAAGCGAATGAATAGTTGAATAATGTTGATTGTCTGCCGTTTCCCCAACAGCTTTTCCCTCTTTTGCATTAGACGCCTTTCATTTGTACGAAGACAAGAAAATACGATTCCTGAGGTGTTCCTACGAAGATAACAATGAACGGTTATTTCTTGATTTCATTAGCATAATCGTAGGCGCTTCTTACTATTTCTCTCTTCGAGAACTATTGAGAGCGAAAGAAAATTTCAGCAGTATCCTTGTTTAAATTTATTAAACTATTGGGAGGTATAGTAAGACGGAGAAAAATTAATTGCAATTGTAATTTGTGCGCTGACTTATGAATTACGTATTTGAATATAGATAATCATTTAATAATTAATTAATTATATGTTTCGCTGGCACTTTAAAAAATTCTCAATTGTTTAAATCTTCAAATTTCTAGACTTCTAGATTTTTAGTTTACCAGATTTCTAGATTTCCTGATTTCTAAATTTTTGGCTCTTTAAATTTGTAAATTTCTGAATTCTTAAATTTCTAAATTTTTAAATTTCTAAATTTCTAAATTTCTAAATTTCTAAATTTCTAAATTTCTAAATTTCTAAATTTCTAAATTTCTAAATTTCTAAATTTCTAAATTTCTAAATTTCTAAATTTCTAAATTTCTAAATTTCTAAACTTCTAAATTTCTAAATTTCTAAATTTCTAGATTTCTAAATTTCTAAATTTCTAAATTTCTAAATTTCTAAATTTCTAAATTTCTAGATTTCTGAGTTTCTAAATTCTTAGGTTCCCAAATATCTACATTTTTAAATTCCCAAATTTCCAAATCCCAAAATTCCCAAATCTCCAACCTGCGATAAAATTAAATGTGAGCAGGGCCTAAATACCATTAACTCTCTCTTCGTATTTTCAATCATCTCAACTTACCGGCATTGTAATTTCCTTTCAACCAAATCGACAATCTTCGACGTTTAATAAGCGGATGATGGGAAGCTCCATTTTGATCGATCATGATAGAAAATAGACCGCGTGGTTCATTAGAGCCATTCTCATTTTTCTGGAGAATTTCTCCTTTCACGTTGCCGGCAGATTGTTATGAAGGAATTGATATTAATATCATTGTCGGAGGAGCCATTTTCATTTAAGGCACATCCTCCTACGGTGAAAAAAATGACATCGATCTCCGTTACACTGTTCGTAATGAAAAACTGTAAGAAAGTATCTTCTCAAGACACAAGGCGTGTGTCGTCATTTTTCTACGCGTTTCCGCTATATTAATACCGATACGCTCCTTTTTCACTTCGTACGAGTTGAATTGTAGGTTAAATCGATAAAAAACGCATTGTTTTCGTCGACGCACACTACTGCAATTTGAAAAACGGGTATAATACTTTTATCGTTTTTAAAAATGTTTAAAAACGCTTCCAATTTAAAAAATTCGCCCTAGTTTCAGTCCGTTTGTATGCTGTTTCCGATTAGTCATATGTTATGAAGTAAAGTTCGTACTTTGTCTTATGTAGGTTACATACATAATATTCGGCTTACATATTTCATGCGACCTGTCACATATCGCGTACACATTTTTCTTTCACAGCTGCTCGTTGCAGCAGAAATTTCGTGTTGATAACATTGTAAAAACGTTTCTGTAGCCATTTTTATTAAATTATTATACCATACGTGCCAATCTGTAATACTTTGATATCGTTGATTGACGTTAGATTAGATTAGGGTAAGTTCAGTATATAACTTCCTCGTTCAAATTAATACATTTACCATAAGTGCCAATTTGTATTACTTTTATGTCATTAATTGATGTTGTACTCCGAGTTTCGTTCCTTAAATTAAGTACGATTGAAAATTTCTTACACAAAGTAAGATTAATAATTTTTGGAATAAAGTAAGATACAAAGTTATTTAAATAAAGAGAAATTAAAGATCGCTTAAAGTAAATTAACCCGTTAAAGTGTGTTTGAAAAATCCTTAAATAAAATGAGATTGAAAATTGCTTGAATAAATTAAGATACAATATTGTTTAAGTAAAGTGAAATTAAAAATCGCTTAAAGTAAGATTAACTCGTTATACCGTGATTGAAAAATCCTTAAATAAAATAAGATTGAAAATTGCTTGAATAAAGTAAGATTAACCTGTTAAAGTGTGATTGAAAAATCCTTAAATAAAATAAGATTGAAAATTGCTTGAATAAATTAAGATACAACATTGTTTAAGTAAAGTGAAATTAAAAATCGCTTAAAGTAAGATTGACCTGTCAAAGTCCGATTGGAAACTTTTTAAATAAAGCACGATTAATAACAACTTACGCGAGATATTAAAAGTTACTCGAACGAAGCGAAATTAAAAATTGTTGGAATAAAGTAAAATTAATTTGCGATCGAAATTTGTTCCAGACGAGGAGTACGGGCAAAAAACCGTTTCCGTGATGCTGAACGGCCAGGAAACAGAGCTGGAGATCATTGATCATCCTGCAGCAGAGATGTCGGTAAGTGCGACGTTATAAAATTCCGTTAACAAAGAAGAAACTCGATCCGATATCGCGACGACAAACACAAATCGCCAGGTCATTCCGTTATTAATGCCGTTACATTAATTTCGGTGTATTCATTTCGGTTTAACGCGACGGGCGATAACTCTCGTGGCGAAATATCAGAAAAAAAATTCAGGTTAATTATACAGAATCCATTTTGAAAGTTCCTTCTTTTCTTCGCGTTTCGCGCGCGTCAAGTGGACGTCTCGTAAACTCTGTCCCTCGTAAAGAAAACATTAACCGGGTTATTTAAAGCCGCGAACTTACTTCTACTTAACGTCGTTACTTCTGTCTCGCGCGAATTTCGTGAGATTACATTATTAATTCAGTTTAAGCCGCGAAGCAAAAAGTTGCACGAGATTCTTTAAGCTCCGTTTTTATCCCGTCTGTAAGGACGAACTCGTCCGTGTCAAAAGCGTGCTCGAAACGTTTCTTTCGTACGCGAAATACGTTTTTTATTACGATTATTTCGACGTTCTAGATGTTGCGAGTTGCTGTATCGATGAACTCCAAATAGAATTCAGGCGCGAAAGCGCGAGCCATTTTGTAACGCGTTAAGGCGGACATCTTCTTTAAGTTCTAAACGACGTTCACGCACGAACGGACAAACTAGCGGAATCAACGACGAATAAAAAGATGAGACTTTATCGTCGTGACCTTCACCTTTGGATTAATGAAACGTGGCTACCAGAATCGAAACTTCGTGTTCAATCCTGTTCGAAGCACGTAGAATCGACACATTGTTTTTCCTCTTATATGAGCTGTTTCTCCTTTATCGGGGATCGCTGTATTGCGTGACCAGCTTCCCAACGTATACTTTCGATAAAACTTTGTGAAATTGTTCTTTTCCTCGACGGTCTTAACGCTAAAAGAACAGATAATACAGAAGCGATAAACGAACACAACGATGAAACTCGAAACGTAATCGTAGCAAATTTTCAAACGTTTCGCTCGCTCCTGTGAAATAGTTTTTTTTTTTTACAAGGAAATTGTGGATACAGATATTATTTTAGATTGTGCATTCGAGGTTGGAAATACTGAAATTTATGAATTGGCAAGTTTAACAATTTTCAGATTCACTAATTCGTATTTAATAATTTTCAGATGTTCGAGTTTGCATATTTAAATTTATTGCTTCGTAGATCGTGGAATTCATAAATCCATATTTATTAATTCACTGATATTCAGATTTGTAAATTTTTAAATATTTATATTCACAAGTTTACTAATATTTAAATTTGTAATATTCACAAATATTCAAACTTACGAATTTATAAATATTAAAATCTGTAAAATTACAAATACTTGAACTTGCAAATTTACAAATGTTTAAACTTGCGACGAAAAAGAAAACGTCTTTCACCCAAATAATAACTTTTAATGCACGTGCTATCAATGATAGAATAATCCAGTTATCTGTCCCCTGCGATGAAATTTATAATCTACATTAACGTTTCGTTTGTTTAAACTAGGTGGAAACATTTTGCTCGACGTACAACCCTGACGTGTACGTAGTAGTATATTCGGTGGTAGACAGACGAAGTTTAAAGATGGCCGAGGAGACTTTGTTGTATCTGTGGAAAAGCGATTACATGGCCAGTCACGGAGTGATTCTCGTCGGGAACAAAGTTGATCTTGAACGAAAACGTGAGGTTCCGTCTGTTGGTGAGTACCAGAAATAACGAGCAAACTTTCTAGCCAGTTATGCACGTTTGCTTGTTGTTTACTTAACACTTTGCGTGTCTTCCACGATTTGTATTAAGGTTTATAGTAGACATCCACACAAAAATTATCCGAACATGACTATGTATTTACAAATTTGGACACTTTTGTGTTCAGAGATTTGACGACTTGGGAATTTGAAATTTCAAGGATTCAGAAAGAGAATTCGAAATCTTCGAAAATGGATATTTGGAAATTTGAGAATTTTGGAGCTGAAAAGTTTGAAAATTTTTAATTTTCGGAAATAGGAGTTCAGGAAATTGGGAGATCGCAGAATTTTGAAATTCTGGGATTTAGAAATTTGGCAATTTAAGAACTTGAGAGCCTGAAAACTTGAAATTTTGCAAATTAGGAAATGAGAGAATTTGAAATATCGGAAATTCAGGATTTGAGATTTCGAATATTTATAAATTCTGATATCTGAAAATTTGGATACATATTAATTTGTAAATCTATTGACTTCGAAATTTAGGAATCTGAGTGTTCGAGAATTTACGAATTTAGAAGCTTGAAATTTTCCGACTTTGAAAGTTACAAAGTTTACACCGAAATTAAACCCTACTCCAAATTAAACACCCGAAAATTTAGAAGTTAAAAAATTCCAAAATTTGTACATATAACAATACAGAAATCTAAACATCTATGAAACATGAAAATGTATAAACTCAGAAATGTGCTAACCCAGAAACGTATAAATAAAAAAATCACGGTTCCTGTTCTACGAAATGTTTCAAACGAGTTTTAAAACCCGTTTCGAAGCCAGTAGGTATGCGTTATCGATTTCGAGCTTGAAAATAGTTGCAAATGGTTTCCGTTTGATAGACCAGATTTGAACGAATTTCGTGACTTGTGTCTGAACAGTTGGTCGACGTTTGGCGAACAACTGCGGTTGCAAATTCATCGAAACTTCTTCGGGGTTGGCCCACCACGTGGACGAGCTGCTGGTCGGTATTCTAGCACAAATTAAGCTGAATCCACAACGAGACCGAGACCAAGCGACCAGGCGAAAGCGAAGCAAACACCGCAGGAGGATTCTGAAACACCTGCTGGGCTTCAAAAGGAAAACCAAAAGCTGCGAGGATCTTTTCGTTCTCTAACGTTCGAAAACAATGATTTTTCTCGATCCTTTGATTTTTCACGATACTTCGAATTAATATTCGTCGATGATAAAGTTCGAACATGCTGTAAAGATGTATAGTTTTTAAACACGCGAATTGTTCGATATTAGACTTCGGTGTTTTGTTTTGAATGAAACATGTTCGATTTATGAATCCGTACGTTTTTCATTGAAATATTTGTCACGTTAATACCGGATTGTTCGTCTGTTAATTGTACGAGTTGTATACGGGGTCGCTGGTGACCCTGGATATCTATCGGAAACATATCCTTCGTTATTGCAGCAACGTGTTCTTTGGTTTCACTTGGAAATAAAACGATAAAAAGGAATGGTAAAATATAATGATTAGGTATATTAAGTTGGTGCAATAGTAATTGCGAATGATAAATTTTACCGATTGATTTTAATATAGTATATCTCTATAATGGAACTTATTATAATAACAGAAACGTCGCTCGTGTTTCGTTTTCTTTTTCTCTACCTCGTTTTCGATGTATGAAAATCTTTGTAAACGTAAAAATTTGAAATTTGCAGGTAGGTACAGATGGTAAGTACGAAGCAAATGCAACGAGAGCCCGGTATAATTATAATTACAATGTATCACATATCACGCGGCTGTTAGAGCGTATTTTTTAATTCGTTAAGTAAAAGTTATTTGCAGAAGAAGCAATTACTTCTGCGCCAATTTAATCATACGATCGTAATTTTCTATGAATATACGTTAAAATGTAATTTTTTGTTTCATTTTGAAATCATTCGATTAACAGTGCTTGTGGCGTAGAACGCGATACATTTCCAATATCCTGCTTCGGAATGTCTTAATTGAAATCTGTCGAGGGACAATACAATCATTTTCGAAGACTTTGGCGAAACATTCGTATTACCACCATTGGCGTAACTAGGTTTTCTGATCAGGAAGAGACAGCTTCCTAGTTTTCGGGAATTTAGGGATTTGAATATTTCGGGATTTGACGAATTGATAATTAAAAGATTTGGAGATTTAGAAACTTTGATTGATAATTAATTGATGATTCTTTAAATTGGTAATTAAAAGATTTGAAGATTTGGAAATTTCGGGATTTGAGAATTTGTGGATTTGTGGATTTGGGGGTTTAGGAATCTAGGAATCTGGAGATTTTGGGATTTCAAAATTTGGATATCTGCGAAATTTAGGAATTTGCATATTTATAAATTTGAGATTTGAGAATGTGGGAATTCAGATATTTAGACATTTAAAAATTTCCGAATTTGGAAATTTGAATATTGGGATACTTGAAAATTTAAATAATTTGGAACTTGAAATTTGGAGAATTTGAAAACTTGGGGATTGGAGAGTGCAAAAGTTTGTGAATTCAAAAATTTGTTAATTTAAAAATTTGAAAAGTTGAAAAATTGGAAAACTGAGATATTCGAAAAATAAAAAATTGAAGAGCGAAAAAACTGGAAAATTGCAAAACTGAAATATTGAAAAATCTGAAAGGCGAAGAATTATAGAATTAAAGACCTGTACCCAGTTACGTCAACGATGACGATAAATTGACCGTGAAACTTCAAATTGACAAACCGGAATTGCTATTTTGCCACAATTTCATGCTACCAAATATCCTCACATACGTTCTTTACGGTGATCTGACGCAAAGGAACCAAGTCGTAGAACGGTTGAACGAAATTAGTATAAGATTTGAAAGAACTAGCAAGCATGTCTGAAGCAGTAAAAGAAGTATTTTACCGTTGAAACGATCGTGCATTTCGGGTGCCTCCTTTGGGATCGAATTTGCATATCCTGAAAAGTGTAATGGAAGCATGTGTTCGAAAGGATTTCCCTGTCAAGGCGGATTTGAATGCGAAAGAGGAAGACGTCCAAAGGAATTATTTATTCAACTTTGAACGTATTGATTTTTAGAGAAGTATACCACGGAGGGTTACTATCACCGGTCGCGACAGCTTTCTAGAGTAAAGTGGTTCTCCAGGAAACTTTCTGTGATATGCAAAACGACGATAGAAATTTAAAGTAGATTTTGGTTTTAGTCACCTCGTACGATACGATAATGTATGTATCCGCGGACAGTTCAATATGCGAATAAGAAAACGAGGAAAAAGGAAAGGGATTTTCCTCGTGTTAAATTTAAAAATCTCTGATCTCCAGAGTTCTCGAATTTCCTCGTTTCTCTGCCATCTTCAGTGTTGACGCATCCGCAACATATGTAACAATAACACAATCGATGGCTGGCCACTGGCATGGACCAAAATATATCAATTACTCTGTTATACAGTCGCTGAAGCATTAAGATGATCGAACTGCACTCTCTCTATCTTGGCACTTCATGGTGTGTTTGGCTATTTTCGCTCTGAAATGTGTTGTAAATAAATATCACTTAGAGAACAGAAGCGTATTTCATTCATTTAATCCGTCAAACCCAGGGAGGTATTCTGGTTTTTATCGCGTAAATTCGCGTCGCGTGAAACAATAATGGTGCACGAAATTTGTAGTGAGAACAAATCGTCGAACTCTCATTGATCTTATAACTCACTCATTAAGAACTAATAAATAAAGACAAAGTAAGATAAAGATGTACGAACAATTTCATGTTGTAAATCAGATATAATTATGCACGCTTGAATTTCATCTCTTCGTTATTAACTGATGATACTTTCATTCTATATAATACATAGTAATCTAATTATATATCAAGCGAAAGTTTAAGAGCTACGATATAGTAATCTAAGGCTTCGGTACTATAATATGATAACAACGTTTCTTATAATTGCATTTTACATTCAAATTTACATTCATAATGCAAGTACTACAAGGATTTAATATGTAAAGAAAATACAACAGACAGTACCTTATTTCGATGTAATTAATTTAATAATATAAAAGCATTTTGAAAGCGTATTTTAAAATTTATGTTTTCGCGTGCGCCGTCTCAAGAAAGTACCGTTAGAGTCATCTAGTGTCGGAGTGTGAAAACAACGAAATAGAAAATTGTGTTTTTTTATGAAATAAAACATTCTAACGTCTGGCTGACGATCGGAAATCGTTCTACGGACACAAGAAATTAAAAGCAGCGCCTTTATAGTGGACTTAAAATATTATATTCGAAAATTTTGAAAATTGCATTTTTATGGACCTAGAAATGCCTGTCCATCTAGCTGTAGAAAGTGAGAACTCATGGAATTAAATTTGAAGTACCTTACCACAAGAAATATTAATTTTTTCGATTATTATGCTTCCAAATAGTGATATTAAACATTCTGAGAGTACCCTTTATGCGTTAACAAGTCGAAAAGGTAAATTATTGTAAAGATTGTGTTAGAAATGTAGTGCAATTGGTTCCTACCTTTAACCGTTAGATGGCTAGGCATTTTGTGGCCCATAAAATGCAATTTTTTTACATTTTCGAGTATAATGCCCAAATCAAAACGTAAAGGCACTTTTGTGACATTGTCGTGTCCGTAGCGCAATTATTTACCATCAGCGAATTGTAAAAATGCTCCGTTTTATGAAAATACGCAATCTTTCATTTTGATAGTTCTACATGCCACAGCTAGATGACACTACTGGTACTTTTTCAAAATTGCGCATGCGAAAATATAAATTTTAAAATACATGGAAACTTTCAAAAGACTGTGGAATTTTAAAATTAATTGTTCTGTAAATTTCAATGTACAATTCAATACAAGTTACGTTGTACTTCTGTAATTCGGTTGTAGTTCCTAGAATTATCTTCAGGGAACATAAGGTGCTTAATAAAACTAGTTTGCTTTAAAGTTAAGTATTTATTTGTAGAAACATTATCAGTTTCAGAAATGTTTTCTGTAATTTATCTGTGTTAATTATAATATGTATAAATGCTCGATGTAACAACAGTCGAATAAAGATTTACTGAAATACCGATTGAACAAAGAGTCATAATCAGATGTTTCCCGAAATTGTTCACATTGTGTAGCACTAGTCCTATTCCCCTTCTGGCAACAGTGTGTATAACTGGTACCAATATGAAAACATTAAAAGACTCGTTTTAGCGTCCACGTGCGTGACAGTTTTGTGGTTATGTTCCCTAATGTGTAGTATAGTGCGTAAATTGAATTTACAATATCGTTGTAAATGACTGTAAAAACTTAAATAAATCATGTCAAGTTGTAAAATACATAACGTAAGATTTTATAACCTCGAACCCCGTTCTGTTACTTGTTTATCTTATGAGTCTAAAACGAAAAAGTTAGCTCTCGCAAGGTTAGTATTTCAGTTTACTATTACGTTTCAGCTTCAATAACTCCTATAATAACATTTCCGAATAATCTGTTACAGAAACGATAACTCAATTGAGGTTTGGAATGTCGGGAATGCACCTTTCGTGGAATGTACAATAAGTGGTCATGCAGAGAATTCAATAGAGAGCATCCTTTGGATCGGCCCGAGGTTGTTTTCCACTGGTCTCCATGGAATGATAACAGAGTATAATTTATCAACATTATCTGTTAAGAACGAAGTTGCGGTCACTGGTGGCGCGGCTTGGTGCATGGACGTTAATCATAAACAGACATGCTTAGCTGTTGGTACCGAAGATGGGTACATCAATACTTTTACCGTTAACCCTGATGCATTGGTGTATGAAAGAATTTTTGATAAGCAGAAAGGCAGAATTCTTTGTATCAAATGGGATAACACGGGAGAAATGATTTACTCCGGATCTGTTGACACGATCAGAGTTTGGAATGCCATATCTGGTCATGCCATTCATAAGATGACGACCGGTAGGAAAGAAGCTAAAAAAGAAACCATTATTTGGTGTTTAGAAGTAACGGATGATAATGTTATAATTTCTGGGGATTCTCGTGGATGTTTATCATTCTGGGATCCCCATATGGGCACATTAATTGAGTCCCATGAGAGTCACACGGCTGACATACTAGCTGTTACTTTATCTCATGACAGGAATACCGTGTACTGTGCCGGAGTCGATCCCGTAGTAAGAAGTTTTTCCAAAATAAGTATGAAATCAACTGGTAAAGCACAATGGGTGAAAGGAATTGAGAGGAGGTTGCACGCTCACGATGTGAGGGCTTTGGTAGAGGCAGATGGAAAACTATACTCGGCCGGTGTGGATGGATATCTCGCGCAATCGAGTTATCCACCAAAAGTACTTGTTAAGTACCCACCATTACTTCAGCCTCCGTGCGCTACCGTTTGTCGAAAGTCTAGATGTATTTTATTACGGTATACAAATTTTCTCGAACTGTGGAGACTCGGGTCATCCACAAAAGTACCTCCTGAGTCGGTACGTCCCGGTATGTTCCACCAGTTAGAAGAGGAGCCCATAAAGTTGTTACAATTAAAGACTAAAAAGGATGAAGCCATAATTTCCTGCGCCATCAATAAGGACTCAAAAACTATTGTCTATTCGACCGACAATCATGTTCGAGTTTTCAACTTTGACGTTGTCGAAGGAGACGCTCAATTGTCGAAGAACGATACCGACGTTTCCGTAACAAGAATACAGAAAATGATGTTCAGTCCAAACGGAAAACTGTTTCTGACGATCAATAACAACGGGAAAAAGAACATGGTGACGCTGTATAAAGTGGAGAAGAAACGTTTAAGGCATCTTGGTTCTTTTCATACGAACAAAGAATCTATCGTAGATGTCGGACTAGTTTGTATTTCACCTGACAGTAAATACTTTGTGTGTGCCGATCGGCAAGGTAGCATCGCTGTGTATAATTTTAGTGAGACTGCGTCCGTCGACGCACCGATGGCATGGTTATTACCCAAGTACAGTTGTCCGCCAACGGCTATGGCTATACAGAAAGACACTTTGAACTTGGTTGTCGTGTATTCTGATCACAAGGTAAGGGAAGGAGAAATATAGTACAACGTTGTAAGATACCAAGGATTTTTCTTAAACCTTGGATATTGAAATTTATTTCGTACCAGATAATATGCCGTCGTAATACGATGAGTTGGCGGTAATTACAACGGCTATAAAAACCGTATGACCCTGTATTTCCTGCTACCATGGAAGTTGCAGTAAATCGTTGCCATAACTCCGTTGGTATTACGATGTCGCGTGCAAAATTAAAAACGATAAAACGCGAACATTTTATCGACAATTTTATCTTTGACGCGTAATCGTCGGATGTTTAATTTCAGATCATCGAGTATAACATTCTACAAAGGCAGTTCACCAAGTTCTCGAACAGTTTGCAATGTCGACTCCCGAAGCAGTGGCTGGCGCGACCGTTCCCCATAACGAACATCATTTTCGATCCCCGCAACGAGAACATCATAATCATGCACGACGACTCGACGGTGTACGTGATCGATAAATTGAACGAGCTCGCGGAGAACAACGCAAAAATGCCGAAACGCGAGAACGGTGATATAACGGAGGACGGTACATCCATCATTGGCTCGCACTCCCAGCAAGCCTTTCAAGTCCTCAAGAAGTACAAGGTAATTTCGATTTATCTTATTATCGAAGGTAAAATTAATAAAAAAAAAGGGTTTTTATTATGTAAATATAATTTATTTAAAAATTGATAAAATTATCCAAAGTAACAAAGATTCTTTGTGCTTGCAGCATCTGGTGTATTTAGACTGGTTAAACGACGAAGAATTAGTTGCCGTCGAAGTGAATCCGATATCCTTGACGGAAAAGTTACCACCCACTCTCAAACAAAAGTGGTTCGGAATGTAAATATTCGGAGAACGAATGAAATCCCACATATCGTGGGATTGAGTATTCTGTACAAAGTTGTTCATCGGTATGTTGTATACATACGCACTCTCCACGCTGATTTTGAATCATGTATTTTCACGGTATTGTTTATAATTATACAAGAACAATGATGATTTATTTTTAAATACATTTGTTACAATGTACGATACCCTACGTACAAACAATATCCCACGGTGTATTTTATTCCATGAATTGTTCCATTAGGGGCTGATGCGGGGTAGGTTTACAGGTTGGAGCATTTCTTGAAACATTTCTACCTTGAAGCATTTTGAATTTGGGGTGTTTGAAGACTATGTTCGAAAACTTCATATTAAAAATATTGTATGTTTGAAGTATCCTGAGATTCAATTGTTTCAAGTTTCAAGCGTATTGAGTTCGCAATGTTCCAAGCTTGAAGCGTTCCGAAATTGCAATGTTTCAAAGTTAAAGCACTTCGACTTCCGAGCGTTCCATGCTTCAATGGTTCCAAGAATGCAGCGTTGAAACTTCGAAATATTCTGAACTTTCAAATTTTAAGCAGTTCTAATTTGAGGCATGCTAAGGTTTAATTATTCCGCGTTCGAAGCTTACCGAGTTTGCGTCGTTTCAAGGTTAAAGCGTTCCAACTTTGAAGCATTCGAACTCGAAACGTCCCAACTTTGAAACTCGCAGGAAGCGAAACGGCCATTCAGGACGCGGTTTGCGGCCACGCCGCGGTACTCAACCGAGAAAAATGAAGCGTTGCTGGGTAACGCGAAATTCCCCAGGTTCCACGGGTGGCTCGATCGTCCATTTTGGTGAAACGTACCAACGACCGGTGAACTCGAGATTGTACTTCGTCCGGGATGATCGAAGGCCCACCATGCCGGATGTCGTTCTGGGAATAACCGGCGACGGTTCCAGCGATATCGGTGAACGCTTAATCGCATCTTCCGGCGGTTCGCGTTCGAAAGTGTCCACCGGAAGTCCCTCCTTTCTGCATTCTTCGGCTAGCACCTACAGTCAGTGACACCGGGACACATTAAAATTCGCGTGACGCGTGCAGTAGCACTGCACCGTGCGTGTCTCCCCGCCAGAATGTACGTCGTACCTTTTTGAAAAATTCCCCGGTCAGATGTTCGTATCTCCTAGGCCAATCGCGTCGAAATATTTTCTCACGCAGCATAACTTCCTTGCTGAAATCAACGAAGAGCTCGATCGTTTCGCAGAACACACGACAAGGTTCATTGTCCCTATCAATCGCGTTAATACCAAATGCTGTCGAAAGTCACCGGATTCCTCTCGATTTTCCTACCCTCCGGTTTATCCTGCGCGTCATTCATTATCGATCAATCGCTCGTGAATAACGAAATGAACCTCTTGATAATGGAGTGCCAGGTGTAAAGCTGAAACCGTGAGGACGACACTCGAAGAACGCGAAACCGTTTGTTCGATATTCTTGTGTTGCCATAGCCCAATAGTGGACAGAGGAAAACTATGGCGACGAGCCGAAGGGCACCGATGTATGGCGTGCTATTCACGGCCAGAGAAATTCGTTATTTTTAAACAATTTAATATTATACGATACTTCTATTCCAAAGTTTATGAATGAAGTTTCATCCGAATAAATTCTCAATTTCAAATTATCTTAATTGTATTAAAATTTGTGTTAAAAAACTAGTTTAAATAATGTTCAACTACGATAGGAATTCGAAGATTGAGAAATTCTTAAGTGTTCAAACGTGGATGTTAATTGTCTCGACGTCCAAAAAAATTATGCAAAAATTATGTAACCTTTTTTAACATTTATAATAAAATGTATAATCACAGAATTGCCGTCGTTATAAACTTTAGTATTAACAGTTGTAAAGTCGATTCTTTTGGTCCACCCTTAACTCATGCGGCACCTATTTGTCGAGTTTCTTTGTCTTTCGTAACTGTCTGAGGTGGTCAAGAATTGTTGAATGACTTACACCCACATGCTGAGCAAGTTGAACTGTTGTTTGTGCCTCAACATCTCAGAATAAAGCGCTAAAGTTCGTAAACACGAAATCCGACATTAATTTCCTACCAACCTAACAATAACCGGTGACACGAGCTAGTTTCTGTGTAAAACCGCTGGTCAGCAACGCGTTAATCAACTGTAGCCGCGTCCTTCGGGTATTCAGGCAGGACTGATCTTGCGGCGAGCATCGGGAATCCCCCGTTTTCAAGGAAAGAAAAAAAGGACCGGTCGTTGTAAAAGCGATCGGAGCGTGAAGTACGATCTCCGGGGTATCGATTTTCCGTAGTGGCTGCATAAAAGGTGGGCAGCGAATTACTTCGGGAAATCTCGTTGAGCCGAGGTAAACCGAGGCCAAGGAGCGGGCGCAACGAGGCCATAAACCAAGAAGCGTTTAATCTTCGCCGCGAGTTGTAACTCGTAGCCACGAGGGCGTAGACGAGGCGGCTTAAGCCTGCAGGAAATAATCAAAGCGGCGATACAGCGGGAAAATACGGTTGCAGGTCTGGTGTCTCACGGGCGAGGGTGCAGCGTGTAGGTGAATTTAGGTGCGTCTAACAGAACACGTTCGTCTTGGTTCGGCGAGAAGGTAACGGTTCGGAAAGCTTTGTAGTTGTGAGGTCTCGGGGCCGCGGCGGGCGAAGGGGGATGGAAACGGCTGCAGAGTGCAATGCGCCGAGATTACGACTAATCTGCGCCCGAGACTGGTCGGAAGCGTAGTTTCTGTAACTTACATCGCTTAAAGCGTCAGCTCGTTCAACCCTCAAACTCCGTCGCGTCGCCCGGTGTCGCCCGCACAATTCTCCTCGTCTCCGTTCCTCGTTTCCCACCCCGTTCGCGTCGTTTCTCCTTTCACGCTGTCTCCCCCCTGCCCCTCTACCCCCGTAACCGCTGTTGCATTAGCGGAGACCGATTCTCTCGGGAAAATCGCGTTCTAGCAGCTGGAAAGTTTCGACGCGGCTCCGCGCACCTGACAAGGGCTTCGACGTCCTGGGGAGTCCGGTCGGAAACTTTATTCTTTCGTCGACCGGCAGCGCCGCCGTCCTCGTAAGACGATTCCGCGGGATTTATTATTTACGCATCGGCGTCGGGACGCAGGATCGTTCGCTTTAGTAGCCATCCCGGAGGATAATGGCAGAGAGGGGCCGCGTTCCCTGACCGAACGACGGAGATTCGATCGACCGTGCCTCTACGCCACGCTCCAGCGCGTTTCACCTTTTTCGGGGAAACCACCGACGCGAAAGTTACTAGCGCGCGCGGATCCTACGGTTAATACGCCTTTTGGGGATCTCGCGATCTTTGACATCCCCGTGGCGCGAGATTCACGGTGATCTTAAAGCTGTCAGGGCTTCCAGAGCTCCTGGGGTTCGAAAGGCTCGTACGATTTCTGGGGGCTGCAAAATTTATGGGATTCAGAGATTTCTCAACGTTTTGGGCATTTTTGGAGTTCTTAGAATTTTTTGGAGTTTCTAGAGTTACTAGAAATCTTAGAATTTTTTGGGTTTTCTAGAGTTACTCAAATTTTTAGAATTTTTTGGAGTTCACAGAATTTTTAGAATTTTTTGGAGTTCACAGAATTTTTAAAATTCTTCTTCTGATCCCCAGAGTCGAATTTCCTTCAGAGACTAAAGTGACTATATTGACAAGAGTTCATAATTCCCAGAAATTCTGAATGTCGTATGGAGTCAACATTGCTATAATCGTCCGAGTTAAGATTTCTATTCTTCCAAATTCTCAAAAAAAAAAAATGTTGATACAAAAGAAACAGTCTTCGGCGTTCGTGCGAATTAGGCGTGCGTTGCACGGTAATACTCGAGCGTCGTACCCACCGACGGGACGTTTTTCCCACGCGTCGTTATTTCGGGCAAGGGAAAGCCACGGCGTACGTATCGTACGAACAGCTGACGTAAATCAACGCTGGTTGATCGATGTGCGCGGGTATCCGGCCGCGTTTAGGGAAGTCTGGTACTTTCGGACACGCGAGGCTTCCCCGTTCGTTATCGCGATGCCAATATTCGCACTCTCTTCACGCGTAGCCGGTGTGTACACCGTTGTATACCAATTGCCGGCTGCTTCCCTTTTCACGTGGCCGCGAGTGATCCCCTCGATCGGTGGCTCGTGCACCCGGTGATATCTGAAGTGGCACGTCGCGCACGCGATCCTCATCAAACACCGTGCCGCCGGTGTCGTGGAATTCCCGTGGCGATTCGCGTGCGGGCCAAAGCGTTTCTCGTGTCGTTCCTGCGATCGATGCGGATCGCGCAAAGATCGTCTCGACGACGATTATCGGGATGGTCGAGGACGCCGACTGTTTCCATGCACGCGCGAAGAAAGGTCAACGGGGATGGCGACGGCTACGGGAGGGCAGGTGAAAGGAAAGACGGAGGAAAAAGAAGGAGAGACACAGGAAAGGGACACGGTCGGGGAGAGAAATTTGCGGGATCGTAGATGTAGAGACACGGGCAGGGCACGCTGTAAATTACAAGCAGAGCGCCAGACCACTATGGTCTTCTCTCGGTGGCGCAGGGGTGTCTAGACGTATAGATAATACCGAGTTTGTGCCGGGGCAGACGCAACCTAGACGGTCCCCGGTTCATCCAGCCACCCGAACCAGCCAGCCAGCCAACCAGCCAGCCAACCGGGCTAGGCTAGACACATCGACCATGCTCCGTTTCTCTCGCTACTCCCTCTCTCTATCTCTCTACCCTCCTCCGCCTCTATCTCGCCTGAATTTTCTCTCTCCATCTGGTTACCGCTATCGTTCCACCTATACTGTCATGCTCCTAGTCGCACTCGGCCATCCGCGAACATACCTATACGACTCCCGACCGGATTTCCCATCGTTCTCCCGAGCACCGGCTCACGAACGCGAGCTTCCTCTGGCACTCGTCGTCGCGCGAACTAAGAGATGCAAATCCTCAATAGCTTCGCTGCCGAATCCCGGATCCCATTGCCACCGATCGTCATATGGATGACGCAACGGCATTGGCGTAACTAGCTGAGGATCGGGGTACACCTGCTCCCTTATGGAATCGAGCATTCTTCGTCAATCGGATCTGACGCGCGGTGATATAACCCGTGGGAGTCTAACGCGTATGGAGGGAATCGCGATGTAACGCGAAGGGACGTTACGTGTGACGGGATAACGTAATATCCAGTTCCTGACCGTATTACGCGAGGGAATCTAATGAGTGATGATACGATGCTGGTAATGCGTGGCGGTGTAACACGAAGAGACCGAATGTCTTGGAATATAATTTGTAATTATACAGGGTGTTCGGTAATGGCCATAATTGAAAGATGACTTTCTCGAAAACGAATCTTGACTTAACATCGTATTTTTCATGGTAATCTAACGCATGATCATGGAATTCGTGATAATCCATCGTCTCGCGATCGGTGATATAGCGCGTGGTAATTTAAGGGAAATCCTGCGCAAATAAAAATTGTAGTTACGCCAATGCACACGGAACGATCCTCTTGCATCCAATGCGAGGCTCCTTGCGCGCGACGAAGCGATTTTACCTCGGGACCTGGGAATAGTTCCCTTTCAACGGGGAACAACCGTCGCGACGTTCTTCTTATGTATTCTCGTGAGAATCCGACGATTCCGACATGCGGGTTGTTTCACAGAAAATGGAATTTTGAAACGATCAAACGTAATTTTACAGATAAATGTGTTTAACAACGATTTTCATAAAAATCATTAAGATTCGGTAAATCTATCAAAATCATAAAAAATGCTGAATCTACCGTACATTTGTAAATTCGAAGCAAATGATAAAACTGACAGTTCCACTACTTTATACGTCACTCGGCAGACAAACGCGTTGGAGGTAATTAAACTCGTTGAGATGTCAGGAAGGGTTAATTTATCGTATATTTTTTATCGAGGGGAATGCTGGCACGGAGCGTGAAAAAGGAACGAGTTCGATCGACGCGAGCTTTCGCAAAGAATTAAGGATACACTCCATCCCCTGTGGTGTCCGCGTCTTCCTATATCGCCCGGGCAACCCCGCCCCACGCTGCCGCCGTAGCGTTTTAATCGGCCGACTGCAATGCATAAATCCCCGTTAAATAATACGGCAGTTAACAGTGCCATTAAGCCGTTCGAGATACCGCAAAACCGGTAGGGTGCTCCTCGCTGTACGCGCGAAGTCCGTATTTATCGGCAGCCGACGCGCCGTTGCGGAGAAATATTGTTCTGCATTCGTTTCCCGGTGTTCGTTGGCTGACAAATACCCGGTAGGAAAAGAGAAACAGAGAGAAAAAGAGAGAGAGATAGATGTTTTAAAACGAAAAAAAAGAAACGGGAACAGAGAAAACGTACGAGCGTACGAATTTCCATTCGCGCGCACCCTCGGACTCCGATGGTTCCGTGGCCGTTCGCGTAATTAATTGTTTCGAGTGTGTAACGAGAGGAATCGTTTTTGCGCGGCGCGAATGATAATTAGCGGCTCCGTATGAACATGGAATTTCATCGGGATTATTTAATGTCTCGTTGCCGGGACCGGAACGGCCGGAGGGCTCGTCCCTCCAGGATTAATTTCGGTAAACTTGCGGTTTCTTCGCTGCCGATGAAAGCGACCGATATATTACACGGTATTTGTTACGAGGATCGATATTTAAATTTTGCACGGTCCAGAGGAAATTTGGCTCTCGTTGGTAAAACAAGAATGCCGCGCGGTGATTTTTAACGTTTCCTTATGATTCAGAATTTTGGGGGTGGGTTTGTAGTTTCGGGATTTTAGGATTTGGGATTTGAGGTATTTGGAATTTTAGGGATTTGGGATTTGAGGAATTTGGAATTTTAGGGATTTGGGATTTGAGGGATTTCAGAATTCCAAAACTTAGGAATCTGAAAGTGAGAACTTGGGGTTTAGGGACTTTGGGAAATTTGATATTTAGATGATTTGGGATTTGGAAAATTTCAGATTTGAAAACTGATGACTTCTAGAATTGTGAATACTACAACTTGAGAATCTACCGGTACAGAAAATGTTGACGACAGAAATTTGTTAATCTAATTTGGGAGTTGCAGAATTCGAGAATCTAAGCACATGGAAATTCAAATCCGTGTGAACCTATAAATATTTGCAAATCTAGGAATTTGTGGAGTTCGGACTTCGAAATATAAAACACCACGATAATTTTAATAATAATTTTTAATAAATCGTCACAAACAATACTCACTGATACGTGTGTGATTGCTAACACGTATTCTTCTTGTAACGTACGATCAATTTTCACGAATTAAGAATGAGCAGAAAACTCGTCTGGAATTATTTTTCCCCGACGTGGTGACTCATGTCCATGTTAAGATACATCGGCCACGAGAGGAAAACCGAGAACAAACACACGTACACACGTTGTTCGTACGCGTCGCATGCTGACGAAATTGCGGTGACCCTGTTACTTGACAAACGATCTTCTCAACCCCTGTCAGACAATCGCACGTACCGAAGAAACGGTAACGAGCAATAGATATTGGTAACAAGCAACATTCGTCATCGTTTATAAATCGCACGATACATTGTCCGCGGTTGTTATTTTTCCCTCGCTGTCGGGGATCGTTCGATGAATCGAATTCGTCGATTGTTCCGGTGAACGGCAACGAGATCGGCTGAAAACGCGTCTAACAGGGGGGCGGCCATCGCTGCGATACTTATCTGCAGCGAAACGTACCGAAGAAAAGCGCACGAGAGAAATATTGCCGGTGTCCATTTCGACCTATCGATACCACCGAGTTTGACAAATGGCCGCTAGCGCTTTCACGGATGCGGCCACTGATTTTTACGTTTCGTTCCGTTCGCGCGTAGCATCCCTTATTTTGGGGATTCCCTTTTTCCGCCCACGATGATTACTGTTTTTGAGGTTCGATAGGTTGAGCTGGGGTAGTTCACTGTTTTAGAGTTTTAGAATTTTGTAATTTTGAGAATTTTGAGACTTTTGGGGTTTTTGAACTTTGGGTTTGGGACTTTGGGATTTTTGAGATTTTGGGATTTTGAGAATGTTAAGACTTTGAGAATTTTGGGGAATTTGTAATTTTGGGGCTTTGAGAATTTTGGGACTTTAGCGCTGTGAAATTTTGGAACTTCCGGATTCAACAATTTTGGAACTTCCGAACATTGGGACTTCAGCGATTTTTAATTTTTGGGATTTCAAAGCTTTGAAATCTCTTTGAGAATTTAGGATCACGATACGTCGGAATTCTGGAACTTCAGAAACTTGTAAATTTTTAATTTTGGAATTTGCTGGGCTTTGGAATTTCCGAACTTCGGAGTATCAAAATGTACAACCACTAAAATTAGAGATTTTTACGCATTCAGACTTTGTAGCTTCGTAAGTTTGGAAAATTAAGACTTAGTGACATTTGAGTTTCTTAACTGCAGGATTGGAATAATTTCTCACTTAGATATAAATAAGATGATAATTGTTAAAGCCATGACAATTTTTTACCATTATCGGCAGGATATATTTAAATATGTTTCTTCCAAAAGCTACAAATATAAAAACCATTTATTATTAACATTTTTGGTCATGTTTATCGACATTTATTTTCACACAAATATTTTCATAGACATTTTATTAATATTCCTTTTTACATGAACACTTTCATGAACATTTTATTAATATTTATTTTTACATGAACACTTTCATGGACATTTTATTAATATTTATTTTTACATGAACACTTCCATGAATATTTTATTAATATGTCTTTTTACATGGACACTTTCTTGAACATTTTATTAATATTTATCTTTACATGATCGCTTGCATAAACATAAAAATTCTTTAAAAAAGTGGCGTCCCCAGTCTGTCTTATCTGAATCTTTCAATCCATACCAAAATGTGAGATCAACAAAAAATACTGCATGATAATTTTTTACCAATTTCGCTGATACTAAAATATTCGTCGATATCAAAAGGCTTTCGAATGGTGCTTTCGACTCGCCAGCAAAACGTAATCGGGTGAAACGTGCTATGGACGAAGAACTGAACCGTGAAAATTGCGAGACGTTATAGAAAATTTGATCGTCCGTCTGCTCGATTTTCTTGCGCGTTGGGGATGAATTAACTTTCCGCCACCCCTATCACGGACTCAGTCATCCCTTTCGACGACCCTTTGATTTTAAGCAATCTCCAAGGGTGACCTGCCACATTCTGATTACAATTTTATTTCCTCCCCGCTGTCTTCGTTCGATCACTTTCGTCGATTGGAATTTAACTCGTTTTATGGAACAGAAATTTCTTGTCTCGGTATCTCTCACGAACATCCTCCTCACCCTTTCTCGAATTTCTCGCAAACTGCGACAACATTTCTCGACACGGTTTTCACAATTAGTTCCGCGTTATTTATAATAATACACATTTAAAAACTGTATTATCTATAATACTCTACAAAAGATATTATGATCATATTATAACAATATTATAGCGAAAGATGTAATGTTTGATCTAGACAGATATTTGATCTTTGGCGCAACTCAAACGGGGTGACAAATTTTTGTATACTTGTTAGATACGTAATTTGTTCCTCATATAGTTGATAGTTTATGGAAGTATCATCGATTCCGTTCATCAATTCAGTGGCAGTGGATCGAAAGAAGAGGCAGACTCGAATCGAGAAATTGAAAAATCCGAGTTCGGAAAACAGCAAAGATCGTAAATCGCGTAATGGTGAGGCTGCGGGATGGAAACACGCCGGGGGAGAAAGAAACTCTTAATCACGGCCAAAATCAGCTAAATGGATGGCTTCTTTCGGCCTAACGTACAGTGAATGGCACTCGTTTGATCGGTGCGTATATTCGACGTGGGAGGGAAAAAAGCAGGGAGGGCGCCGTAAATTACAACCCCGTCTCACCGCCTCGATCGACAGATTTATTTCCCCGAGTGGCTGTCAAACAAACACACGACGGGCAAACGGCTGGTAAAAAGCCCGATGCACGGATGTATCCACTCGGCGTCGAACAATAAAAAATCAAGATTTCTCACCGGTTGCGGCGTCGAGCGGCGTACAGCTGCGCGTCGCAAAAGCCGCCCTTAGGCTAAATCGATCGGAAAGAAAATTCAGCCGTTTCCGGTCCTGCTGCCGTCTCATCGACCGGTACTTTCGCACGCGAGATCCGCTTCTATAATGAGATCACCCCTTACGAAATAATTGCGCCGTTCGGAGTCGTGCCTTGTACGGTAGCGAGAGTGTTAAGCCTCCTTGAAAAAAATTCCGATACAGAGACACGCCGTACGTCGACGTAGTTGCATTTCTTAGCGGTGTAGTTTTTTTTATTTTTTCGTTCGACTATTTGACATTTTCGGTACGCGGGAATGTGGGAATCCGGTAATAGAGGCTGTTGCAAATTTCGACTTTCTGAAGTTTAAGGACGTGCGACGTAGAAGTATAGTACTGTGCAAATTTACGAATTTCCGAATTGTTACGATATCGAGTGTATGTGGATAATCGAGCAATTCGATTGACGAAGGACACAACCGTCGAGTGTTTCGTTAGAATCGTGCTTTGTGTGTGTACGTGGGGAATTACAACGCGTGACGATACAACGCGTAGAATTAATACACATGGAGATATTACGCGTAGAGCTACTACGCGTGAAGTTACTACGCGTGGAATTAGTACACGTGGAGATACTACGCGTGGGAAATTACTACGCGTGGAATTACTACGTGTGGAGATGCAACGCGTGGTGAGTTACTACGCGTAGAATTACTACGCTTGGAGTTACTATACGTGGAATTAGTACGCGTGGGAAATTACTACGTGTGGAGATACTACTCGTAGGGAATTACCACGCGTGGAATTACTACGCGTGGAGATACTACGCGTGGGAAATTACTACGCGTGGAGATACTACGCGTGTGAAATTACTACGCGTGGAATTACTACGTGTGGAGATGCTACGCGTGGTCAGTTACTACGCGTGGAATTACTACGCTTGGAGTTACTATACGTGGAATTAGTACGCGTGGGGAATTACTACGCGTGGAGATACTACGCGTAGGGAATTACCACGCGTGGAATTACTACGCGTGGAGATGCTACGAGCGGGGAATTACTATGCGTGGAATTACTACGCGTGGAGATAGTACGCGTAACGACGTAACAATGTAGTCACCTGACGATACAATCGAACGCAAATTCAGCTAAATCCACGAGCCAGTATTAAGCTTGATACGACGCTTGTGTAACGACGTAATTGGTGATGGTGCATCAAACGTTCCAGTTCGCTGGGCGAAAGGACAAAAAAATGGAAGCAAAAAGCCTAACCTCGGACGAGGTTAGAGCGAACGCTGTCCGGGAGCCAGATAGACTAGACTGTCTGGTGTGTCTGGTGTGTCTGGTGTCGACAGTGGGTAACTCGAAACCGCAGGGATATCGCGTCAGAGACGTCGGTGGATGATCGAGAGGGATGGTGGCGTTGCGACTACGTCTGTTGCCCTTGCTTCCGGAATCACCCTTCTTTCGGACTTCTTTTTTTATTTCCCTCCTGGACAGCTCGCGCGAACGAAAGGGCGCGCGGACGAATGAAAGGACGGGGAGGGGCGGAACATTGAGTTGTACACTCGAATTCGATGTAGGCTTCCTGCGGGTAACCGGTAGTCTAACGGGATCTATCCTGAGACGCGTGCATTCTAAATTTTCAACTTGACGAGGTTGTCAGGTTATAACATTTACAAATCTTTTGGTTTTCACGTCCTCGGGACCGAGTTTTGAAGATTTTAATTTTTTTACTTTCAAGTTCTCAAATTATTACATTCCTGTATTTTCCACTCCCAAATTCTTTAATTTCTACATTCTCATATTCGTTCATATTCACATCCCCAGAAACCACATACTCGAGTATCCTAAATGTTCAATGTTCAAATGTCGGATATTCGAAATTTCCTAACTCCCATATTCCTGCAATTCAATCTTTCAGCATTATTGCATTCCTACATTCCCAAATTTCTACGTCGTTTAATTTCCATATCACTTAAACTTGACGATTATATGCGTGCGTTACACGGTCGAGTGTCGGCTATGAATTTTCAGATTTTCTCTCACTATGAAGAAAACATATACACATATGTTTAGAAATCGTCCCTAGCGGGCAAAACAAGCTTCAATGCGAAAACGTCCAAAGAGGACTGGCCCCTCAAGGGCATCAAACATCTCGAGTAAATTTATAACATTAACCCTTTGCACTCGAGCGGTGACTTTCACTCACCATTTGATTTAATGCAACGATTTTAAACAAACAAATTTTACCTACGTTTGTAGCATTACTCGCGCGATGTTTTAACACGGTGAAAATGATAATATTTGCGATTAACAATAAACAAATAATAATTTCAAAAAAGTTCATCAAACTTATCGAATAGAAAGTTTCGAGTACTAAGGGTTAACAACCTCACATTAGTTTATACAGTTATCGACGAGTTGATCATACAACGCTTCCAGACAGTTTTACAGTTGCCATTTGTCAATGGCAAAAATTCTCTCGAGTGCAAAGGATTATTACCTTCTCGGTTGTGCCACCGGTTCAGAAACTCCGAAGTAATTTGTAACCCAGAACGATTTGAACCGACAAACCCGTAGACTCATCTGGTAGTTCCAGCATTAGCAAATTAGTCTCTGGGAAGGACCTACAGCAAACGCAGCGAAGAGGTTCATTCACACGCGCTGCACTTGCCAATCACGCATCGATCGTGCCGAGGATGTTAATCGCGGCGAGACACGGACCGAGAACTTGAGACGTTGCTGTTTGGCTCGGTCAGCCGGTGCCACGTGCATGTTCATTCGGTGAGTCCATTAAAAAACCGTCGCTAGGTCCTGTTCCGCCGGTAAAAATCATTGTTGACGTGGACGTGTGCGTACGCTCGCGACACACCTGTGCATCCAGGAGTACTGGCATACGACAGGAACGTGTTTCATTCCCGGTCCCGATCCGCGTCGTTGGATGCCTTCGCCGGCGTCCCCGTTCGACCGTGAAACGCTCGTGTTCGTGCAGGTGCACGGAATGCACATGCAGATCAGGTCCTGGACAGCGCACGCGAGCGTTAATTGAAAGAACAGTTAGACCGGTGAATCATTCAATTAAGCGAATTCCGAACGAGTCGCGCCGCGTCGTCTGGCGTCGCCATTTCGATCTAATTACCAACGGCGCTAAGTGACCTCGTCGGATTCACCGAATGCCGCCCAACTTCCCGGCCTCGAACGTATTTTGAATGTGTCCGTATGTCCGCGGACGACCGGAAATCGACGTGGACCGATTTTATATTTCCATCGAGCGTAAGAACTGTTCGAGACGATTCGAGGCACCGCGAATATTCGGAGGTAATAGGTATTTCGCTGCGCGGAAGCTCGGTAATTTGTCGATGCGACGATTTGCGAGTGCAGCAATGTGGCAATGTGGGAATTTGGGAGCGTAGGAGTGTGGCAATGTGGGAATTCGGGAGCGTAGAAAGAACGCAGGAATGCAGAGATTTACAGAGTGGAGGATGTGGAAATGTAGAGACGATGAATTTTTGAAATACCCATGCGTAGAAATGTGGAAATAGGAAGGTATTGAATCGTGGGAATGATGGAATGTAGTTACGTTGGATGGCGGGAATGTTGAGATTTGGAAATATGAGAACTTGGAAATTAGAGAATTCGAAATGACTGTCAACTGGGAACTTGAAAGTGTCAGCGTTTGCAAATTTGGCGATCTAGCAATTTGGGAATGTTGAAATTTAACAATATAGCAATTTGGAAATATGAGAACTTGGAAATTTGAGAATTCGAAGTTCGAGTTTCGAACAGTAATTTTTGAACATTTTAATCAATAATTCTAGGATGAACATTAATTTCTTGTGAAGTTGAAAGGAGAAAAGCAGACATGTGTAAGTATCTAGTCCGTTTCGCAGTCGGAGTTAATAAGATGCGTTTAGGCTACTGGCGTCTTAACAAGTTTATACAAAATTCGATAGTGTTCGTGCTTCCTGTTTCGTTGGAGAAGGGCTTGTTTCCTGTAGTTTGATCGCTCCCTTCGTGGCCGGCTCCAACCCCATTTAAAACCGTTGTCTGAAACGAGCCCTCCGCTACGATAATTTGATTGCTACACCATCCAGACCAGACCCTAGCCAGAATTCGTAATCGCTGCCGCCGAAGCGAAGCCAGTCGATTTTCTGCCATATGTTACGCAAAAATACTAGGAAATACCGAGAGATCGTAATAGCCGCAGATTTTTTGCATAATGGTTTACGAGTTTCGAAATATCTTCATCTTTGTTCTCATTTCTTCCAACGATCTGTAATCATCTACTCTTGCACAATCATATTTCGTGTTCTGGAAGTTAATCAATCTGGCTTCTCTAGGGAAAGTATGATAATTAAATAGGAAAATATATTCTATTCGTTCGTTTGAAAGTCGATAGAAGCAAAGTCAATTCCTAAGGGATATTCTTCAAATATTCATTCTTAGGACTTTTAGTTTTCAGATTTGCGAACGAGTTACGAATTTGAAGTCTTTGTCGATTTGGAGATCTACGAATTCGGAAATCAGTAGATTAGAAAAAATCTTCGTGTGGATCAAAGTGAGGGTTCAGAAATTTGGAGACCGAGGAACTTGAAAATCTGGCAATTTGAATACAGGAAACTTTAGAAACATAAGTGTTAAAAAATCCAGAAATTTAAAAATTCTGTAATTCAGGAATCTGAGAAAGTGATTTTATGAAATTTGCGAATTCGGAAATTTGAGAACTCGACACTTTAGGAATTTGAGAATCTGAAATTTTTGAGAACTTGGGAATTAAAAATTTGGAAACTTGAGAATCAACGCGATCGAACCCGCGTTCTACTTTCACGACTATACAAAACTATACGACTATATATTTTGTATGTACACAAAATGGTGGTACCAAATAAATTACAAATCGTATTTATTTCTCTCGAGGACGCGGACGATGTTCGTTAAGAAGGAAGGTTATCAATATTGAAACTCGGCGTCAAAACTAAGACATTGAATAATTGAAGTCAGCATCTAAGTCGGACATTTCGACTCATGCAACGATAATTTATGTCAGTTGTCGGTGCGCGTTCATCGTATATTTATATCATCCAGCATCCACGGCGTTCGGGACTCGTCGCATTATTTTCTAACCATTTACTATTTTCATTTCAGAGATCGCGCCGCGGCAAAAGGAACGACCGGTTCGTTTTTCCATGATTTTTACGAGCGTCCTTGTCAACGTTTCAACGGGGAAAATACCTCGAGGCGACAAGATGAGCGATTCGCAGGAATTACCGGAGAGCCGACAGATCGCGAATAAAAGCCGGATAGAGGGGTTGGCGAGGCCACGTCGTGCGGGGGTGGGCTGGAAATTTACGCAAATGCATCTGTAAATAAGAGAAATGAGGCGCGATGTTAAATTCCTGTTCCATAAGCGGAGCAAGGAAACGGTGATTCATTCTGTACTGTCGGCCACGAGAAAAATGTCTGGAAGAAAGCCACCGTTTCTACGTAATTTGCAGAGAGAGAAAGAGCACGGCCGCCGTCTCGTGACCTCGCGTTCCCGTGCACGAGGAAGATGAAAGAATAAAAAGAAGCAAGATTGGGTCGTGGCACCGGGATGAACCACGTTAGACGCCAGTTGTCAGTTTGTCGGTGGAATTACGAGCAGCTTTGGCGGCGTACAACCGGCTAGACGTCCTTGCAAATTATCATGATTAGCACGTACGCGCTTTTATGACGCTTTGTCGCGACCCACCGTAACGAGCGTCTCTTTCTTTACTTCATTTTTTTTCCTCAAAAGTTTCTTGACCCCTCTGCCACGATCCGATCGCGACAATTTCGTTTTTAAGCGGCTCCGAGGACTTGTCGCGCTCGTATGCGCCGTACCTTCGCGCAACGATATGCGCGATAATGTGACACGCTTTTAATTTTAGCGCGTTTTCATGTTCTCTAATTTTTACGTTCTTATGCCGTCGTGTTTACAATTTTTTAGTTTTGCAATTTTTAAATTGTCAAGGTTTTTAAGTCTCGAGTTTTCAACTTCTTCGGTTTTCAAGTTCTGAAGCTTGCAAGTCCACGAGTTTTTAAATTTTCAAGTTTTCGAGTTATCGAGTTTTCGAGTTTTCGAGTTTTCGAGTTTTTAAGTTTGTAAGTTTTCAAGTTTTTGAGTTATCGAGTTTTCAAATTTTTAAGTTTGTAAATTTTCAAGTTCTCGAGTTTGTGAGTTTTTTAGTTTGTAAGTTTTCAACTTTTCAAATTTTTGAGTTTGTAAATTTTCAAGTTTGTAAGTTTTCAAGTTTTCAAGTTTTCAAGTTTTAGAGTTTTAGAGTTATCAACTTTTTGAAAATTTAAAGAATTGTGCTCTAATGTATATATCGCACGGAAAAGTATAGTTTGAGGGAGAACAAAATAAAAGAATAGAATTCCGTGTAGCTACGTTAATTCCTTTAATTGTTCATTCCCTTCTGTAAACCCCATTCGTACCGGCGAATGTTCAATAAAAACTGGTCTGCCGCTGCGTGAACATTTAAAAACTACCATAAGATTCTGTCATTACACATTAGCGGTGTCGTGTCGAGCCAAAGTATAGTCATTTGGAACACTTAAGCTCGATCCAACACAAAACCGACCATAACCCGAGGAACACGCTGGAACTGCTAATATTTTTATGAGATTCATTTCCATTGTTTGTAAGCGTTATATTCCTGCCGTAATGGCGGTTGTGTCCATCGAGGAATATTTCCGTACACGCAGGTGCAATGTACAGCTCAGATCAAATTTGGTAACCTTAATATTTTTCAATTTTTTATTTCTTTATCTTCAATTCTCCAGTTTTCAAATTTTGTTATTTCCAAGTTTTTAGGTTTATAAATTTATACATCTTTTAGTTATTGAAAGAATTCCTATGTCCCCAATTCCTACGTTCCAAATTGTTATCCCTCGAATTCTAACTTCGCAAATTTCTATTTCCCGAATTCCTACGTTCCGAATTCCTATGCACCGAATTTCAACCTTCCGAATTGTTATGCCTCGAATTCTTACATTGCAAATTTCTATTTCCCGAATTTCTACGTTCCGAATTCCTATGCCCCGAATTTCAACCTTCCGAATTGTTATGCCTCGAATTCTTACATTGCGAATTTCTATATCCCGCATTCCTACGTTCCGAATTCCAACGTTGCGAATTGTTATGCCTCGAATTCTTACATTGCGAACTTCTATATCCCGAATACCCACGTTCCGAATTCCCATGTTTCAAATTTCTACATTCCGAATGTTTATATTCTGTTCTCTGTCATTCCAAATTCCCATATCATGAATTCTTATGTCTCGAATTCATATATCCCGAATCCCTATACCCCGAATCTCTATAACCAAAATCCTTATAGTCCAAATCCCCATAATTAGAGCTCTTATAGCTGCAATCCCTATATCCTATATTCCGGATCCCTATTTCCAAAGGCCCCACCTCCAAATTCCTATAATCCAAAATTCGTAGATTCTCAATCCCCACTTCCCAAAATTCGAATACCAAACTCGCCGCTCTTTCTAAATCCCGCGATAGCAACTAGGAAGTATTCCCTTTACATTCGAGCGTCGCACCGAAATCCCGAAACGTGTTAAACGAAAGTAGCGTGCGGAAAACACGATTCGTCGTGTCCCCGCGCAAAGGGCTATCTGACCTGGATGCCCGGTTTACCTTGCCACTATTTTCCCGTCGCACAGTCGTCCATCCGGATGCACATAGAGGCAAGTTTGTCGCAAGTACACGAACACGTCTGGGATGATCCTACGTGTGGACACGTAGCGTTTGTACACAAAACGTTCGAAGACACGGTGTCGTGCACCGTCACAGCCGTAGTGCAAAGTCTAGGCTTTTCCGCTCGGTAAATAAAACACGTGATGACGCCATCATCTTCCTCCGTCTTCTTCGTCTTCTTCCGCGACCTTTCCCCCGTTTTTCTTTCGCACCTCGTGCAAACGAAAAGAGGGAAAAGAGAGAGAGAGAGAGAGAGTGAAAAAAAACGGGGAAGGAGAGAAATATCGCCGCGGGCGAGATTGTCTCGCGGTTGCGTAAAACGCGGCCGTAGCTAAAAGAAACGGGCGACGACGTCGAGTAATCTCGCGCGAAGATGTTCCCGCCGGTCGTCGACTGACGTTATGAGGCCGGCGACACCCGTTGTGGGAGGTGATGGATATTAATAGGTGGTAAGCAGGATTTCATTCATGGCGGTTGCGTCTTTTGCCGCGTCCCCTTTTTTGTTTACCGTTCTCCGTCCGGGGTATCTTCACGTTTTCTTTTTACGTGGACAGTAGTAAGGGTGGTTTACTCGTGCGTGCGTACACCGTGAAACGCGATGAACGCGTGTATTTTTGTATTTGCCATTGACGCTTACTCCCTCCTTGCGAAATCGCGACTCGACGCTTTGATGACTCGTTAAGCGCGTACGTCGCTTCGGCGGCAACACTCGCTTTGAACGAGTACGCGTATGAAAGATCGAAGGATCTCGAGTTCGCGGATTGTTGAATTATCATTAGATAATTAGCAAAAATAAATCTAAGTGGAGAGTCACTGGGTCTACTGTTGAAGTAAAATTTAATAAATTTAAGTAGTGCACACGATGCACTACTCTTCAAGGCATAAGGGCTAATACAACAGATACAGTTCGCTACATGCTTTACAAATTTTCGAATTCGTCAATGTAGAAATTCTGAAGCACTGAAATTCTTCAAATTCTTTGATTTCTAAATATTCGAATTATCAAATATCTTCACTTCCTCATCAGTAACCGTTAACCCTTTGCGGTCCTTAATTTCTTTTGCCTGAAGCTCTTTAATTAATTTACAAAATAGATCAAGAAGTGGGTTTACGATCAAATGTATTGCAACAATGCTGAGTGCGTAACAAACATATTTTGAATTTATCACAATTGTCAAAGGAATGAAAACATCATAAACCAACCTATTTATCTGAATTATTTCTACCATTCAAGAGAATCGCGACGTCGATCCACACTCGACATAGGACTGTTAAAGGTAAACGTCCCCTAACAAACGCAAACGAATTCTTACATACAATCCATCGTATTCTGTGTTTCGACAAAAACGTCAACCTGTTTCATACGCAAAGTGCTTCGCGAACAAATCGAGGGTCCAAAGGGATAATTATCGAGTACGAACTGCGGGAACTCGGGGAACAGGAAACGGCGCGATTCCACGGTACAGTCGGAAAGACCACAAAACCGAAAGAAGCCATCAGCCGAATCCGCTGCGCACTCAGGGGCGACAACAGCCCGATGATCGTCTCGAACTTTCTCCCGATAGCTTTGGAACGAGCCATCGATAAAGAAACTGTCGATCCGCCGGGCGATAAGACGCGTTTACAGCCGCCATTCGCGACACGGGATCTTCCCTTGACTCGTTCCCCTTGATTAAAGGAGGGAAGTATCCTTTAACATGGTCGCTCGAGGGCGTCCGTGGAAACGAGAGGAAAAGTTTTCCACGGAAACGAAACGAGGAACGAGCGAGACCGGGAAACGTAGACAGACCACGTGGAATAAAAAAAAAAGGAAACGAAGAAGAGAGCCTGTGAGAGAGAGAGAGAGAGAGAGAGAGAGAGAGAGAGAGAGAGAGAGAAGAAAGAAAACGAACAGATAGCGAGCAGACGGGCGCGGTCGTGCCGGACGGCATTTTAATAGGTTCGCGGGGTTCGAGCGAAAAAGTTGCAAAACAAAATAAATCGGCGTCGCGACAGGTCGAGCCGCGCTCTGACTCGTCGGTTTTCTCTCCTCTCTCTCTCCGTTTTTCGCCAGTTTCGCCGTCCCTGTTCAACGGGACGGGCACCGTTACGGCCGCGGGTCATGCATATTCACGTGTGGCATTCGTACGCACAGAATTAAGCGGCCGGGGAATTAAAGCGCTTTTCGGCGAGAGAGAGAGCCAGCCCAGGAGCCTTCTATTCCCTCCCCAGGGCTCGTAAGCCCCCCCCAGACCCGTGCCCAGGTGATTACGCGGGGATTTTTCGAGGGACCGTATTTCTATAGTGGCCTCGGTAAGTACAGCTGCGAAAGACTTGGCCGTGCCGCGTAGCCGTCGATCCGAGTTGCATTATTCCGACGGACAAATTGGACTCTCACGCTCCGTCTGGACCCCGACCTGGCGGCGGCCAAAAGTTGCCTCAAATGACAAACAAAAATGTGACGAGTACACAGAGGGGTGTCAGTCGAGAACTGGCCGAGTACGCCGCGATCGAACTTACTCTTACTTTCCGTCAGGACGTATACGCCAACTCGATCATTTTTTTTTTTCATATTTTCGAGTATCAATATTTTCGACCATAAGAAATTCGCATTTTTATCGTTCATATTTCTGTGTCATTAGCACTAGGTTTACGGAAACCGTCAAAATGACGGATCTTAGGCTTCTTATTTTCAATTACGACAATTATTAAAAAACTTATTGCACAATGCTAACCTTCATGGAGATGAAGAATCTTTTTCTATAAACTGGTTTTTGTATTGTCCATTATTTATTTGTTTTTGTAGTTCATTTTCAATTCAGACATGAATAGTCATTGAATGCCTGTAAATCTGGTGTTAATTTCTCGTATTTTCAAGCAGATAAATCTGTCAGTCCGTAAATTCTCAAACTTCTAAATTTGTCAGTTCCGAGGTTCATAGATTGTTAAATACTGTCAAATATAAAAATTGTCAAATATTGTACATATATACTATATATGTATGTATGTTGTATAAAATACATATATAAAGTCGAAAAAGTCTCCTTATACCGCATTAAGATTTATTCAACGTTGTATATTAGTCAAGAAGGAGGTCAACACGAAGATTAACGTGTAAATCATTTGTACGTTATTGTATTCGGAAACAGAAGATTGATTATTAGTGAGAAAGGAAAGGGCATACATCCATTTATTTCTGAATACAATGGGCCAATAAACGTAACAAAACTGTGGCCAAAGAAAGTCTACGCACAAATATAACTATCAATTTTTTTTTATTAGTGATCAGTCTTACCTTTAGTTTAATAATTTCTTAAAACCACTTTTGCAGTTTATATACAGCTTTTTAGTTAAATCTAATTGAATATTATTCCATTTTAACAGTATTTTGGATCTCAACCCTTCTTTGTTTTTAATATTGTATTCTTTTAATTTTCTTTTCATTTCACTCCATAATATATATTGGTACGAACCAAAAGTATATATATATATATATATGAATATGTAAGACATTGATTTTTGACATTTATATATATATATATATATACATATATATGTATAGGGGACATTTAATTGTCTTTTGATCTTAATTATAAATATATATATTTATATATATATAAATATTAAGTAAAATTGAGA
Source organism: Coelioxys conoideus (assembly GCA_947623535.1). Classification (NCBI taxonomy): domain Eukaryota; kingdom Metazoa; phylum Arthropoda; class Insecta; order Hymenoptera; family Megachilidae; genus Coelioxys; species Coelioxys conoideus. The sequence continues at coordinate 8,452,187 of OX392455.1, read as the reverse complement.
TTTTGATAATTTTAAATTTATTGTTAATCCAATATGTATAAATATATGGATATGTACACATACAATGTATATGTTGATATGTATATATACATAAAAAATCAATGTTTTTTACGCGTCAGCACTTTACCATTTCGCTATCAGCTATTCTAGCGTGCAAAGTACTCATTGCCGTTTCTATCGATAAAAAAGGAGAACCGGCTCAAGGGTGAAACGAAACAAATTGGCCTCACGAGCACGAGCGACGCGATCGCAATTGGCCCGGTGAATTTCGTGAAACTTTTACGCGCGAACAAGCCCGACACCCCTTAGAAACCCCTCGATTCAACGATGCGTCCCAGTCGCCGGGGTAATTTGTCCCCGTATACCCCTTGTCGCATGCATACACCTCTCTCTATCCTCGCCTCCCATCACTGTTTCATGCGCACCTTCGTGTTTACGCGCAAGACACCCAAATCGAAACATAAATTCCAGTTTTGATACTTTAAAGGCTCCATTAATCGTATTTTCGAACTTTCGCCGAAACCCCCTGTAAATGTAATTTGCACGAACTATAAACCGTTTGACAACTCAATGAGGTCCGTTTGTAGGTTTTGAGAACTGGAAATAACTTGGATGATTGTGGATAAAAAGAATGGTGACCTCGAGAATTAATTTAAACACTTCCGTTAATTAAGTGGTATTTCGAAGACTCTCTGACTGAAACTTTTACTCGATTTTGTGAAAATTGTCACTTTCTATTGTTAATTGCTTCTGTAGCCCGTTTCAGCGCGTTTCAAGATCGCTCGTACAATGCTATAGATTGAACTCAAGAATATTTATGGAAATTGTTCTATCAGACCAAATGACGAATGTGAGTCCCCATTGATTCTTTGTACTCGAAAGCATTTTTACTGTAGACAAAATAGCAATTGTAAATTTTTCTAATCGAAAAGTTTGAAGAGGTGTCCTGAAATTATTATTTTTTAATATTTAATCGCCAATATCGTCTGTTTCGCTATGTTCAAACACAAGCTGTATAATACTACAAATTCAGTTATTTATTTAAAACTGGTGCATTAAATCAAATGACAAGTATGAGTCTCCTCTCGAGTACCAAGAGACGCGTCAAATATTCGGTTTCCGTCCAAAAGGGGTATCTCGGAAGATGGGCGACGATCGTATTCGTATTCGTCGCGTCGAGACGAATAAAACGACGTACAATGTTTGCAAAAAAACGTCACGGCGGGGGTTGAAAGTACAGGCCCGAATTCCGTCGGGTTCGTAAAACCACGGATATCCCGCGGGATAACCGATCGGGATCGATAGGCGTTCTATTTGGGCACGTAGACGGTGGCACGCGTGACTATTTCGCGCTCGCGTTGATATTTACGCAAGAGGAGAGTCAGATTGTACGAAGCGAGAAGAAAAGAGTAGGCGGGACGAGGAGAAATCGCCGAGAGGAAGATGAAGCGTCTGAAGTAACGCTCGAAACCTCAAACCTCCCGGAATCTCCGGCATCGTGCAACTATCGCGTCTGGCAGCCAGCACCCCTCCTCCCGTGCCCTCCCCGGCCCAGTTGTTCACCCCTTTACCGCTGTGTGTGCCACAGTCGGCCACCCCTTTCTCCGCCGTGCCGTCGCCACCGTCGTTTTCATCTCTCCTTTCCACCCTGCCCTCGTCTCACCAGAACCACCCTTCGGCCTGGCTGTCTCACCCTTCCCTGCGTTCGACCGACCGCCCGTCTAGCCGCCCTTCCAGCCCCTCGCGGGTTCCTGCGCCCCCGCCCCCGCCCCCTCGATCGCCCACCGGCTCGAAACTCCTCGCCACTCCAGACGACAGCGGCTCCGGCTCTGTAACGGAGACTCCTCGAAACCTTCAACGAACCCGATTACGGACGAACGTTTTCTTCTGGGCGCGATTCGATCGTGCTCGGCTTCGAGATCGTCGAGACGACGCTCCGGGATCCAACATTTCGATCGGGATCGTCGATTTCGACGTTTTCCTGGTGCCGGAGATTCAGGGGACGACGGTGAGATATCCACCGACGTCCCGATTTGGGGATTTGGAAGAATAGGGATTTTGGTACCTTGGAAGTCGAGAGATTGGAAAAACTTGGGAATTTGGGAACTCGGAGTATATGGGTGTACAGTGTTTTGGGATCTTGGTAAAGCTAACGAGATTGAGATTTGGTCGTTTGAACGAACCGGGAACTTGGAGTTTCGAATTTGAAAATTTGGAAATGTGACCTGAAGATCTTGGGATCTGGTTATCCGAGGTTTGTATATTTTGGGGATTTAGAGATATGGAGATCTAAAGACCTAGGTATCGAAGTATGTAGTGGAGACATAATTATCTAGATACCTATAAATCTAGGGATAAATGGATTTACCGACCGAAGAATCTGGGGATATAGGGATCTATCCAAATACCCAGGGATATAGTAAACTATGAACCTAGAAATCTAGCGATTAGGTATTTAGGAATCTAGGTATCTAGCTATCTAGATATCTCAATATGTAGGAATCTGTGAAGTAGACACTCTGTGAAAATCTAGACATCCATGAACCTGGGAATTTGGAAATTTAAAAACTCAGGATCATCAACTGCCTGAAAGTTAAAAAAATTGAGAAATTTGAAAACCAATATCGAGATTCAGAAATTTGAGTCCTAGCAAGCATATAACATCGCAATATTCTCGAAACATGTATTACCGGGTCTTTGAAAATTGACGAAATTATAAAATTTTCAAAAATGTACGAAATTTATGAAATCGTCGAAAATTAGGGTGCGAATTCTGCAAGATACGTAAAAAAGAAAGGAGAATAAAATTGTTTACGGTAGAATGGTCGGAACGAACAGGAGAAGCGTCGCGAAAAAATGCGGATGCATTCATTGTGATTTATAGCCAGGGTCGCGCGTCGATGTCGGATGATTATGGATGGTGTTAAACGGCAGCTCCCGACGCAGCAGATGTGGTTCGAGCGGTCTACCCTGTATAGTGCATAGTGTATAGTATATAGCTAGGGAGAAAGAGGAGGGGACCGACCGTCTAAACCTGCGACCGTGACATTGAAACGTTACGTCGGGCATCCCCCTCAGGACGGCCGACGGATGGACAGCCAGACGAATAGATCGAAATCTGCCTTCACGATCCTTCGTCCCTTCTCATGCGATCCTCTTTTCGCTTCTTTCTCCTTTCTTTTCACTCGTTTCCTTTCGACGATTCAAATCTTAACCGCATAGACTCCCATTAAATATTCATCGGTAGTAAAATACCCGTCGGCGATCGAATATTTAAATAGATACTGGTGTACGATTAATTAACCCCTTTTAGGGGGATTTTTATGTATGTTCCTTTTGGACGAGACGGGTTCGTAGAATCGCTGTTCTTTTATTATTTTTTTTTACACCGACGCCGTTTCGCTAGTTTGCCGTTTTGTCATTTTTGCTATTCTTCTATTTCAGTATTCTAGAAATCCACCCTTCTGCATCGTTACAATATTGTTCCATTGTTTCAACGTTCTGCCGTAATATCTTTTCTATTCTACTCTTTTGCGCTTCACTGCTTTGCTATTCTGTAAGTCAAACATTTTAGTACTGTGCTATTTTATCATTTTATTATTTACCATTTTACTACTTCACTCTTCGGTTACTTCCACCCTTTCACTATATCGTTGTACTATTATTCGTTCTACTATACTTCCACATTTCGTTCTAAACACTTCCTTTTACAACGCAAAGTTTACAAGTTCGGGGTGTGCAAATTAAGTGAACCCTGTACCATTTAAACTTGCATACCCTAATAGGTTTCACCTCCGAGCATTGAATAAATAAATTCTAAACTACGATAGTAGGATACATAAAAAATACACAGGTACGTCGTTCGCGTCGTTTTTCGACGGTGTCGCGATGGGAATAGTTAACGATCGATCAGAATTCATCAAGCATTCCGTTTGAGAGGAGCTATCGTCTATCCAGCTCGGCGGCTACCTGTCCGCTCTCGTTTTTCGTGGCTGTCCGGGCGGATTTCTGCTCGTGGAAGGGCGTTTTGCCCGGAATTCGATCCATCGGTGCCGCGTATTTATACCACACGGTACCATGAAAGATTCAAGCGTCACACAGAATGCAACGCGTACCGTGCGTGGTCGCGGGCTCTTGCGTCCCGCGGGGCGCACGGGCAAAATCGTGTATCAGCGACGAGCGATCGAAGGTGACGGGGCCAACCGAGGCGGCTGACGTCCCTCGGGCGATTTCGATCGGGCAAGATCGCGTTATATTCCGTCCTGATCGCGGGAATGTTCGTTTTCGTATGCGAAAAAGGGGAGTAACAATAGCGTAAGTGGCATGCACGACCGCACAGACAGACGGACAGACAGACGGCCCTGCGGGAAATTGCATTGCACGCATCGGACGGGCACACGGAATTGTACAGTCAACTGCAAATCCGTCTTCCCTAGGGAAAATGTCGACCGAGGGCAAACTAGACGCTCGTTCGATAATTTTTACTGATATTGCGCTATCCGAACATTTGCGAACGGGTCGAAAATTTGGGGATGTTGGCATTTATAGGGATCCGAGGATGTAGGTATGTGGGATTTTAAGGTGTAATATTCTGGAGATGTATAGGGATATGGAAATTTGGGGACTTACGTATATGTTAGAATTATGTGACTTATTTATTATAAAGTATACGAAAATACAGATAATATATTTGTTCCTATTATATATTTTATTTTGTTACTATTATATATTTTTTATTTATGTATTATTATATAATATATACTAGTTCGCTCGGAAGACGCTCACACAATCGTCTGAACATCGTTAATCAACCGTTGCAATGCGACAAATCTGGCTTATATTTTCACCACGATTCAATTGCGAACTTAATTCTAATTGCAAGTCCACCAATGATTACCGTATCCAAAATATGTGTAACATTTGACTAAACTTTGTCTCTCTTAACAGTACAACGATAATTAAATCGCCCTGTCTGACGCACTTGCCGATAAAATCATAAGTTAAAGGGTTGATAAATCGACAAACAAAAGATATACGAACGCGGGACGTGCGATCCCCATACATCGCAGAAATGTAGAAATTTGGACAAACAGAGATTTGGAGACTTCTCTAATTAGAAACCTTGAGATTTAGGAATACCCGGATTAATGTATTTAGAGCTTTGGGAATATAAAAATTTGAAGATACATTTTAAAGACCTACGTATTTCGAAATCTTGAGATTCGGCGATATAGAGGTTTGATATACAGATTGAGTAACATAAGGATTTGAAGATATATCAATTTGGAAATAGTGTAGTGACATACAGAATTTATGACTTACGTGTAGAAACATATATGTAGAAACATATAAGTAGTCAAATATGTAGAAACATCAAGGTTTAGACATACACAGATTGTAAAATATATGAATTTTGGAGTGCAAAAATTTTGAAACATAGGTGTTTAGAAACCTTGAAATTTGGAGAAATGGGTAACTGAAGGAACGCAACGTTACACCCGAGTGTACCGGGCATCTCTTTTCCGTTTCATCGTGCGTTGCCTTCCACGTTCGGTTGTCTGTCGTTTCCTGAGTGAACCAGGACCCCGATGTCCTCCTTCCTGCCCACTTACGATTCTCAAACGGCCACCTGTCCCCTGCGTATCCTGTCCATCAGTCTGCCCGCTCCTCCATTCGTCACCCAACGCTTCACGCTTCCGCGAGGGCAAAACGCCCACGCTTGTTCCCGGAGAACGCGTTCGAGTGGACGACATAGTTTTCTTACTGGTAATAATCTAGACCCCGAAGAGGTAATCATGTGCTTGTATCATACACATAATTGCATTGACTTACGAAAATTAACCTACTCGATTATTTGAAAGATATATATTTACGAACTTTTCATGTTATATTCCCCAACTTTTCACACTTTTTATTATTTTGAAAATACGTTCTTTAATTTAAAAAGATATTCTTCAAATTGAAGAAGATTTGCAAATTTTCAGATACCGAAGTGTTTTTCGAACCTTGAGACGTCTAAATTTCCAAATTCTAAACCTTAAAATTTTTAGAGACGGAAATTCTGCGATCTATGACTTCTCAAGTATCGAAGTTCTTAAATCCCTAAATTCTCAAGTCCCCAACTTCTGAAATCTTCGCATTCTCACATAGCTAAATTTCAACTTCTCGAATGTCAAAATTTTCAAATCTGTAAACTTTAAATTACCAAAGTCTTAAGACTCTAACTTCAAAATCCAAATTCTTATATGGCCAACTTGTCACATACCCAAATTCTCAAATTGGTAAACATCGCAAACCCGAAATATATACATGTTTAAATTCTCGCACATCCAAAGTCACAAATTGGCAAACATTCGTAACCAAAAATTCTTAAACGGTCATCTTCATAAATATCCAAACTCTCAAATTGGCAAGCATTGTAAACCAAACTTATACATGGTTCAATTCTCGCATATCCAAATTCACAAACAAACCCAAACCGTCAGGTCGCAACTTTCTACATCCCCAACCCCTCGACACTATAAATTTTCCAAGCTCGCAAATACTCAAATCCCGAAATTCCCGAACCTCGAACCACCACAAACCGCAAATCGCTAAACCGTTAAATTCGTTTAAGCATCGTTGTATCGCGGCCTAAAGAATTTCGTAACAATCATCGCCTATCTACCTGATCGTTAAAGCAGCAGTGTCAGGGGTCACGGTGCACCGGGATCAAAGGGTTTTCTGCATCACGGAAAAAGGGTTACCCGTTGATGTTTACGGAAAGAAGTATCGTACGGGGTCGATCGATTGTCCGTTCAACTGTTGTCTGGCGCAACGCAAAACATCGTGTCTGGCGTCGATTTGTTTTTTCTTCGTCCGCGTTTCGTTCTTTTCCGTCTTGGTGTTTAGCCAAGACAAGCTTCCCCTTCGCGATGACAGGACGGAATGCCAGTCAGTTTCCTTTTTCGCGTGCCAGCCACGGTTCTCCGTTTCCGTGTGATCATCGATGAGCACGGTGGTTAGGTCAGATGGCGGATACCGGGTATCGGGACGTCTTTAACGAGGAAAAAGACGTCTCCTTGTATAGCGTGGAAAACGAGAAGCCACGTAAGGCGATGGCCGTATACACCGAGGAGCAGCCAGTGTGGAAGTTGCCTATAAGGAGGCAAAGAGGACGGCAGACGCCCGCTCGTCTAGACCCTCTTCGACTCAACTCTCAACTCTCTGCAGTCACTCGATAAAAAACAGTCCGCTCGCTTTCCTGCCCGTCCGAGCCATTGGCGTAATACATGTCTGGGGTGTTTTCTTCGTCGTCGTCGTCGTCGCTCGAGTTTCCCACCGACGTCGGGCGAAACGCCACGGTATACCTCTTTATCGTTCACGCGTTACGATACTCCATTTCCCCGATCATCTCTCGTGGCTCGTTTCGAGGCTTCTCTAGACGGGCAGTCGCTATACGGTTCGAGAATATTGGAATATGGTGAGGTTATTTATTTAAAAATAAAACAAATCTGGAATGTTCTTTTGATGAAACTAACTTTATTATGAACTACTGGGAAGGACGTCTTAACTGTTCAAGAATTGAATTAGAAGTGAAAAGACTTTAAGATTCACAGTAAAACAGACACCGATGTATTGAGGAAAAATACGTTTTCTCTGCAACGTTTTCGCCAGATTGGTCCTTAGGTATACACATGGCCTGAGGCCCAATTAAAAATTCAAAAATCGGAAAAATTACGAACTCGGAAATACATCTAATACCAGTCTGAAAATGTATTTTTATAAAATAGTAGGATTACTATTCCATATGTTACTAATACATAGGTTACATTTTTTATACTTATACATATGTTACACTTATCAATAACATATTCCTGCTGAACTTTGAATGCAACATTCTCCCTTATATTAACACTAGATTTACGGACGTTCAATGACCACTTATGTCTGAATTCAAAATGAATTATAAAAACAAATAAATAATGGATAATACATAAGCCAGTTTATAGAAGGATTCTTTATCTCGATGAAGGTTAACATGCATTTTGCAATAAGTTTTTAAATATTTTTCGTAATTGAAAATAGGACATCTAAGATTCGTGATTTTGACGGGTTCCGTAAGCCTAGTGTTAAACAATTTCACATTGCGTGCTTGCAAAGTTGTTAGATATACACCACAATCGTATAAAGTCCGAAATCGATGTTTGCTCGCCGCGGTAAAATTAACTTGAACGGCAAACAGTTTATCATCGGATCGAGCAATCGTCACGATTCCGTACTTCTCGATATTTATCGATAGCAATGTATCGATAGGTAGAGAGGTCTAAAGCGACCGAAAGCAAAGCAGAAAGAGAGTGCAGCTGGTACTTTGACGAGCAGGGTGGGCTTACGGAAAGGTCACGGTACACGTCCGTTCGACGCACACCGTTCGCCTGCACCTGCATCGATGACGGCCATCGGCGCACGTGTTCTGATTACGTGCGTCAGACAAAAAAGGATGTCGCGACGGCGGCGCGTGGGTTAGCCGTCTGCGCCTTATGAATTCGATTCCCATCTGCCAGTCTGCGAACGGGTAAACCCGCTTCTGGATTAGCCGGAACGCACGCACCGTGCGTTCCCGATTATACCACGCTTCCATAATTCATAAACGCTTCCGGTACGCTTTCGATCGTTTTTCCAATCAGCTTAATCGATCGGTTCGTCGATACGTCTTGCACGGCCGCGCACACCGCGCCACGATATGTATCGTCGTCGTTGAATGATTCATAGAAAACGCAACAATTGTCTGGAAATTAAATTTGGGAATTTTCGGACTCCATAAACACGCGAAATAAATAAATAAATAAGTACTACAATTTCACCTAACATGTACCATTCATTAGCTCAATAAAACATGACAGACATTTTAACAAAAGGGTGGTGGCACAATTTTGTAATATAATTTCTTTTCTGCAGACGATCTAGTCCATCTCTATTCGTTAACTCAAAGATCCTCAATGAATTCGCATCGATCATCGTTCTCCATGTTTTAACATAAATCCCGACGGTATACTTTAAAATAATCTTGAACGTATTTATGACTTTGTAAATCTGTGTAAATGGCACAATGAAGCAAACAATGTATGTTCTGGGATTATTGATGGATAGCGTCTAAAAAAATGGTCACTCCAAATCCTCTGTCAGAATCACAGTTGACCGTTTTGCGAAAAAGGGAGTTTTTCCCATAATAGGGTAGATAAAATTTCTCTCTGTTTAAAGTATCCCGTATCGCGTCTCGCGTTCCTTAGTTCGGTACCAGCACTTAGAAAGAACATTTACCGAGTAGACAGCGTGGCTCAGAGCTAAATATTAATACCAATTTTTTTTATCTTGTATTACTTTTAACAAATATTCGTCCTTTTTTGTAAGTAAAATTCTGTAATTATTAAACGAAAAGCGATATCTTCCGTCGAGTATCGTCCGTTAGACATCGGAGTCTGGTTTGTCGCCGGTGTCGATCGTTTCCCAGCTCTCGACGCCAATGCAGAAATTACCCCCTGCGACCCCCTGGACCGTCTAAGCGGTGTCTAGCCAGCGCCCCCTACCTCGAACTGTCGGCAGCCCTCGCCCCCGCTGCGTCCTCTAGCTCTTTCCTGCTCTTTCAACGTGTTTCTCTCTTCCACGTTCCCTCGTTCTTTCCCTTTTGCTCCACCGTATCCGACTGCCCCACCCATCCTCCCTTTTACCCGTCTCCGTTGCTCCCTACCCCCGTCCCAGGATCTCCGCCGACCTTCTCCCCCCGTTTGGCGGGGGTGCAGTCTAGCCGGTGACTATAGTACCCGCGCAACGGGACGCTATATTGCACAACGGCTCGGCTTTGGCGCATCGCGCCCTACGATCATGCCGGAGTATAGGAGCAACAGTCGAAAACCCATCGACGAGACGTTCGTTGTTGTCGGGATCGAACAGGGAAATTTTTCACTCTGTCCATCGCTGGATCGGACCTGCTACGACCACTGTTGTCCGAGATACTTTTAAGAAATATCCGACCTGGAGAACGTTCTTCCCATTATAAGTATCGAACTATAGGGTTGTTGTGCGTTAATACTAAAACTACCGGCATATAGTGCACAATTATTTTGATGTTAAAAATGAGGTTGAAAAATAAATGAACAAATGACGAGACATAAATGAACACACTTATAGATTCTCTATCTATATAATAATCAATATAAATGTCAAGACCACCTTAACCAATTTTGTCATTTAAAGTAGCAAAGTGGAAGGGTCATTTGACCCCTTTGCGGAAACATATACATGTGTAGTATAATATTGGGACCAAGTAAAGCATAATAATGATATTGTATTTATATGAATTTGTAGAAATAGAGGAACATATATTCGTAAAAAAAAATTTATTTTTGCTGGGGGAACATCTGATTCGATATCTCCCACATCTTTTACACTATTTATATCGCTATTTATCGAATTTCTACGTAGTCTTATTGGTCGAATAGTATTACGTTTACTACGAGTGTTTGTCCCTGGATTTATTTTTTCTAACACGCGTGTATAAACGTTTATGTGGATCGCGTTTATGCTGCTACATAATGAGAATCCCTCATATATCATAGGGGTTGAACGTACAACATAGAGGAACGCGTACGTTCGACACGGGGCATAACGACGTACAGAGACGACGCTCCAAGTGACTAGCGTAAATAATTGTTTCTGTCCGATGCGTACGAACGGCCACGAGTGTTACATTCCGAGGGGATCGAAGATCGCACGCAAAAAGCACCCCAGCTCGAGACGCCCCCTGATGGTCGCGTGACTCAAGACGATTAGGTTCGGCTTGGGAGCGCACGAGTTTAGTCCCGCTTTGATTGGGGTAGGTCCCAAACGTATAGTAGACGACGTAATAAGCTAACCAACGGGAGAGGCAGCTACAAACGTGGCAAGGTCAGTGATGGGGGCTCCACGTTAATTAACGTCTTGCCGTTAAACCATTCCGATAGATCTCTGGAGACCAAACACCGATGACCATCATAAAGCAACGACACGGTCGCGGCGCAGCACCGATCCCGTTGGGAGGATCGATATTTTACACCGTAACGGCCGAATATATTGCGTGCTATTAGTATCGCCGTGTAGACAGTAAATAATTACCTAACCCGATTGGTTAAATGAAAACCAATATTGGAAAGATACCCTCCGTTTAACCTTCGACGCCCGACCATTCGGATAGTGCCAATTTAAATTTCATTTTATACCCTTCGATAACTCTGTAGATTCGCCATACCTTTTAACCGGTTAGTTACGGAATCTAGTCTGAAAACTTAAAATTATTAAAATCGAACGATGTTAAGTGCACGCGAAAAATCTAAAAAAAAATGAGGAATATTTACAAAAGCTTTTATTTGATACACAGTTAATAATTTATTAACCCTTTGCGCTCGACTGGCAACACCTTCTCGCCATTTGATTTAATACGATGCTTATAAATAAACAACTTTTAACTACATTTGTAGTACCACATCACGATGTCTGAGCATAATGATGCAGGTCGACGATCGATAATAAACGAAGAACGATTTCCAAAAGAATCACCAAACTGTTCAGTCAGAAAGTTTTATTGCTACTGTTTGCCACTGATAAAAATGCTTTCGAATGTAAAGGGTTAATGTTGATATCTACACGAAGTTTTGGACTGATGTGTATACACTTGAAACGCAGTTAAACGATTAATTTCTCTAGGTACTGAATACTTTCTTATAAATGTTGGTATATAAAGTCGACCCTCCCGTAACTTGGCGCAATTTCTTCGAATGCCGAATTGTAGGAGAATTATTGCCGGGAGGCAATGGAAAACGTTTTATCAACCGTTCGAATTCCAACGATAATCTTTTGACTATAAATTCCGTCGGATTTTCCCGTCGAAGCATAAGTTAATACCTATTCGCGTGCAAATGAGCCGAGCGCGAACGATAAAGTAACAAAATGTCGATGACAAAGATTACCGTAACGAATGAAAAATACGATTGTGTACGGTCGTGTGTTTATCATACAGATGGCAATATTTATTCAAATGGAGGGACATCGGCAGCGTTTCGGCCGGTAGGAAAAACACGAGTAATTACCGTTCGTCGCGGTTGCGTATTCCGTTTGCGCTCTATAATCTCCAGGACACAACGGAACAAGCTCCCGCAGAAAATCCCATGGCTGAACCGTGACCATAACAACGCTCGTGAACGAGAATTACCAGATCCAACGATTTCGTCCCGCCGTTAAAAAACCAAACGGTAAACGACACCGAAAAGGTCGTCGACAAGTCAGAAATACGCGACGGATTTTTCGAAATCGCTCGCCGATTTCGTCGTTGACGATGCTATCAGTTTATGTACATAATGTACACTCGGGCGCAATGTTGTCGTTAATCGGTACAAAAATAGGTGGAGCTTCCAATCTGCGATTTTCGATTTTAGAATCTAGGAAGAGATTACGAAGAAGGTAGAAATAATTAATTGAGGAATGCGGTACGAGTAAAATACTAAGAATATTTCATGAAGACTGTAGGAATTATTAATTGTTTTAGTAAAATAATAGGGATATTACCAATTATATCCCCTATTGTTCTCTAGAATCCCTACTAAATTATATGGACTCCAGCCTAGAAAATCTAGGGATATTCCGGAGGAAATTTCGAGAATTTTAATAAAATCTTAGGAAAATCTTACGGGGGAACGATGAGGAATTCTATGAGAAATGTATGTATATATTATAGGGAAAGGATAAGGAAATCTAACAATAAGAAAATTTTACTGACAGCTTAAAGAATGTTTGTGGAATTGTAAAAAAGTTAGGAAAATGTTTGCGAAGTTCTAGAGGAAAATAAGAGAATTTTTGTGAGGCTCTAGAGAAATCTTTAAAAATTCTAGGAGAATAATAGAGAATTCCAGGGAAGTCCTTGCATCTCCTGTTAAAACTCACAAAAATCTTACAATAACTCTGGAGACCACAGTAAATCCTAGAGAGACATAGACCAAAATCGCGGAATCGCGAAATAAGCATAGAGGAACCCTAGGAAAATTACAGTGAAATGAAATTGCGGGTAATCCCGCGTAATCTCAAGGCACTCCTCGTTTCGAGAAGGGAAAAGCAGCGTTGCAACGAAGTGTACACGTGAGATTTTGGAACGGAGTCGTCGCAATACATTGTTCGGTGGTCGAGGGCCAGGAAAGAGGGTCCAGATGGTTGTCGTAGGTTAGTAATCGATAAAAACTTATTTTTCCCGTGTGCGCGATGCACTGGCGAGGGGTCGGTGAGTATTGCTAGTTCTATTATGGTCCGCAGCTGTACATTTCATCGGTTCGCACGAGTGGCGTTATCAAGGAAATCGTTTTGTTGCGTTCGTTGTTGCAGAAGACCAATAGAGAGTGGAAGCGGAAAAGGGGGTAGTACGGGTCGTACGCGAACGAGTTATTGAAAAGCGTGAAAAAAAATGAGCACGCACGAAACGCAATAGGGAGCAACGCACAATGGCCCACATTAATATTCGGATGTCACTATTATACTCGGGCAACTTGATTTCACTAAAAAGCCCACAAGCCGATGCATACGCCGGTGATCGCGAATGTCGTCTAATTATTATCAACGATCCAAAAGAATTCAACCTTTTACCCGTTTGTAATGTATCAATTAAGTTCAACCAATTATGAACAAATTTTTTTTAATTATTCGTAAACCAAATCGAGAATGAAGTTTGTACCGATCAATTAATTTCAACAAATTGTAAACAAATTTTTTTTTAATTATTCGTACATGCAATAGAAAATAAAGTTTGTACTGCATCAATCGATTTGAACAAATTGTAAACAATTTTTTTTAATCACTCGTAAATCTAATCGATAATAAGGTTTGTACTGTATCAATCAATTTTAACAAATTATGAACAAATTTTCTGGAATTATTCGTAAAACGAATCGATATTTAAGTGTGTACCAATTAGGTATGACAAATTGTGAACAAATTTTATTAAATTATTCGTAAACCGAATCGATAATGAAGTTTGTACTGCATCAATTAATTCCAACAAATTATGACGAATTTTTTAAAAATAACAACGAACGGCATTTAGTAATTAAATCGATGTCAAAGTTTACATTACACGGTCGAAGGGAAGTTCGACAGAAATTCAGGTAAAGTTTGTTTTGTTAATGGGACAATTAGTGGAAGTTCCAATTCGTTCAGCACTTTGAGCTACAAAAGTAATAACTTTTTATTGTAAGTGCAATTTCACCTTTGTATCTGTTATCTCCTATTCGCCTGGATAGGAAGTTACTTATGGACACGAAGGAACCTACCACCAGAACATTTAATATATTAGTATTAAAGTAACATTTGTATAAAATGTTTGTTGGTAACGTAAATATTTTTGAAGATTAATGGAGTCGATTTAAATAGGATACCCCGTGTGTTTCATAATTTTTCGAATTTCCGGGTTGGGGATGTTCCCTCGTTAGCCGCTCGATCGGGCAGCGGGCACGTGGTGACGTAACCGGTGGTGTGCGAGGGCAACGTGGCTCGTATGTGGAAAGACAGAGGCATACGCGTGCGTTTCCCTCGTGAGTAGACGTGCACGCGCGTTTTCCTGCCGTGTCGTCCGCGTGAGTATGCACGCGCTGACAAAAACACGCCGCGTACGAAAATAACCGGCTATGAGTCAACGGCAGAGTCTAAATAGGAGGTTCGCCGCATTTAGAGTTCGCGTCTGGATTATATACTAGTCTAGAAACGAAATAACCCAGAAAACCGACGTTACGAAGGCGTCGCGATCGCGATACACGAGGTACGACCGGCCGTTATCGAGACACCGGGTCGATAGCGATCTCGATAGCCGGCGACGATTATAAAACGGTCGTCGCGTTGATGCTCGCGCGTAATCGGTATGCCATGTTTTGGCGCGCGCACGTTGCATCGATCATTCGCGGGAATTCCGTCACCGGCAACGAAAGAGTTAATAAGAATGTTTTATTCATCCGTTAATCTGCAACGAAGATGCATCTTGTGCCACATCAAAGGTGTAAAATCAAGTAGGTGCTCCCGAGTGGTTGCAATTTCATTTCTTTTTTCTTCTTTTTTCTTTACCTCCGTTCCCTTTTGTTCCCGTTTAAAACGCGCCGGCTACAACGACTCTCGAGTGTTCCTTGATTTTTCGTCGAAATCGTAATAAATATGTACAAAGAAGTGCAACCGAGGGGCGGCAGGGCAGCGGGACAGCGCTACGGAACAAAAGATATCGTTTCAACCGCACTTGTAATTCAAATTTCTCTCCTCTCTCGCGGCGCAAGATGTTTTTCCGTGCTAGTGAAACGAAACAGAGCTCGTAATTAACGGAATTTCTAGCGTCGGCGGGAATCGTTTCTTCTTTTTCTACGTTCTCTTTTTTTTAAACGCACGCCGAGGTACCCGGCCGCTTTATTCGTCTTTGCAAACCCGTTTGCGCGTGAAAGTGTTTTCCTCCACAGGCAGATAACACCTCGCTTACCAAAAAAGTCCATTCGTGTCGAATACAATGTGAAAGCGAATCCCGAATTCGTCACTTCGATTTTTAATATACGTACATACGTTGATAATAACTAGCGAAAATGCAAACTGACGTATGTGTGTATGTATACTGTACATATGTACATATGTATGTGGAGCTAGTGATTTTGATATATAGAAACATTGTGATCTAACAATGTAGATATACAATGTTTGTATTATAAATCTATAATATAATCATATGTATACAATCTAGGAGGATATGTATAGCAATGCAGGAGTTTCATAATCTGTTTATACTGGAATTTAGATATAATACATATGTAGGAACCATACGATCTAACAATTCAGACATATAGGAAACAAAAGATATAGGAATGTATATAGAAATAGGATTCTAGATATAGAAATCAAAGAAAGATGCTATAGAAAGAGACAGATGTAAAAGAATGTTAAAAATGTATGAGATATAGGAATCTAGGGCTATCGTAAACTAGGTAAATGTTTGTCAATCATCGACAATCATCCGACCGAATATTTCTCAACTTATTATATAAAATGTAAAAAAAAATCGTCTACTTCTTAAACTTGCTTAAGCGGGTTTCAAACGATCGGAAATTCACGTTGATCAATGAACCGAACAGCGGACATCCTCGCGTTACAGATATCAAGTATCTTAGGAAAATCCGTGGTGCAACGGCGAACCGTACACAAGCGTGAGTACGTATATTTAGTAAATTTCACGCATGTTCGGTGACACGTACGGTACCGTGAGGCGCCGATATTACGCATAGCCCCGGCAAGAGAGCTGACCGGCACGTGTCGAGACACGGCGGTTAGTTGAAAGCGTAAAAGACAGAAAGGCAGACAGAAAAGAGAGACAGGGAGCACAAGAGAATAAAGGGTTGAAGGGCGGGCTCGGAGGAGAGGCGCAGGATGAAGGGCGCGGCGGGGGGGAGGCAGAGGGCGAGAGGGGGGTTAGAATTATACGTGCCCCGAGGAAAACTCAATTCGCGGCCACTTTGACGCACCCTCCATCTGGCTGGATCGTCGGATACGCGCTGATACAAATCCACAAGATATATCCCTTTCCTCTTCCTTCCACTCTCCTCGTTCGTCGCCTCTCTCTATCTCGCCGTCCCGCGCTCGTGGTAGTTTATCCTGCTCTCTACCCCATGTACACCGTTGCACGTGCGGATACCCGATTCGCGCACACAGACGTAGCTCGCAGACACGTGCGTGGACCGGCAACAATTCCTAACCAAAAAGCCGGAGTCACCCTCACCTACCCCCTCTCCCCACGCCCCTCTTCGGCCCCCGGCCCCGCTCCCCGCCGAACCCGCACCCCTCGCACGGGAGTGTCTGGCTGCGACCGTCATCGGCGCGGCATCGCGATGCGGGGAAGCAAGAGGGGAACACCAGCCGGCACTATGGCGCGAGGCGAAAGGGGAGAGGGAACACAGACCGACAGTGGCTCACGGGGGGAGGCTACGTACTCGTGACGTTGCGTCTAGACGCCCCCTCCACCTCAACCCGAAACGACGTCCACACAACCAGCTTCGGAGCCAGCAGCGCCGAGGAAACCGCTCTCGGCTTTCTCCGTGCCTCGTACGCGTAAATAGCCGAGCACGGAGCCGATCGGTTTACTCGTTCACCGACAGATGGCGCCACGCTAGCTCGATAAACGCCTCGCGTCGGGGCTCCGAAATGCGCGGGCACTTTTGTTACCGAGCGCATCGTTCGCGTTGAAGGAATTTTGTCATTCTTATGATGGACTGTTTTGCATTCGGATATCGAGGTGTAACGTTCTTGAGTTAGTGAATTAAACAATTTTTTAGTTTTGTACGGAGCGATGAATTTGTGGGGACGGATGGAAATATCGAATCGTGTACTTATTGGCGATTGTACTTCGCAAGTAATCTAATCTGTAAGGACCCCGGAATTTGGAATCATCAAATTTGTGACTTTTCAAATTTATAAAGTTCTTTTTTTACTTAGAGAAATAAGTGTTTTGGTTTACGTTTTTTAATTGTAATATTTTGTCCGGCCCGTGAAAACACTTTTTTCCAATCCAGCCCAGGGGTAAAAACGGTTGACCATGCCTGCTCTAAATTCTGAAATCTTCAGATTCTCGAATTTTCAAATTCTTGAACACTCGAATGACCAAGTTTTTAATTATTCATATTTTGAAGATCTCCCATTGTCACACATTAACACTCAAACATAAAAATTCCCGAATCCCCAAAATCTCAAGTCATCAAATTGCCAAACCACAAACCCTCAAATCTCCAGACGTTCAAATTCCTCAAACCTCCCAATATTCAATTCAGCAAATACCAAAATAATTGAAACCCAAATTCCCAAACTCAAAGTGTGCAAGTCGCCCACAAATTGTCCAAACAGAACGGGGAACGGTCTCATCGCGCCTGCGTATATCTGACGTTCATTTATCGAGCGTCCACCGTACCTGCCCACATCCGAAGAAGAAACCGAACCTGCTATTTCGACAAACGATTAAACCCGATTGATTCACGTTATATTTCGCGGTATCTACGAAGACGAAACGGCCACAGTGACCCGCATAAAGAAGCTCGGATTGCATTGTAAATAAGTTAGCAAAGTTCGTGTCGTTCGCATCGTTGGCACCGGTCCGCTCGTAAACGTAACATTCGTCGCTATCGATGCCACGGTTAATTTTATTATTCTTATCGCGTTATCAGCGGGTCGTGATTCATCCGGCAAATCGTGCGTACGCGTTTTATCGCCGATCACCAGGCGCTAGCGAGTAAGGCAAGGTTTACGCCGGCATTTAAGAGCAGCGTATCCTTAAGGCTCGCGTTCTTACGCATGCGTTTAAATTAGGAATGGCATTTAAGGCCATTGGTGAACTTTATTATCGTTTAATCGCGACGTCGTACGCACACGTACGCGGGCTTTTAATCGCGTGCACCGTGCACGGCCACGCACACGCGGTAGCTGAGGACACGAGTGTAGATGTGCATCGCTGAATTTTTATGGACTGAGGGGAGCGATGCGAGACAGACGTTTCATGGCCTTGAAGATCCGCGGCCAGCGATAGGGGCACAGTTCTTTTGTGGAAAATAATTTTAGTCGTGAACCGCCGTTTCCACCGGCGTACGTGCGAGCTAATTAAATTTCTACGGATCGTGTGGTACGGGAGTTTCACGCGGCAAATGGCCAACCGGATTTCTAAACGCCCCACCCCCTATTAGGCACAAGATTGATCTCCGTAACGAGTGCCTGACCGACAACGTTACTACATGTTACATCTAAACGCTTGAGGTTCTTCTATCTTGTTTTCTTACAAACACCGGCTGTCGGAAACCAGCGTCCGATCAACAATTTTACGACCGAATTATCATACGTGATATTTCCAATTGTCAGCGTGGAAATAAAATTGTGTAAAACAATGAAATGTTGATCGGAATAAAAATGAGTGTTTTCAGTGTATTTATTTTTAGTTCCTACGGCGAAGGATACGATAACGTTGAAAAGGGGTCAAGCGCTGACAATAAAAATTTTCTTGCTTACCGTAAGAAACCGGTAACGGAAAACTATAGACTTTATTGTACAGCGTGTGTTCGTGATAATATGGGCCAGAGTTTTCGTGCAGTCTATAAATATATCGTAAGAATTTTAAAAAAGTTGAAGAGAAAGAGTTTATACTTACAACACAAACATGTAGATATTTTAAATATATGTATCAGTAGAAAGATACATGTTCAGGTATTCAAATATAATTCTAAGTATATTTTAACATCGTGTATGCTAATGGGTACATTCAAATACTTTTTTGTATCATACTTAAGCAAACATTCAGATAGTTACATTTAAGTTAGTAATTCGGGTTTAGTCCTACATGCAATACGTACACAACATGTACTTTCACTTAAAATATACTTTGTGAAAGACAATTTTTAGATACCGTCTTTCGTGTACCGATACCATACATACGATCACATATACATACATGTACATACATGTTATATATGTACATATATTATATATTGATCGCATATACACGATCCAAGAGTTAAATAATTTCGGTGTCCATTTTCGCTTCGTTCCACATTTTATTATCTTCGTATCCTCTTCTGTCTTCGCATTCGCGTAATCCATATTCTGAAACGATTGTTTGTTTCGACGGTTCACCGAACGAAAACGAACGTGGTCCAAAATGGAGTTGCGTGTTAGAGGTGCACGCTCGCGAAGGGCCGCTCGTTCATCGCAAACAGAACTTACGCAAGCGAGCTCGCTTGAAATGCGGGCTGCTGCACCAAGTACGAGAGAAACTATTTAAAGGTCACGCATGTATATTCCGCGACGACGGTGCAGCTGCACGTTCGCGAGCACGTAAAAATATGCGAACGTTCGGACGCGAGCTCGTTTCGCGCCACCAGAACCCTCGCCGTTCCTGTCTATTGCCTCTCTTGTTGTTTACACCTACGGGAAACAGCCCCGTTGCTGAAAAGCTTCGGCCATTCGATCGTTGGCCCACGGAAAATTTGTTTTTTTTTGAGCTTTTATGCGATGTCCGCGCTTTTACCTACCCCCTTTCGGTGAGAATACGTACGTGAATTTGAAAGATAAGTGAGTATCGGGTACGCAATTTATAGGTTCTTAACTTAAAAAGGTTTTCCTGTTTCCGAATTTATGAATGTTCGGGTATTTCTACCTGCAAATTGTGGTATTACCAGTTTGTGCATATCGAAGGATTGATACTAAATTTCTGAACATCAAAGAATCTGAAATTTTTAATTTTCGAATTTTTAGACTCTTCGAATTTCTATATTTTTAAGGATACAAATTTCAATTTTTTTTTATTATTAAATTGGTAGATACACGAAAATCGTGGTCCCCAAATTTCTACACCCCCAAATCTATAGATTCCCATACAGCTTCATGAGTTATAATATCTCAAAATTCAGAGACACTCGAATCACTAGGTCAACAAATTTTTGGATCCCCAAATACTTAGGTTCCCAAATACCAAGGTCCTCAAATTTCTATGTACCTAAATTTCGAAGCCACCGAGTATCAAAATCTTCAAATTCCTCTGTTCCTAAATTGCTAAGTCTTAAAATTCCTAGATTTCCAAATTCCTATGTCTCTAAATAGCTTCACCCTGAAATTCTTCTTTCCCCGAATCCCTACTCTCACAAATCCTTAGATTCCCAAATTCCCATCTTCCCAAGTCTCCAGGTTCTCAAATTCATGTGTCCTTGAATTCCTATATCTCCAAATTCCTACACCCCTAAACGTCCAGATCTTCAAATTCCCAGATTCCTAGATAGCTCACGATGCATAGACGCTTGCGCAAAAGATGGATCTTCGTGGGTAGTTGTGTACACGTTCTTGAGATGTTTTCTTTTCCCGGTCCGTGGAGGTTTCCGGCTCTAGGCCAAGAAGCTTATTATCCCTTGTGCCCAGTCATAATAGAGGCGAGACGACCACGACCGCATCGCTGATTACAACTCGAGGAAAAAAATAATGTAACCAGATGGTTTTTGTTTAGTCTGGAATCGTTGGTCTGCTAACGCAGCTTCGCGGGTGCGATAACTTTACCCCGGGGGCGCGATTCGAGTCAAAGTTCGGCATAACCTTTCCTCGAGCAGATTAAAACACGTCGCTCTTTTATTGTCTGTGGTAATTACTTATAACGCGATACGTTCCGATAATTAATTAAGTAAATTCGCGGGACTAAATTTGTGCTTTTAGTTTTTTCCACACAAGGGGAAAGTGTTTTTAGTGAACAAGGAAATTGATGGGTGAGCTCAAGTGAACAGTTAAGCGTCTTTGAAAATATAGAAAATTTAGAAATATAGAAAATATAGAAAATATTGAAAATATTGAAAATATTGAAAATATTGAAAATATTGAAATTATTGAAATTATTGAAATTATTGAAATTATTGGAATTATTGAAAATATTGAAAATATTTAAAATATTGAAATTATTGGAATTATTGAAAATATTGAAAATATTGAAATTATTGAAAATATCGAAATTATTGGAATTATTGAAAATATTGAAAATATTGAAAATATAGAAGGATGATACAGAATAGGAAATTTGGGGAACTGGACACTTGAGATCATGTCTTGGATAAATAGAGGTTTGAGAGAATACTAAATGGTACTCGCAGAGATTCGGGAACACTAAATGTTGAAAGTACAGACTTGGACCATAGAAATTTGGGGTCTAGAAATTTCACAATGGATAGTATATACACTTGGAAATAAATACATAGATACATAGAGATTTGAGGAGTACCTGGAGAAAAGTACCTGGATTGCACAATTATGAATCAAAATAAAGCAGAATATTATTCCGATCAGAACCTACGACCCTTCAAAAGTTTGAAATTTCCTCATAAATAAAATAATGACCCAAGAACTGAAGAAAATTTCAAACTCGAAGAGGGTGTCTGCCTTGTTCCGGTGTCCCGGAGAAGTAACACGCACAGGATTATATAGGAAGAAAGGGGTGGCATAACAGGGTTAGGCTGTCCCGGAAAGAATCGCCAAGGGCAAATGAACTTCTTGTTCCGCGAGCGTATAATGTCCCGGCAGAGAATTAAGCAACGAGACGATCGCCGGTCATGAATATACAAAGCGGACGAGCGAGACAGCCGCGTTGATCTTGGCATAAAACGCGATTAAAATTAACTCGACAATAAGCAGGCCGCATTAATAATTTATATTTCGTTGTTGGCCGCTGCAGTGCCAGACACGTTCCGTTCCGTTCCGTCATTGTGCGTTTTCCACGAACTTCGTGACTCGTCGAGGTGCAACAATTGTATCCGAGAAAACCGCTCCCGAACACATTGTTCTCTGAATCATCGGATCGTACGCGATGCTTCCGGTTCTCATCCCGTTTTGGTAACACGGATCTAGTTACTCTATGAAAAGCATTCGGCTGCGACGAGGAAATCATCGTTTGCTAGTTCCGATGATTTTTGTACAACTTTTGGCCCTTTTAAAGTTGGGAGCAAATATAGAAGCTAAGTCTGGTGCGAATCTAGTAGCTTAGTCAAGTGCAAATTTAAAAGCTAAGTGAGGAATAAATATAAGAGCTAAGTTATGAGTAAATCTAAGAGCTACGACAGGACAAGCAATTCCTAACGAGTATACGATTTCTAAGGGAAGAGGGGTGTTTTGTTCATTGGTATTTAGGGATTTTTAGCAATTTAATAAAGCGAGGTCATAGAAATTTGAAATCCTTGGGATTGGGAGATAAACGAGTGTAGGAATATAAGAATTTTAAGATTCAGAAATTTGGAGATGTTGGTGTTTGGAGAGCTTGCGATTTGGGGAATTTGAAGATCTATGGATTGGGAGGCACAGATGTTTGGGAACCTTGGGATTTGAAGAGCATGAGATTGGTGGACATTGGGGATCCAGGGATTCGGGGAAATAGGTATTTAAAAATTTTAAGATTTGGGGAGTTTGAGATTTAGTGATCCTGGAATTTCTGGCCTAGGACTTTGGGGAGATAGGTATTTGGAAACTTTGCAATTTGGGGAATTTAACATTTGGGGATCCAGAGATTTGAGACCTGAGAACTTCACGACTTTGACATTTGAGGAGTTTAGAATTTAGGATTCCATGGATTTAAGGGTATAGGAATTTGGAGATTTGAGGATTTGGGGATTTAGATATTTAGGTAATTTCAAATTTATGGATTTAGGGAGGTCTAGTTAGGAACGTTTAAAGAATCTCAAAACTCATGATAAAATCCCAAATTTATAAAAATGGATTACTTTTTATAAATAATCAATAAATGTACATGAATTATTTCATTGAAATTATTGTTTCTAATAAAACTCGGGCTTTAAGTCATTTATAGGTCATTCAGATAATGTTGAAAATCGTCCAAGTCAATTCAAACTTTAAAAACAACATTTTTGTACGAGTATCACGCAAAATTTAATGTACCTAATGAATTTGCATTAATCGAGATTAATAGAATTCTATTTTAAAATGTTGCATGACATAAAAATATTTTTTAATATATTCAAATATAATCAGTTAAATATCTCGAAACAAGAAATGCGTAACTTAGACCACTTCCATAATTATGGGCACAATTATTGTATCAATCAATAATCGATCGAGCCGACAGAATCCTCGATGACGAGCAGCCGGTAAGGGTGTTAACTGTAGTCGCCGCGACGCGTGTTCGGCGCACACATAGAATAAAGAAAGAGAAGAAGAGGAGGGTTGTGGAGTAACAACGTCTTTGTCGGTCGTTGGTGCATTCTTCATCCTCCGACAATTACATTCCACGCATGGCTTTGAGCTGTGCCGTTGCCCGCCACGCCGTCGTATTCTGCCCGGCCACACATCGCCACTCACGATTTGCTCCTGGAAAATTTCAATACGCTTTACAAGGTGGCGGACAGTCGCTAGCCGAGATCAAAGGGATCGTGCACGTATTTCGCGTTTCGCTCGTATCGCCCGGCTGTCAGGGAATTTGCCCTTCGCTCGGTCCCCGGCTCACGCCTTTGATTCCACAAAAGAAATTTCGTGTCGACGGAGCACGCTGCACGGCTTATATGCCCGCGCTCGCTGGAAAATTGACGAACAACATCCTGCGGGAATTACCGCGTCGTATTTCGCGATCTTGTCGATGTCACGTCCCATTTTCCTACCGAAATCCCAAGGTCAAACTCGTCAGATATACGCTCTTTTATGTGTATGTGGTACACGGTTTACAGCCCCAAACTCCTACATCTCCAAACTCTTACTTTTGCAAATTTCTCAGATCTCTAAATTTCTATACCGTAATATCTGTAGATCCCCAAATCTGAACGTTTCCAAATTCCTACATTTCTGAATTTTTACGTCCAGAAATTCTTAAGGCCCTAAATTTTCGCGTCGACAAATCCCTAGGTCCGGAAATCTGTGTGTCCCCAAATTTCTAGTTCCCCTAATTCCCATATCACCAAATTCCTATAACCCCAAATATCTACGTCTGGTAATTCTTAAGGTCCGGATACTTACCTCCCCGTATGTACTTTGTAGACTTAAAATTAACGCTATCAAAGCCCTAATCCCAAATTTATCCATAAACTTAACCCAAAATGAATAATAGAAACAACCTAAAACAACCTTAGCTTAACTATAGAAACAACCTAACCTTGACTTAATCCTAAACAAGATAACCTTAACCTAACCTTAAATAACTTTAATGAAGCCTTGATGTAATCTTATACGCGCTCACCTGAACCTACCCTTGAACAACCAAACCACAGCATAATACGAACGGACCTTTAACCTAACCTTGTCGCAACCTCGTGCGAGTAGGCGAAACATAACAGTAAGAATTCAGCGAAATTAACAAAAAATATGAATATCCGTGCAGTATCTCGGCTAGAATCGAGTCAACCTTCCTCTCCACGCGTTTCTGTTACATGCTCTCGGATACGTAGGTGTATCCATTATCCACCGCCCACACGTCGCACACATTCGCAATGGCGGGTCCGCGATCGTGGTGGTTTTCTTTTAAAAATCGTTTTAATGAAAATAATCTCGATGTAGCCGTCGCCGAGCGTTCCCGCTGCTTTTCCAAGCGCGTATGCACTCGTTGACCGGACCGTGGCGATCTCCCCGAGGTCGTTGCACCATTGTTTACACATATAAATGTTATTGTTGCTGTATCTCTCTGGTCGCCGGTCGTTGTAATGGAACAATGACGTGCTTATGCGTCGCGTACACTCGGCTGCAACGTAGGCTTCCTATCGATAAGCACACACGCCATACCACTTTTTAATTCCTGAATTTTCGAATTCGCGGATTTCGAAATTCTTGATTTCACAATTTTTCAGATTACGTGATTTACAGATCTACAAATTCTCGATTTCTCCATTTTTCGCATTCAAAAATTTTCAGATCTACAAATTCATAGGGTTCTGAATATACGAATTCATGTTATCATGGTCATCCAAGACCAGACAAATTTTTATACCTGTAATTCCCTAGACTTCAACTTTTCTAGATATTCAAATATGATGGTAAATGCCTATGTTCTGTGGTCACTAATTCCTACGTATCAACATTTTCAGGAATTCGGATTCTTAGATTTACTAACAAGGTACCAAATACCTATGATCCTAATTTCCTACGTACAGAAATTCCTAGTTTACCAGTCTCTAGCTTTACAAATACCACGGTGTTCAAACACCTATGTACAGTACTTATGTCCCTCTATACCTATGTCCCCAAATTTGTACATTCTTAAATTCTTACAGCCCCAAACTCCAACATCCTTAAATCTGGAAGTTTCCAAATTCCTACATTTTTAAATCTACGTGCCGAAATTCTTAGGGCACAATACTTACGGTCCCAAGTTTTCACATTGCCAAATCTCTAAGTCCACAAATCTGTGTGTCGCCAAATTTCTAGTTCCCCGAATTCCTATACTTCCAAGTTCCTTGATCACCAAATTCCTGTAAACCCAAATATCTGCGTCTGGTAATTCTTGACGTCCAAATACTCACGTCCCCAAATTTTTGTATCGCCAAATCCCTAGGTCCACAAATCTCTGTGTCCCCAAATTCCTATACCACCAAATTCCTACATCCACGAATTCCTAATATCTTCCGCGTCCCATATCGTTAGATCGTCAAATCCTAAAATCGCTAAACTTTCACATCTCCAGATTCCAACGTTACAAAGTTGTTAATCCGTCAACAAATTTTTGCAATAAAAATAAACATGCGATAGTTTGCCCTTGTTTGCGATATTTTTCTGGATGCCAGATTTGCTGATGACTGTACATACAAAGGATGCTTTGGTCACAGTTACTTACACGCGCGCAGTGTAGCGCGGGTGTACGAGCGTGCAATGATTCAATGCCGCATTATTGGAGCCCGTTAGAGAATATATTATTATTCAACGGATCGTCGTGGCTGGCATTCGAAGTCTCCTCGAGGGTTGCCGGGATCTCGTCACTCCGTTTATCCCCAGATGCGCGTGTAACGAGCACAAAGCGCATTAGGCAAGAATGAGCAGCGGAATTTTTCCAGACGCGTTTCTCGTTTTGCCTCTTATCGTCGCCCGATGTCTGTTTCAGATAAATATGCATGCTTTTGTGCATGTCGCTACGTTTCCACGGATAAGCGGTCTTTTAACTGCTCGATCGTGCGATTCCGACCCGTTCTTTCGGAATAAACCGCCTACTACTAACTTCTAGTCCCTGCACTTTGTTACGCGCGATACTCTCGGTTTGCAACATTGGCATCAGTCAGATAAGGATGTGCACGTGAACTTGAACATTCTTGAATGCCAACAGAATTTTTTTTTAGAATATTGCTATTTCTGGTTTAAAGATTTCTTTAATTCTTAAATGTGCAATTTTATAAATTTTTAAATTATTACATTCGCTGTATTGAGCGATTTTGGAATCTTTGAATCTCCAGGTTTAGAAATAACAAAATTCTCTAATTTCACTATTCGAAAAACTACAGAGCCTCAAAGATACGTTCCCACATTACTACGTATCCAAATATCTATGTTACGAAATTTCGAGGACAACATATTTCTGAATATTCGAATTCCTAGGTCCTTATATCGATAACTCATCAAATCCCTAAATTCTCAAATTGTTATATTTCCAAATTCCGATATTCCAAAATATATCCATATCCTCAAGTTTCTGCGTTCCCAAATCCCTAGATTCGCAAATTTCTGTCACAATTTCTGGGTTACCATATTCCTAAATTGCCGAATCAAAGTTATCAAATTCTCAGGTCCTCTAATCTGGAAATCCCGTGATCCCAATATCCCCAAATTTCAAGGTTACCAAATCTCTATACTGCCATATCCCTCACTTCCTCTATTAATAAATCACCTAATCACAAGATTCTCGAACATTTACCTTTTCAAATTCGTAGATTATCGAACCCCCCAATTGATACAAGTTCCTCAGATTTTTATGTCCCCTAGTTTCTAGATAAATCACAAGATCAACCCTCAATCTTGAAAGACCAAATTTCCAAGCAGCCTCTTGAACGGGGTGCAAAAATCAGCGGTTTCGCGCGCGAACCGTAAATACAGTTATTTATTTACACCATTCATACGGGGGAAATAAATACATCGGCATTTAGCGAGCCAAACAGGGATTGCCGTTGCAAATAAGCGGCTCTATTATTAGTATTCTAACACCATGTCTCTCATTCGAGGCTTGCACAAGAGTTGCATGCGCACCAACGTTCCGCTACATCCGCGTGTCTTCGCGAGGAAACCTCTTGCGACCGATGTTTTTCCGGATAAGGCTAATGCGGCTAATTAATCGCGATAGAGTTGTAATTAATTATCGAAAACAACCTTCTTCATAATTAGCATCATCCGACTTACAAGCACCATTTTCTGTAAAAACTGCTTGTGTACATACATAAAGTATACCAAATGTCATATCATAGCATCGTTCGAAGCACAGTGCCATTTCCTTGTAAGGGACATAATAATATTATTATAATCTATTAAAATAGGCTGAGGCAAAAATTAAGTGCTTTATGTATTTATTACATTCATTAAGATATTTAGTAACGCACAATAAATACGTAGTGTGTTTCCCTTATCTCGTTTATTTTTGACACAAAGAATATACCAAAACAAAATTACTCGATTGCAGACAAGAGACAAAATATTAACTAGATATTACACGATCATGCTGTGTATCCTTCATAGTGTTCATAATAGAGGAAATTTCTTCTTCCTAGAGACACCCTGTATGTGTGAGTCGAAGACATCGTAGCGTTACGTTAAGGGTTGCAAGTTAAAAATTTCGATTTCTGGAGAACAGACGCTCGAGAGATTTTGGTCGAGTGCGCGAAGGAAGGTGCGAGAAGAAGGAGGGTACCGGGAACGAGAGGGTGAAAGAAGAAGGGTAGAAAAGGGTGGCTACGACATTGGTCGCAACCTGTCTGCTCGTAGTCTGAATGGTAGTGGTAGTAGCGGTGACGGTGGTGGCGTCCGGGGGTTGGTGCGCAACGAGGGGTCCATAGGGGTGGAGGTGGAAGTCGGGAGACTCCCGTCTAGACTAACCCCCGATTCACCCCCGGCGCAGACAAGCCAACCAAACTGTGTTCGAGTGAACTCCTACTGCTCCCTTACACCCCCTTAAAAAGTTAAAATACTCTCTGTCCTCGCGCCTCCGCGGACCAACCCCTCCGTCCCGAGCGCTGCACCGACCACCCTCGCTACCCCAACCAGCCCCGAAACTCCTCCGGATTTTGTTATTACCATTTCTAGAGTAGGTAGGCACCTTCTTTCGTTCTCCGTCTCGTTTCCTTTCGTTCTGCCCGCCGCTTCTTCTTGCGTCCTCGCTCCTCTTCTCGCTCTTCTCGCCTTTATACGCGCGGCTCCGCTTCGCGTCGTCGTAACGGGGAGAAGCGTCGTTTAAATTGTTTCCGAAGGAAATGCATTGCATCTGCTCGCTATCCGCCATTCCCTTCGCGTCCTCATCCCATTCACCGATCGGCAGATACGTCGCGGGGGTTGAAAAGTTCGTGACCGGTCTTGAGAACTCCCTTGCCACTCGGCTAACGTACACGGCGAACTACCGAAAACCAACGGGAACGGCAATTTACTCTGGTCTACTTAAAATCCCTCCCCTTCGTTCGACTTCAGCCGGGATGATTGGAATGATTAATCGCGAGGGACGAGCCGGGTTTGTTCGCCACCGACATTCGTCCGCTACGTTACGCCCAGTACGACGCATCGATGTACAATACAATGTATAACATACAGTGTACAATGTCGATTCAGGGACCACTCGATACACCAACATATTCTGGACTGACTGTATCCAGAGAGTAGGTGTATGTGACTGCGTATTTGAAGCTCGATCAGGGTAAAATGCTTGAACTTTATTGGGTCTAAACTGTATGTGTGCTTATATGCGCTTACACGCATCGTGTCATGAAAATTATGAGCGAAGATATTCCATGGGATCGTGTTAAGATCGTATATCTTTATTTTCTTGATTAAAAGTAACGAACACGGTATTATGTTCGCAGCGAAACTGCACGGAAAACGTTGCTAGTGTGTATTGGGTCTTGTTTAACTGGCCTATTAGGACAGAACGTACATGCATGTACAGAGATGTTAGATGTATAGATGTATGTACACTTCTGAAGATCTGTAAAAGTAGAAGAATTGACCTTGACCTTGAAATTCCAAGTCAAACGTGTTAATCGTTGTATCGCGTGTAGTACTCATAGAGGGGATGAACAGTTTCAAAGGAATTATCGGTTGAAACTCATCCGTTTCCTTGAAAAATGACTGATCTTCCGTCACCGATTACTGTGTAGTTAGATAGCTAAGTTACACTGCTAAAGTATTTATTCGTTCATGTTATATCGAAATTCGTAGTCTACACGCACATCATACAATGTACGACATTAGCAATGTACAGGTCACATGATTTTATTTATCTCGTAAACTTTCATGTGTCATAGTTGCGTAAATATTAACTTATAATCTAGGGTAGGAATGTGATGGAACTACACCCAGAATGAAGGACAAAAACAATTGATTACTCGGTGTCGGTTTTTGGAGGACAGAAAAAGTGAATCTGTAAAAAAGGTAGACCTAGGAAAACCTAAACTCATAGGTCCAGAGAAATCTGGAGCCCGGAAAATCATTCGCAAAAGGGAAGTCAAACTCAGAGAAACCGACAATGGTTTCTGCTCTAACTCAAACTTCCACGAAGCCTGTACCGAAAAGGCTAGCAAGACATTACAAGTTCAGAGTGGTCCACCTAATTCGACGTTGGTTGCTTCGAACGCGGCACAGTACCACGATTCCCATATCCGCGGACGATTCGTTCCAAACGTTAACAACGGATCGACATAGCTCGTTCCTCCAGTTCATGCCACATGATTCGATCGTCACGACGACGATCATCGGTGACCACTTTAACGTCGAAGCCCAACGAAGCGAAGGTGTATCGCGCTCGCTAAGAAAATGGCCGGTCACTTTCGTATCCGGGCAGGGGGCAGCAGGATCCGTTGGCGTCGAAGGGCGCCGCGGCGGCGGGAGGGGTGGATGGGCAAAGAGCGCAAGGGGCGGAGGTGGAGGAGGCGGCGTAGGAGGAGGTGGGGGTGAGTGGACTGTGTGCAGCCACGAAGCGGAGACCACGGCGTTGCATTTAAACGACGATAAGTCTCGAAGCTTTGAAGACACCGTTCGGTAGGGATATAAGAGGGGCAAGAGGGGGGTTCAACGACCCGTTGACAGCCAGACAAGGCGGACGCAGGCCAGACCAGTGCATCAGCCCGGTCGTGGCGTCGGTGGAAGAAGGACGACGAACAACGATGGGGGATAGGGGCACCAGGGGAACCTGTATATCGCCGTTATTATCGCCATCGACTTTTATCGCCAGACGATAACTCTCGACTCCTGCTGGTTACCTAGCTCCTCCGACGATGCTTTTTTCTCGTTCTCGCCCTTTTCTGCCCTGTCGCTTTAACCTCTTTCCTTTTTATCCCTCCTGCCCCTCTCACCTCCCTTCCTCCAGGCTCTCTCTGTTCGCAGGCTGCCTCTCAACCCCCCTGCGTCCACCTCCTCGTCGCGCTGTTGTGATCGTGGCGATCGCGGGAGAACGAACCGACTGGTCCAGCCGCGGCAAATGCTCTTTGACGGCTTATCGCTCTCCACCACGATAATCGTGTAACTTTTTCCTCGTTTTTTCGACGCTTCGATCCGCGTGGCGCACGGCGCCCGACGCCCGTCGAGCCTCCTGAAAAACAATGCAAAACGACCGACGCCTTTTGAGCGGCCGATTCGTCGATCGGCTTGCTTGTTTTGTTTTGCTTGTAACGCTCTTCCGTTTTTATCGTGTATCGACGGGAAACGGTGTTCTTGTATATTTGGACGCTTCGGTAAAAACCGCGTGACGCGCAACCACGTCGGAAACAGTGACAGACGAGAAGACGAAACGAAACGCAACGAGAAACAAGATTTTTTTCGTATTACATGTACAGTGAACTTCGCGTACCACTCTCGTGCATATGTATATATTCTCATGCGTTGACAAATTTCAACAAACATTTTCAACGGTGAACATGTAACAAACATAGCTCCGCGTTTGATGGGTGTTCCTACATTATTTTATTATCGCAGTGACGGCAACGACCGAACACTTTTGAACATTTTCTTTACACTTATTTATTTCATCAGATGCGATTCAGGCTTCCTTGGATAACGCGTGTGTGAGTTGGATAATTCTTAGATTTACACATTTTCATACCTTTGAATTTGTACGTTTTTTACGAATTTGTTTGAAAATTTTCGAGTAAATTTTCTGTAATTTTTGAATCTTCGCCGTTCAAATAAATGAATGTAACATCTCAACATTCGCATTTTAAGGTTGTTAAATTCGTACAAAATCTCTAAATTTCTACGTCTAAATCTAAAATAAAATCTCTAGAATTTGCTCGTCGAGGTAGACGAGATTATTTATCGGAACGCCTAACAGTTTGATCGATGGATTCGACTCTGTCCCTACAGGCGAAATAACGCCAACAGATTGAGCTTTTCTATTTATGCACCCCTAAAAGCGCACCCTAATCGTGGTACGATGCTGTCAACCTGTTCCGCGCAGTGTTACCGCTCGTGCGAGCAGTAAATTATTTTGTGTAGCCAGAAAACTTAATTCCGTATGCATAAGCTCGTCGTGGCTCTTTACATCTTCAAGATATAAATGATTTATTCAGAAAGTAAATGCGATTATTCATCGATCTTCTCCCGAGAACTGGTCTCCTCAACCGTTCAT
This sequence comes from Coelioxys conoideus, assembly GCA_947623535.1. Taxonomy (NCBI): domain Eukaryota; kingdom Metazoa; phylum Arthropoda; class Insecta; order Hymenoptera; family Megachilidae; genus Coelioxys; species Coelioxys conoideus. Next base: position 8,419,876 of record OX392455.1, on the reverse strand, counting down.
GAAATTTACAAAATGGTGTCACGATCCGCACTTTGCAGATCTCTTAGAAGAGACTAACTACTCAATCGCAATTATCGATCTTAACCCTTTGAACTCGAAAAGATTTTTGTTATTCTCACGTGGCATCTCGAAAATTTTCTAAGTACAACGTTTAGTCGATTCTTTGGAAATTATTATTTTGTATTATTAATTGACACTGTTGCCCGTTTCACTCGTGTTTAAGATACGTATAACACTACAGGTTTAGTTGACAAATGTTTAGTAAAATTATTCTATCAGAACAAATGGCGAATACGAGTCATCGAGTGTAAAGGTTTAACACTAGAACTACCAACTAGTCAAAATGACTGGTTTCGGGTTGGACATTTTGTCATAAAATTTTGTGGCCGACCTTTGTCAAAATATCTGCTATGTTTTATTGAGCTAATGAATGGTGTTATATGTTAGATCATGCTGCAATATTTATTTTGTTATTTTTCTACTTCATTTTGAATTCTAAAGTAATTATGCATTTAATGGCGGTATTTCTAGTGTTAAATTAAGGAGTTATTCTGGTTCTTGTATCTGCGATTGCAAGGCCCAAATTCGAACGTTGGATGATCGATCTGCCGAAACACGGAATTCTGCAATCATCAAGGAGAATTGGATACCGTGAGCTTGTAGGTGCGGAGACGATGGCATTACGACACCGTTCAACCGACAAAGATAAGGGATGAAGCCCTTTCCGAGCGATTTGATCGGATTCCATGTTTGATCGTCGATAATCCAATTTGCCCTCGACGCCTCCGTGAGCTTTCGTACCGTGGCCATGTATTTTTCAACGAGTCTGTACCGTCTGCCTTCGTACAATCGGACGGATGCCTTCTGTCGGAAGTGGAGCCGTCCAATTTTCTCGAATCACGCATACGCCATGACAGTCGGCAACTCAGTCCTGAAGGACAATCTTTATATCGCGAAACAATAATTCGCCGGTGGCATCGATCGGTCATTCTTTTCCCGATTTTATCGATTCACGGACGCGCAATATTTTACTATCGCGAACGACGACACTTTACGAAAAACAATTTCGATTAATCGATGGCGGACGAAGTCGGTAATTTTACACGGTGCATGCATTAAGAGGATCATTCAACAGGTGCACCCGTGCTGCGCAAGAAATTGCCATTCGTGACGAGGGAAAAAGACTCGGGGGTAATCGTTAGTTAGGTATACAAAGAACGATGCATTATTTCGAACGCGCAGCATTAACATTCCAGTTCTCATGCTTACCGACATAGTATTTTACTTAACCCACTTAGTGCCCGGAATTTGGTGGTACTAGCGAAAAGTGCCAGCATGAATTTGTGAGTTTTGTAATACCTTGTAAAAATGTAACAATACGAAGTTTTTAATTAATGTTTTTACAGGGTTTCAAATATTTAGAGATCTGGGAAGGGAAGAATATAAAATATAGGAGGGACGGAAATAAAATCCTAAATTCTGTATTCCAAAGTATTAGATCTACCGAACAGTTCTGTGTGAAGAGGAAGAAGATACTGTAGTTTTTAATACATTTAACAATCCAGCAACTCTAGCTTCCGAATATGGTTCGAAATGGTTTGTTGAGTTGAGTTCGACACGCTTTGTTAGCACTTCTACCATGTTGCAATTTATACACCATACAGTGCTGCAAATTAACTTTATCCGTACCTATGTTTTCACGATCGCATGTAACTTAATAATGATATAAGGTGTCTTTAATGTAGTGAATTTCGAAGGGCACATGTATATAAATACAGTCACAAAGAGACACAGCCATGTGTGGTTCAAACATGTATGTGTATACATGTTCAAATTTGAACAAAAATTATCGGACAGAATTTTCCAAACCTAATACAAAAACTCTCGTTATACAAACATTAAAAAAGCATGCGCATACATGTTCAAACTTGAAAAAAAATTATCTGACAAAATTTTCCGGCGGACCTAAAACCATAGCACCGTAGTACCTAAGGCCAAAAATCTGGTGATTCCAAGACTCCGAAACTGACAATCTTTGATTTGGTTTTGGTATCACCAGAAAGATAGACAATTGCAAAGTTCGAAACTTGCATCGCGGCAGAAAGTATCGTCGTTTTTACGAAAGACAGAATCGAACGATCGACAAGCGAGGCGGCGATGTATTCCGTCGACGAAATAACGAGGGGTTAATGGCTGAAACTCACTGGCGACCGAATCGTCGGCTGTTATTCAGCTTCTCGTTCGCTATCGAACGGCGCGTACGCGCGAGCGTATAAATCTCATCCGGCCGTTTAATTGAATATTTAAGCGCTAGTCCGCGACTGATTTCGCGTGATCGGCAAGTTCATCGACTTCGACATAGCCGGCTCGAGGAGCGAATAAACGCGAGTCGTCCGTTTCGTCGCGAGTGTATTCTCCTTTGTGGACGTCGTCGGTTTCTCTTTTGACTCGGTCCGTCGAAGGTTTCGGGGGCCGTCCTCTTCATTTTTCTTGGTTATCCCATTTTTTTCCCTCACTCTCTCTCTGTTCATTTTGTGGCTGATCGTTGCCACCCTGTGCTCCCGCGATTCGTATACAAGGCTCGTCCTCATGTTCCACGCATGAAGTACGAAACGATACGACGTCGTGCGTGACGTTTGCCATCGGTGCTTCGGGAACGGCAGGTGTAACTGTAAAAAACAGCCGCAAAAATTCCGGCTGCCTCGAAGAGAAGTCCTTGCCCACCTCTTTCTCGTCTCTCCGTCTATCACTGGGCCCAGTGGCTTCTCTTTTTGCCCTTCGACGGTCCATTCCACGCCCTTCGCTGCCTTCTGGTATTTGATGGAATAATAACAGGACGAGCGGGGAAGATTCGTGACGCGTAAGGACCCGTTTCCGATGCGGTACCGCGACGCAGGGGACGGCTACGACAGGTTGCTCGAAAACCAGCCCTAAATGATGAATCATTAATATCGGAAACTTCTTTGACAGGTCCGGTTGCGTACAATGTATCGGCTGTGCCACGACCAACTTTCGAAACATTGTTGCTTCGAACGAGGATACAGGGATATCTCGACTGTCTCTTATCTTTCACCGCAGTCGGTCTGACTACTCAACCTGTTCTACTTCGGCTGTTGCAACGACCATTTTCTACAGGGTATACAAAACGAATCAGATATCGAATCTGCTGCACCTGATGCAGATCTGAATGAAATACGATAAAAAATGAAAATGTATTTTAAAAACGGAATATACACGTAAGAACTGTTTTAAGTAAAGTCTCTTTACAATTTTGATGCATGAGTGAAATGATGTACGAGTTTGATGTACGAGTTTCTTTACAATTTCGATGTATGAGTAAAATAAAAATAATTTCAACCAAAATCTTCGTGCAAAATTTCAACGGAATCTGTGAAAACGTAGCGAATGGTATTCCCCTCTTTCCTAGGGGAGGCAAATGCGCAGTTAGAGACAAGCGATCGTGGAACAGGTCGAAAAGAGGGGAAGTCGCGTGCAAAAATCAAATGACCGCGACGAACGAGCACGAACCGTTGTTTCGACCGTGTGAGAAGATGAAAATCAGCGTCGATGACGAAGCGTCGCGTCGCGTCTCGCTTTCCGCGTTCGCCTTTATTATTTATGAAACGTGGCCGCGAGATTAGAGGAGAGAAGGACGGATGCAAGATCGGCAAAGAAAAGAGGCGAGCAGCTGAGCCGAGAGCGACGCAAGAAAAGAGAAGAGGCCACCGGTTGGAAAATGAGAGACGAGACATGCCAGTGAATGGCAACGGCCTGGAGTGTACTAGAGGAGCGTACCCGAAGAAAGAGAAGGAAAGAGGCGCTGGCCTGTGCACCAAGCCATCACAATGTGTTCTGGTTGCTTCGCTCTGTCCGTTCGTCCCTGTGCACGTCCGTACGTCTGTCCGTTGTCTGCCCTGGCACTCGAACCGAGTGCATAGCCGTCTGGCCCCGCTGGAGGGTCTCTGACCGATTATCACTTGGTCTTTATGCTCTTTGAGGTTCTTTTACGCGTCTCCTCGTTTCTCCGCTCTACCTCCTTTTTACCACGTTCGCCTTCTTCGCTCAACCTCATCTTCTCTTCGCCGTCTCTCTCGTGCACCCGCTATTCGGACCATTTCGTTCCTTCTTCAAGGTCAATCAAAGGGGGGACCTATACGTAGAAAGCCGAAATTAAGAAATAAAGCCTGAAATTATTTTCAATAATTATTTTGAAGGATAGGAACGAATAAATATTTTGATGGTCCTCGGGACTATTTAACACTAGAAGTACCGGCATTAAATGCATGCTTATAGACGAATATATAAATAAATATCGCAACATCATCTAACATGTACAACCATTCATTAGATCAATAAAACATGACAGATATTTTGACAAAAGGACGGCAATCAAATTTTGTAATCAAAAATACCAAACCCTAAACCAGTCATTTTTACTGGTTGGTAGTTCTAGTGTCAATTAATATCTTGACTTCATGTTACAATTTCTTTGTTGAAATGAAATGGCGGAGGCACAGTCTGTTGTGCTAGAAGCATCATGAAGTGAATTCTATTCGAAATAGTCGCCTTTCGAATGCACGAGGTTGATTACCGAATCAACATCTTCTGATGAGTGATATTCAAATAATTACGTAAAATTATGAATTCCGGAAAAGTGCCTCGTGACTAAACACGCAACTTTGAAGTGGTAAAAATCAAGTAGATCGTGGATGTATGTGTTGAATAATTAACAGAGTATTTGCTTCCAACAACGGAACGAATATTTATTATAATAATACAAGAATGAAAGACCGGACAAACTTAGTAAAAGTGTTTGATCGCGCTGCAAACTCAGTGACTGTTCTTAATAAGTGCTGGTATCAAACTAACTGAATGGGTCGTGGTGCAGAAGGCTTCTTTAAGAGAAAAAGGGGAAGTTTAATGCACCCCTAGAAGAGAAACTCGCGCTGTCTCTTAACAGTCAACTACGACCTCGACGCAGGATTCGAGCTGACCGTTTTTTATGGACCTTAGTTACACCTAAACGTCGTTGAACGTACTTCTTTACTTCCGAAGAAACATATTCGAGATTATTTAAAAATGTTACTCGCGACTTATGCAAAAATCCAACAGTATGATATATCGAGGTGTACGAAACAAGACTTAAATCGTGTAATCTGCAGATCGTGTATCTCATAGATTGCATGATTTATTTATACCTCGGCTCGATGTATCGGATGCATAAACATCTGCGCCCCCCCCCCCGCCCCCTGATAAGTATCAGGGAAATTAAAAGATATATCTCGGCGTAAGAGAATGCAATCGATCGAAGCTAGCTCGAGGGATGAATCGTGCGATTCGATGGTATCGGGAACGATCGTTTCGTGGCGTTCGTTCGCCTAAGTGACGGGCAAAAGGTCGCGAGAGGTTGATAGTAACGGTAAACGGGGTGCTCCACGGTGTGCCTTTCTTTAAATAGCATAGTTCTCGAGTGACCGTCCCGGTTCCACGAAGTCGGTGTCCGGTTCCAAGTATGTCCGTGGAATGTCGTAGTCCGCGTCTCGCGGTAAAAGTGCATTTTTGCATTTTCTCTCCTCGTTCCACGTCCGCTCGCGTATATCCCCGCGATCCTATCGGCCTACGCGCCTCGCCTTTCGCCGACGAGATTCGTTCAGGAATCGACGTTCTCCTGGTCCATGACCGTGTCTGTCGATCCCGCTCGTTATGCGAGTATTCTGTTTACGAGACGGCCGACCCGACGAGATCGAAGACCTCTTATCTGTCGAGATAAGCCGCGCTCCATCTATATGTGCGTACAGTCTGCGGCAAATCTGACATCCCTAGGGAAACTTTGCCGCGCAGACATCGCGCTCGTTCATTTTTACGAATATTTGACAATGGATCAACAGTTCTGCATTGGTTTTTTTTTTGTTGGAATATGCGTTTGACAAAAAACAGTTTACAACAGAGTTAAGGGACAGAGACTTTTCTATAGATCCTTTGTCACGCAGTGACTAATTTGGGTCTGGTCCTTGAGCCCAGTTTTCCGTTACGTTAGTTCGCCCTCAGATTGCAAAGCATTAAGATCTTCATCATGCAGTGTTGAATAAAGAAAGAAACGTTCTTATAATTCAATCCACTGTGTTTTACATTATTTATAACATCCATTTCCAATATTTTTCTTTGACATTTTCTTGTGTTGTTTCTTTTTTTCTACCAACACGACTTGTTTTTTCCTTTTCGTCCAACTTTTTTTTCTTTCCGAACTGGTACCATATGAGAAACTACACGGCGGTATGATTTAGGCTATTCCCGGACTAGTTTATAATTTTGTTGGGTGGGCGTGAGTCGCCCCCCGAGTGCAAAGGGTTATCATCAAAGCGAACATTAACATGCGTTTAGAATTTACACACGTACATAAGAAATGTGGGCTTATGTAAGCATAACAATAAGCACGATTAAACTCTTTTTAGAAGTGAGACCGCCGGTACAAAGTAATTAAAAATTTACATTAGTCTTACCTGATATTTCAAATTCGATATATGCAGCACTAAACGTCGCTTTTGAAATGCTATTTTAGGTTAAACTGAAATATTTACGTTTCAACTTATGAACGTTGCTGTTACATGGCGGATGCATTCAACATTTAGCGAGATTTGAATGTGATACGATTTAGGAGACCAGTACGATATTGGCAACTTCCTCTTACATTTTTAATATGAAAAGACTTATACAATTATAAACATTCACATTTTTACGAAACTTTACGATAAAGTGTTTAATATAATTAATAACGCCGTCTATAATCTCGTAATCACAGGTCATTTCGTGAAAGGGTTAAGAACTTCCACAACAGCGTGTGTGAAATTCTAAGGAAGAACCTAGCAAATTCTGAGGCAACATAACGAACAGGTCAACTCGTGTAAAGTTCTAGGTTTTCCAACAGATTTCCTTAACGATTCCCCGTATTCTTCCTTCCCCATTCCCAAAACCATCGGCTTCTGCCATTTCCTTTTGCCTCTACCGTTTGACGAAACAAAGCGTACGTTGCAGCCGAGTGTACAACCGTGGTTCCTGGTAGCGGCGGAAGTCCGAGCAAACAGTCGATTAAATCTTAACGATGTCGCAAGTATTTATGGAACGGTCCGAACCCGTGGCTGGTTCGAGGACCCCTCAAAAACTACGGTTTTCAGGTCAGCCGTTTTGGCTACCGGTTTCCAGATCGATACCCAGCCACGAGAAATGGCCCGGCTGAAATTTTCAGTATCCCGTGGAAAGTTCGGGGAAAAATGGCGCTCAGTCGGTGTCATGAAATCGTTAGGTGGCAAATAATTGAGAACGATCGGTTGTCTCGGCTCAACGACGCTGACGTCCTCGCGATCTAAATAAGGAACGGCAATTCGGTGACGTCGATACCCGACATCCCGCCCCAGAAGGGGTGGAAACGGCGACGAAGAAACGGGACCGTCCTCTGTCACAGAAACTCGGGAATGCATATCGTGACGCCGCGTTGCGCTGCTGGCATTCCACGATTAACCTTTCCAATGAATTATTATCGCTGACCCGGCGGCTCGCGTCAGATCCTCGCCCACGAGCAACGTACACGTTTCCTACCCATTGGCGTAACTGAGCAGGAACATGCTTCTGGGTTTTACGCACTTCAAGATTTTGCGAATCTGGAATTTTTCGAACGGGCAGATTTCTGTGATTCAAGGAACCCACCTCGTATTTCACTGATCTACGGAATTTTCGCAATCTTCGCAATGATTGGGAATTCCGGAATGTAGAAGTCTATGATGGATTCAGATGCTTAGAAATTCCGGAATTTACGAATCTAGACGAATGAGAATTCCGGAATGTAGAAATCTATGATGGATTCAGATGTCTACAAATTTCGAAAATTAGGGATCTAGATGCCTGGGAATTCCAGAATCTAGAGATCTACTTGTCTAGGAATTCTGGAATGTAGGAATCTAGTTGTCTATAATTTCCGGAATTTAGGGATCTAGTTACTTGGGAATTCCGGAATAAAGGCATCTAAGAATCTCGGAATTTATAAATCCAGAAGTTTTTGAATCTAGCAACTTAAAAATCTGGGAATTAATAGATTTTAGACAGTAGGAATATAAAACGTTCGCTACATGCGTATACAGGAGTATAAAGACACGTGGATGTGGGGATCAAAGAGTTTAAGAGTACACATCGTGTTTCGGTAGGACCCACACACTCGCAGCGTTATGTTAACGTAGACGTCCCTGTCCCTCCGTTGATTTTTACGCTTGTCAGATCGTGGTGCATAAGATGAAACAAGGTGACCCACAAGTGGCTCGATTTCAAGGGATCAGCTACGAACACGTATCGAAATTCGGTTGTGCGGAAGGCATGTGTCCTGTTACGTCTGCTGCGCGTGCTTCAGACTCAGAGGGTGACTCAACGGAACGTGCCGCGCGCGATGTGCCAAATATGCATAGGTTCGTCCGTATTGGAGTATCTCGGATTCTGTTGACCGGTCTCTTCCCAAGGGGAGATCGTGGGTGCGTGCCACGAATCTCGTGGTCAATGTACCACCGGTGAACCTGTGATACTGACGTAAGACGCAACGCGTGTCAGAATCTTCTCACCGTTTTGAGTCGCATATCATGTGCAAATAGAAAACACCCTTAAATGGACCTCGAACTTATTGCGCTTAATATTCGGAACGATTAATGACTAGGTTCCATGACTGACAGTTTTCAAATTTATTTAACACGTTTTTCGCAACGTCACCAAAATATCGATGATGCTTCTTTTCTTCAAGTTAAATAGGATCGTAATTTGGAGTTTTCAAATAAAAATGAAATAAGCACTGAAGTATAAACATAATATACATGTAATATAAAGATTAAAATACAAATACAAATACAAATACAAATACAAATACAAATACAAATACAAACACCAATATAAATACAAATACAGGTATGGATTTGAACCTGGCGAGAAATTCAGCCTAATTACGATGGTCAACGAGCGCGTTAAATCGGCAAATCAAGATACATTAAATCCCCGAACGGCCTACGTTGGGTGAACCGTGAAATTCGGTGGTAGTTCCGTCGAGTTATCAATTTTTGTGTAAAAGGATGTCGTGCACTGGAAGATAATATTTAAAGGGTTACGGCGAGAGACAAAAAAGGAAAATAATGCGAGGTTACGAAACGAAGCGTAAAATTCAGTCGCTGCGATAAGCTGTCTGGAGATTACAGATCCAAGAAGGCGATTATCGAGAGTGCACGATTCTAACGATCGAGCAGGAGCGTGATCGATTTACGAATAACCAGGGACTGGTGAGGAAACAGCGATTTTCACGACAGCACTCGTCGACTATGACTGCGACGGCGAGTGCGGCGACGACAGCATCCGTGACGATAGCGAGGGTGGCGGCGGGGCGGGTAACGCAGGCGGTGGTGGTGGTGACGGTGATGGTGGCGACGGTCGTGACGACGACGACGGCGGTGGTGACAGTGGCGATGGCGACGAGACGGAGAATCGAAGAAGGTAGCGGCGGTGACGAAAGAACGAAAGAAAGAGAGGGTGTCGCACGCGGAAGAAGGGGTTAGAGAAATTCAGTAGAGAGAAGAAGCAGAAGCAGAAGAAGAGGCAAGGCGAGGCGAGAGAAGCGAAAGACGAGCAGTGAGCGAAGCGGTATAGGGAGGTGTGCGGGATTGGCGCGAGACACGGCCGCGGCCGCGGCACAACTCGAGGGACGGAAAGGGGCGAAAAGCGACGAGCGCCACCGAGACGGGACGAGGCGCGACGAGGAAAGACGATGAAGGCCGACGGGGGTCGCGCACCGCGGCGCTGAACGCAGTGCCATCCGATAGGCAGCACCGCTTGCTCCACGGATCTTCGGCTCGCTCGCTTCGAGCTCCGGTCGTTCGCTGTTACGATCCACGCTCGATCCGCTTCCTTTCTTTCTCGTTCGTCTTGGCGTGGCTGCCGTGGCGTCCATGCCGAGAAAGGAAAAACCAGCATCGACACGACGTTGCTGCACACAGTGGATAACACGGAGCCACCGCGAAGACGCGTGCACTGGTCGTGTGTGTCGTTGCCGCGCGTAGTTTTACGTGTACTGCATATACGTCGTGGTCGAGCTCGTGAACAGAGGTGCCCCCTCCCCTCGTTCTGAACGGCGAACGCGTGGTGGTCAACACGGTGCGTGTGCTTCTCTCCTTTCTTTCGTTCTTTCTGTTTCTCGCACGTTTTCTCTCTGTTTATTTTTCTTAACACACTGCATCCTTCCGCTTCGCTTTTTCGTCCGCGCGTGCACGTTCTCGTTTTTTTTCTTTTATCCTCGCCGCTCGATTCTTTTCCGTCCCTCGATATCGGCCTTTGCAGCGGGGAAAATTTTCTCGATGGGGGTATATACACGAGTTTCCATCGTGCACGCGAAAGGTACCCATTCTCGGAACGCGAGAGAGACCCAGCATGGCCGCCTAGCATAAGACGAGTCAGAGTTCCTTGCCTGTGTCCACGCTACACAACGGCACCACCGCTCTCTCCGTCTCTTTTCCTCGCCTCGTCCCTTTTCCATCCGTCTTCTCCCGCCGTCGCGTGTATATTCAAAGAGTACGCGCTCGATCTCCGTCTCGTTCGCTCGCCTCCACACGCATACAGACGCGCCGCAATCTGTCTTCGTTTTTGTACAATGTTGTTGCTCTCGTTGCGTCGCTTTCTCGCTTTCTGTTCCACGCTTTAACCCTCGCGGTTTCGTTCCTGCGTACGTCTTGTACGCTTCTTCCGACTCGTCTTCGTCTGGCACGTGTGCTCCGGCTCTTTCTCGCGCTTGCCCGTGGACGCTCTCTTTCGCGCCCGCTCTCTGCGTCTCTCTTTCGTTCTTGTCCCCTGATCGCGCCTTTCATTCGAAAATAGAACGTCAGCGCGCGTGCCGCGCACATTTTTCCTCGTGAAAACACCGAATTCCCACTCGCTGACACGCGCGCGCGAAACAAGACCGAGCGGCCGCGAGCGTCGTGTATTCTAACCTCACTTTCCGCGCATAAAATTCCCCGCATTCTTCGATACCGGGTTATCGAGGCGGCGACCGTTAACGCGTTGATCGCCGTGTCAACCGTGTTCCGATGACGCACGAATTTACGCCCGGGGTGGTTATCCGTTTCACGATCAACATTCTACCGATGATTGATCGTTTTCATCTTATCCGAGCTTCATTCGATTTACCTATGTACATAAAAATGTTTATAATCGCGTACAGATTGTAAACAGGTTACGTTTCTCGCAGCGGATACACGAGTATCTGCATGCCTAAGTACGTAGTTCAATTAACATATTAACGTTCCATGGAAGTTGTAACTTGATCATTTCGACATTTTCAAATCAAACTAGTTTCTTCCCTGTACATAGATTACTTTGACATCAAATATGTTTTGTGTCTCAAATACAGTAATTAATTGTCTTATTAATTTAATTGTTTAATTAATAACGAGAGTTAGATATTCTTGAAATGATCAGGTATATGGAAAATAGTATCGTTATTTCTGAGCCCTTCAACGATTTTAATATGGAGGTCAAAGTGTTAATTTGCCCAGCAAATTTGTATATATACTTTCGGTATCGTTCAGCCAAGAATATTGATATTTTAATGATCCTGTTATTTTATGCAAAATACATTGTATTTTTGAATCGAACGATAACAATTGCAAAGAGAGACAGCGCGTCACCGGCGCAGTAGATTCGGCCATACGTGCTACGGCACTCCATAATTGTAAATATCCTGAATACTATCGTTTCATTCTCTAATTTAGATTTTTCCCTCGTTGTCGTACGATATTAATGTACTATAAACATCATTCGGAATTTTCTCCGGTTGTACCATAATAATAAATTTGCGGTGTCTGTCAGCGAACCAGCAGTGGAAACGGCGATGCGTACTACGCCACGCTATGATTGTAAATATTCCGGATACGTTCGTTTCATGTCCCAATTAAAATTTCTCATTCGCTACCGTATGAAATTAGTGTTAACGGTACTCGGAATTTTCTCTGAGACACTAATAAATTTGTGGTACCGCACTTCGATGACCCCCATAAAACGAAACACGTTCAACGTGAATATCGCAAATTCCTGTCACGCAATTAATATCGATATCCTTAATGCTAATATCGATAACACGAACCAGCCGTAACGCGAATCCGCGGCGTTCATCGTGAACGCTTTAAATTAGACCGAATACCATAGATAATTTTCTACGTATCACTTTAATATCGATATTAATAACGTACTTTAAAAACTGATTGAACTTTCCGCTAATTAAACTAACATCATAATAAACGCGATTGGAATTTTGTTCAATCTCGTAACGATTGGCTCCGTTATCAATTCGGTTTTCATTAGAAGAAACTCGTGAAAGTTTTCAAGAGTATTTTATCGAACTCCTCAGGAATATTTTCACGAAAGTTCTCCCATCGCATGGTACAATTAACCCTTTGCGCTCGAAAGCATTTTTATTATTATAGAATATTTCCATTGTAGTTAGCGACTGTAAAACTTTTTGATTGAAAAGTTTGATGAATTATTTCGAAATTATTATGTTTTTATTATTAATCGTCACTGTCGGTTGTTTCGCTATGTTCAAACACCGCGTGTATATAAATTCGGTTAGAAGTCATTTATTAAAAATTGTTGCATCAGGTCAAATGGCGAATGCGAGTCGCCTCTCGTGAACGAAAGGTTAATCAATATAATTATAAGCAAGAAGAAAGTTCAGTTTTTAATGATTTTAAACAATTTTCATGATTACCGGTACATTCGTTACCTAATACCGAATGTACATTCAGTACATTCGTAAAAAAATGCAATATAGCAAGACCGTGTGGCTGTAATGGCGGGTTCGTTCTATGGGTAATTACCGAATAATATTTTCCTGGTGACATAGAGCGTAATAGAAAGGTTACCTCGGTTTGCCTCGTGTTTCTCGCGTGTTGGTTTTGTTGCGGTCAGACGAAGGCAGACGTCCGACGATATTCTGGCGGGAGACTCGTAAAAATAGTGCCTTCGTCGTTTCCTCCCTTCGACTTCGGTGACTATAATTAGCGGGATTCGCGTTTTCTGCGTAAACAAATATTCGCCGGGTTGTGTCGCTGCGCGGGCTTTCGTTTAGTCCCGTTCTCAGCATGTCGGCGATTTCCTGTTCAATAAAGTGCGTCGAATAAAGCATCGTGAAACACTAGTACGGCGGTCTCCTCGCGTCCTGGCTAAAGTCAGCGTCTATTGATGCTACACGAGTTTTGCATTAGGAGAGTGTGGACAGTAGAAACAGACCACTTTGTCTGTTGTCGTCGGCCGTCCCTTTTCCTCCTTCGCCATGCCACGTTGGCATACACTCTAGCAGACGGTTTCTATGGGCGAAGAGGTGGGCTGTGCACTATTCATACCCGATGACCGTTCATAAAAATAGGATTCTCCTGATTCCTCTTCAACGATGCTGCGCTTAATGGGGAACCACAGACGTTCGGTAAATCTTGCGAGAATTATTCCCTCCGTTCTACGATCGATATCTGCTTGTCCGACTATCGAAAAATCGAGAAACAGTTTCCTCGCGAACGCGGGTGTTCTCCCGTGATACCTCGTTGACGTTCGTTTGCTAATTACCTTCCCGAAGGAAACAGCTTCGATTTATTGTCAAAGTGTCGCGAGAGAATCCAAAATGCCGGTACTGTTTGTTTTTGCTTCTCAAAATTTACCTCGAAAACTCCATGCTATCTCGTTTTTTTGGCGAGCACGAAACGATAGTTCGAATCGTAACTGAACGAAAGCAGGAATCTCGACAAACGAAGGAGATCGAATTCCTGCTAGAACGGTTATTCTCATAGACCGGCTGAAACTTAACCAGCAGCTCCAACGTATTCGCGATAAACGAAGAAAGTGGTAAACATGCGGTACGCGTTACAATTATTCCGTACGTCACTGAAATAGTAACACGGTCTATTCCCGTCCCGTAGAATGCACGAACACGGATACTATTTTGAATTGGTCGCCATGAAACGAATATTAAAGTAACATTAATCGCATGCAAATTAGTCGGTTCGTGTCCGTTCTTTGTCTCGGCCGGCATCGAAGCGATAGAACGTAAAAATTTCGTTTACCGTCCGATATCGCGGATAATATCACCTTCCGCGGAATTGTGACCCTCCCCGGACTCGCTCGCACCGTCTCGAGTTTATCGATATTAATCGTCTCGTTATCGTTGTTTTGCATCGCGAATATCGACGTATCGTGGCTATCGGCGCCCGTGCAGTTCGATTAATTACTTCTCGCCGGCGTGTTCGGCAACGCAGTTAACGTGCCACGTGGTAAGCATTGGCGTAACTGGAATTTTTCGCGCGCGATATACTGCCAAGCGTTGTACGGACACGCGTTAAATTGCTGCGAAATGAATCGTCAGGGTGAAATCGTTAAGCGTTATATCGCCGCGCGTTACATCGTTACGCGTTAGATCGATATGTGTTATATCGTCGCGCGTTAGATCATTACGAGCTATATTGCAATCGTATATCGCTGAACGCTCAAATAATGTTACGCGTTATATTGTCACGCTGCCTGTATAAGTACGCGGTATATTGCCACGCAACTTACATAATCACGCGTTATATTGTCACGCAACCTGTAGAATTACGCATAATATATTGCTGCGTGTTCAGTAGCACTGCAGTGCTTTATTCTTACGTGTCAATTATCATTAGACTGTCGCGCGGTATATCCCTTCACTTTTTATATTATCATGCATTATATATCGCCACGTTTCATTACGCTACATTATCGTAGCGTTTCTCAAATATTTACGCATTAAATATGTTCACTTCCCCTATATCGCAGCGTCTCTCAAATTTCTACGCATTTAACACCAGAAGTACCGGGATTAAATGCATGCTTGCTTCAAAACTGAAAATAAAGTAGAAAAATAAATAAATAAATATTGCAGCATTACCTAACATATACAACTATTCATTAGCTCAATAAAACATAACAAACATTTTGACAAAAGGATGGCAATAAAATTTTGTAATAAAAAACGCCAAACCCGAAACCAGTTATTTTGTCTGGTTGGTAGTTCTAGTGTTAAATGTTTTCACCTTCCCTATATCGCTACAAGTCAGATCTCGCCACGCGTTTTATATCGCCACGTATTCTATATTACCATCCGCTGTATGTCATATACTGTCACACATCATATATTTCCACGACCTTATATCGCCGCGTATCATATATTGTCACACGCTCTATATCGCCGCATTTTTTACATTACCATCTGCCATACATCCATGTACTACTACTGTGCCTCCTATATTGTCATGTTCCCTATATTGCTACGTTCCCTACATCGCTACATTTACTATATCACCAGTCCCCTATATCGCCATGTTCTATATATCGCTACGCATTATGAATTACCGTATCATGTACATATTATCATTACGCTCTGTACATAGCCACTCGTCGGAGTGTCAGACATTGTATGACAAAAATTGTGTCGCCACACGTTCGATATTACATTATGCGATTATTTACGCCAATGCGAGCCATAGGTCGCAGTAGCTCCGACGTAAATAATAAACTGTTCGCGTTTCGAGATCATCGGGGACGAAGGACCACTCGAAATCTCGAGTGAGAGCGCGTTCCGCGGAACAACATTTTCATTTTTGACCGATGTAGATGTATGTAGGCGAGTATACGGTAGCCCGGGTTAGGGTCTGCGCGCGTTGGAACATCGGTTCATTACATTGTGCGCGGTCGGGTACAAAGCGGGCTCGCAAGGCGGGAGACAAAGCGGAAAGAAAGAGAGGGAGGGCGAGAATAGGGTAGAGACGCGAAACGAAACGAATCACTCGAGATTCGTTCGTGAACTATTTCCTCGGGGCTCGTATTTTAGGAAGTTGTAGGAAGCATGAGTCGATAGACCAGAATAAGACAGTGCATGCTGCACGAGGCTGTTCCTCTTTATCTCCTAGTCCATCTCCTCTTGTTTATAATTGGAACGTTCCGTGTTGTCGCGTGTTACTTGTGTTTGTTACGATAATTATTTATTGTTCCTCGTGGATTTTAATTGAGAATTTGAAACGATCGCATCGAGAAAATCACTCTGCACAGCTTATTCTCGCAAACCTCTAAAAACAATTATTTTTCCGCTGCACGCGCAATTAATAGAGAATGTGTGAAAATATAAGAATTTGAAGAACATAATTACCTATGCACATTCTTTATATTCGATACAATCGCGTAACGTTGTTAGTAGGGATGTTCGTGGGCAATTTCGATCATGATCATATTTTTGTGACTCACTTTATGTATCATTTATATCATTCTGTCCGACTTCCCCCTTCTCATTCCAGTTTGTAAATACATAAATAAAATATGTTTGTTACGTATCATGCTTGCGAATATATTTTTTGTTATTCAGTTTGATCACGTTTTTATGCATCGCCGCATTTGCTCATCGGGGTTCACGTAAAATCGATGTTGCGCGGCAAATTCGATATGCCTAACGCGTTGAATTTCGTTGGAATTGCAGACACATCGTAGCGCCCGTCCGAGGCCCGTAAAGCACCCATTCGTGGCAGAACCGGCGGACCGTCGAGAGGCGAGGAGCGCGAAAGGTTCGAGCGGAGAATGCAAGGGCGAGGAGCGGAGGCGCGCGGCTTCGCGAAGGCTGGTCCGTCGATCGTCCTTGCCGGGGACGAGGATCGTCAGGGCTCGCGATGATGTCGGAACGCGGTCGCGTAGCAGCGGTTTCGTCGGTTGTGTTCGCGCGACACGCAGCAGCAGGGCTCGTTAGAAACGTTCGACACGCGACGGGATAAATGCGAGACCGAAACCTCGTGGGTGGACCAGTTGTCGCGGCGACGAAAAAGAAGAAGAAAAAACGGCGCCTGGAATCGATACGGCACCAACGGAAATCGAGCTGGTGGCGGTGGATGAGAGCCGGCGCGCAACAGAAGAGGAGCAACAACGGACGGTTGAATGTAGATCAGGAAGAGGAGGAAGAAGAGGCGGACGAGGAGTCGAGGAATCTCGGGGTGGATAGAGCGAAGACGGATCTAAAGGCGGACGAGGAGGAGGAGGAGGAGGAGGAGGAGGCGGAGGAGGCGGCGGCGGTGGAGGAGGGGGAGAGAGAGATCCGAATCCATCGGAGGATCCATCATCGACAAGATCGGCCTACTACCAGCTGGACTGGACGGCCTCGCGAGTTTTCGTGGTAAGGCCGTGGGTTGTGGGGGCCACCACGGGGGCGGGGGTGGGTTTACTCCTGCTATTTCTCGTCGTCGCTGTTCTTGGCAATCAAACGTGCACGACGACGGCTGCGCCGGTGGTATCCGATCCGCACGTGTCCCTCGACGCTACGCCTCCTCGTCTTCTGCCTCGATCAACGGACCGCCGATCATCGGGGTCTACCGTCCGGGGTCCAACGTCTCGTCGATTTTCCAGCCGGCAGCCGGAATCGAACGGGGAGCCGGATTATCGCGAGATATCGTTGCTCCCAGCTGAACGACGTGGTTCCGATGGAATCCGATTGCTCTCAACCCAGGAACCAACGACGATCGATAACGTCAGAACGAAGGACGCTTCTTCCGTTGCGCTGGAAGAAGACGAAGGAGGAAGAGGAGGAGGAGGTCTGGCTCACGAGAGGACCAAGTCGAGACGACGACAGGTCGTTGCGAGTCTGCTCGATGATCGAGGCTCAGCTTCTTTGAGCTCCGTTCAACCGTACTGGCTCCAGGGGAGATTCTCTCGTCCCCGTCGCGTACAATCTTTCTCGGCTCACGTCGAGCCGAAACGCCACGATATTGTCGAGCTCGCGTCACCCGGGACGAGCCGCGACGACTCGACGTCGTCGTCGAGTCTCGAGGACCTCGTCGGAGGTCCGGCTTCGAGCTGGAGCTCCTCGACGACGACGACGACGACGACGAGGGCGACGACTACGGTACCGGTAACCTGGGCCACCGATCGTTCGGTCCATCGAACTGTGCCACGGTTATCGGACGAGCAACTGTCGGGACGACGCAACAGAAAGTCGAAGGACGAGGAAGTAGGTGTCACGGATAAACACGGAGGGAGGTTCGCGTTCGCGGACGACGGTGGTGGTGAGGTCATAGGTAGTGGTGGTGGTGGTGGTGGTGTCGTCGAGTGGAGCACAACAGTCGCCGGGCCGATGTCATCGTGGTCGTATCCCGAAGATGAGCTGCCGGGAGCTGTAAGGACACGCCCGAGCCCGGACCTGGTGGATAGCAAGGACGAGCAGACTGACGGTAGCAAGGAACAGGTCAAGGTCACCGTGGATCAGGGTAAAGGCTCGTCCACGTCGACGACCGGTACCACGACCACTTCGTCGACGACGCAGTTGCCACCACCCAATCGGGACACCTCTATGGAAGCACGTGAGTACCGATACATTTATTCTCCTACGTCCTCGGCGTACCCCGGTAGTCTCCGTTCTTCGGGTTGTTCTCTTTCCGTTGGAGGCGCGCGAGGCCCGCGTCTTTTGGGCTTCTTTTAGCCGTGCCTCTCTCCGCGGACGTGTTTACAGGAACCGAAGCTGAGCTAAGGACCCTTGGTCAGGTTATTTTTAACTATTCTCCCTTCGACCTTCTTCCCTTTGGTATCGTCTTCGCGTCCGCGTGGACGCAGTACGAGCTTTCTGCGACGCGTTCCACTCGGTAAGAGGACGCTGGTGTCCCTTTACGGCCTCGGGAAGGCACCCACCTCCGTTACGCCGAATAATTCTTGTCTTTCGATTGAATTTCGGATCCATAAACTATGGGTTAAATATTTTCACTTTTTGACCCAACTGTGTTTCGGAACACGATTAATAACAATTAATGATTTTATATTTGGCTTTTAACCTAATCTAAATACGAAGTTAGTTGATCATATTCATACATGAATAATCATATATGATATCATTGAATAATAATATTCTATATATCTCTAGTGCAATATTATTGAATAATCATATTCATATACATACACACATGTATATGAATATGATATACGATATTCATGTATGCATATAAACATCAAACATATGTATATGAACATTCATACATGAATATGTTTTTGTCATTCGAATCTGTTTATTGTAATGTATACTTGGAAACTACTCTAGCCTAACTCGATGTTTTGGTGGAAACTTTGAATCTACCATAACCTAACTCGATACAATCTTATAGTTCCTTCTGTTTATTCTAGCGTAAACTATGAAACTATCCCAATTTGACTCGATGTATAACTTTGTCAGCTCAATTCCACTTCTTCTGACATAAACTTCGTATCTACCCTAGCCTGACTTCGTATGCATATAATTTTCTAGTCGGCGTCCGTTTATCTCAAAGAAAAGTGATTATCCATTTGGAGATATTTGGTGGTCGGAAGATAGAATCCGAGTGTAAAAGCGTACGCGTCGGTGGACGATGGTAGGAAAGGAAGGGAGGCTCGCCGCGAAACGTGTGCATCTCGTGTGTTTTCGATTACGCTTGTACGCCGGCTGCGTACGACGTACGGCTCGTGACTTCGCGTATGAATCAGCTAGCTATTCTTTTCGCGCATTGGCCGACCGCCGCGCCGATTCTCTCTTTACACGCTTCTTCGACCTCTCCTCGTCGCGCTTTCCGTTCCGCCTTCGCGTCCTCTTCCTTCCTCTCCCTGTGAACGACGAGGACGACCGAATCCACGCGAGCGATATCTCTCGACGGTCTTTCTTCCTCGCCCTCTTCGCCCTTTTCTCTCCCTTCGCGAGACGAGCTCGCGTTCCTCTCCATCCTTTCTCGTCGTTCTCCTTGCGAGAGATGTTCCTTCTGCCATTTTCTTGTTTTTCGACACATTTGCGTGTTCCTTATAGTTTACTCCTACTTTGATAGAAACGAATACGCAATATTTATTGTTTTTGACATATTGGGGTGTTTCTTAAATTTATTCCTACTTTGATAGAATGAATATGCAATATTTATTGTTCTTCGGCATATTGGGGTGTTTCTTAAGTTTCTTCCATCTTTGATAGAAACGAATACGCAATGTTTATTACTCAAAATCGCTTTGTTATATTAAATATGAACTGCTCTACTCTGTCACCCTGTTTCATCCCTTCGCGGACTCGTGATCCACTTCAACCTTTCTCTTCATTCTTCTTACGCGAGATGTTCATTCCGCCATTTTCTTGTTCCTTGGCATATTTGCGTGTTCCTTAAGTTTCTTTCTTTTTTCTTGCAGAAACGATTACACAGTATTTTTTCAAGATTGATCTGTTATATTAAATATGAACTGTTCTGCTGTATCGCCCTCTTCCATCTCTCAGGAAACATCATTATTTACTCTTTCTAAAATCATTGGGGGAAGAAACTTGTGGGATACCGAAATTAAAAACGTGTCACGTTGGATATGTTTTTTATCATTTAACGCTGGGGAAACTCACCGTGACCCTTACCTAGGGTAATAACCTTACGCGAACGACATTAACGAACGAATTCGAGCACCGTTTAATCGCAATACAACCGGGAAATTTCAAAATTTATAAATCGTTCGAAGAAGCGCAAGAGAGTCAACGGCGAGACTCGTGCCAATGACAGCTTGCCTCGAAGCAACATGAATCTTCGGCACAAGGGCGCGTTAATTAGAAGAGGCAATGAATCGTCGGACGCGAAAAAAATGAAGGAGAAAACTAGGGAAAAAGAGGAGACGGGGGCGTCTGTTGGGGGCGCGGTTTCGGGGGATAAAGGGGGCCGGTCAGAATCTGGGAATGTTCGAATTTTTGGCGGCCCGCCAATCCGCCGGTTATCTTATTATGATCAAGCGGAATTAACGAGCTATTTATCGAGATTACACGCGGCGATATGCAACGTTATAATCTAAAATAAACCGTGCAACTCGGTGCCGTCGAGCCTTTTATCAGGGGCTTTGCGAGTCGTGCACAAACGATACGGATATGGCAGACCAAGTCGATACATTTCTCAATTTCACCATTCCTTTTTTTATTTAATAAAATATAATGCCGAATATATTTTCAACTTTCCTCTGTATACATCGCAAATGAAAATACGTAAACTAGCACGGTGCTAACTAATCCACAAATTAGTACACTAGCCTTCGATATAAATGTATCGTTTGGAATTACAGATAAATATACTCGAAATTATGTAGTGTTCGGGGTCATTTTAATCAAGAAAATATTAGAAATATGTTGGTAAAAATTTAATGAGAAAACAAATCATAAGTAATAAAGTTTTATTCTTGCATTAAGATCGTTTCAGCAATATCTTACTGTTTGTGTTCGAACATTTTCTTCCCTTTTTCCACGTTCGACGAAGTTCACTATAAGAACTATATAATATAAGCAAAAATTCAAATCCGAGAGATTCGCTAACAACGAGACTTTATTATATCTGAGAATATTCAATTTAAAAAGTCAAAATGCAGCAACTCTTCGCGGGGCAAGTTAATAGTGCCCCGGGGCACTTTACTGTTCCGATATTGCTCTGAATCATAGCTGCTGACATCAGTGCACACAGTTCTATCGTGGCAAAATCAGATAGCAAATTACCGTGAAAATTAAATAATATGATCAAATATCTCCCACATAGTGTCCATAAAATGTAATTTTCTATAACTCATGACCTCGTTTTCCCTATCGTATGTGACTAACATATTGCGAAACTATCGAAAAATTTGTGTGGGTAGAATCGCAGACGAAACTCCACCGAGGAGGTTCTGATCGAACGATTTCATTAACGTCGATTAGATTTAGTTTTTAATCAGCGAGCAACGATCTATGTATTATCGTATTCGTGCCTCGAAATTGCAATCTGATCTCTGATCTTCCGTGAACGAACCGTTGTTTTGATTCGAGTTCGTTCAATGATCGATATCGTGTGTTTAGGGACCACGGTGCGGGACTCCTGGGATTAATCGATTATGGTATCAAGCATATTTCCCACATCCGATAAAAATAAATTTTTAACAAAGCCCACTTTCCAATCACTTCCGAGCGTTTAACACTTTGCACTAATTTAATGCAACAATTTTAAATAAATAACTTCTAACTTCATTTATGGTATTATACACGCGACGTTCGAACATAGCGAAACGGACAAGTCGATTAATAATAAAATAATGATTTCAAGAAAATTCATCAAACCTTTCAACTAGAACGTTTTTCAGTTGTTATTTGTCAACGATAAAAACGATTTCGAGCGCAAAGGATAAAAATTCAGTTTTCCTCTCAAGGAAAGGCCAAGGACCTCAACTTCCCAAAGTGTCGAGATACGTTTCTTGTTTCGCAACGTAGTCGTTCAATGTGAAACCGAGCTGGTCGATAAACGAAGAAACGTCGAAAAAATGTGCAAAGACGAATAACCGGTAGATAAACTTTCCACGAGGTTCGAGATATCAGAAAACCGCGGCGACGCCGCCGTTCGGCGTAAACAGGCGCATATTTTGGTCGCCGGTTAATCCAGCGGGGAGAAATGTCCATTCACGTGGTAGCCATGGGCAAAACGGTGTCCGACAGCTGTTTATGGGAATCCGTAAAGCTGTACGGTGTTCACTCGCTTGTAAATATACGGACGCCTCCGTATTCCGATGTTGTTACTTAACGTGTTTATTTCGGTGAGCTTCTGTAACCCTCGAGGCGTTTTTTTTACGAGGCTAATTTGTGATCTGGATGGTTCCCAAAGGCGAGTTCTGGTGACTGCGCGATACCGGGTACCCGGTATAAGAGGAATGACTAAATGGCCTGACTAACCAGTCAGGTATTCCAAAACCCGGGCCTTATTTTCACTGCTTATACAGAAGTGACACGTGAGTGACAAGGAGGGCAGGCAGTTTTTGCGGAGTGGCCGCGTACGAATTCCAGCCGGTATTTTAGTGGTTTTCATCGCGCCGCGATCCCGAGGGACCACGTTAAATAGATCCCGCGTTCGGAACGATAAATTTACCGACGCCGTGACTTTATTTTAAACGTTCCTCGCTATTCTCGCGCCGTTGAATTCGTCAAGATACATACGCGGTACGTGTACGCTCGCCGACACCGAAACGACCCGGCCGATTATATCGTCGACAATAACGATACCCGTTATACTAAACCCACGATTTTTCCATCATCACCGACATTTCGACTCTATGGTCGTCTTTCATCCATTATTTATTTATTCCACCGCTGGAGAAAGTAAGTCGATATTCGAATTAACGCGTTCACTGCTATCATGTGATGATATATGTAGATATATGGGGATGTTGCAATTTAAGGATATAACAATGGAGTGATATGGGGTGTGGAGTATAGGGGCTGTATGAATTTGGGGTATAGGGAATCGGGACATAGGGATTCGAGATTTGGAGACTCGGGACATAGGTATTTGGAACGGAGGAATTTGAGATCTGGGGATTTGGGATGTGAAGATTTGGGATATAGGGATTCGGAACGTAGGAATTCGAAGTCTGGAGGTAAGGGACATAAGAATTTGGCACAAAGGGGTTCGGAACATAGGAAGTCGATATCTAGGGATTCGGGATATGGAGATTTGGGACATAGGTATTCGGGACGTTGGAATTCGACGTCTACAGATTCGGGATATAGGGATTTGGGACATAGGTATTCGGGAC
The DNA here is from genome assembly GCA_947623535.1 of Coelioxys conoideus. Taxonomy (NCBI): domain Eukaryota; kingdom Metazoa; phylum Arthropoda; class Insecta; order Hymenoptera; family Megachilidae; genus Coelioxys; species Coelioxys conoideus. Next base: position 8,396,254 of record OX392455.1, on the reverse strand, counting down.
GTAGGAATTCGACGTCTAGAGATTCGGGATATAGGAATTTGGGACATAGGCATTCGGGACGTAGGAATTCGACGTCTAGAGATTCGGGATATAGGAATTTGGGACATAAGGATTCGGAACATAGGAATTCGAAGTCTAGGAATTCCGGACATAAGAATTTGTCATAAGTGGGTTCGGAACACAGGAATTCTAAATCTAGGGATTGGGGATACGAGGACTTGGAATATAATAATTTGTCAGCTAAAGATTTGAGAAATTATATATTTCCTCATCTTTACACCAACAAAACATCTGCATAATTATTTTGGACAAACGTTCATTTGATCATAACACCAATAGTTTTGTCGTCAAATTGTGCCACACATTACACATTCCGGCATCCATCATTACTTGCTGTATTTAGTAATATCAATTAAATATAATTGTAATTGATAAATTATATATTAAAAATATTAATAAAATCTCGATGTAGTTGTTACCAATAAACTCGAGGCTTCGAATTGACTTAACATTACTGTATTCGACCGTTCGATATGCAACAATCCGATATATGTCCGCTACCTGAACGGAGATTCGAGAGTAAGACGCTACATAGTGAGCTCACGATTTCAACAGAAGGTAGAATCTTTCGGTCGTGAAACAATAGGCCGGCAAAGCCGGGTAGACTCGATGATTATCTTTACGACTTTGTAATGGCATAACAACGTGTTATTAGACGGACAAATTGCCCGTAATAATTATGACTTCGATGGCGTGTTCCCACGGTGATGCGACCGGCTCGGTCCATCGGTGCACGGTCACGCAAAAATATGCAAACTGTCCCAAGAATTTCGCCCACCAGCTACAGATTTATCCGCGTTTTCGTTCGGCGGTAATTATTCATCGGATGATACCTCCTCGAATCGTTCGTTCGTGAACCGAAGACTGTGTATCGTTAAGAAGTACGATGTGGATTTGATTTATGGCATGCACGAACGCCGATGTTACTGCTTCTTATGATCGCCGATTCCGATCTTCTCTACCCTCGTTACATCTTTCACTTCTCCGTTTTAAATTCTTATTTTCGATTCTTTCCTTACGTTGGATTATCGTTTCTTTCGTTAGCTATTATCACCGATTCGAACGGAAAGAAATTGAACCTCTTCGAGGATTCTTGTGTACGCGCGATTTACTTTGTTTCTAATTTATCGACCATGTGTTACGATTGTCATTATGGTTAAATATAATTTATTATATTTGAGCGTAAAACTACTGTTCTTGTGTATTATAAATTCTTTGGGGAATTTCTTGCGCAATTTATAGATTTATAGAAAGGTGATTCACGTTATAACAATTTGATTGAAGTATTTTCTCCAACCATTGCGAAAGACGTACTCGAACGTTTGCGAACACAAACGGATGCGTAAACAATCTACGGAAAAGACTAACCTACTGAATAATTCATTACCATTTGTTAACTTATTGCCATACAATATACTTATTTGGTGTCAGTCGGAATTAACTATTCATACATTTTTTCATCGCTTCATTAACCAGCACATGTTACAAAATTTTAATGTTTTTAGATAAATTAGTAACAATTCGCTTCAGAATGAATAAATTGTGTAAAAATGCAATTATTAACACTAAACCTACCAAAGCGGTCAAAATGACCATTTAACATGTTTCCAATTTTAAGTTACAAAATATGTGAGGTGACTTTTTTGAAAGTCCCGTTGATTTCCATCAAGATAAAGAATTAACTTGTATAATAATTTGTATTTTCTGATTTGTTTATTCATTTTCCAACTTCATTTTTAATTTCAAAATAAACATGCATTCTACAAATGCAGTTTTAGTGTTAAGGTAGCTAACTCGATAATTTTGGAAAATGGACTTGGGGCACTTTCAAAATACATGACTGATATCTAGAAATTGGGAAAGAATTGTAAGAGGGAAAAATTGTTTATGGCAGTCATTCACCCCGTTCAGTTCGAGAAAGAAGAAATAGACTCGCCTCTTTTCCTAGAGATCATCTAGTGAGACGCGGGGAGCAACAAACCCGGCAACGGAGAATCCGAACCGATCCATCGATCCGATGCCAATTAATCGATCACGCGATATCGTTGCGAAACGAAATTTAATCGACGGTTAGGCGATTGCGTAAGAGAAGCGGACGAGGTGAAAGGTTAAAGATTTCTCCGGGATTTCTCGGTTGAAACGTCGCCGGTTGGCGTAGCGAAGTACGGTCGAGCGAAACCCCTCGATCAAGCCGTGGCTCTCGACAAATGCCTCGCGGATTCGTAATTTTTGTTCTCCCCTCGACGCGAACGGGGAGCAAGAAAGCGTAGCGGGTCACGCGAAAGAGGGAGACGAACGAAGAGTCAGATGGGCAAGGGATGGTGAAGGAGGAAGGGAAAAAGCGGGTGGTACAACGAAGGGGGCCCCGGCGCAACGAACACTGCCGTGGAAAAGGTTGAAAAGAGAGAAAGACCGACAGAGAACGGTTTCGAGGTGGAAAAAGTGACTGAAGAGCTGAGGAGAAAGAGAGACGAGGAGAGGTAACTCTCCCGCGGAAAGGAGCACTCCTGCGATGAGAAGGAACGGAGGGATGGGCCGGAGAGAAACAAGAAAAGGGTTAACGTCCTTTCGTTCGCTCCTTGCTCTCTTTTTCTCTTTCTCTCTCGGCGTACTTCTCTCCCGGATTCTCTCTCTCTCTTTCTCTCCTTGGTACACCCTTTTCCTTTCTGCTCTCTGCTCTGCCCTGGCTACCCTCTCTCGCTCTTGCTCGTTGCCCTCTCTCGTTTACACCTTTTCCTTCCAGCTCGTGCTTCTGCTGTCTCCCTTCTTGTTCCTCGGCCCCGCCATTTATTATTCATCGGCAAGGAAAATTTATATACGTCTTACCGTTCGCCGTCATACTTAATTCTCGATTTACGATTCCGCGGCTCTCACCTTTCTCTTTCTTTCGCGTTTTTTCTTTTGGTGCCGTTGCATGTCTGATGGCAGGCCGATCAACGGATTCTCTCTTCTGCACTCTGACCGCTCGAACGAGGCTTTCCTTTTTTTCTTCCTCTCTCTCTTTCTTTTCGACGCGAGCCTAAATTTCCCTCGACGACGTGCCCGATAATGGCCGTGAGGAACCGAGGGCCGGGGAAATGAATTATAGATGATACTCGAGTCGGGGATGGCCCCGTTTTCGGCACCGTGTAATTCTTAACCCTCCACAGGTTTTCGAGAGTTATTATTCGGGGAAAGACGAATTTCGGTTTCTTTGGTCGATCTTGTTTTCGGGGAGACAGATGACTTTTAACACTTTGACTGCCAAGAATCTATTACCCATGTATGGGTGATGCTCATATTTCTACACAGATTTATCATTTCTATTATTCAAAATTTGTTCACTCTTCTAACTGAAATTACTTGTATCAGCTACTTGAAACTATGGAAAATAAATATAACAAAGTACTGTGAAAATATTTGGTAAGATTTGTGGAAAATGAAAATACTACATAATTTTGAAATTTGCACTTGCTTCCGTATGACAGTCAACGTGTTAATCGTTTCATGTTTCTACTTGAACATATTCGATGTCCAAATGTGGGAGGTTAGAAAAAATGGGAATTTGAAATGTACAAATTTTTAGGTTAGAAATCTCAAATATTTAATATTGAGAATTCCTAAATTTCCGGACTGGAATCAATTTTGAATCTCGCACATTTAATTACTTGGAAATATCGTAATTTCATAATTAAAAAATTCTAAAGTTCAAAAATTTAAAAGATTCAAAAATTCTTAAACTAAGGTACATAAAAATTTCATCCACAAAAAATTGAGAATTCAGGAATTCAAAAGTATAAGAAATTTGGAATTTTTTCAATTCGGTAACTTCGATACAAGAAAGAGTTAAAAATGTTAGTAACTCAAAAATATATAAAAATTATGAATTTTCACATTGATAATTCGTCTAATACCGGGTAATGTACGCGAGGTTGGCTCCCACGGGGTCAAAGTTGCTCGGCACCGATCCACGCGACACAGAAAACTTCTTCCCGGTCACGGTGATTTATTTTATTAGCATGCAATGCTTCCTTAGCAGGGTGTATCTTGTGCATCGCGTCTAACAGATTTAGGGCAGCAGCCAGGATCTAAGGGTGTCGGCGTGGGTATAGGTCAACGACAGAGGGGCGCGAAAGGGCTCGGTCGCTATGGAAACCCTGGCACAGCGTTGACTGTGGGGTGCCTCAAGTTTTTTATGGGCTGGACGATTGTCGGAGGGTCGAGACTCTAAAAATCGTTACACAGACCTAGATACTGTGCCTCTCCTCGACGCCCTCCGGCGAAGGAGGTGGAGTTCTGCTCGTTTCTCTCCCTCGACTGCAAACAACCTTACGCGATTACACTCCGACGTTCACCGACGACGAGTTTTTCGATCGTTCTGCCACGATTTTGCGATTTTTCCGGCGTCAAAAATCGAAAATCGTGCGACTCCAATGAACGAACACGCTGTGGAGTATGCCTTAGCGTTTTCTTTGCGATTGACCCTCAACTGCAAGATCGGAGTTTGTAATTAATGTATCATGATTTTATTTAGTACTCTTGTCTCGCAGAAAATAATATCGAACGACGGTAACAAAATAGGGTGACGAAGTTTGTTATTGGTTTTTAGCGAAGAAGGTTGATGGTTTCACTAGGGGTTGAACGCGGAAGTTCGAACGCGACAGAAGTCCTCTCCTGGATGCATAAGATCCGTCTGTAGTGAACATCTGTCCGATTACGTCACTGCTTGAAAACTGCGGTGTTTTAAAATCGTATAGACGCGTTAAAACTGTATTGCATCTTGAATTTTTCATTTTTTATTGTAACTTTTTCTATTTACATTTAAGTTTCATTCTGATGTCAAGTTTTCTTGTTGATTCAGTTGTATTCGTTTCCACCGATGCTTCCAGGGCATCGTTTTTCACGGACTTTTTGGGTTTTTCACAGGGTTCATTTTGTATGGAAAAATTGCCAGATCAAAATTTTTTAAACAAACGCTGCACTTTTCGATCGTTAACAATAATTCTCCACAAACGCCTGGTTCATATTGCGTGCCGATTTTGAAGCATTATTACCAAGTTCATATTCGTATAAAAGAAATAACACGAATATCGTGTCGATACGAAATTTGAAACAAAAAATGCAACACTTTCAAGAAAATTTTCTTCGTTGAAACGTGATTCTGACGATGGACAGTACGGCTATGAACGAGATTATACCGAAAATAGAAGTGTTGGTGGGGTTATGTAGAAATAAACTACGCATCGAATATTAGAGTAATAGTTATATGTATTTGTATTAAGAAAAGGTTACGGTGGAAGTACTGTTAAAAATACAGTTGGAAGTAATTAAGAATTGTCGAGGCAGTTCATACCGCCATATCTGAAGTATCGCAGGCCCCAAACTCTAATCAATGGACGCTGTAGAAAAATGTTGGGTTCGTGCTTTTCCTTAACACTAGATTTACGGACCTTCAATGACCACTTACGTCCAAACTGGAAATGAACTGTAGAAATAAGTAAATAATGGATAATACATAAACCAGTTTATAGAAAGGTTCTTTATCTCGATGAGGATAAACATGGATTTTGACATCTTTAATAATTTCCGTACTTGAAAATAAGAAATCTATAATCCTAGTGTTAACAAGAAGCATAACCAAAAGACGGAGACAAACGTTGGCGCGTTAAGAAAATCCGACATGCACGAACATGCAAGCCGTCGAGCTCGAAGAAGAATCACCCTTTCGAAGTTACGACGCGAGGAGTCGAAGCGAAGGAAGAAATACGTGGATGATACGCACGGTTAGGAAGGAAGGTTGAAGATTAAAAGGACGAAGGGGGGTGCGAGTGCAAAGCGGTATCATCTAAGCGGGAGCAGCTGGCATGTCGTTGGTCCTCGGCGTTTTCTCGTGACGGTCGGAAAGTAGCGGAGTTACGCTCGACACGCAACGACGCTCTTTCCCGTTTTATTCGTAAGGGTGGCAATGCGCCGCTGCAAATTCGCAGCCCTTCATCGTTTTACGTCGTCGTCCCTACGGGGGAAGCCGAGGGATACGCGGAATATTGCGAGCAACCGCTAGCAGCACGGACCGATGGGAGATCGTAGAAACCGTCGCTCGTATTTGCCCCCGGTGTTGGAAGAAAGGACGAGAGGAAAACGGGGCTCTGTACCCTCCACGGTTCTCTCTTCTAGTTAGAAGGGACGCTGCGGAGGGACGCGGGATCACAAGGGGGAACAACGAGAGAAACAGAGACCCGTAAAGTTGGCCTCGTGCTATAAAGTATTGACTGACTGTTGTACAGCGTACTATATGTACCTCACGGCCCTATAATACCGGCCAGACTACGCCACTCGGCCCTCGCCTCCAGCCAGCGGGAATAATGCGACTTCCGGAATCGAGGAAATACCTTTCAGCTTTTTAAGAGCTCGATCCCGAGCGAGAATCCGGATGGAAAAAGGAAGAATGAAAAAAGGAGAAACGTGCCTCGAGAGTTCGAGTGTTTCGTTCATTAATGTACAACGCCGCTTTTTCGGTACACAATATCCGAGTGGCCTTCGACGTTCGACACCACCGGGTCATTCGCGACACCTTCTCTCCATTTACTTTGCCAATTTTGTACTTTTACTCACGGTACTTTGGTACTCCCGTTAATATTGGTACTTTGTCATGATCGTCGAGTTATTGTTCTCCATTGGTAGCACATTGTATCTTAGTATTTATACCGGTGTGCTACGAACGACTATACAGTTATTTTTTACTACTTCGATATCTTACTATTTCATTTCACTCTTTCGCTGTTTTAATATTTTTGTTGTTTTACTATTTCACTATTTCAATTTTCCACATACTGTCACTCTACAGTACTATTTTACGAGTATATGTAGTGCAGAAATAAAAAGAGCAGTAGCATAATTTGATTTTATATGATTATTATGTAATTGGGAAAAATCATTTTCGATACAATATGATCTTTACTCTACTTTACGTCTTTTCATTCGTTTTTTACTAGTCACACCTTGGAAACCGCATGTTATATGTTCGTACTTTGCTGCATTGAATCTTTTCATTAGTTCCTTGTATTCGGTCTTACATGTTACTATTTCCTCATACTACTGTTCTATTGACACCTTGTTTACATGATGCACTTTATAAATGTCTGTATTACATGACACCCTGTACATAAATGTCCTCATAATATGATAGATGATTGTACATGCATCATGCCCTTGTCACATGACACTAACCCATCGATACATTTTTTAGGACGTGTCTGTTTACATATGTAGCATGCATACACATTTAGCTATTTGTACATACAGTATGTTTTTATATAAGTTATGTTAAATGAATCCTTTATGTCAATTTAATATTTGTATCCATATATGTACACTGTATGTACACATAGTAAATTGCGTACACATACTGTATCTATAAATAGTCAATTGTGTATACATACTGTATGAATAAATACCTACATCCTCTTTCTTATGCGCGAATCAATGTACATTCGTCTTGTGCAGTATAAGAGTATCAAAAAATCTATCGAACACCGATGACGTAAATTACGATGTTTATTCGAAACTAGCATATGTCCTAATCACCGTGATACGTTCCCTTAATTTGTACGTTCCTGTTCGCATCGCGTACGCGTTTAACCTAACTACCCGGTACATCGCGACGCTTTATAAAAATCACCGATACGATCGTGGCACCAAATCTGGTTCATCGCTCGAGCGGATTATCAAACAGGAAACGAAGCGTTTCTCTCTGGCTCGTAGAACGGAGCGTGCAAACGCGACCAGCTGGCAATTTAAATCCCGTTGGCATTAATTGCCGATGTAAATGTTAATTACCGCGGTAAATCGCGTGCGACTGGAAAAAAAAGGAACGAGAGTCTCGTCGCGCAGGTGGATCGCGACACGATACGACGCGACGAGCGCCGATTTTAATGGTTATGTACAGTCGGAAGCGAATGTCACTTCCCCTAGAGAAAATATGTGAACCAAGGAACAGGATATCATTTCCGTGACTTGATTTTTAGGGATTTTGCAGAATCGACGAATTTCCAAGTGAATTGAGAAGATGGGGGCATGGATATATGGAAATCTTGGGATTGAGAGATCTAGGGATATTGGGATATGGACACTCGGAGGTTTAGAAAGATGGAAACGTAGAAATTTGTGGATATAGGGGATTCGAGATCTTATGGGTTTGAGGATCTAGTAATTTAATGGTGAATTGCGAAATGTTGGAATTTGAGGATGTGGAGATATGGGAATGTACATGGTCTAGGGATTTAAGATGCTATAAATTGAGGAATTTAGGGATTTAGGAATGTAGGAATTTTCTAGTCCGAAAGGTCGGATACTTGAGGATATTAGGGATTTAGATATTTGTGGGTCCAGGAAAAAAATTTGCAAATTTGGGAAATTCCAAATTCAGCGATTTCCAGAGTCGAAAATTTGCAAATTTGGGAAATTCCAAATTTCGCGATTTCGTGAGTCGAAAATTTGCGAATTTGGGAAATTCCAAGTTCAGTGAATTCTAGAATAAAAAATTTGCAAATTTGGGAAATTCCAGTTTCTGCGATTCCGCGAGTCGAAAATTTGCGAATGTGGGAAATTTCAGATTCAGCGATTTCGCGAGTTAAAAATTTGCAAATATGCGAAATTTCAGACTCAGCGCTTTCGCAAGTCGGAAATTTGCGAATGTGGAAAATTTCAGATTCAGCGATTTCGCGAGTCGAAAATTTCCAAATTTGGGAAATTCCAAGTTCAGTGATTTCTGGAGTAAAAAATTTGCGAATTTGGGAAATTCCAAATTCAGCGATTTCGCGGATCGATAATTTGCGAGTTTGGGAAATTCCAAGTTCAGCGATTTCCCGGTGTCGATAATTTGCCAATTTCGGTACTTTGTAAATCTGGAAAGCGAAGAATGTTGAGCTTTGAAAAATTCGAAAATTCCCAAGCCACGAAGTTTCTCGGGCGTTATCGGAACGGAGAAGCACGATGCGGGCGAGTGTACCGAGCGTCGCGCGACGAAGACGGAGCGAATCGGGCTCGTCGCGCTCACCCAAACGGGATGTTCGGCCTAATTACCGCGTTTTATCAATAGGGATTCTTCCGTGCGCCGTCTAATGGAGTGTCTAGGCTGTAATCTGTAGTGGGAAGCACGTGACACAATTTCGAAGCCGGGTTCGTCGACCCACGGCTCGGTTGCGTCATTGTCGCTGACATTCTACGCGGCGGAGAGCGACGTGTCGCGGCTGTCTGCCTTCGAATTTATGACGTTGCGATCCGCTCCGCGTCGAGGTTCACGCGAAACGTGACGACGCTCCTTTCGACGATGATCAGCCCGACAATATTTCGAGAATTCGCCACCGTTTTTGCCTCCGATCTTTAGCATACTTGCTACACTCTTTCGAAACTTATCCTGCTCGCGCTCCACCCTTCGTTCGTGCGAATGCACATCGCGTACCTCGGTCTAACACTACTAATCGGTATCGTACACTTTATTTTCTCCTTAAACATTGGTAAAATTTCGAGGATATTTGCTCGCGTTTTCTCTTTTCGCGTCGAAAATTCAGGGGATGTAATTGCATCCCCTTGTATACGAAAGATCTTGTGAAGATTGTATACGATTGACTTTATAACATCGAGCGACTTTATTACGCGATCTGCGGTTCAGCTTTTACACTGTAAGAGGCTTTGTTTGAAATTCACAACAATTGGTAACAATAACTATTATCAATCAATTTGATGATAATTACTAGCAATCAATTAGTAAGAACGATTGTTATTGATCAATCAGTAACAAATTTGTTGTCAATCAGTTAGTAATAAGGATTATTATCGATCAATCATAAACAATTATTATTATCAATCAATTTTATGTAATAATTACTAGCAATCAATTAGTAAGAACGACTGTTATTGATCAATCAGTAACAAATATTATTATCAATCAGTTAGTAACAACGATTTTTATCGATCAACTAGAAACAATTATTATTATCAGTCAATTTTATAATAGTTACTAGCAATCAATCAGTAACAACGATTGTTATCGATCAATCAGTAAGAAATATTATTACCAATCAATTAGCAATAATGATTGTTATCGAACAATTAGTAAAAATGATTAAACAATCGATATCGCTTTTATCCATCAATCTTAATCGTATTAAATGAATCAATTCTACGAAAAGCTCGAAGATGCGCGAATTCTTGTTACGAAGAATTCGTGCGCGATATCGATCGTTTCGTTAAGTGATCGATTCTATACGCTCGCGGAAACAAAAGAAGGGAAGAGAAGAAAATGAAAGGTATTAGTCGAAGTCAGGATTATAGGGATCAGTTGGCACGTTTTCATAAATCCTATTAGCCAGCCGACTTGGTGCGTACCGTTCAAAACATCCCGTATATCCTACCGCTGACACCGTTGTAGCGCGTCAGACCCTCCTCCCTTTGATTTAATCCGTTCTCCCTCTTCCCTCTTTGTCCCACCGTGACGAGGAACGGGCTGCTGCGACTAAGGGGTGGGACAGGGACAGATAGAGGGTGCGTAGGGTAGAGTAGGGTAGGGTAGGGCAGGAAAATGGTGCCAAGTGCACAGTACTGGGGCATCGACCAGCACTCGTTCGTGACGTTCCTGTGTCCGATACTCTTGGCCATTTTCCATCGTTTCGTAGTTCCGATTCGGATCGAACCCTCGATTCCCAATATTCTCCCTGGACTAACTGTATACGGGTACACTCGACCCTAACCTATCCTATCTCCCACCCTAATCCTAATACGTAGCACAATCTCCATCTTAATTTCGTACGGGTACGTGGACCTTATGCCGAATCGGATCTAACACGAATTGATGTATATTTTATTGTAACCCGAGGCAAATTCTGTTTCTGACCTAACCTGATCGTAGCTTGATCTGACTTAACGATGTTCAATTTAACTTACGTAACTTTAATCCAACTTTACACTAATATTTCTTCATACCCGATGTAATCGCGGTTAAATTATTTTAACCTTTTTCAGATCGAACTTAATTTCGTCTCAATTTTACATAATTTTAATCAACGTTAGCTTCACATAATATGACTTGATATTATACATTAGTTTAACGGAACTAAACATAATCTTATACACGAGCTTAACTAAACTTCGCATTACACATCAGTGTAACTTAACTATACATAAGATTATACATTAGTCTAATATGACTAAACATAACGTTATACACAACCTTAACTAAACTGAACTTTACACATCAACTTAATTAAACTCAACATTGCACATGAACTCATCTAAACTTCATATGATACATAAGTCTAACCTAACCAAACTTCACATTATACATTAATCTAACCTAATTAAACATAACATTATACCTAAACTTAACTAAACCTAACATTATTCATTAGCTTCATATAACATAACCCAATACTGTACATTAGCTTGAGCTAACTTGAACAACACTAGACATTAGATTACCAAAATTCAACTTCATACTGACGTGATCCAATGCTAAACCCGATCTAACACTAAGTCGAGCCTAAACGTTTGTTTAACTTAGTACAACCCAAATCTTTTCTAATTTAAGTATCCGATCATCGTAACGTTTCCTACAATCTCAAACACCAACATCACAGCTTATAATAATCGATAACAAAACGCGTTCGAAGTTGCAACCCCTTGTGTGCACAATTACGCGTACACTGCAATCGCGTTCCATTAACGACGATTTCAATTTTATATACATTCGCGGCAACTTTCTGCACGCGTCCATTAAGTCGGAGGATTAATTGTCCCTCGTGGAGCATTACGTCGTTCAGGGGCGTACACGCGTTGGTCGTTACCTGCGTGGAGTAGTGCAGCAGCCGTGTTTCAGCGATGGAAACAGGAACGGGAGAGACGGCAGACTAAACAAAAATAACCTCTCGCCGTGTGTTGTACTCGCGCGTTCGCGGTGGCTGCCGGCGAGAAAAAGATCGACGACGTTGCTATATTTTCTGACACGAAGAAATCGAACGGGTATCCGTTCGCCGGACCGAACGAGTTTGTATACGCGCTGATTTCGTAACGCGTTATCGCGTGGTCGCGACCGTACGTCTTGTCGCTTTCCCGTATCTTCCGTCGCGCGACTGCGAACTTTCGCGCACCCATCAACGCTCTCTCGACGTGCTTGCACGCTGAGTCGACACACGATCTTGTTTTGCTTCCTTTCGCGACTTGTTTATTCGCTCGAGAGCCGTGACGCACTTTCCCGGCTGCAGATACGAACGGAGCATCCTCGATACACGCGCGCTCAAAATCATCCTGGCTTCGATTAACGCCAGACTTCCGCGAATTTGTGTTGGATTTTTGCATAAATCTTAAGTAATATTTTGAATATGTTGTTGAATAATTAACAGAGTGTTTGTCACCAACAAACGCAACGAATATTTATTATAATAATAACAAGAGTAAAAATAGTGTCAGATACTCCTAAAACCTTCAAGGCAACTCGAAGTGCTTTCCCCGTAAAATTAAACATGTGCTCACCAACCCTCCAAAGTCCTTACATAAATTTTCCTTCAGAAATAAAACAGACACTTTCCAGGTCTCAGGGACCTCCGGCGAAGCTACAACCTACCTCCTTCCCAAGTCCCAAATTTTCTCCTTTTCGCACTTCCTCCATCCCCTCTTCAGCCAACCTAAACCCTAGCACCCCCTCTTCCTACACAGTTTTTCCTATCCGATTTTTCCTCGTCATCGTTTCCTCGCAAAAACCTCAGAAAGATTCCAACTAGCGAACAGTAAGGTCATTTTCGAGAAATTAATAAAGAGAACAGTTTTGGTAAAACGTTGCATTTTAATTCGGTACAATCGCCACCTCCGGGTTCACGACAATAGAAAGAAAACTTTGTACAAAGTGTTCAGTCCTGATCGCGCTGCAAACTCAGTGACTGTTCTTATTAGGTGCTGGTGCCGAACTGACTTCATGTGTCGTGTTGCAAAAAGGCTATTTTACGAAAAGAAAGGGGAAGTCTAACTATGCACCCCCTAGAAGAGAGAATCTTGCTTTCTCTTAACAGTCAGCTACGACCTCGGCGCAGGGCTCGAGCTGACTGTTTTTTATGGCCCGGACTTATACCTAAATGTCGTTGAATGCACGTTTTTAGCTGCGAAGAAACATATTTAAAATTATTTCATAATATCATTCGGGAGTTCTGCAAAAATCGAACAAATTGTTAGAACGTTTATATCATTATTTAACACTGCACGAGGAAGGTCTTAACACTAGAAATACCGTCGTTAATCCCTTGCACTATGTTTCATTCGCCAAATGTGTCAGACATAACGAAATATTTGGTGCTACAATTATAAGACGACCGAAGAAAGTTAGAATGTGAAGACTATTTTGCACTCGGCGATCCTCAACTGTGCAAATGAAAATTACACTGATATTGAACATTCAATAGTGTTAAAAATGTAAACGAAGTTTACCGTATTTGAACTTCGAGTGCGTCACGAGTGTAACTTGTTAAATGCATACTTACTTTAGGCAATACGTAAACTAATTCATGCAATGATTCTTTATTTCGACGAAGGGTAACTTACAGTTTGATAGAAGCTTCTTACTAATTTTTGTAATTTAACAAATCGTGGGAAGTTAATTAAACCTTCCATTTCGTTCGCAAGTTGACAACGAAGTTCACTGTCGTGATGACAATTGATGCGTGTGAGCTGACATATTGCAATACAAATGAATATAATTAACTTTTTAATTTTGTTCTTCAATCTGGTAGTCATTGATTCGGTATTGATTAAATATTTAAATTTAAGTTGATTATAGTATCAGAAATATTATTTTGTATCCAGATATTTCAATAATTTGTATTTATACTTTTGCTTCGGTTACGGTATCCTCGATTATAGTCCAATATAAATCTCAATATATTGCCACAATATAGTTTCAACAGATTGCACGAACCTTACCTGTATTACCCACATTCTAAACAGTTTTGCACAATGTCTATCGTTCTCAGTTTTAGATCAAGTATATGTTGATATACGGTTATATTAATCCATAAGCGATTTGATACACCGGATATAATATCGTATCCAGATATAAAATGTTCAGCCACTGCGCGAAGTCCTTGAATCGGGCAATTTTTGCGTTGGAGCTTCTTCGAATGCCCGCAGTATGCATGTCCGTCTTTTTGTATAGATGTCTAATTTTCACCGAGTCGTTTCGTAACATACACTCGTGTATGTTGGCGTACGAGTAAAAGTCACGCGTGGCGAGAATGCACCCGGCAAAATGCCCGTCCGTAAACGACGCGTCGAATGTCTGGCCAGCGTCTGGCTGAGATCCTTGAATGAACGCCTATTTTTAAAAGGGCGTACAAACGAATAAACAAGCGGAGATCTTCCCTGCTGGCGGGAGCCGCGTCTGTCTAATCGCATCGTTTCATCAAAATTCTGTTCGCGTTACATCGAAATACAATAGACGCTATTTATATAGCCACTTACGCACGAACATACGCTTGCGCAAGTAACCACGGCCTTCTAATCGGTCTAGTCGATCAAAAATACAATGTTCGTGTTACATCCAAATACATTACTGTATCTCGGAAGAATCTACGCTCTTGTTATATCGTCATCTATGCACGAACTTTTTGCACAGTGCTGATACACACGTTTTTCTAATCGGAGTGATCGATCTTCATTCTGTATGCGTTATATGGAAATGTATGATTGTATCTCGAGAGAGTTTTTACTTTTGTTATGTCGCCATCTATGTACGCACTTTCTGCACGTTGGAGTAGAGCAATCTTACTATTCTGACTGTTCAACATTAATTTTGTTCGTGTTATATCGATCTTGCTTCTGTTTGCATTATATCGGAATGCACTGTTGTATATCGAGAGAGTCTATTTTCTCGTTATATCGCCACTTATGTACGCACTTTCTGCACATTGAGGTAGAGACATCTTACTATTCTGGCTGCTCAATCTTAATTTTATTCGTGTTACATCGATCTTGCTTCTGTTTGCATTATATCGGAATGCACTATTGTATATCGAGAGAGTCTACACTCTCGTTATATCGCCACTTATGTACGCACTTCCTGCACATTAGTGTAGGCACGTCTTTCTAATTGGATTGATCGAACTTAATTTCTGTCCGCGTTACATTGAAATGTACTATTGCATCTCGAGAGAGTCTACACTCTCGATATATCACCACCTATGCATGAACTTCATGCACACTGGCAGTAGGCACGTTTTTTTAATCGTAACGATCTTAATTCTGATGTTACATCGAAATGCAGCACTGTATCTCGGGAGAATTTACACTCTTGTTATATTGCCATTTGTTGTCCGAACTTCGACGAACACTAATGGTAGATACATCTTCGTAAATCCTCGTAATCGACGCAGTAAAAGAAAATTCTGCTCGTTCTATATCACTGTACAGATGATTCTCGCTATACCTTTGTACAATTTTTCATTCTAATACCACTCATCCGTTGTAGTTAATCTCCTGGGCCGTGACGGAACTCTGAAAACTCGTAAGTTCGATGATTTATAGATTTGAACACGAAAAATTTCGAAATGCCGAAGTCTGAGAACCGGAAGATATAGAAACCAAAAAAGAAAGAAATATAAACCTTTGTAAATTCAAGAGTCGAAAAACTCGAGAATTGTTAGATCAGCGAACGTAGATCGGAGCGTCCTCGTAACACTTGCACTCGGCCAGACTTTACCGAACGCCGGATGCGTGGATCGTTCGTTCAAACAGAACTGTTTGGCAAACATATCGCATAGAACGATCATGCGTCCAGATCGCGTCTGGAGGTGCTCGTCGTGGCCGTTGACGGCCGAATAAAACGTCGTTGTATCGGGGCCGCGGAGAGAAACCGCGGTATCATCGTCGTATCCGAGACGCAATCATCCTGGTTGTTGGTCGATAAGTGTTCCAAGCCGCAGGCAGACACCGGCTAGACAGAAAAATCCTCGACACGCGTCGCGACGTGCCGGCTGATAACAGAGAGCCGGTTCAAGGTGTTCGCGCGATATTTTTCCATCATTTTCCCCGTTTTTTTTTCTTCTTTTCTCGTCCGCCTACGTGTCTCGGGACTTGTCGTCTTTATCGATTATCCCGGTCGTCGATAAATAAATCTCGCTTAACGCAACACGACCGCACAAGTCAACTTGCGCCACGACATTCTTGCATCTGGTTTCGCGCGAGCCTCGGGGCTGTGCATAATCGCGATAATATTCCCGGCCCGTTTAACGTACGTTCGGTTCGGCTGAAAGATAAAGGGGAACGCGAGAAAAAGAACGAAGAAGACACGAGAGAGTATTGAGGATCTTTAAGTTAAAAGATAAAGAATCACTGGATCGCTTGCAGAAAAGAAATGTTTATTAATGTAAGTGAAATACAAGAAGCGCGGGGGCGAAACCCTTCATTGAAAAGCGTTAGACTGCTGAGGGTTGTCGCACGACTAAGCTCAAAAAAACACATTATATTTGGTCTGCCGGAAAGTTCTGTCAGATAATTTCGTTTCAAGTTTGAACATGTATACGCATTCTCTTTTTGACTAATTTCTTTGTAACTGCGTTTACAAGCATGCGCCCTTCGAAAGTAACTATAGCAAAGATATCTCGTGCATTATTAAGCTTGACCCGATCATGAAAACATGGGTTCTGACAAACATCATTTGCGGTGCTGCATGTTGTACGAATTCTAACAGAAGAGAAATGCTATCGAAAGGTGTCGATATTTGATCAAAGTTGTTGGTGGAGATGGTGTACCGGGCAGAACGCGTGTGAGATGGTTCGAAAAATTTGAAGCAGGTGATTTCGACCATAGCGATAAGGCACGCTCTAGGTGGTCAACTTTGGTTGATACTGACATTGCCAAAACCATAATATGACCCTTTTTGGATAACATTGCGTCCTTTTTTGATACAATAAGTCGGTTCCATGAATCATTGTGGACCATAACCGGCAGCTAGGATCGATAGATTGTTGAATGTATTAAAAACAGCATCATTTTCTTTTCCTTCATAAACGGACAGAACTTTCCGGTAGACCTAATATACAGGGTATTTCACCTAACTTAACCACCTTAAATATGTTGCTCATTTTGTATGATGGAAAAAATTGTAGAGGGGAAAATATTCTGTTCGAAGGCGGCAATACGGTGATAGGTCCAATTTTCGACATAATATTTCCTCTCCCTTACATTTTTTCTATCATATCAAAGTAAGCGATATATTTAAGGTGGTCAAGTTGGGTGAAATACCCTCCATATGTACATACATATAGTGTCGCCGAAACGGATTCATCGCTTTTATGGCCTGTCCTGGGCCTACGTTGAGCGGTGAACCTTGCGAAGAAAAATTATAGATTCAAAGAACATCTAGTATCAATAGAGAGACCATCGAAAGGGTATCGTCGCCAATTATCCTTCCCGCGATCCTGTATTATTTCGGTGTACAACATCTGGCTGAACGTTTTAATTGCTCGGTCGAGGAAGCTAGCGCTCGGATACAGGATCGAGACACCGACCATTCCGTTTCCTCCACCATGGCTTCCCACCCCGCCACTTTCATGGGGACGTAAAGGTTTTATGCGACTGTATAACGAGGGACGCTCGTAAACCTCCTACCGGTGCTTTGTTCCCTCTTTCTTCCATTGTAAAGGCGTGATTAGTCCGTGTATTTTGTCGATCGTACGCGCTGCGAGATTATCACGCTCGGCTTATTACCTTTCAGACTTTCCACCATACGGATTGACGAAAATTACGGGAATTTAGGTGAAATCTATCGAAGTGTTATCTACAATCCAGCAGTTGGCGTATCGACTCGCTCACATTTTCAGTGGTAGGATCTTATTGGTTCGCGTGGTCATGTATACCAGTTAACTAAAAAAATATGAACAATAAGCAGTTGGCGATCTTCAATCGGCATCAAGTTCGAAGGATTCACGGTGAGAATAGGCGTACTTCTTATGTTTCATTCTAACCTTCTCACGCGCCAATTCCAGGGTGACGAGCTGTACTTAAGGTTCGGTTTGTTCTTTCGAATAGCCTTGTTCGTTTGAAGCTGCTTGTTTTACCATTACTATATTAAAATTTTTTACATACTACTATACCGTTCTATTGTATTAGTATACATATGCACTGTACTACTGTATTAGTGTAATATATGTATACTATGTAGTTGGATACAATTCTTTTCCGTACAATTTCATCTTTATAAAGTCTTTATTATTCGTCTTTTCATTGGCCATACAACTACATCCTCATGCTACTGTTCTATTGACACCTTGTTTACATCACGCATTCCATAAATGTCTGTATTACATGACACTCTGTACATAAATGTCTTTACATGACTCCCTATACTTAAATGTCTACATTGTACACACATAAATGGCGTGAATTCGACACAACAAGGTTAATACGTTATTAAACTATCGATATATTTTTTAGATGTGGCGACTTATACATACAGTATGTATTCACAATTGGCTGTTTATAAAAACTGAAATCTGTCAATGAATTTAAGGCACAGGTTGTTCTTTCGAATAACCTTGTTGGATATGGGCGTTCGAAATAATATAATAATACTGTGGATTAATTTTAAAACGCATTTCTTTTTAGAAGAAAGGTATCACCGAATCTGGAAGTTGAAAAATTGAGAAGTCTAAGGATTTATAAATTACGCAATTGGAAAAAATAGACACTTTGAAATTTACTCATCGATACACTCCACTTACGCGTTCTTTCTCGCAGAATGAGAATACATCGTGCTCGCGTTTCGACAATAATACAATTTAACCTGTATGTGCATTAGGTCTGTCGGAAAGTCTTGTTCGATGATTTTCGAGTCTCGGAAATCGAAATTGCAAATCTCCTCAAAGTCGAACAATACGGAAAGGTATAAATCTCTCAGCTGCGCGCGAAGGATTTAAATAAGATACGGACGCGATGGATTTTCTAAAGGTTCCGAGAGGCGTAGCAGCAAAGTCGGGGACGAAAGAAAAAGAAAAATATGGAGAGTTCGTAGAGCATAGCGAACGCGTTGCGATTATGCAGGAATGAAGCAACGAGGGGAGAGAACGTGGACGTCTAAGACGGCAGACAGGAGGCTAGTCGAGCCCGAGAAAACTCGTTCCGTGGATTTTTCTAGGATTCTAGGCGAGGCCGGTCGGAACATCCAGCCTCGACCATTACTTGTAATCATCGTAGTTGCGTGTACCTATTAATAATGTACATTGCCACAAAGAGGACGTCGCACTCCGCTTGCGTTCAACTCGATTATCCCCCTTTTCTCGCTCGGAAAGGTAGAAAAATCGGTGAATTCGTTTACAACGATGAACGAAGATAAATACCGAGATTTACCGATTTAACAGAAAAAAGAATGATCGCGAATGAAGAAAATACGAGACAGTCTTGTTTTTTCGAATAACAGGTTCTTCGTTGTCGCTATTGTCACATTAAATACGATACTTTATGACGTTGACTTGCGTGGTATACTGTACACGATGTTCGTGTATTTCTCAACTCAACATTGAAACTTTTTACTATGTTATTGGTTTACTACCTTAGGTGCGAGTTTTTGAGGCGTTAAGCGAGACTGGAATTATCGATAGTGATGTTAGGTTTATTGTTAATTCGGGTTCAGAATTTTCGAAATTTTGTTCGATAAGTTAGTAATTTTGTAATTGGAGATTTAGTGATTGGGAAGTCTACAGATTCGAGAATTTGCAAG
The DNA here is from genome assembly GCA_947623535.1 of Coelioxys conoideus. Classification (NCBI taxonomy): domain Eukaryota; kingdom Metazoa; phylum Arthropoda; class Insecta; order Hymenoptera; family Megachilidae; genus Coelioxys; species Coelioxys conoideus. Next base: position 8,376,462 of record OX392455.1, on the reverse strand, counting down.
TTTACAAATTTGGGAATCTTCGAATTCACAGGTTTTCACTATATCAATCTTCGAATTTACAAATTCTTGAGTTTACCGACTTTCAAATGTATGGATTCACAAATTTCAGTTTCTCGGATTTACAAATTTTTGGACTCTCAGATTCACAAATTTCTGGATTCTCAAATTCACAATTTTCCAGATTCTCAAATTTCTGGATTCTCAAGTTCACAATTTTCCGGATTCTCAAATTCTCAAATTTCTGGATTCTCAAATTCACAAATTTCTGGATTCTTAAATTCACAATTTTCCAGATTCTCAGATTCACCAATTTTTAGATTCTCAAATTTACAATTTTCCAGATTCTCAAATTTACTCTGGATGCCCACATTCACAAATTTTCGGATTTTCAGATTCACAAATTTCCGGATACTCAGGTTCACAAATTTCCGAATTCTCAGATTCAAAAGTTTCCGAATTCTGAATTTCATAAATTTCCAAAATCTCGGATTTCGCAACGAACGACGCATCGTGCGTCTAAAGCGCGTCGAGAAAATTGAAAATCGCCAACTATCGACGCGTTGAAGAAAATTCCACGATGCCTCGACAACACCCTTTATGTCCCATGATTCTTAAGATAATCTTTATCCCCGAGAGTGGCTCGTTCGAATGCACAGTGTGTCACAGTCGTTCCACGAGCGTAGAATAGCGATCGCATCACCTAACGCTGATTAATAACGTCATTGACGTGGCAACAGCCTCCGCCATCGTTCGCGTAACGAGGTCATAGATGAGTCGTTCTAAATAGAAGCGTGGATCGAGAACGAGCAATTTCCTTTCTGCATCGGAGATCGTCGAAAAATTACCAGACACTTTAGACTTCGTCGTTAATCATGGCGGTCGATCACTGCGTATTCTTCGCATCTCGTGGTTTCATCGACGTCGATCTTCTCCGAGCAACGATTTGCTGCTTGGAATATCATTTCGTGATAGAACATCGCTTCAGAGATCTGAATATTTCGAAATTGGACACTTCGGGATTTTGGAAATTGGACATTTCAGGATTTTGGCATTTGAAAATTAATAAAATTGAATATTTGAGATACTTTGGAGGTCGAGAGAAAATGTGGACCAGTAGGAATTTGGATATTTTTGAAAGTGGTGAGTTTGGAAATCTAGATTACGTAGGGGTTGAGAAATTTGAGAATCGTGGATTGGGATATTAAGGATTTAGCGATTGACAATTGAAAAAGTTGTGAATTTGGAAATCTAGGAATCTAGGGATTTGGGAAATTTCGGTATTGAAGATCTTGAAAATTTGGATTATAGAAGTTTCAGGACTTGTAAATTTAAAAATTGTGGCACTCTTAATAAGAAGAATTGTAAAATTAGGCACTTGCAAAAATGGGAAATTTGGGAATTTTCAACTTCGTGGATTTGGAGTTTTGAGAGTTCTGAACTTTGCGAATTTGGATTTTTGCTAAGTTTGAACTTTGCGAATTTGGATTTTTGCTATGTTTGAACTTTGCGAATTTGGATTTTTGCTAGGTTTGAACTTTGCGAATTTGGATTTGTTCGAGATTTGAACTTTGCGAATTTGGAATTCTGCGAATATGAAACTTTACGGATCTGTAACTTAACGAATTACAAAGTTCATGGTTCTGAAACTTCGCAACCTTGAAACTTTGCGAGTTTGAAACATTACAGATTCCAACCTTAACGAATTTGAAATTTTACATATTCGAAACTTAGCGCATTTGGAACTTCGTGGCTCCGAAACTTCGTGAAATCAGAACATTATACTTTTGAAAAATTATAAATTTGAAATTAAATATTTGCAAGCCCAAAATTCAAAAACCTGAAATGTAGGATCCAAACATTCGTAAACGTATAAATTAAAAAACTTGCAATTTCGAAATTCTTAACACATAAAAGTTCCATATACATTCCCGTGTATATCTCAAAACTATAGATCCAGAGTTATTCAGTAAATCTTTTACAAATTTACAAGTCGTGCATTGCATTCGAGTATAAAAGCTAAGCTACGCGCACGGATTGTTTCTGTCTACGATGTATCGTTCGTAAGCAATAGAATCGTTCGATTTCTAAAACGACGCGGTGTTTCGCAAAGGCAATCGGCACGGAAGGCTCGCTTCTAATGGCGGAGAAAGATGCAGGAAAAGAGTGGAAAACGGCTTTGGGTTGTTTAGAACGGCCGCGATGGCGGCGTCCAGACGCGTATATGCGCATAGTAGACCTTGAGCCACTATTACCGACTGTTTATGCCATGATGTAATCGTATCCTATCCGTGGCTGGTCTAGGCTGCACCTAGAGAAACCCGCGTCGTAAATAATGCTCTCGGTGTATTCGACGTTATAGGTGGATTGAAATTATTTACGGCAAACCGCTGTTAGTTCGCGTCGTGGCTGGAAACGCGGGAAAATAACGCGAATATAAAACGGCCTATAAATTTACGATTCTAATGGCGTTCGGGAAGAAAAAAACGGACGGCAAAACGTGATACCGACGTTCGTTGGAATTGAAATCCGATAGATGCTGTTGGGCATTGATCGGAGACGATCACGATCTTCGTACCTTATCGACGATCGATTATAACGTAAACGAGCCGATTATTGAGTGACCGGTCGTTTAGAATAGCTGCTACTTGCCAATACATGCAGATTTTTGGTCGATGTTACGCTTTGTGAGTCTCTAAGTAAGTTTCTAGGTACACGTGTATTAACTTAGTATGTTGACCGGTGAAACATTTAATATTTATTAAAAGAAGTCGAAATCACAGAAATAGTATACAGAGTGTCCAAAAAGTGTTGAAGGAGCCGGAAATGGGAGGTAGGTGGGATCATTCTGAACAACTTTTCGTCGGTGTTTTTCGTTAATAATTTAAAAATAAAGTCCCATACGACATTTTCGCAAATGAAAAAGTTGTTCAGAATGATTCCACCTACCCCTCCCATTTCCGGTTCCTTCAACACTTTTGGGACACTCTGTATAGAACATCATAGGAACAGTACATGGTACAATCATAGGAATAGTATATGGTTTGATATATTTTTTATTAACGCTAAACCTACTAAAGGGGTCGAAATGACCATTTAACAAGTTGGTAATTTTAAGTTAGAAAGTATGTGAAGTTGGTTTTTTTGAAATTCATGTTGTTTTTCGCCTAGATAAGGAATTAACGTGTACATTAATTTGTGTTTCATTGTTCGCTTATTCATTTTTCAACTACATTTTTAATTTCAAAATAAAGCTGCATTATAAGCCGGTAGGTTTAGCGTTAACCATGGTATTTTATGATTATGCAAATGAAAGGTAGTTACACTTATTATATCGTTAATTTCGAGGTTTTTGTAAACTTTAACAAACTTTGGGTAATGCACCGAAAAAATGATCGAATAAAATGATCCGAAAGGCTACTACAGTCTTTGCAACTGATGATCATATCTATCGTGTTGCAGCACACCCATAAAACGAAAGGTCCGGGTCTGCAGCCATGTTTTCACGTTAATGTTTCTTTAACGGTATAGCTAAAATAACACGATGGAATCTCGAAAATTTACAGGGATTAATTCAGTCGTATATAACGTCGATCATTCTTCTGCCAGATAAATGTAATCAATCCTGGAGCCATATCTTCACATCACTGTACCCAAAAGTCTCTATACGTATATTCTAGAATTTTCACTTTCTAGGATCACTATACTTTCAAATTTGAAATTGTTCAAATTTCTAGAGCTTCAACTTCCTAGGATCACTATACCCTCAAGTTTCCAAATGTTCAAATTTCTAAACTTTTAATTAGAATCCTTCGTTCACCTCGAATTTCTAGGTTAGAAATTGAGGACGCTCTAGATCTTAAATTTGTACATACCCGCATCGCTCAATCTCCAAATTTGCAAGTTTCTAAATTTCTTTGTCGCTGTATTCCTCAATTTCCAAATTCGGAAGTTTCTAAACACCTCGATTCTCGTTATCCTAGATTCTAATATCTTCAGATCCCTAAATTCGAAAGTTCATAGATCCCTGTACTCCCGTATCCCTCGATCCCTAAATTCGCACATTTCTGAATCCTCAGATTATCCGATCTCTGTAAAAATTTTACCGCTGCTATTTCCACGACTCGCGCGAACGATAAACAGCGTATGTTCTCGTGTACAAACATACGTGCATGTTTCTGCATTTGTTACGCAACTGAACCTTTGAACATACAATAACGTTTGAATTACGAGTAAAAACGTGGCTGCATCCATCCCACAGATCGAATCAACAAGATCCCCTTCTCCGAGAGTCGAAACAATGTAAACGTTGATCTTTTCGCACCCGTATTGTTTACATTTCCGAACAATTACACAGAATCTTCTGAATTAGCGTCACAATGTTAACTTAGTCGTCCACAAATAATCCGTAAGTATCGTTTTTATACGGACACATTAACCAGTTAATTGCATTCGACGTGTATACACGTCAGCCAAAATTTCATATCGATGCAATTAACCATAATAAATTATTAACTATTTATCGAATAAAAGTGCAACATTTGTTCATTTCTCGCTAGTTTTTTCGTATAATTTATAATAGGAACATTTGTTCTGTGTTCGTTGCGTATACCCGTCGTTGGTTGATTATAATAATTTCGACCCCTTGCCCTATAACTACGAGCCACACTCGTGACGCACTCGCGGTTAAAATATGGTAAAATTTGTTTATATTTTTTATATCGTTGAACGTTCAATTTCAGTCTAAATGTAATTTACGCAATCGATATCACCAAATGCGAACAGTCTTGACATGAAAACTTTCTTTAATCACTTTAATGCTGTAGCAATTAATAGTTCGTTATGTCTGACGCACTTGCCGAATATATTGTAGCGCAAGGGGTTAATATATTTTTAATCTCAAAGAGCAATTCATGCTAGTGCAATGTCCCCCGTATAAAAACGATACTCACAGATTATTTGTGGTCCGACTACTTCAATATCGTGAAGCTATTTCAGAAAATACTTTGTGATCATTCGAGAATGTAGAAATACGACAGCGGAAGGATCAACGTGTGCGTCATTGTACGAGCATGAATTGTCCTAAATGATTCTCGTTGCCGATGAAACACATTGTCGAGGGTTTAAGCGCACGCGGACCATGCGACAACGAAACGTTCTCGCGTTTTCGCATTGTTTGGTCCACCACGTGGCCGTTTCGTGACGATCATTCACGAGCACAGCACGATATTATTCAGCAGGCGTTTAGAATTGAATGCCTACGAGGAACTTAAAAGGGGCCGAGAGGGGCGACGTCGTCGTCGTCGTTGATGTAATGCAACGCAATTGGCCTTGCGAGGTGAACGTACTCGTCAATGATTCGATGCATATTGCACACGCTACACCGGTACATCACGAAATAGTACGCGAACACGGGCTGCTCGATCGCTCATGCGTGTACCGTGGACGAGAACCACCTTATCTCTCGAACAGCGGGACCAGGAAATCGATAATTTTCGATTTTAATCGGGCGTGCAGCTCTCGACTGAAATATTATGGTCGCTCGTCATTTTTCATTATCGTTCGACACGTCATTCGGTTACTTCACCGGTTTATGGTTTCAGTTGGAAATTTGGGGATTTTGGAGTTTTTTTTTTCATATTCAGTTGGAAATTTGGGGATTTTGGTATTTTAGGATTTTGGAGATTTGGGGATGCAGGAGATCCAGGGACCCGATGGGATCGGGAAAGTTCATGATTTCGGGATCGGGTTTGGGAATTTGAGAATTTGTATATTTAGGGACTTGGAGATTTGGAAATATAGGGATTCAGGGATTTGAAAGTATAATGATTGAGGGATTTGGAGATTTGTGGAACTAACAATTTGGAGATTTGGAGAACTTGCAATTTGAAGTCTGAGAGAGCTAAGAATTTGGGTATCTGAGCTTTGAAGTTTTGGCAATTTGGAATTTGACATTTAAGATTTGGAATTTGACATTTGGGATTTGAGGATAATACAAGTATTTAAATGTTTGAAGATTTGGGGAATTTGCAAATTGGGGTCTACAAGAGTAATGAATTTGTCTATCTGAAGTTCCCAAATTTGGGGATATGGGATTCAGAATTTGAGATTTGGAATTTGTTATTTGAAATGTAGGGATTTGAAAATATAGCATCGAGCTTGTGGCGAGGATAGACGTGCTTTTTGTGTTTCATTTCAACTTCTTCACGTGCCAATTCCTGGGTGACGCGTTGTAAATTATCCACAAGTCGATTCGAGACGAATTGCCGCAGGATCGCGTTTGACAATGAGTCAGCTATACGTTAGGCATAGTCGTGAGGGAGGTACGGTAGCCCCGTAACTGGCTTATGTAAAACCGTTCTATGTATAACAGTATATCCGACGCTCGTTCGTCCGACCAAGGACGCGCTCCTTAACAGCGGGTTAACACGTAACACTTAGCACGATAACGTTACGTGTAAGGCGGCAACGCGTATGCACGCGTGGGTTACCGTCGCGCCAACCTGGACTCGTTTCCTCCTCGTGTCTCGAGGATAGAAACGAGACGTTCCCGGAAATTGCGATCAATTTCATGCTACTAATGCCAGACCCTGGCCACCCCCGACTTTACGTAACGCATCGTAATCGTCCCACGGCCAACTTCGTTTTCCGAATGTCGCATCACTCGACTGGTCCATACGGTCACATGTCATGTGCAGAGAATTCGGTCCAACGGATTTTGCACTGCTTAGTTTCTTTTACTTACCGGCTACTTAATTAATTTACAAAGTACATCAGGAAACGGGTTTTCAATAAAATGTATTGCAATGCTGCAGGGTGCACTATCATGTTTTGTCATGCAATATCATGAAAATATTTACATTAGACCAACCTATTTATCTAAATTATGCGTACGGTTTATGAGATGTGCGACGTCGAGCCACACACGACATAGGAGCAAGGGTTAAGTAATTTATAAAATTGATCAAAAAAGGATTTTCAATAAAATGCATTGCAATAATGCTGGTTGCGTAACAATCATATTTTTAATTTATTATAAGTAGTAAACATATGCAAATATATATTCAATCAATTTATGTGAATTATGCATACGGTCTATGAGATGTGCAACGTCCAGCCACACACGAAATAAGAGTAAGGGTTAAATAATTTATAAAATTGACCAAAGAAGGATATTCAATAAAATGCATTTGCAATAATGCAGAGTTCGTAACCATCATATTTTTAATTTATTATAAGTAGTAAACAAATAAAAATATGTTCAACCAATCTATTTATCTGAATTATTTATGCGGTCGAAGAGAAACGCGAGACATATGAGCGATAAGAGTTAACCCTATGCTCTCGAAAGTATTTGTACTGTTGGTAAATAGGTACTGTAAAACTTTCTAACTGAAAAGTTTCGCAAATTTTTCGAAATTATTATTTTTGGATTATTAATCGCCCATATTGTCCGTTTGTGCCCTGTACTAACAAAGATTCCATTTCAAGTGTACAAGTAAACATACTTATATACATTATGATATACATACAATGTGTGTTATATTTAATATAAGTTAACAACGTACATTTGCAACATTGTAAATTGTACGTATATTATACGTACATGTAAACATCAGAAATCAATACTACCCAACAGTTCTCCATTTATTATCAATTACACTCATGGCCAAAATTAAGTGGACATTGCAAAAATGTAAAAAATTTGTTGTTTTACTATAATGTCTTAAATAAATTTTAAATTTAGAACGTGAAATGTTTTTATAGATTTGAAAAAACATTTATTTAATGTATATAATTGTACAGTAAAGTTTTGATTCGTAGGCATGCTTAGTTAAATTAAATTAACCTTTTGTTATTTATGATACCTGTCCACTTAATTTTGTCCACGACTGTAGGTTTCCATCGTGACGTTCGTCTGCTTACAATTTCATGATACACTTTCCGTGGTGGATAATTTCACGGTAAACATCCGAGTACGCTATTTGAAGGTTGACCTGAATTTTCCGTCGCACAATCGAATTCCCCGTGGTATCAATTCAATCATTCTTCTGACCATACGTTACAACGAAAGCGTTAAGCGGGTCAAGTAACACGAAGCAGGCATTCAGCGCGAGACAATCGCGAGCTACGAAGCAACTTGTATTCCATTCATAGAACGTTCGTCACCCAAAAACCTCGAATAGGCGGTCGTTAAATGATGGCGTGTTGCGTCGAAGGACAATGGGACGCAATTGAAGGTACTTTCTCTAATGAGAGACGGATTGAAAAGTGCATCACGGTGCTGTTGCATCTGCACCGAGTGGCAGCGGTCGGTGCATCAGCACCGGGCCGTGCAATTGCGAGTAACGTTGTTACAATGACGAGCGAAGAGAAAAAAGCACGCCAGACGCGGAGACGCTTCTCCGACGAGACGAGACGAGACGAGACGAGACTCGTGACGTATTGCGTGCTCTTCGTGCCAAGAAGAACGAGCGTGTCGCGACGGTGGCTCGTGTTTGCTTCAAAATGCAAATGCGATCGAGCTTTACGTAACTAGCGCGACGGAGCGTAATAAAGCCGACCGAGCACCGATGACCCGATTCCGGATCAACGGAAACATCGATCTTCCATTTTTTCCGACATCCACTGATCTGCGAACTTTCGATTTTTTTCGACGTTTCGCTGCCTATCGATATACACATTTCAGGATGCTTCACTGATTCGGATTGTAATTGTTGGATCACATCGTTTCTGAAATAGAAATAAAGTTACACGTTTTTGCGTATTTTTGTTGGTACACGTCGTTTCGCTGTTTGGACTACAGGATTTCAGAAAATAAAGTAGGCCCATGTTGCACGGAAATGTTATTGCATTTTGTATTAAACAACCTGGTGTATGTTTATTAACAAAGGAATTACATGATATGAAAACATAAAAAAAGTAATGATAATGGAAGAATAATAAATAAAAATAATAATGATCAATACCATTTGTTGTTACAAGATGGGACTCAAATAGTTCCACCGTACCATGTGGGTACGTGAATGGTACTTATTCGGACACATGTACAAAAATGTCATACCATGCATCAAATAGGTGGAACATTTTTAATCCCACCGTGTCTCAGAGAGTTAAGAAGATAATATTTAATTCATTAACTTATACAAATTGTGTACCAGTTAGGACCGCTACCCTTTTGCAAGTTCAAATTCCCTGTATAAATTAATCATTTTTTTTTCCATTCTCATATATTTTTCTTTCTGTGTTTGTCTCTTTTATGGACTACAGTCTTTGGTATTTTTAATGCTGTTCTTCAATTTTTTAATTAATGTTCTCTCACTTACTATTCTTTTTTATTCGCTGTAATTGTATCGTATCGTTTACACATATATTATTGCTTCGTATTATTTACACATACATTATTGTATCAAATTTGCACATACATTATTTTATCGAATTTGCACATATATTATTGTCTCGAATGTACACATACATTATTGTATCGAATTTACACATACATTATTGTATCGAATTTACACACACGTCATTGTATCACATTTACACACGATACCATTAGATTCTAATATCATTTAAATTAAAATTCATATAGTTTTACTAAAATTCCAAAGTCCGGAGTCTGTTCGAGGCTTATCGTCTAAGAGGAGGATGCCAGGATAGAGAGGCGATAGAAAAAGAGAAAGAGAGAATTACACTAATCGCGTACGGGTATAACGAGAAGGATCGAAGAGGTCGCAAGCGGATTCGCGCATGTAATTGATGTCCGGTACCGTTAAACGGTCGCCATAAGGCGCTGTAGCCGAGAGAGGAGCGGCTGAAAAGCAGAGAAAATAGAAGACGAGGAACTCCCGTGCTGTTCCACGCGTCGTTGATTTCGAGGTTAACCTTTCGGCCCACGGCTGGTGCACAGACCTAACGGACCAAGGACGACTTTCCGTCTCGCTTGCCACGAATGGAATTCGAGGATTTCAGCGGCGCGTGGGTCACACGGAACTCCTGCTGTTCCGCGAGAAATGCGGAGAAAAACAAGCACGCTCGTTCATCTTTGTTGTTTCCTTTGCCACTGCACTGATTCATATATGTTTCTTCGAAAATTTCCTCTTAGGTGTTCAAAATTATTCGACGGTACTTGCATCGAGCTCTTTTTCTGCTTTCGAGGTGTACGGTTATCGAGTTTTAGAAGTTGGGAAATTAGGAAATTGCGAAATTGAGATGTTGAGAAATTGGGAAATTGGGAATCCCTCAATTTGAGAATGTAAAAATTTGATAGCTTGGGAAGTGACTATTTGGGAAGCAGGAATATAAAAATTGATGATTTGGAAATTCGAGCACTTGAAAATTTGGGAATTACAAAAATTTGTAAATTTTCAAATTCTCACATTTTTCAATTTCTTAGTTTCTAAATTTCATAATTCTCAAATATTGCTTCAACTAAATTTTCCAGTTCCCAATTTTTTCAATATTTACATTTTTCAACTCCTACATTTACGCATGACCAAATTTTCCAAATTCTTAAATTCCTCAATTCTGAGATTTCTCAACTTTTGAATTCCTCAATTTTGGAATTTTCCAATTCCTAACTTCCCAATTCTCAATTTTCCAAATATCAAAATTTGCTAATTTTCAATTTTTCCAATTCCAACATTTACAGGTTCCTAAATTTCTCAGTATCCAATCTTCCTAATATCTAAATTTACCAAGTCCTAAATCTTCTATTACCCACATTCCCCTATACCAATTTTCCCAATACTCAAATTCCCCAAATCCCAAACATTTCGTCACAGGTTTCCGAATCTTCCAAACTATCAATCTCAAATTTCCAACTCCTGAATTCCCGATGCTCGAACTTCCCCAGTTTCAAATTTCCCAATTCTCGCATTATCGTTCATTCGCATCACCGAATCCCTAAATCCCCGAATTTCCACTTCTCGATTTCTCGAATCTCTAAATTCGGGTCTTCCCAAATCCCTAGCCACATAGCCACGCACGCCCACGTATTCCACCGTTCTTAAATCTCGTTGCTCGAACCTGAGCTCAATTGATCTCGAGCGGTGCGCCCCTCGTCAAAAACGTATCCCGCCGGTTATCCGCTATAACCGATAAAATAAACGAAGTTGCAAAATAAGAATAAAGTAGCAATAACGAGGCGGTAAGCAAATGATGCGGACGAAGAGGAACGAATCGTGACACGGAATGGCCGTTCGTCGAAGTAACCGTGTCGCGTAGCCGGTTCCATCGTTTCTTCGTTAATACGGCCCCGACGGTATGGCAGAGCGGTTAGGGATGCGAGGGAACAGCGAAGGGTAGACGGCAGGGAAGAATGAAGGCGAGGTAAGATGAAAACCGTGGTAGCCCGTGTCGTTTGCACGATATCCAAGGGGCAAAGCGAAGCACACGTAGTCTCATAGAGGCTGGACGAGCCGGCGGTGGATCCTCCGCCATTGTCCCGATTGCACGGCGCCTCGTTAGGGGATCCTTAACGATCGCTCTTCACCGACGGGACCGTGGTTGTCGTCGAAATCGTCGTATCGTCGATCTTAACGAGACTCCTAGTTTATCCGGCGACGAGGAACGGGCTCGGCACCGTCTCGTTTTATCGAAACCAGCCCAGCGACGAGCGTGCCTTCTGTCCAGCAGCGTGACGCGACACGATACGATACGATACCGCTTTTAGCCGACACGGCTCGTGATAAATATGCCCAGTTCCGGTACGATCGACACCTTGACAACGGGTAACCGGAGAATGTCCTGTAACGGCTTTCGAGACTCGACGAGCTTCGGTATCCTTTCTACGATGATCAGGATCGCTCGAGACCGTTATGCTCGCCTTTATGCTCCGCGCTCGTGTACGACATTGGATTCGTTTCGATACGGACACCGAGGCGCGATTCTGGCTTCCTTTAAACGAACACATAGCGAACTCGATAGTTTTTATTTTATTCGTCGTTGTAGATTTCTGAATCATCGGATGCACGACTTCACGCTGAGAGTTATTTCTACGGCGCACAATGTATAAAGACCATCGTTGAAATAGAAATTGTAGTAATACATGATAAATGTAGTTTTATAAATGAAATAAGTAAATGCACTTTCAGGAAAATGAAATAAATAAATGCGCTTTCAGAAATGAAGTAAACAAATGTACTTTCAGAAATGAAATAAATAAATGCACTTTCAGAAGTGAAATAAATAAACTTAGTTTCAGAAATGAAATAAATTAATGCTGTTTGAAAGAAATGAAACAGATAAATACACTTTCAGAAATGAAATAAATGAATACACTTTCAGAAATGAAATAAATAAATGCACTTTTAGAAATGAAATAAATAAATGCACTTTCAGAAATGAAATTCATAAACGCAGTTTATAGGAATGAAATAAATCAACGCAGTTTCAATAAAATGAAATAAACGAAATCATTACGGTGTGCATGGTCGAGCTCCACGATAGTTGACCAATTTTCATTGAAGCAAATGTGTCAGCCCACGAGCGCACGAGCGTTTCATGGCTAACGAAGCGGAGGAAAGAAAAAAAAGGCATCGTCGATCGGACAAAGGACGCGCAAAGTCCGAGCCGTCTTTGGAAACTAGAGAAGTCATCGTGATCGCGTTTAAAAATAGTCCACGGACAATGCGAGCAACGCATTCTGCAACGTAATTATCTATTTATTAAGCGCGTCGCCGGCGTTCGAGCAGGCGCGGAGAACAAAGGGAAGGAAACGAGACGGAGTAACAATGGAGACAATAAGGATCTCTGTCGGTGTAACCGAGCGTGCAGAATGCACCGAAGATCAACGCGTGACCCGTCGTCGGTGGCTCGTGTTGTATCGCCGACACGCGTCATCCGCGTTTCTCTAAATCGCGATCGATGACGACTACGATCGCCTAGAATCCGCTAACTGGATCAAGGATCTCGACGCGCGAGCAAGGATTCGCATAATGTTTTCACGTAAATACACGTCTTTTCTAAGACGGGTTACGAAAATTTACATTTTTCTGTCGGATGTCACCGATTCACATTTCCTTGTGTAAGATTAAATGATGATAAAGTTGTTTCTTGTGGGCAAAATAAAAAAATGCTATTTCGATTAATTGCGTTTATTGGATATCACTCGATCAAGCGTTCAAGAACGAATAAATACTCTTCGAACACCCGAAAGCGTTTCCCTCGGGGTAGAATAATAAATCGAGAGTAACTAAGAGTAACAAAACAAAGCACCTCGTTGTGGCAAATTCCATTACAAAAGTGTCATCGTAGTACAGCTATTTTTTAGGGCGTTTGAGCCCGGAGAAGCTTCCCTTAGAAAGAGGAAGTGCGTTGAGAAAAAGGTACATGGCCTGCTTTGACTGTTCGTCGATTTCTATTTTCTGACACTTGGAAATCGTAAGAAGGAGAAAAATGATTATTCTTCAGAGATGAATATTGGAAATTACCGCAATGACACACACATCCGCGTATACACTCAAATAAATGCCAATATTGTCAAGAACTGCAGTTTGATGGTACTCTCCCTGAACACCGAGGACTAGGGAAATCAGAAAGTGGCCAGTCAAGAAAAAACCATAACAGAGGTCAGATAATTCAGTTCTACGCTATTCTGTTAAATTCCATACAGTCATTTTGAGTTCTCCTCATTCAATTTTCTATGCTCATTCTTCATTTTACGGACCACCCCCGTACAGTATTCGTACAAATAAATCTTCCGTCAACACTTTGCGCTCCTCAACTTCTTCTGCGAGAAGAAGCAAGCCTGGAAAAGATGTAGGAATGCCACGAAGAAGATTACTGATCCAGAGGAAAAAGAAGAAGAGAACAGGAGAAGAACCAATCAGTGAAAAGGTGTAGGACATCCTCGACGTCTATTAATTTTATGAAACAGGAGGGAGACGAAGAAGCCGAAGGTGGGAGAAAAATCAAGGAGGGAAAAGTTGTAGGACGTCCACGACGAAGGCAGCCCGTCCAAGGGAATAAGAGGAAGAAGAAGAAGAAGAAAAGCAAGGGTGGAAGAACCAGTAGGTTGGGAGAGTCGAGGCTGGCCAAGGCCAGAACGTCGTGGATCCGAGCCGAATTATTTTTAGCGCTTCCTACTATTGTGCAAAGCAGAAGTCTGTCAAGTGTCTAGGCGTCTAGTCCATCGTTACACGCTGCTACCCCGAGTCTCCATGTTGTCTGTCCCGTGGACGCTAATTTCTGCGCTCTTCGTCTTCGTCTTCGTATTCGTGTCAGCGATCCTGGGGCATTCTGCGGACGACTTTCGTGCATTGTTGTTCGTCGAATAATTGGACGCGATCGGTGTTTCGTAATCCCAGGGATTTTATTGTACCGATGGAAATTTGTAGGATGGACATTTGCTAAGTCCAGATTATGGAAGAATTTTAGGTTTGGTCCGATTATGGGTTTGGGTGTTACGTTCTCTGCTATGATCTTTTGGGTTTTATGGGAAATTTAGTCAGAATGTTTCGGAAATTCGAGTTGTGGATATTGAATGTCTCGGAATTTGGATCATTTAGGAGTTTCGAGACTTCGGGATTAGTTGGATTTGGGAGTTTTCTCATCTTTTGTGCTCAGAATTTTGTTTCGTGATCAGGGGATTTGATTATACTGGTGGAAATACCTAGAATAGAGTTTCGAAATCCAGATTATGGAAGAATTTTAGGTTAAGTTCGATTGTGGGTTTGGATGTTACGTTCTCTGCTATGATCTTTTGGGTTTTACCGGAAATTGAATAAGAACATTATGGGATTTCCACTTATGGATATTGAGCGTCTTGAAATTTTTTCGATTTTTATAGTTTCGCTCTGGGAATTTTCAAATCTTTTTAAATCTCGGGATTTTGAAACTTCGAGATCTTGGAAACCGAAGATCTTAGGCCTTCTTGAATTTTGAAATTTTTAAGTCTTAGAATTTTGGGACTTTGAGATCTAGAAATATTTGAGTGGTTTGAAGCTTTTGAATCTCGGAATCGTGTGACTTGTAATTTTGGAACACTAAAATTGTCGAATCTCGAAATTTTTCAACTTTGATATATAACTATACACACAGCGTGCTCATGCTTGCCAAATTTCAAATTTGTTGATTTCCGTCACCTCGAACGTCGATCGGATACGCAACTGGAGTAATCGCGATACCCATCGTCCGATATAATTGAATCGATCGAAAGGGCGGCTGTCCATTAGCGCAACAATGTTGCGGAAACTAGGATAGCGAACATCGTGGCACGTAGGTACGTTTCCAGGGACAAGGTAAACGCGAATCGATCTGCATTTCATCGGAATTAACATTGAACTTGTCGAACGGCTTCATGTAAATCGCCGCACGAAACCTTAACAGCTCGTTCGGGCCGGTGTTCGTTTATCGCTAGACGAGCGTGTCTGTTTCCCCGTTGATATCAAAATGCAGAACGGATCACGGATTAACGAAGTTTCGCGTCGGCTTAAAAGAAAAAACTGCCGACACCCGGTTACAGCTCTGGTCGGCTACATATTCATGAGGGAGACTCGTCGACAAAGGTGGATATCCTGGCCCGAGAAGACTGGCGCGAAAGTTTTAATAATTTATAAAGAAGCTTGTAGCTCGCCCTTCGGAGAAAATTAATTTCTGTTTCGCGGAGAGTTGGCGCGCGTACGGCCGCTGCCGAACATCGTTACCCTATTGCATGCTGCATTTATGGCAGGCTGATGGTGATTGTTTCTTTCGTCGGAATAGTTTAAATAACGAAGATCCTGGGCAAATATAAAATAATCCGACGCGATTTGTCGAAAGGTACACGATTATCTAATGTTTGCGAAGCAGATGCGGCAACCGGTGTACCGTGAATGTATCTTGCAACGCGTAGATATTTGCATTTCAATCGACCGCTTGATTTTGCCGGAAATTAAGACGCTTGGTGGTAGTGGACAGTGTAGGTTGAGGTACTTGATGCAAGGCTTTAGGTAGAATTATGCGATGAGTTTACTACGTCACCGCATTCCCAAATTTTCACGTATACATTTCAATGTATTTCCGAATGAACACATTTCGAAATTTATACGCTTTTAAATTTCCACATTCTGAGATGTAGGAATTTTCAAATGCTGAAATTTCGAAATTTTTATATTCTTACATCCACGCAGTTCGAAATCTCTACATTACAAAATCTACCTATTTCCAAATCCCTGAATTCCGAAATTTTTACATTCCGAAATCTTTATATCCTTAAGACCATATCTTCAACAACCTCCGCATTCCGAAATTCCGACATTTTCAAGTTCCCACATTACGGAAGTTCTATAAGAAATCTTCACCTTCTTAAATCACGTATCATCCGAAATCCCCGCATTTCCAAATTCCCACAATCCGAAATCGTTACATTCTTAAATTTCTACATTCTCAAATCTCAACATTCCGTGATAGCAACATCCTGAAACCTATGCATCCTAAAATCCCCACGCTCCCATAATTCTACATTTTCACATCCTCAGAGTGCCACATTTTTCAACTCTCGAGTCTGTGTATTTCCAAATTCTCAGGTTGACAAAGTCATAAATGTCACATTCTGAATCCCGTACATTTTCACAATCCAGATTTCCTATATTTTTAAATCGTCGCAATCCCATTTTTCTTATACTGCTCAATCCTCATATTCCCATATTTTTCACATTCTCATTTTCCGTACATTTTCTGATCCTCATATTCCTATTCTTCCCACATTTCTAAATCCTCATATTCTCAATTTTTCCGCATACCTAAATCTACATACTCCAAGATTTGTACATTCCCGAATCGTGTCATTTCCACATTCTCGCATTCTCTCGTTCCAAGGTTGCCAAATCCTAGTATCTCGATTCTCGAATGCTACATTCCTAAGTACCCTAGTTCCTGTGTCTGCAAATTCCAAAATTTCTAAATCCGAAAAATTCTGAACTCCAAAACATTCCTCGGGATCCCTTCATGAAATCCAGGGTCTCCATGTCGACCGTGCATGTACCTAACTTTCCGAACTTCTCGGGATCGTCGCGTAACAACGTAGAACCACGCGAGTCCGTGTGACGCGACATCAACGTCGTCAGCTCGTTCGACTCGCGAGCGATCATCCTCGAGCTTATGCAACGCTCGTGAACGCCGCGTTCCGGATTTCCGATCTGCGATGCGGGCGGAGAATATCGTAATCGCGACCTTTGATACTCTATTTGCGGCGACGCGACGCGAACGTGCCGTTGCTCGCAGACAGAAAATATATGGCAATTAACCGGTGTTGTAATCCGTAAATACACGGGAGCAGGCTCGATGGCCGCGGCAACGACGAACGCCGAGAACTTCCGCGATTTTTGCATTTCAACCGTGACGAATGTCGCGCGGCCAGACTGCAAATACGCGTCGCGACGCGGCTTGTCGATCGAACCTGCACGCGAGCGTTTTAAATGCATCGCCGAGAGGGAAAAACGAACCGACTCCTCTTTTTTTTTTTCCTTTTACTATTTCCCGTACGATCGTTCGCGACGCTGCTTTCAAATGCGCCGTGCTGTGAACGCGCGTCAAATATTAGCGAAATATTAGCTCGTTCGGTGCTTTAACCTGATAACCGGCGAATTAACTTTTGTTCAACTCGTTTCACAATGGGGATTTTTTTCTTTATAGTTATAAGTTATCATCGCTGCCTCGAGAAATCAAAGAAAATTAAAATTGTTGATTTTATTTATTTCGATAAAATATTTTGTAACTTGTAATGTATAAATCAAATAAGTTCGATGCAGAAAGAATTTATTAGGCGAACTTTAGTCATTATTTTGTAGTATATTCTTTGAAGCAATGCAGCATACACAAAATAACATCATAGTCGAGATATCGGAATCTTGATTTTTTCGGATTAAATCTTTTGATGGATTGCGAAAATGTAAATTATATGCTCGAATATAACCTAGGATTTAATAGATAAGAACTATATAGAATTTTATACGTTCAAAATATTAAGGCAAATTTCTATAACGAAAAATGTCATGCTCATTGCAGTAGTAGATCATGTATGACGAAATATGTGGTCACACCCAGTTAGGTTAATAGCGAAATATCTGGTTCCTGCGTGTTAAAATCAAAACTACCGAAACGGTCTGAATGGCCGGTTCACGAATTGTTTAGTTTTAATTACGGAATTCGTAATCACACTTAGGAATTAGGGGATCAAGGGATGTGCATAACAGGAATTCACTATTTGGAGATCTAAGAATACAGGAATCTGCGAATTTGATATCCAGGAGTATCGATAGATTGGTTCAGTGTTAAATTAAATTAAATGTACAATTTAAGGTTAACATCTTCAAAAATATTTCTTCCGTCAGAGTTCAAAAACGTGTTTAACACTAAAACTACCGACGTATAATGCACAATTATTTCGATGTTAAGGATGAAGTTGAAAAATAAGTGAACAAACGATAAATCATAAACGAATACACTTACAGATTCTTTATTTTGATGACAATCAGCATAAATGTCAAGAAGACCATCTTACTAAATTTTGTTATTTGAAGTAGGAAACTTGTAGAAGGGTCATTTGTCCCTTTTGGTAGTTTCAGCGTTAAATTCGATTAAAAATCTGCAACAGCCTCGAACTTGCGAAAATTCCGAATTCTCCGGCACAAGTTTCTCCCATACTTTTGCGAGTCGCGCGTTATGGTTTCGCAAAGGTAAAATACATCCGATGTATTCTAAAATCGCACGAAGTTCGAACGAAATCGGCGTCGCAGAGATCGCGGTATCCCCGAAAGAAACGAGAATCGTAGCCGAAGAAAAAAAAAAAAGGAAAAAAATGCAGGCAGGCGGACGGTCGAAAACGGCGAAGTTTCGAATATCGTGGATCGAACGTTGAAAAATGCGAAGGCTCCGCGTCTTATATTTCGATATCGTCCGCGATCAGCTTGCTCGGAGGTGGTCGGCCGTGTGTGCGTGCACTTAGACCGGCGATGCAGTGGACGCGGTGCATTGTGGAGGGAAAGAAAGCCGGAGGAGCAGGAGGTGCAGCGCATGCAGTGCACCAGACAAAAAACGATGAGCTGCAGTGGGGGCCAGACGGGGGGCAAAAACACGCGACGGGCCCCAAACCCAGGCCCCTCCTGCGCTGCAACCGACTCCCTTTCGCTACGTATACAACGAATACGTGTGCACGAGCACGCGTGTGTGGATGCACTTTAAGCACGACGCATGGCCGCCAGGCACGTATGCATCGAGATAGAAACCGACCCTCGGGGGTGTCGAATATTCTGCCGAAACGTTCCTCCACGAAATTTGACAATTCTCGAATACCTGCGTGGAACGGTCGAACATAATTTAGGGTCTTTAAAATTGTTATTAGAAATTTCGAGTTTTTAACAGGAAATTGCTGATACGTATCGTGTACGCACGTATGCATGCAGAGAAAAATGAATTCTTGAGGGTGTCGAATATTCTGAGGTGTTGCAAACTATTCCTTCACGAAATACCTGCGCCGAAGGATCGAACATAATATCGGGTCTTTAATATCGTTATTAGAAATTTCGAGTTTTTAACAGGAAATTGCAGATACATATCGCGTATGCACGTATTCATGGAGAGAGAAATTGATTCTTGAGGGTGACGAATATTCTGAGGTGTTGCAAACTATTCCTTCACGAAATATCTGCGCCGAAGAATCGAACATAATATCGGGTCTTTAATATCGTTATTAGAAATTTCGAGTTTTTAACAGGAAATTGCTGATACGTATCGTGTACGGGACGTATGCATGGAGATAGTAGTTAATCTTTGGAGGTGTTGAATATTCTGACATGTCGCTAACTATTCCTTCACGAAATTTGATAATTCTCGAATACCTGCGCGGAAGGGTCGAACATAATTTCGGGTCTTTATAATCGTTATTAGAAATTTCGAACTTTCAACGAGATATTGTAGAAATTGCATATTCGTGAATGGATCGAGATATAAACTGACACTTGGGGGTATTTAAGATGTTAAATGCTTCTGCCGGTTTTCGGGTCGATGCGGAGCGTCGCTCGGCGAAAATCTATCGATATCGATCGTATTGCGAGAAGAGCAGGCTGCAACGATCGCCAGAATGAATCAGCGTGCGTCCATCGGGGAATAAAGAGTGAAGGAGAGGTAACGACGGAACGAGAGTATCGTCGAGAGCGGAGAAACACTTTTTTCCTTTTCCTCGTGGCTCTCTCGCGTTGGGCCGGACCGAAATCGGCGTGACAAGCCGCGTCCGCACGACAACGACGGCAGGTGCATCGAGAACGAGCGGTTGCATCTTTCGCGGGCTTCCTTCCCCTCCTGCGTCACCATGCTCGCCGATCATAAGCGGAGGCGAGCGTGTGCACACGAGTCGACGTCCTCATCCTCGTCCTACTCTTTCTGCGCGGTGCCGCACGCTCATCGATTTCGGCCGATTTCCTGCGAGCGAGAAGCGCGTGTTCGTGTGACACCGACTGTAATAATTTAGAAATAATTATTGTTTGATACGCTCGAAACGTAATACACGCGCTGGCTCGCGTTGCTTTGGGAACGCAGGAGTTTGAAAATGTGGAATCGGGGATGCGGACATTTGGTAATGTGGAATTTGGAAATGTGGAATTGGGAAGATAGGAATTTGAATATTGAGAATTGGGGGTATAGGAATTTGGAAATTTGGAATTGGAAAAATTGAAATTTGGAAAATGAGAATTGGGGATATAGGAATTTGAAAAATGAGAATTGGGCGTATAGGAATTAGGAAATTTGGAATTGCAGACATAGGAATTTGGAAACATTGAATTGAGGATAAAGAAATATGGAAATGTGGAATTGGAGATGTAGGAATATCCAAATATTGAATCGAGGATATAGAAATTTCGTGCACTTCCTTTCGATCGAGAAACGAAAATAACACGTTTTGACCCGACTGTCGCTTATGTCACCTACGCTCCATCTGAAGCAAAAATAATTCCAACCATGTTTGACCGTTTATGTAGGTACTACATAATTGTTTGAGAAGATATTTAACGTCGAGTTGCTCGACTTCAAGAAATACTAAATTTGCAGCGCGAACGAAGGAAGCACAAACACGGCAGAATATTTACGTGGGTGTTGAAGAACTGTTGGTGGATACCTGCGTTACGAGCAGCGCTCGCTGGAAACTTCTCGTAGTGTTATAAAATGTTTGCGAACTTTTTGCGAGCATTGTTTGCGAACAGTGTTGGTGAACTGTTTGCCGGTGAATATTCTCCTTGACAGTTCCCTTTCGCGTGCGTACAGTCCACAGCAAATCTGACTTCCCTAGGTGAAGTGTATTGCAACTCGGTAGGAAGAACCGCTCCCATTCGCCCATTCCCGGAAATCTGGAATTTTTGGAATTTCCGAATTTGAGAATTAGCAAACTTTTCAAATTTTGGCATTTGTGGACTTGGACTTCAATGAAGGAACGCGGAAATGTGGAAATTTTACCGACCACGAATCTGGGAATTTGGGGATTTGGGGACAGAGACGTTTATTTTTGGATCTGAAGGAATGTAATAATCTAGAAATCGGACGTTTCAGAATTTTGGGAACGTAGAAATGTTGAGATCTACGGACTTTGGGGTCTACGAATTTGGAAACATAGATATTTAGGGAATCTTAGGATTTTGTTACATGAAAATTTAGAGATTTGACAAGCGATAAATTTGGGACCATTAATTTTAAGGATCTTATGAAATTATGAATAATAGTATCAATAAAAATAACATTAAAGTCCTTTTCACTTTTAATACACTTTCTTTCAATACCATCATATAATGCAGCAAGCAACAAGAGTCAAAGGACTACAATTAATAGCACGCAGCTCTTGCAAGAAAATAATCTAAAGACGTACATTCGTACAAGAATTGTTTGAAATATTTCTCGTTGGGTGATATTCCTCCCGTGTGTTCGAGGGAGAGGGGAAAACA
Source organism: Coelioxys conoideus (assembly GCA_947623535.1). NCBI lineage: Eukaryota > Metazoa > Arthropoda > Insecta > Hymenoptera > Megachilidae > Coelioxys > Coelioxys conoideus. The sequence goes on along the minus strand of OX392455.1, from coordinate 8,354,554 downwards.
GGGACGCCGCTGGAGAGATCGGAATAATATTCGTTGATTCTGGCCTGTATACACACAGTCCTGTCTGTTCGTTCTCAGGATCTGGCAACACCAACAGTTGGCTCGCGAGCAGTCACGAAGGTCGTCTTTCAAAACCTCTTCAGGGAAATCTCTGACCGCTAGGAAAAAAACCGTGCTCTCCTTTGATCGCATGCTCGTCCGAACGGACATGCCGGACGTTCCTCGAACAAATACACGGAAACGAAACTCGAACATCGACCACCATTTTTAACCCTTGGATTCCCATAACATTTTTGCAATCGCGACCGCGTACGAACAGATTTCTTCGTCGCAGCCTTTTCTCGTTGAAAAAAAAAACAACAACAAATCGTTTATTGTACGAAATTGATCGGTGATATATGGAGAGGGAACGTGCAAAGGTAGAGGACGATATGAAGCGATGGCGTCGTGGAATATTTTTGGAGAAATTCATGGTTTGGAATTCTGAAGTCTGGGAATTTGGAAACTTGAGGTTGTATGGTTGGTAGTTGTAGAATCGAAACCTTGTGGATTTGAAAATTTGTAGTTGTAGTCGTGGAAGTTTGGGGAATTGAAAATTTCAGGGTTCGGGATTAGGAATGTAGAGTTGTGGGAGTTTGAGATCCGGAATGCAGGGATTTGCGAATTTTGAGAGAGGGGAATTTAAAGAGTGGGGATTTGAAAATTTGGGAATTTGGAATTGGGGATGCAAGAAATTGGAAATGTGGAATTGGGGATATGGAAATTTGGGAATTTGCAAATGGGTATACAGGAATTCGTAAATGTGGAATTGGGGATATGGAAATTTGGAAATATGGAATTGGGGATATGTAAATTTGGAAATTTGGAATTGGGGATATAGGAATTCGGAAATGTGAAATTTGGGATATGGAAATTTGAAAATTTGGAATTGGGGATATAGGAATTCGGAAATGTGGAATTGGGGATATGTGAATTCGGAAATGTGGAATTGGGGATATGGAAATTCGGAAATGTGGAATTGGGGATATGGAAATTCGGAAATGTGGAATTAGTGATATGGAAATTTGGAAATGTGGAATTGGGGATATGGAAAATTGAAATTGGGGATATATGAATATCGAAATTTGGAATTGTGGCTATAGGAATCTTGAAATGTGGAATTTAGAATATAGAAATTTGGGAATGTAAAATTAAAAATTAAAAAATTTTCCAACATGAAATCCCTCGTTCCCATCATAATTTCCATAAAAAGTCTATTTTTAAGCAACCTGAAGATCATAAAAATTATGCAAAATATGGTTACCTGAATGTGCATCCGATGTTTGAGCATCGTTAACCTTGATCTTTTTGAACGGGTCGATCCCAGAATGACGTGTTCGACGCGTTTAAGATAGATGTAAGGATTTTCGTCCTTTTGGATATCGTCCAGACGCCAGACATCCTAACCGCTCCGTCAAATATTGACACGAGAAATGTTTAGCGACGTACAGGGCCTGCTTGGACGACACAGGAGCCAAACTTGTTCAGGACACGACCTTACCTTTTCTCTGGACTCCAGCGGGGAACCATGCGCCATGGATTCGCTTTCGGCGTTCAAACACGTCAAGATTCAGGGTGTGTCGGCTAATAACGATAAAGTTTCTGTCTGACGTGGAAGGGACGTTCAACGAAACGTGGCTGTGCTAATATGACGGGAAATTTTGGCGAAATTCATGCTCTCGCCCTGCTGAAATTTCAAACGTTCGTGCGTATACAGGAATTCTGGAATATATGGACGTCGAGATATGAAGACTTTGAAATATAGAAATTTCGGAATTTTGGGACAGAGGGATGTTGGGATTTTGGGACATAGGAGTTTGGAAACTTTTGGACATAGGGACTTCAGGATTTTGGAATATTACGATTTTTAAGATTCTAGGATATAGAAATTTTAGGATGAAGAGACTTTGAAACACTCACGTTTCAATATTTCAGAAATTTTACAGTACAGGTTTTGGGATGTGGGAATTTGCGAATATGTGGATTTAGAAATACATGGATTCGGGGCTGTAGAAATTCGCGAACATCCGCACATATAGATATAAAACTGTGGAGATTTACGGATATACGGATCTAAGAATTTCAAAGGTATGAGTCCTCCGGAATATCGAGATTTAGGGAGCCCCCAGTGACTTAGAAATCTAGGGACATCCACAGACTCGAAGTCCGATAGATTTGGACTTCGAATACATAGAATCCTACGAATTTGTGTATTCCGAAACTAGCAACATTCTAAAAATTTGCCACTCTTCGGAACTTTTAAAATTCTAAATTCGATATGGGATTTTCAAAATTTGCAAAGTTGACAAATTCCAAATTTCAGACACATGCAAGTAACCCAGATACTTAGGGATCCAGCGATTCGGGAGTTTGAGATGCATTTACGAATTCGAGAACGCGACAATTGTTGAATTCGGAAATTCGTGAACTCGAATACCGATGAATATTGAACTTTGTGAACTCGGGAATGGAAAACTGGTGAAACTTCGAACGGAAGGCAACGTTGCAGCCGAGTGTAGCCAGAGTCCTTTAACCACGACGAAGCGACTGGTGCGCGACCGTTTCGGCGAACCTTCGAGCCAGGGTCAGGGACCTCTTTTCGCCCTTTCCTGTCTGTTTTTTTCGTCGCCGTTGTTAGCGTCTCGACGTGACCAACGGGGCCACAGGGTGCACCGTCGCGACTCGTAGAGCGTTTAACGAGCGTTGGGTGACGAGCGGCTCAAACCGTTGAACCGGCGATGATGAACGTTGATAAGGTTTTATGGTCGTGTCTCATCCTGTCCCACCAATCGTTGCCTCCTGCACACACACACACACACACGTTCTCTCTTACCTCTTTGGCCACACGGCAACTTATAAGCGTGCGACGATGCTCGTCTCTTCTTGCACGCTGTTTTCTTGCCCGTCGTGCACCTTGCCCTTTCTTCCGTGCCGTCGATCGCTCAGACACCGCCATATTGAGTATTACGATGAAAAACCGGATGATTTTTTGTTCATTTAATGGGTTAACGCGTTAAATTCCGCAAAAGAAGCGGATGCTATAGACCGAGTTACATGGAAGCGACCATTATCGCGAGCGTGATCGGTTTATCTTTAATTGGTTCAGCAGAAAAAAGATTTGGATCCTTTTGGGGAAAATTGTGGCTGGGAGGAACTCATTTATTTGAGGAATATTCGATTTTTTTTAAATTAATTTTTTCGAAGGGAAATGTATTTTTCGGTTGCATACTGTCGAGGTTAGAAATTTGAGAATTTGGATATTTAGGGGTTTAGACAGTTGAATAGTTAGGAGTTCGAACATTTGGATATTTGGAAATTTGAATATTTGGAGGTTTGAACATTTGGATATTTGGGGATTCGAACATTTAGATATTTGGGGGCATGGACATTTGAATATTTGAAGATTTGAGCACTTGGATATTTGGGGATTTGGACAGTTGAATAGTTGGGAGTTCGAACATTTGGATATTTGGAAATTTGAATATTTGGAGGTTTGAACATTTGGATATTTGGAGATTCGAACATTTAGATATTTGGGGGTATGGACATTTGAATATTTGAAGATTTGAACATTTGGATATTTGGAGATTCGAAATTTAGATATTTGGGGGTTTGGACATTTGGATATTTGAAGATTTGAACATTTGGATATTTGAGGAGTTGGGCACTTGGATATTTAGGAACTTGGGAATGCAAAACCTGGTAATCTGTATGTTTAAGAATTTGAGAATCTTCAGATTGTGTCGAATCTTACAGTGTCGATTCTCAGACACCGCTACAAATATAATAAATTCATTAATGACCTCGACTGTAACATGGAATGTTAAGCCTATACGTAGTCTTCAGCGGAAAGTGGAAAACATGCGTAGTAAAGTTCACGGAATAAATACATTGATAATTTAATATAACAACTTCGCGGCGCATAATTACGTACTCTTCCCTACTGACGCATATGTTTCATATGCAGAATCATTTAACAAATACTTCTCAAGAAATGTTTGTAACTTAAAACGTTATATGTTGGTTTTAAAAATTCTATCAACACGATGGTTACTATTACCACGAAAAAATTTAACGAATATCACAATATTGTATTATATGTATTATTTGATTATTCACTTTACTATATTAACACTAGATTTACGGAACGAGTCAAAATGATTCATGAGGCATTTTATATTTTAAATGACAAAAACTATCAAGAAGCTTTTATCAGGATATATGTTTACTTTTGTCAAGATAAATTATCATTTTATAAGCGTGCTTGCATATCACACTTTATTTATTTTCCTTTCCGCTTTAATTTAAAAATAAATAGTCATTACACATTCGTAAATCTAGTGATAAAGATGAAAGATACCTGGAGTCCACACATCATCCAGAATGGTTAAAATATTTTAATCTTGGCGTGGAATAAAACGAGTGGATTTATACAGAATAATTTCTCATATACCCAGAACGTCGAAGATTTCTTCTTAGAACGTTAGAAAGTGAACGAGGGATAGATCGAGCGGCGAAGTTACGCTCGAAATACAATTTCGCGAAATTTCTCAGAGGACGAAGAGGAGAGACGTCGGCGTCTCGTCGGGGGCGCAACTATAAGAAATTTTCCGGGCTCGTAGAGGTTCGGAACGGGTAAGGGACGCGAAGGACCCCGTCCCCGAGGAAGGAAACTCGTCCCGAAGTTCGTGCCTCGGGTCTTTTTCACGCATCACGTACGAAATTGACTGGAAACAGGAAGTTAGTCGATACGTTCGTGCATTTCCGCGCGAACGACGCCGCTGAAACGCGGTCCCGCTACGAGCCTCGACTTTTCGCAGTTTCAATCCTTCTGAGAGGAATTCGTTCTCGTACTCTTCTTTCGTTAATGAACGCACGCGTGAACTTGACAATTTTACAATTACCAAATCTTCATCTTTGAAAATTCTGAAATACTCGAAGTCGTTTCAGTACGCTTGACGGCGACATATCCAATTTTTATATCTCCAAATTCTTTCGATGTTGGAGTCATTGGGTTTGTTAATTTTTTAAATTCGTAATTTCGAAATTTTTATTTCTTCAATTTAACAAGTCAGAAATTATCGAAATCTCTGGATTCTGTATCTTAATTTCTGCATCAAGTTTCTGCATCAACAATTCTCCAGGTTTTGAAATTACAAGATCCGCAAATACATGTATGTTCAAATTATTAGGTCCCAAGATGTTTAGATCTTGGGATCAAATTGCTCAAATTCCTAAACCTTCCTAATTCCTGGATCCCCAAATTCCAAGACTTCTAGATATTTACGTTTTCAAATTTGTTTCAATGTTCCCAAATCCCCAAATACCTATCTCCTCCAATTTCTAGACTTCCGAATTCCAAGATCCCCAAATCTCAAGCTCCCAAAATATCTATGTTCTTAAATTATTATCAAAATTGAAAAACCCCAAATACCTATTTCATCAAACTTCTGTGCTCCCAAATCCCTCAAACGCGCATCCTTAAATCTTCAATTTCTCATATAAACATTTTTAAATTCCCAGACTGTCAAATATCAGATAACCATATCCATGAAACCCAAAAACAGAGTGCCTAACTATCAACATCCCTAAATTTCTTTACCCCTAACATCCTATATTCCTAAATTCCTGGGTAAATTTGTGTCGACACTAATAGCAGTCATGAAATAATGTTGTTAATGTAATATTCAAGTCCATTATCTTATTTTGCGGAAATTACAGTATCGGTGTAGTTGCATCAAATGGAACTATAATAAATAGTTCTTATGTTCCTGTTTTTGTAATACGTTTCAAGATATGGTCGTAACGAGGTATGTACGTAATGAGTACATGTACACGCTCGATCAATGTACGATGATATCGTTTTCTAGGAACATACTTATCTCGAATAATATTTTACTGAATAACGTCTGGATCCCTCAGGAAATGGTCTAGAGAGGAATGCCACCGCAAGAAAGAAACGTCTATCACTTATCACTGTCATATAGATTACGTTGTAGCTATGGTATATTCCTTTCTGAGTCGAGCAACTTGCTCTAACAGTTCTCCGCATAGTTAACTATATTTTTATTCATGTTTCTCGATACCTAATAAAACACGATGCTTCGTTTTCGTCCCATAAATTCTGCAATTATATCCTGTCCATTACCTGCAACCTTACCTGTCCATAAACTGTATCTATTATCTGATTGGTTAAACAAATGTTGGATGGAAATGGAAATGCGAAATAGGTCAGGGCGTTTCCAAAATGTCCGTAGCGAGTAATAAATTCAAGGAATACCTCGACATGTATAGAAAATTCCAAACAAAAGACTCTAGTACTAAGTCGAAGGACTCTCAAAATCAGATGGGACTAAACACGACACTAAAATCCCTCAACGCAATGTAACGATTCCTTGGGTCCTATTACTGCTACGGATCGACGAATCTCTTGACTTCTAAAAACTAAAGTGCTCGAAGGGACGAAAAACGATGTCTATTGTATGACGGAACCTTGGATCGATGCCTAATTTTCTCAATGCCTATTGTGATCCTAGGACCCAACAAATGTTGTGGGGACCAGAAAGTAATGCCGTCTTTTTTGCATTCAAGTTGAACTGATAAATTTTTTACACGTTTTTATTTTTAATCAACGACGTAATCACCCTCGTTATCAACAACCTTTTGCCATATATTGTACAAATTTTCTGTGTCGCCTTTGAAGTACACAATGAGCTGATAGATAGCAAACGTATATCGGCATGCGGAGAAACGACATTACTTTCCGGTCCCCCTAATAGTACGTAGGTATAGAAAATATCGTCTTTGTTTCTAAGTTCTGTGTATACTTTTGTCCCCCGCTGTAATTGGTAATGCGAGAACGTTGTTAACGCGAAACGTATAATTTTTGTCGACAGTGAGCGCAAGTAGCTACATAGTGTCGGTGGTGCTCGTCCTGATAGTCGGGGCACTGGTGGGTGTCCTGGCGACGGTATCGCATCATCTTCATCATCGTCGGTTGCTACTGCACGAGCCGGCCGCCGCCTCGATCTTGCAACACCATCGGCATCATCATCATCGTCATCATCATCATCATCGCGAGGAGCTGCCGGCGTCGCATCAACGACGTCTCCGATTGCAGGATCACCATCGTCATCCTGGCACACCGGTGAGTGATCACTTTTAATTACTCGTACCGACACCCTCGACGGTTTATAGATACCCTCCGTTTCCGGCCGCGAATCAGATTTTATCCGGAAAGATATTTCCATCCACGTATTAAGAGTAATAAACCGCGATCGACTGCCTCGTTCGATCATTAATTAGCGTTAATTGTTACAAAGTTGCGTGTACGGAGGCGAATAATCTCGCGTGTTAAAGCGTGATTTAAGGGTCAGGGTAGATTTTTGACCGGCGGGTTCTTATTCTTGCAATTTCCATCGCAAATCAAATGAGTATTTAACACTAAAACTACCAAAGGGGTCAATGACCCAGATTTCACTACAAATTTCCTACTTCAAATGACAAAATTTGTTAAGATGGTTTCTTGTATTTGTTTCTGTTTTATCCTTTGTTCCTTTATTTTTCGACTTCGTTTTTAACATCAAAATAATTGTGAATTATACGTCGGTAGTTTTAGTGTTAACGAGATAAACGAGTCGATACTCGTTGCCCGTAACGTGGTTTGCTATTAAGTATAATTTAGTGTAAATGGTGGATCTTGGATCGTAGGTGCCGAGATTTTATCCAATCTGCGTTGAAAAATTTTCCGCCTTCGCGTTAAATGGACACGTTGCCCGTTAATGACGAGTTATTCGGTAGCGATCGTTATTAAGCTGTAATTTATGGAAAATGGCGAATCCCGCGATGCAAATTGTAGGATCTTATCCAACAACAAGTTCGCGATTTCCATTGCAAAATTTTTACCCCGGTATTAAATGTACTAAACACGTTGACCGTTGATAAGGTGTTAATTAGCAACGATCGTTATTTAGATATACTACGTCGGTGAAGATAGAACTTCGGATGCAGATTCGTAGATTTTATCCAGTATGCATATTTTCCTGCAAAATTGTTACCTCTATATTAAATGTAATAAACGCGTTGACCGTTAATAAGGTGTTAATTAGCACAGATCGTTATTAAGATTAAACCTGTCGGAGAAGGTAGATTTTCGGATGCAAATTCTTCACGTTTATCCGGCAACAAATCTGCGTTCTGCATTGCGCAATTTTTACTCTTACATTATATTTAATAAACTCGTTGACCGATAATATACTTAATTACAACCGTTCTTTATGAAGCTATAATTTGTTGAAAGCGATGCATCTTCTAATGCAAATTCTTAGATTTAATTCAATAACAAATTTACAGTTTCCGTTGCAAAATTTTTCGCTCACGACATAAATCAGTATTAATTATTGTTGCAAGGTATAAAGTTGCAATATATTTTCGAGTCCACAAACCGCCGTAACTGCGTCCTTGTCGCGCTATTTCGAAACTAGGGTCCCCAACGCACGGTTCCGCGATATCGAACGATCAACATACTTTCGCAGCAGACGATCGGAAGGAAAAGGAAACGCGATTTCCCATCTGACGGAGGCGCTTGCGGACAGCGTCGTCGGCCTTCGACGAGATTATTATGCGATTCGTGGAACGTCGAAGGTTGTCTGGAAAAAAGCTGTCTGATATCTAATCTCGTTCGGGATGCTAGCAGCGCAGCTGCGTCTATCTAACCCACGTGTTTTCCTCGTCGACATCGGCTGTCTGGAAAAGCAGACCGCGTTCCTTTCTTTTACTTTCCGAAGTCTTCCTCTTCCTTTCTCGCCGTCATTGTTGTTCCTCGACGTTCGAATTCGCGCCGATTTTTCTCCCCTCGCGTTGTGCCGCCTTTCAATCGACTTCCCGCGAAAGATTTATTTCCGGGACGACGGCGAAATCGACAATGTCGTCGGTTTCAGCGTGAACACGCTTCGAGTTGTTTCTTTGTACTTAGCCGGCCTCTCGGATCGAAGCTCGTTTTATGGACGGGTTACGTTAACGCGTTTCGTTTCGATCGTCGGTTATTGGGGGCGTGACTTTAATCAACGGAAGGACGATACTGCAGCCGATCTTAACGATTATAGATATGTTATTGATACTTGACGATATATCGATAGCATCGTTGAGATATCGTCGGGGATAATGGAAATGACCGGAGTTAAACGGAACGTGTAATTTTATCCTTTCAATCTGTTCGCGAGTTCAGTTTTGATGAGACCGAGGATCTAACATTATTCGTCACGCGATTTTATTGCTCCGATCTGTTTATTCTTGTTTTATGAACCTAATCTAGTTAATCTCGTATTCACATAATTTTATAGCTCGAGATTGTAATGATTATTCTACTAAGTTTAACTAAATTTATTTAAATTTTATTCGTTATAAATTAGCCACATAATGTTTGTAATTATTATTAATGAATAAGTTAGCATAATTTAAACATTACATAACATAACACTTTGTACTCGAAAGTACTTTTATTGTTATAGCAACTGTAAGATTTTCCACTAGACAAGTTTGAATTTTTCTCAAATTGTTATTTTTTTATTATTAATCATCCATTTTGCCTCTTTTCACTATGTCCAAACATCACATGTATTTTACTATGAACTAGTCAGAAGTTATTTATTTAAAATTGTTCAATTAAATCAAATGACGAATGTGAGGTTTGAAATAACCTACCTTGATTTATCTACCTTATTTAACATAATTTGATGCATAATTATATTAGTCAATTTTATTTTTAAATCTATCACACTCATTTTTGTCTAATCTTAAAATCTAACACGGAGCATAATTTTGTTCTGTATACCGTCTCTTTCCTCGAGCCTCTAACCTAGTTTAACATATCTCGATGCATAATTTTATTACTCAAGTTCATTTATTTTTATCTATGATATCCTGATCTCGTTTAACCCAATCTAACTTCAACCAATCTACCTCTCAGTGATATTCTGCTGCTAGAATCAGCCATCATTAATTCGACTCGCAGTGCGACTTACTAACACCAGATCTGCAGAACCGGTTACAACGACGAATTCATTTCCTACAATGAATCAGAAAAATTACAAAGATGTTTTCTTCAAAAACGATCGCGTTTGTCTCAAATATATTTGTTTCGCTACTTTATCTTCGATCGAAAAGTACCTTCGCAAGTCTACCGTCAAAGTCAATGAAAAATTGTCGATGTAATAGACCAAAGTTTCCGTTATTATGATCGCAAACGACATTTTCCATTTTTATCGTGATCATCGTCGCTGTCGATAGTCGCGTGTTTCAAATTTCGAGCAAATACTATCATCGGAAAAAGAAGACCGCATACGAGGAGCGTAAAGCGCAATATAATCGATCTAGTTAATTTCCCGTTCCTATTACATTCCGATTGCGAATCGATTCACTTTGTCTCTCGAGATGCTCAATTAAGCCTGTTCCGCGATGCGCATAATAGCCCTGAATCCGTAGGTTTTCAATGCGAGCTTATCACCGCGGTCTCGAATAATGATAAAAAACGAAGGCGGAGACGAAGAGAGACGAAAAATATGTTCGTCACAGTACAGGTATCCCAATCACTCGAGGCTGTTGTTCTCATCGATATCTACCTTTTCCATCGCTCTCTTTATTCCCCGCAGTCTCGGTTTCCTCTTTCGTTTTTTCTCCCCTTTTCGTTCCTTTCTTTTTTTTCCTGCTCCTTTTGTTCCACCTTTTCAAGGGGAAGGAACGGCGGGAAAGGGGGGTGGTTGGATGGTTCGACGCGACTTTCCTCCTCGTATTTTCCACGGCACAGCAGCGTCCAGGCAGCGTCGCGACGCGTTGCGCCCAGCCGAGCCGAGCCGAGCCGAGCCGAGACGAGACGGTCCTTCTTTCTTCTGGAGAGGAGAGAAGGCGGACGGTCCTTCTCGTCGCTTCCACAAAAGATTTATTTCCAGCAGACGCGACAAGGCCTGATAACATCAGCGTCGGAAACACCGAACGAGAGAAACGGAAAGACGAACGGATAGAGAGGGAATGTCCCTGATTCGATTTGTCTCGCGCTACGACGTGCTTATGGCCCTGACGTCGGACTTCCGGAACACGGGACGTATTGTTTGCCTCCGAGGACGTCGTCGCAGACGTTATCGATCTGTTCAACGGTTTCCCTGCACGCGGACCTCTGCCGGCGTCTAAATAGAAATTAGTCGATAAATTTTCGACCGTACGCGACCACCGTCATTCGCTCTTAGAGCACCGACGTACATTTCGCTGGCGAGTACACGGCTTCAGGGAAGAATTACATCTTGGCGATGTAACGCGGGGCGATATAATACGCGGGATGTGGTACGCGGGCTTATTACGCGTGACGGTCACGCAGCAATGCAACTGCGCTATGAAAGGCTTTTCCCAGTTACTAAGTTTCTGAGTTTTCATAGTACATAATTTCCAAACTCTTAAATTTCCAAATTTTCAAATTTCTAAATTTCTAAATTTTCAAATTTCTAAATTTCTAAATTTCTAAATTTCTAAATTTCTAAATTTCTAAATTTTTAAATTTCTAAATTTCCAAATTCCTAAATTCCCGTATTACTTAATTTCGTAATTTCGTAATTACCTGATTTCCTAATTTCCGAAATTCCTAAATCTCCACTTTCCCAAATTTCTACATTTCTAAATTTCCCCGTTATCTTGTTTCAAAATATCCATGAGTCCAAGTTACTAAACTGAAACTGAAAATTACCGCATTTCCACATGCCTTAACTAACAACCCTCTAAATTAAAAATTTTAGCAGTAACTTCAACCTTCCGTGTTCGCTAACTTTTCGTATTTGCTAACGTTCCAAATTTGCCAATTTTCCAAAAACTCTGTGTGCACACAAGTCAGGTTTCCTGTTGCTATTTGTTCGGTCAAAAATAGCGATAGCACGTAACGAAATCAAAGTTTGTAGAAATCGCGAGGTCAGAGGTTCAGTCTCGAATTATTCGCGATAAATTAAACCGAGGGCCAACGCTCACGTTTCTGCCTTATCAAACTTTAATACGCCTCTCTTATTTTCTCGCCGTTTTCCACTATCGAGGTACACTCCGGTTCCACTGAAATTTCTCTTCAAATTGATTTTCCGACATTCCCCGAATAAAAACGGGAAGAGATTCCGCTAATTCGATGATCATCCACGAAGAAGCAAAGCAAACACGGGGTTCACCGTCCCCGAGGACGAACAATTTACTTCTTTCTGGAAGCTGTGCAGGGACCCGCGACACAATTTCACGGGATGTCCATTACAAGGGTGCAGGGGTGGTTGGGACACAAGTCGAAAGGGACGAAGGGTGGTTTACGACTTGGAGCAGAAGCAGCCCGGGCAACGACGTTGCAACTTGAACGGACCGTAGACGACGAAGGTAGAAGGGTAGTTCGTGATCTAATTTGCAATGCAATCTAGAATAACAATGGTCCGCGTTGCGAGTGACGGTGCTGTGAGACGAGGAACAGGGGTGGATTTCGACGGAAACTACATCCACCGAGTTCCTCCGGCGCATTTCGCTGCAACGTAACCGCCCTTTACGCTGTCAGACATATGTCGATTTGAAAGCTTTTTAATTCGCAAATTTTCGTATCTTCAAATTTCTACATTCTCAATTTTCAAATTTTCGCGCTTTCCGGAATCTTTAGATTTTCAGGTGTCAGATTTTACAAGATGGATGTTCTTGTATGTTTTAAATTTGCAAATTTTCAGATGTCTTGTATGTTTTAAATTTGCAAATTTTCAGATGTCTTGTATGTTTTAAATTTGCAAATTTTCAGATGTACAAAATCTAAAAATCAAAAAATTCTCAAATTTCTCTGGTCTAGAATTTGTAGGTTCTCGTAATTCTGGGTTCCGAAATTCCCAGGTAAAAATCTCTTGATTCTCATATTCCTAGATCCATAAATATTTCCATATGCTTAGGTCCTCAAATCCTGAAATACCCAAATTCCTATGTCCTCAAATTGCTAGGTCCACGAATGCTTAGAGCCCCAAATCATGAGATTCCTAAATATCTATCACTTCAAATTCCTAGATCGTCAAACATCTATTTGTCAGTTCCCAAATTTCTAGATAAAAATTTGTTATTAACAGTCTTCGCTTCATTGTACACTCCGTAAAAGATGGCAGATCGATGACACTATCGTCATAAAAATAAAGAATAACCGATGAAAGCGCAAAGATACCTTCACTTTTACTTTCACCGAAAGAAAAGTGATCTAGAACCGAATGTATCTAGACTTGTTATATGCGATCGCACATCCAAGTACAAATTTTCCGTACAAAAGATATCATAATCATTTTTGAAGATTAGAAAATTTCGGATTGTGTTACAAATTTGGAGACATACTATTTTGTGGTGCAAATTTTGGGAGAAATCATCGAGAGATAGACCATCGAGATAGACCATCGAGAATCCAGAGATTTTGGGGACATAGATAAATGGAAATCTAATTTGCGGACCTAGAAATTAGTACACTTAAAAATTTGTCGAAATTTGTTCGAATTTTAGAGACCACGAAATTTCATAATATAGTAGATTTTGGAATTACTATATTCAGAATTTACGAATTTCAGAAATCTAAGGCTATAAATATTAAAAAATTAAAGAATATCAGAATGCAGGTATTCGAAAAAAAAATCTCATCGTTCAGAAAATTTGGAAAATCATAAATCTTGGTATCTGAGGACGTAGAAATGGGTGAACTCGTAAATAGAAAAATTTGTAAATATGCAAACTCGGAAATCGGAAAGTTAGACAATTACGATAATATAATAATTGTGAAAGGAAAAAATTGTTGGATTCGAAAGGAATGTTACGTTGCAGTCGTGTGTACGAGGAAAGTCGAGCGGAATTGCTGATTCAGAAGTCCGAGTCTCTCACCTCGTCTACGGTTAGATGATTCACAGAGACTCGCGATGCTACGTCTAGACGGAATAAATTTCCGGAAAAAGCAATAAAGACGACCGCAGGAGGTCTCGCCACGAGACGTTCCCGTCAACCTGGGATCGTCTCCATGACGTCACCGGTGTCTACACCCGTGACGTAAGAACCAGCCATCGAGCGACGGTGTCTGGCTTCTAAACAGCGACCCGGTGAACGTTCAACTATAGTCCCTTTCATAGTTCGTGTCCTTCGGAAAAGATATTCACTCGAATCCGTACGAGGAACACTAAGAATCATCTCTATGACTCGCTTAACGTTAGAAATTGATCAGCAAACCCTACAAGGGGCTGCAACTACGTTGATTAAGGTGATCGAAATCATTGCAATGATAAACCAAATTCAAAAATTCAAATGTTAACCCTTGCATCATGATTTATTTACCTGGTAGCGTCAGTCGGAAGTAATTAATCACAGATGCAATACTAAAACAGATAAATAAAGTTGAAATGTTGTGTCAATTTTGTATTCAAGAACTTTTGTCTATCCAAATTATAGATGGACCTAAACTCCAAATTAAAGCGAATTCAAAGTTTTAGTAAGATTTATCACGGTTGAAACGCGAGTGCGTCACGTGTCAGACTTGTTAAAATATGGCAAGGGGTTAATGAACTTCGACTGATTTGAATTCGAAGACCGTGTTCGTATTATACGAGCATTAGAATATTCAAATTTCGAGATGGTATTCGGAACATTTGAATGTTGAAATTGGTACGAGTGTAGCGTGGATACGCAAAACGAGGAAGCAGCATGTGCAGAAGCGTATGGAGTAACATCACGCGTGAAAGACACGGTACGCCGTTGCTGACCTGAATCTGAACGGGCCACGTTCGATTATCCTAGACGAGACTTCGTAATCCTTTCTTGAAAGCAGACGCTCGTCTCGGGTGTAGCCTCGGGGTTCGAAAAGAACTGTCGGACTCATCGTGATTTGTTGTATCGCAATGGGTTACAGAATTGGCAGTATCTGTTCGATTACGGAGGCTTTTAGCGTGTTTGCACAGTCATGGATTGTTGATCAAATATTCTACTCTTGAAATCGATATCCGTTATTGAACGATTTCTGTCTTCACGAGATCTCCTTTTAAAAGACATTAAATCTTCGTAATGGAAAACTCTAGTAGAATGAGCAAATGAAAGTACACTCGACGGCTCTAAGAGTTAAAACAATGATATAAATTAGAAGATTAAAAGATGAAATTGTAAAGTCCAGTGCCTTTGTTCTTATATCACATGTGTCATATGTGAACGTTATTGCAAATGTAGTTAAATTAATTATCTAATAAAAGAGTACACAAAAGAAACATTTGAGGGTTCTAAACGTTGGAACAACGATATAAACTAGAAGATTAAAAGATGAAATTGGAAGCTGCAGTGCCTTTGTTCTTGTACCATGTGTGACATATATGAGTGGTACTGAAAATTCAACTGAATTGGTTAACCAGGGGAAAAGCAAACGTAAGAAACATTAGAGGGTTCCAAAAGTTGAGACAGTAATACAAACTAGCAGATTAAAATACAAAATTACAAGATTAAGTCCCTCTGTTCTTATATTAGATGTGACATATGTGACCTGAGTTGCAGATTTAGCTAAATCAATTATCTATTGAAAAAGCAAACGAAAGGAACATTTGAGGGTTCTAAAAGTCGAAACAATGATATAAACTAGAACATTAAAGGATGAAATTGAAAGATTCGATGTTAGTGATCTGTATTATAGAATATCTTCCCACAAAACGTCAGTTTCCATTGTGTCAGCCATGTTAAGTAGGCGACGATGTAAACAAATGGATCGATTAAAACATTGCAACGTTTCATTTGTTTCATCAATAGCACCTAGGTCCGAGCACGATAATCTTGCCGTCGAAACGGCCGATAAACCATGGTGTGTCGAGGACACGAGAAGCGTCGAAACAACGGCACACAGACGCCACCCCCGTAGACCTCGAACGCAAACATCGACGGCGTTGTTCAAACGGCGATGGTTCGCTGTTCACACGGTACCCGGAGCGTCGAATTGGACGCGACGCGTCGCGTCACGGTGCATCGTGCTAAGTGCAAAGAGAAGCAATGACCTGATTTGAAATTTATTAGGTTTGGGCGACGTCCAAGCGCGGGACGGTGCATCGGGACGCGGCTGCCAAAAGCGAACGATCGTCTATGGCGCATCGAACCGACGCGACCGAGGAAAAAAGAACCGTCAGTGTGATCGTTCCGCGAATTCTTTCGACCGCGTCGAACATGACGAGCCAGAAAATTTCGAACTGACCGAGAAACTGCGGGAGCACCGGAAATCGACGTCAGGTTAGGTCCGGAAATTTCGGACGAGAAACACACGGATTCGAGAAATTTGGAATTCGGAGAAATTAAGGGTTTTAAAAGTATATTAATTTCGTAGTTAATAATGTAGTTGAAAAATAAATGAATAAACGATGTAACATAATGTAGCATAAATCAATGCACATATTAATTCTTTAGCTTGATGAGAATCAGCATAGATTTCAAGAAAATCGTTTCAAAAAATTTTCTCCTTTAAAATAGGATACTTGTAAAACGGTCATTTGACCCCTTTGGTAGTTTTAGTGTTAAAGTGGCGCGGATTCGAGAAATTGGGAAATTTAGAGTTTTGGCAGGTCAGGAATTACGATTTTGAAATTTGGAGATTTACAAATGTGCAGGTTTAGGAAACTTTCAAATTTGAGGGTTTAGAGATTTGGAAGTTAGAGGAATTTGGAGTTCAGAATCTCGAGATTTCGAAAATTCGAAAAATTGGAAAATTTAAGGATTTGGACATTTTTGAAAATTGGAGCTCAGAATCCCGAGACATCGAAAATTGGAAAAATTGGAAAATTTATAGTTTTGAATCGTCAGGAAGCGGGATTTTGGAAATGTGAACATTCGAGACATTCGGTGCTTGAGAAAGTTGCAGATTTGAAGAATTAGGGAATCTTGAGATTCGGCGTTTTGGAAATTTGCAAATTGGAGAAATTTCGAGCACTAACTAAAAAATTTAGAGATTTGAGAAATACAAAAGTCTCAACTTTTGGAAGACGGAGAAATTTAGCGTTCACGGAATCAGAAACTGCATCTAGAGATTATTTAAGAAATTGTGAAATTTAGAGTTTCGAAAAGTGAGATATTTGGGATTTTTGAAATTTTTGAACGTAAGAAATGTTCAATTTTAAGAATACAGAAATGTTAGAAATCGGTAAATTGTGAAATTGAGAAATTGAGAAGTATTCATTTTTAGCTGTTGGTTCCTCGAACTCTTTGGACCACGTGGCTTTCGAACACGAGGCTTCAGGAAGTTTTTCGAGGAAGCTGACGAACAGAGCGAAAAAGAAACTACGAGAATCGTAAATAAGCACTCGAATCCTCTTACGAGCGGATTCGATAGAGACGACCCGTGTCTCGTGGCGGCTTATCCACGCGCGTGACTTTTGCTAATAAGTAGCCTTGAAGCTACCGGCCAACAAGGATTAACGACTGATCGATCATGGCGGCGTTACGATTCCTGACAGACGGCCTTTGACTTTCGAAGTTAACGGTACGGAAGGTGCAACTAATGACCGGTAGAAAATTTGGTAAACGAGATCGTGATCGCAAAATTTATGCTCGTCGAAAATGATTTTGTATCGCGTCTTCGGGCCGACCGTCGGTTTATACGACGAACATAAAACGGAATGTATCGGAAATTTACTCACACGAATAATCTTACGCGTTGAATATTTATTTCGGAAC
This sequence comes from Coelioxys conoideus, assembly GCA_947623535.1. NCBI lineage: Eukaryota > Metazoa > Arthropoda > Insecta > Hymenoptera > Megachilidae > Coelioxys > Coelioxys conoideus. Next base: position 8,336,815 of record OX392455.1, on the reverse strand, counting down.
CAGTGTAGGTAGACAATGAAGATGATCGTACGCGTGAGTAAATTTCCGACGTATCCTTAACCCGGTTCTATATTTATCTGGGATTAAAATAATAACTCGAGGAGAAGTAGATATGATAATGTAGGGTAATGAGATTGCATCGAAACATTATATGTTAATTGCTATTTGCATTTCCATCAAAACAAGCAACGGTGGCTGTGCACTTATGGTCGCATCCACTCGTGGACACACAGTTAGGGGTTATTTGCAATTTTCACTTTTGTGATACGAACGGGAAGTATTTATATTTTTCTCATTTTCTAATTTTTCAATTTTCTGATTATCTGAGTTTCTACGTTCCAGAATTATAAATTTACAAATTCTTGGATTTTGACATTTCTTATATTCTCAAACTTCCAATTCCCAAAATCCCAAATTCCGCAATTCACAAGTTTCTAAACTCCCAAATTTCTAAATTTGCAAGTTGCAGAAATCTCAAATTCACAAGTTCCTAAATCCCAAATTCCTAAATTTGCAAGTTCCTAAAATCGCAAATTCCGAAATTCACAAGTTTCTAAACTCCCAAATTCTCAAATTTGCAAGGTCCTCAAAACCCAAATCCCGAAGTTCACAAGTTCCTAAATCCCAAATTCCTAAATTTGCAAGTTCCTAAAATCGCAAATTCCGAAATTCACAAGTTTCTAAACTCCCAAATTCCTAAATTTGCAAGATCCTCAAAACCCAAATCCCGAAGTTCACAAGTTTCTAAACTCCCAAATTCCTAAATTTGCAAGATCCCAAAGTCCCAAATTCCGACATTCGAAAATTTCCCAAAACTCCAAATTCACAAGTTCCTAAAAAGTCCCGAATTCCTGAATTTCTAAATCTCCGAAACGTGTTAAATTCCTTGGAAGCGAGAGGCGTGCAGTATCGTGCGCGTATTCCACGTCGAATGACTGTTCCCGCGGGTTCACCGCGGGAATTATCTCGGAGACGATGTGTCAATGTTTTTGTTATTACAGAAGCTCGTACGTTTTTTTTTAAAACGTTCATAAATAAAGTTGTGAGTCAACTCCAGCAGCCTCGTGGTCGCAGACAAATTTTTATCGCTCGCAGACAGGGAGACGAGGAGGATATTATTCATGCTTGTGGGAAAGATCGTCGCACCGTTGTTCTCCCGATAATTTTCATTTCGTATTCCATTCTTCCTCTGACGTGCACGCGCGATCGCTTTCGTTTCTCTAGTTTATTTCGTTCCCTTCTGCATTTAATGATTACTTTATCGAGCAAAGATTGATGGATACTCGCGAGAGGAGATATACGTTGAGAGCGTGCAATAAAACTTGTTTGCGTCTGGCTTCGTTTTTCGAGAAAGTCGACTTCGAAAATACTCGTGGTATGCCCGCGTACGATGGCCTGAAAAATTTTCACGGTATTTACGGGCCGATCCATTTTTATCTGTTTATGCGTTTATCTCGGGAAATACACCTTGTCGGAAGAGGTTCTTCGTGTCTGGAATTTTATGGATAAACGTCAGAGAGTTTCTTCGGATAGTTGATAAATATCCTCGTGCATACTTTATCAAGTAAACGTAGCAAAAATTATCTTTGAACTAAGTGATATTCATGTGCTCAGCCAGTCTGTGCTCGAGTATTTTAACAAAAATTAAATCGGTATGCAAGGTAAAAAGGCAGACGACGAAAGTTTTAAAAAAAGTTATTAAAAAATAATATTGCAAATAAAGAGAAAGACATAAAAAATAATAATATAAGTGAAGGGAAGGATATAAAAAATAATATTACAAATGAAGGAACATGTATGAAAAATAATATTGTGAATGAAGGGAAGCATATAAAAAATAATATTGCAAATAAAGGGAAAGATATAAAAAATAATATTGTAAATGAAGGGAAAGATATAAAAAAAATATTGTAAATGAAGAGAAGCTATACAAAATAATTTTATAAGTGAAAGAAAGGTATAAAAGTATAATAAATCTTGTATGGTACAAGGGTGGCTTTACTAATTGTTAGTAATTGTTATTATAATGCGTGTTAGTACAGACGGCCACGTTCAGCCCGGCAGTTAACGCGTTAATTGTATAGTGTTATCGTAATTGTAATTTAAAGACTTGGAAGACATTTCAGTGTTACGATTATATGGTAGGTATCCTAGCAACGGTCCCGTTCCTTCGTTTCGCTTTTTTCCTACTTTATTTCAGTGCTGCTGCTCGTTTAATTAAAATTGTACTTCTGAAAACCCCCCCGTGAACCGACGGCGACCACACGCGTTACGGTACGTATCTACATAATGGTATTCAGAATTTATTTTTCTTATTTTCTTTTTAATTCCGAATTATCTTATCCCGTGATAATCAGCGCGTTTAAAATAATTACGATACATCGCGAGGCTTACATGGTTAGATGACGTAAACGTCTTGTAAAACAACGCATTTGTTATTTTAATTGAAGAGATTTGAAGTTCTGTGAAAATGATTGCGAATATGTTTTAACATTATTTATGATATCATGGATTTATTTTGCTAACAATTTATTAATATCCTGTCAATTTATTATATCGATAGTTTATTAATACTTTGTCAATTTATATTATTGATATTTTATACATAAATTTATCAATTTGTTATATTAATCCTTTATCAGTTTATTTGATGAATGTTTTATTAATATTTAAAGTGACTAATTGCAACAAACAATGACTGACTTGAATCCCTGTCGCCAAACAGCACTTGCGTTACGTCGATAATGATAATTATGATTCGTTTAGTTTTGCAATTTCAGCGAATTAGCACAGTTAACGCGGTTCAATATTTTCTTTCGATTATATTAAATTTGTAGACAATATTGATAACGATAGTCGACGCATTAATGCTAATCCTTCACGCATGAGTTTGCGTACTCTTTAGACCTTCCAGCCGACCTTCCTGATTCAACATGGCGGCCTGAGGGGGCAGGTGGGTAAAGGTAAATATTATGTCTAGCGGTATAGATGGAGTTTCTGGTTACGGAACACCGCGATTGTTTTTCTTCTACCTGCCTTTTTTCCATTCGAAAAATGTTCGCGATGCGGGTATAGCGACACCTTGCTCATTGTCTGCAGTGTATCGATCTGTTCTTCGCTTTATCCATTATGTCGACGATACCTGCAGTTACGCGACACTTTGTTTTTACTAATATTCGTCTTCTTCATTTTCTACATTTTTAACCTTTCAATTTTAGGATTTACTGTTCAGTCGATTTCTACATCTTTAAATTTGAGATTTACTGCTCCGTGGATTTATAAATTCTCAAATTTTGCATTTACGGATTACCAGATTTCTAGATTTACAAATCTAGACATTTTCAACCTCTCGAATTTGTGAATTCACAAGTTTACTATACAGTCGTGGACAAAGTTAAGTGGACAGGTATCATAAATAACAAAAGGTAAATTTAATTGACTAATAATGTCTATGAATCAAAACTTTATTGCACAATTATATACATTAAATAAATGTTTTTTCGAGTCTACAAAAATATCTGACGTTCTAAATTTAAAATTTATTTACAACATTGTAATGAAACAAAACATTTTTTACATTTCTGCAATGTCCACTTAATTTTGTCCAGGAGTGTACATTCACATTTTCGTTTCAAATTGTGTTAAAGGCGAGGACAAGGGGTTGAACAAAACGAAGCAAAAATTCCACGTAACATAATATAAAATATAACCTATAACTTCTAAAATATTCGAGACAGCCCTATTCTCAGTTTTCCGAACGCCGCGAGTCGCAACCACCGAAAGTTTCGTGTTGCAAAATGTCAAAAATTCTGGAACATCGGTGAGAAATTTTCCGACGCGCAAATTTTCAGCTGTCCCGGTCGACGTCGTCGGTCGTTCAAAGGCGTGTTCTGAATTTTTCCGGTGAAATCCAGGGTCGGGCCGGTGTTCAGCCGAGATACCATTTACGATTCCCCCGGTTCGAGTCGAGATTTCCACGTCGATCACGATTCCGCGAATAAGGAGGAAGCTTTCCCTGCCGTCTCGGAGGTTTTTTCGCGTCTCGATCGCGATGTTCTTAGGAATAATAATACCGGCCGTGGCTCGGAAACGGTCCGGGACGAGGAAGACGAGAGAAAACCGGCGAGAGTCACGTACAGTGGCTCGTCTCGCTTTCGAGAAAACCTTCTTCTTCGTCGCGACTACGTGGCGTCGTCTAGCCCCGTTGCGTTTTTACCGCGATTCCGCGCATGTCTCGCGTCCGCATTTTCCTCCCGTGTTCCTTTGCTCGCCTCGTTGTCTTCCTTCCACGGTGTTCCCTTCCGCGTCGATGCGCCCTACGCCATCCATCTGCACCCTCTGCCGTCGACTTCCTTTATTTGCCGGCTTCTACCCATTGTACTGGCCCGTTCGACGATAAGATTTTCTTACGGCGCTTCTTCCGCTTCATCTTTTTCCGCCCGAAATCGGCTGCGAAGACGCTCGAGTTGAGAGAGCGAATTTAGATCCTTGAAATTTGCTTATCGAAATATTAACGACGATACACAGACTGCCGGAAGATGGCTGAAACGTGCAGGACGCAAGAATACGGTGTAATTTCATTGTACGAAATTGTATTTTCTAGAACCCACAAACATTAAATTTAACTCATAGACATTTAACGAGTTAAATGAAGTTTTTACGAATATACGTCCCCTTACGCGTCGATGCGCCCTACGCCATCCATCTGCACCCTCTGCCGTCGACTTCCTTCATTTGCCGGCTTTTATCCATTGTACTGGCCCGTTCGACGATAAGATTTTCTTACGGTGCCCCTTCCGCTTCATCTTTTTCCGCCCGAAGTCGGCTGCGAAGACGCGAGAGTTCAGGTAGCGAATTTAGATTCTAGAAATCTGCTTATCGAGACGTTAACGACGGGACAGAGACTGCCAGAAAATGGCCGAAACGCGAAGGACGAAAGGAATCGGTGTAATTTCACTGCACTGAATTGTATTAGGGGGCCGGAAAGTAATGTCGTTTACTGAGCATGCCGACATTCGTTTGCTATTTATCAGCTCATTTTGTACTTCAAAGGCGACACAGAAAATTTGTACAGTAGATGGTAAAAGGTTGTCGAAAACGAGGGTGATTGCATTATTGTTTGATTTTAATGCAAAAATACGACACTAATTTCTTGTCCCCCTAATATTTTCAGAAACTCGTAAACATTAAATTTAACTCGTAAAAACTTAACGAGGTAAATGAATTTTTGACGAATGTGTTGTACGAAATAGAGGAAACAATAAAACCGCACGTGGAATGGGAGAGGGTAAATGTACCGTCTGTGACCACTTCCTTATTGGTGAGCAGTCTATTTTTTTTTAATGTAAAATGATAAGATACGTCAAAATGACACGAGACTGTTATAGAAGTTACAAATATTCACTTAAAACATGTGACTGGTTTAAGTGTCCTTTTCATATGACTGTTTCAGACATGTTACTTTGCTGTTATTAAAAATATTACATAAATCGTTGACATATTTATAAACTCAAAAAATGTTATATTTTGTACAATTTTTTTTTCTAAATCTCGCTAATCGTTTATTTCTATAAAGTGGTACCTTAATGATCTTTGCAGGGTAATGATCTTTACATAAATGAATTTAATTATAATTGCATACGTACTCGATCCAATAATCGGTGATTCCGGCGAATGACTTCTAAGTAAAATGAATTTAGAACGAGGCCATCGCGGCGCAACGCGTTCGAAAGGAACGAAGTTGACAGAAAAATTCAGTAGACGGTCATTACTTGCCGAGACATGGTTTTTTTTTCTCTCTCTCTTTTTAATCGACGATATCGTTACGCGCCGGATAATTGGACGCCATTTCAAGTTTCCCGGGCTCTTTCTCTCGCCATCGCCGTCGCGGTCTCGTCGCCGGTGCGTAACGTGAAATTAAATCGGGTCAATTAAGGCCGCGTATTAATTTTGCTCATTAATTACCGGATCACGGGTACGTCGATTATTTATACGTAAATGATATTTAATTGCCGGTCACTCGATCCGGTCTCGACTTGCTCCACAAAATAAATCAACGATCGGAATAAGTAATCGGAAAGGAGGAGCAGAGACGTAGAAAGCATCGAGATTTCTCATCGGAATCTGGGCCAGAGATGTTGTACAATAATTACGGAAGAAAAAATTGCCGGGTAATTATTAGCCGTTTAAATGGCGTCCATTTGTTCAATTGTAGCTACCTTTTTGGACACGTCATTTTTATAACAGTCTCTATACATTGTAGTACTTTAAAGAAAATGTATAGAAATATATTTACATCCAGGATCGGTTATTGTGAAATAAGGGTAATCAAGTTTTACGTGTGCTAGTTGAAAATTTGAGATTTTGTGACTTTAGAAGTGTTTGGGTTCTGGAAATGTGGATATTTCAAGGTTGGGAAATTTTGAAATTTTGAAGATCGCGAAGTTGAAAATTGTAAATTTATTAATTTGAGAATTTGGGAATTGCAGATTTGTAAATTTGAGAATTTCGAAAATTCGAAATTTTAGAATTTGGGAATTTGGAAAATTGGGGGCTTGAGGATCTAAAAATGTGGAACTTCGGTAATCGGAGTATTTGAAGGTTTGAGGAATTGACAATTTTCGAATTTTCGAATTTAGAAATTGGTGGATTTGAAAATTCGGGAATTTGGAGATATGTCGATGCAAAAAGTTTGCAAACTCAAATGCGTGAATCCGATAATTTGAAAATGGTAAAAACTGAAAATTGAAGATTTGAGAATTTGTAACTTGAATACTTAAAAATTCCTAAATTTAAAAAATTAAAAGTATCGAAAGTTTCGAGGTTTCAAATTCCAAAATTTGGGAATTGGAATATTTGAAAATTTTTCAATTGGAAAATTTATGGCCATCATTCTTTATTCGTGAGTATCTGCTCGCAAGGGGGCTGAAAGCGGAGGCAGTGAAAATAAAAGAATCGGTGCGGATCATGGTCGAATTCGGGTCACGTAGCAGACGAACACTCGAAAATTCCATTTTCCAGGTAGACGTCGACGATATCGACACTGGATACACACTTACGAACAAGGCTTTAAGTCCAACAGCTCTTAGGTGCGTCGTCCATCTGCAAGGCGAACGATTCGCGAACAGAAAATAAAGCTATTGCGATGATACGATGCTGATATTGCCATTGTCGATTTTCAATAATATGCTTTTTCTCTTTTTTTGCAACCACCGAATTTTCCAGAATATAACCTAACCAAATCAAAAATTTCCATACACGTACATACGTGTATGCATGATTATTTATTTAAACTCGTACATCGCTGCAAACAGTATTATGTTGTATACAAATAACAATTATCGATTATCTATTATGAAGATCTTATATAAAGGAGCGATTGGAAACTGCAATAGTATAAACATTGCACTTGCCACTTTAGTATTTCGTGCGTCAACGTAACTTGAAAAATCATTTACACTCGTAACAGTTATTGATAAGATATCTATCACGTTTTGTATTCCAGGTGCTTTTAGATTAGGAAACAATTTATCAACTAATTCATATTACCTAATAAACCTAACCGATTTATATTAACTACCAAACTTTGATCGAATTAATCCAACAAGCATAACAACGACAACCCAGAATTTATCTACCAAGAACGTAACCTGGTAATGAAACAAATTAGACGAGGGTAGTTGGAGTAAAAAGAACACGAGTTAATTTACATGTCCAATAACGCGTCGGAAGAAAAAAATTGAATTCTTCATCCCGAAACGTTCTTCTGGTTCCGAATACGCCCTTAAGGTTCGAACCGAGCCGCCGTTTCATTATACGCAACGTTAATTCGGCGTAAGAGTAACGAGGGGGTAAAACCGAAAATCTGTAGCCATCGTTCCGCCCCGTCTTCCCTTTGGCCGGATCGCGAGAACCGCAGGAACGTTTTACAGTCTTTTCCCGTGGAATAATTCGAAAAAATATACGAGCCAAGTTGAAGCCGCGGTGTTCGACCGTGCGCTTCAACCCTCCGGAGACCACATTTTCTCCCCGAGTCCGATTTAAATAAAACTGCCCCCGAGGCGTTGTCTTCCTCCCCTTTCTGCTCCGCCGCCACCTCGCCTCGTCCACTCTGTCCGTCCTTTTTCCAACCTTTCTTGTCCCGTTCCCTGTCCTTTTCTTCGACCAGACCTTCGTATTCGTCCTTCCAGGAGCAGACACGGAGAATAGGCGGGGGTTGAGCTAGAATACGGCACTCGGGGTGCCGGATTCGAGGACGCTTTTTTGGACCTAACCCAGACCGCTGTCTGGGTCGCGCTTAAAGCGGAAACGTCGCAGGATATCGTGGCTCAGGAAAGAACCAAACTTCCTTCCAACCGATCCTCGCATCTTTTTAACATTTACGGTGTTACGTCGCGTTACAATTTACCCCCGACATGATGCGGGATTGCATCGGACCGTTCAGACTTCTCGCATTCATTCTCCTAAAGTTTTATTTTCAACCCTTATCTTCCACATTTATATTTTCAATACATACATTTATATAGGTGTAGCTTATAAATATACACATACATCTATACCGTGCAAATGCATCGATAAAAGTATAACATACTAATAAACCTACGTTGATATAGCATGTAAATATACCTGTAGATGTGATCCGTGCAAATACTCCTATAGATGTACATACTAATCATTCTACGGTGATACAGTGTGTAAATATACCTATAGATATAAACTGTACAAATACTCCTATAGAAATTTACATACTAATAATCCTACAATGATGTAGCCTGTAAATATACCTTCAGATGTAAATCATACAAATACGCCCATGTATGTATAACATACAATCGTACGTAGCTTGTAAATATACCTAAATAAGTATATAACATTACAGAAATAAATAAAAATTATCTTAATCCGAAAGTGTAACATTGTCCATCATGAAAATCATAGAAAACCTGTCACATTTTGTCAACAATTTTATCAACGAATGTGAATTAATATATTTTGAGAAAAATCTTACAAAATTTTGAGAAAATATGAGGATGGGATCGAGTTAGACTAAAAATGGATCGCAAAAAATCTTGATCCTTGGGACGTTAACGAAGCATCGGGCACGAGGACAATTCCGAGGCGGGAAATAAAGTCGGCGCGGATTCAATTACGCCGGTGGCTCTTTCGACCACCATTCAGCCGGCGAAATGTCCGTCGTTGGGGGTGTGTACACCGATTGCATCCCCTGTCGAGCCATTGTCGAAGGTCTCCGACCGTGTGGCTTCCGACTGTGTGTACGTCGAGCAATCGAACATCGAATCAGCCTTTGGTCGACGACGTGTACGCGCGAACCGCGACCGGGGATGGATTTTGACAGGCCTCACAGAGGGGATGATTCGACACGTGGTCGTGTTATTGACGCCTCCGCGTTCCGAGACGTTAATAGGGAATTTCGGATGTGCCCGGATTATGTTTGGCAAATATTTATTTATGAAATTTCGCGGTTGAGTCGTTTCGTCCCAAGGGTATCTCAGAATTAAAGTTGTGTTTTATATAAATTTATTGTGCGTGAAGTTGATAATCAAAATTTGATGTTCAAGAGAATTAACGTGTAAATGGTTTATCGATATTTTTAATATGAAATAGCTGACTGCCATTTGCAATCAATGAAATCAGATTTTGAACGTGCAAGGTTCGACACAATTTCATGGTATAAAAATATCACAAAATAGCACTTTACATTATGTGAATTAAAACTTGCGGTTCAATGAAAATAATTGTATAAATGGTTTGCCGACATGTCTAACATATAATGGCTGGCTGTCATTTACAATACAACAAATGAAATTAAATTAAATCCAGTTTGACACCATTTGATGATACAAGAATATTACCAAACAGATCTTGTATCATATAAATTTATAATTTGAAATTTAACAAATAACATTGTTGTAAATTAGTCTTAATTTAAAATGGCTGATTACGGCTTGGAACTAGGTACATATATGTAAATGTCGAAGCGAGTATGTTTTTCAGGACCCGCGCACATGAACGAACGGAATTTCATCGTGCACTTTGAAATAATACGAGATTATGAATGAGGAAAAACGAACATTGTACATCAATGTCATCGGGCGGTGTCGGAGTTTCTGTTCCGCGTGCACCGATATATTTATCTTTCCGCTCCATTTTCGGTATCTACGGGAAGAACGCGTGAAATTTTTCTTCACGACCCACATCCTCTCGGCGTTGTCTCTTACAATAAACCCGGCAAGCTTCTCCATAGTCTCACGTTCGAAATCCCCGGCTTTTTTCCCCTTTCGTTCTCGCATCTCCGCTCGTAATCTCCCGAACGATTCCTCGAGTTCCCGGTCGTCGTATAAACGACGAGGAGGAACGCCACGAGCGTCGGTGTATCTCCTCAAAGGGAGTTCGTGCGCTTATGCGAGGAAAGCCAAGGAATTTGATAAGCCGGGAACGTTCTGGACGGGTGTATAAAATTTCGTGATCCCTTTAACGAGATCCTGACGACGATCCGAGCACTTTATGGTGGTGGGGGTTCAAACTACCACGTCGACAAACTTTTTCGTTCGTCGTCCGGTTCCGTATACTTGTTTCTCGATGAAACATAACCTCTATCGGACCAGCAAAATATTGAATGAGGCTATTTGTACATACCGTATGCGTACACAATTTACTATTTATACATACAGTATGCATATACAATTACTTATTTATACATACAGTATGCATACACAATTGACAATTTATACATACAGTATGCATACACAATTTACTATTTGTACATATAGTATATATACACATTTGGACATTTATATAAACAATATATATACACAATCGACTATTTATATATGCAGTATGAGTACACAATTTACTATTTGTACATATAGTATATTTACATATTTGACCATTTATATAAACAATATGTATACATAATCGACTATTTATATATGCAGTATGAATACTCAATTGGCTTTTTACATATATAGTATGTATACGGTATGTATAAGTTAGCAAGTTTAGGTAGTTACGTTAGTTAGTTAAATTATGTTAAATGAATCGTTTATTACAGCATTTTAATAATTGTGTACATATACTGCCTGTATAAATAGCCAATTGTATGCATATACTGTATGTATAAGTAGACCATCGTGTACACGTGCTGTTTGTATAAATAGCCAATTGTGTGCACATACTGATTGTATAAATAGTCCATTGTACACACATGCTGTTTGTATAAATATCCAATTGTGTGCATATACTGTATGTATAAATAGTCAATTGCGTACACATACAGTTTGTATAAATGGCCATTTGTGTGCACATACTGTATGTATAAATAATCCATTGTGTACACATTCTGTTTGTATAAATAGTCAATTGTGTGCACATACTGTATGTATATATAGTCAATTGCGTACTGTACGTATAAAGAGGTCCATTCTTAAAATCAATTAAAATTAATCGAGACAAGAATACGCGCGAAATTGGAGGAGGAATAAACGGGGCGGAATGATAAGATCCAGATCGGTAAACGGTATCGATATTCGAATATTCGTGGAAGGATCCGGTCGTGTTCGATTTCCAGTAACCATCCGATCCAGTAGACGGTGGACATCGAGGAGGTAAAAAAGCAGCAACGACAATCGTTTCGAGGGAACCCGTCTCTCGCAGGGAAGCCTCGGCTCGGATTAAGACACGTCCGTCGGTGTCGTCCGGAGAGAAACCCGTAGCCGTGTGAATTTCAGGAAGATCCCCGAGAAATCCTGGCTCTATCCGCAGGGGAAGGAGAGAATTCGACGGACGCTGACAAAGGGACACGTTCGTCGAGGACGAGACGGGGATCATCTTATCGGCCGCTCGTTACCCAGACGTATACTATACGGGAAGAGTCTTCGACCAAGAAATCCGGACGGGAAATCTTTTACGAACGAATCGAGTTCTTCTGCTTTCGCTCCTCGACGAGACACGACCGCTTCTGTGATAATCGTCGACGCGAATATCGAAACCGTGAAATCGATCTCGAATATTAATCCCTTAACTTATGATTTTATCGGCAAGTGCGTTAGACAGGGCGACTTAATTATCGTTGTAATGTTGAGACAGACAAAGATTACTCGAATGTCATGGATATTTTGGATATGGCAGTCGTTGGCGCACGGGTTGCAATTAAAATTAAGCTCGAATTTGAATCGCGGTGAAAATATAAATCAAATTTGTAGCATTGTAGATATTATAAGGCAAGGGGTTAAAACCGCGGGTACTTCGTATTTGTGGGAGTCGAATGAATCATTTTGTGAGTACGAGCTCGCGTTTCGATATAAACACGTACGAGATCCCCCGTCGGTTTCTACCACTGCGTGTTTACTTGGCGAGTTATCGTCGACTACTTTGTAAGTCTTAATGAGTTACTTTATGGATCGTTACCGGCTATAGCACGCTACGTTACAGCATCATAGAGCATTTTGTGGTCCATTGTATGTATACGACTCCGTGTACCATGACGAGCTGATTTGTGGGCCGGACGTAAATTCACGTGGTTACATTGTGAATCATTGTAAGTTACGTACTTCATGGCCGCCATAAACCAGTTTATGAGCCATTATACGCTGCTTCGTTGAGCAACGTAGACTACTTCGTGCATCGCGTGGCATTTCTTGAATTGCATAAAATAACCGTACACCGTGATATGTTTCGTGGAACGTCCTGCCCGCTGATTTCCACGATATTTGATCGCGGGTTAATTTCATGCAATCTTGCCGGACGCGTTTGTCGTTTCGTCCAACCAAGATTTCCGACGGGATATCTAATTGGCGCGGGGTATACACGCGGTTTTATCGTCGCTTGAAATTCAAACGACGCTTATCCCGGTTTAAAACGCGGACGCGACGCCGTGGGCCACCGATGGCCCACGCGGCACGCCACGTGTCATCCGCGGCCGAATGAAAAATTCAACGCGGAGTCCGGCGTCGTCGTCGAACAACGGGGACGATGAATATTTATTTCAGGATATTTGCGTGAAATTCTGCAGCACGATCGAATGATTTATGATCCACGTCGGCGAAGGTTATTTTCGTGCGGCGTTCGTTCGTTTGCACGGCGACGAGTCTTGTAAATTTCACGCGAAACCGCGATAGGAAGCGCGACAGAAGCGACAAACAAGAACCGCAGGGAACGAAAGAAATCGAACGGCCGATCGATCGATAGCAACGCAGTCGCGCTCGTAGTTACCCTTGATCCGCTAACGAAACGCGGTCGATGGAGCAACGATCGATTCGTCCGTTGCCGTTGTGAAAATGAGCGCATCGAATGGACACGCTTGACAAATGAACATCTCTAAATACGTAAAGAAATTGTGAGGTTGACGCTACAACTACCGACCAGTCAAAATGTCCTGCTTCGGGTTCCACATTTTATATTACAGAAATTTTGTCGTCGCCCATTTGTCAAAACGTCTGTCATGTTTTATTGAGCTAATGAATGGTTGTATATGTTAGCTGATTTGACATAAGGATATGTTGGGTATTTATTTATTTTTCTACTTTATTTTTAATTTCGAAGTAAGTATGCACTTAATGCCGGTACTTCTAGTGTTAACCCTTTGCCATACTCGTGACGCACTCGTAGCATAAATGTAATAAAACATACTAAAATTTTGAGTACGATTATATGCAAATAGTTATTTAAGTCAAACGGTGGGCAAGTGATTAGAGTGTGACACTATAGTGACGTGTCATAATGTAAGATGACATCTGTGAACGCCACTATAGTGAACGATAAGTTAGGCTCGCGGATGGACCTTATTTTTCACCTGGATGGCGAGAAAAATCAACAAACCCACAGCTGCGACCTCTGCTTTGAATAATTTATATAAATACCATAAATAGTAGAATTATCGCTAATATAGAATTTTATGCTAATATAGACAAACATAAATAGCAAAACTACCATAAAGAAGAGATAGCCAAATAATCGTAAGTAACATAAATAGCAAAATTTGCATAAATAACATAAACAGCAAAATTATTGTAAATAACATAAATAGCACAATTTGCATAAATAACATAAACAGCAAAATTTCAATAAATAACATAAACAGCAAAATTTGAATAAATAACATAAATAGCAAAATTTGCATAAATAACATAAACAGCAAAATTATCTTAAATAACATAAATAGAAAAATTTGCATAAATAACAAAAATGAAAATTTTATTCACATAGATAACAACACGAACGAAACTTGTACTAACATTGATACAAATTTAAGTAATTGTACAGTAGATTTTCTTTTATCGCGCGATCTGAATTTCGTGTGATGTAAGCAGATCCGAGGTGGATTAATAGAGACTCGTTCATGCACGTATAAAGTCAGAGGCTGAGAAAAAGGAAAAGAAATAGAGAAAAAACGGTCGTACCAGACGATAGAAACGCGTTCCGTTCTAAGAACTAGTTTGCATAAATGGCTACCCTGATTAGATAGGGAATTACGTGGACGTGTTCGTCGAAGGATGGCCTTATCTGCGAGACACGACATCCGTCGTTCTTCTGCCAGCCGTTTCCACGATTTCTTTCTCTAGCGACAGTTGAAAAATAAATCGAGAAACGTCCGACGTCTCGATGTTCTTGCCGCTTTCTCGAGGATCGTCTCATTGTTTTCGACTGACTCACGTCGACAAACGTGTTTGGCCGTCGACGATACGGTAGCCACTCGATTACGGAACAAATAGTATTGTAATTCAAGTTGACAGGCACAGAAAGGAATTCTGGAAAGTTTGTTGGGAACAATAAATCCGACAGACTGGCAAGATTAAAACGATCACGCACGATGGATTCAGACAAGAGTACAGTAATCAATTAGTTGCACGATCGACAATTATGTGAAAATATCGACGAATGCATTCTGTTCTGATTTGAAAATTTATTTCAACAAATATCGTACATCGTTGATTTTCAACATAGCGTAAAAATAAAAATGCAACATTTATAATCACAAAGTAAAGAAACCGAAGATGTATTGCATATGTGGCTATTGTTTCACGGTATTGAAATAAAAATAGAAAATTGTAAATACAAAAAGATTGATTTACAGAGGCGTTAACAATAGGTGCTCATAATTTACGCGGCACAAAAATGAAAATAGAAAACTAATTACAAAAAACGAGAACCGTTATCGATAATTTCACCATATGAGTCGCATTTATGCATCTTCAGAAAAACAGGAATTCACAATGTAGGGTTAATAAATAACGCGTCTGTTATTACATCGAACAATAGCAACTCTCCCACGGACATTGTATCCCCGCCACGATTTTTCGAAGTTCGCAAATTGCCTTCGAAGGTAGTTACAGATCATTACCATTGATTTTTTTGCCCGGCATTACGTATTCGTGCACGTGGCAGTAATAGCAGATATCCACGACGCACGAACGACAGTAATCGTTCGGATTAAAAGTAGCGGCACAAAGAAGCTCGGGACGATTATATCTTCCTGCGGAAAAAGTAACAAATGGCCGTAGCGACTTAGACATTCGGAAAGAAAACACCGGTCGGTGCAAAAAGCGAGAGATTTGCATACGACAAATTGTAGTCACGTTTGTCGCACACGTTTACGCGCAACGGACGCGCGTTTACACATAGCGGATACACACGAGTTTACGTGTAACATATTCATACGAGTTCACGCATAATGGACACACACGAGTTTACCCGTAGCGGACTCATACGAGTTTAGACGTAACAGATACATACGAGTTTACGCGTAATAGACACATACACGTGACATACATACACACACGAGTTTACGCATGACATACACATATGATTTTACGCGTAACACACTCACATGAGTTTACGAGTAACAGACACATACGAGTTTATGCGAGATATTATTTATATGAGTTTACGCATAATAGACACATACGAGTTCTCGTGTGACATACATACACAGATGTGTTTACGAATAACAGACACATTCGAGTTTATGCAAGATATTACATATATGAGTTTACGCATAATAGACATATACGAGTTCACGTGTGACAAAATACACACATGAGTTTACAAGTGACGGACACATACGAGTTTACGCATGACATACACATACGAATTTACGCGTAACAAACATATTATACATGTGTTTACGCGTAACATCCACACGTGAGTTTACGAGTGACAGATACATACGAGTTTACGCGTAACTATACACACACGAGTTTACGCGTAACAGCCACACGGGCGATGTCTCCGATAATCGATCATGAGAAGGGGTGGTGTAGAAATTAGGTTATTCGGCCGTGACAGAGGGTGGACGAGGCGAAGAGGGTCGGCAAGATCGACCCTCGTAATCGACGGTCGGGCGAGTGAATTTTTCAACCCCATAAAAGATTCGTGGAGGGCTGGCTGGCTGGAAGGTTCGTCTAGAACGGGCGTGGTTGCTCGTACCGGAACTCGGCCAGACGAGTTCGCGCGATTCGTCGGACCCTGTCCGACGGAAATTTACGTTCCAGTGGCGAACCGAAAGACGCGATAAGCGATAGCGCCAGACGACCGCGGAGATTGCACGCGTTAACAATTCAACGGCTATCCGGACCAAAGGGGGCTGAACGAACTTTTCGCGTCCATGAAAGCTTTATTTAATGGTCCGCCTTGACCCGCAACCGCAACGCGACACTCCCCTCCTTGCTTTTTCGACTCTACCACCTAAGAAATTTATATTATATATTATGTATACTATATTAATCATTCGTCACCGACTTTATCGTCGTGCTATCGTCGACGTTCAGTTCGCTTGTCCTAGGGAAAATATGTCGGCTGGGAAGTCTCTCAATCGTTTATTTCGAGGAGCTTTGACTTTTGATAGTTCGAGATTAATCATTACAGGTTTGACGATTATAAAATGGGGATTACAAATTTGGAGTTTACCGAATTTTGGAATTTATGAAGATGGCAGTTCGAGGGATTAGAGAGTCTAGAAATTTGATCTTTGCGGATATAGGGATTTCGAAACCTAGAAAATTGGAAATGGGAATCTGGGGATTTCTAGATACGGTGATACAGGGATTTAGGAATCTAGGAACCCGGAGATTTGGAATGTGTTTACGGATATGATATATGCAAATCTAGGAATTAGAAGAACTAGAAATTTAGCAATCTAGGAATTTTTGAAAGTCCAGGGGGTGGGGTGAGTAGGCACCTGGTACATAGTAATTCGAGGATTTACACATTTAGGAATCTAGGGATTAAAAAATGTAGAAATTTGGAAATTTAGAAATTTTGACAATATCTAGAAATTACAGAAGCTAGAAAACTGAAATTTGGATTTTTTTAAGTCCAAAAAATTAAATTTTGTAAAATTTAGAATCATAGCAGCCTTGTTATTCCTTGTTATATTTGTTAAATAGATGAATAAATAAATCTTCATTCATTTTACTTCACTGTAAAAATAGTAACTCTATGTCAATGTATATGCTAATCCCATTTTTGAATCCTCCTCGGAATTGTACTATAAAAATACATATTTATTGCGCTGTACACAGGTTCACGCTTAATTAAAAATAATGACGAAAGAAGCGAACAACCTCGCGACTAATTGTACTTGAAAACGGACCACCTATTGTCCGGTGATTTATCTGTACGATATGTATCCGCTAATAGAAGCAGTAATACTTTGTTCCTGTAACTTAACACCCCTAATAGGGTCAGCAGTAAAAGAGACCATAAGTATTCAAGTTACAGTACGAGGTCAGACGAGTGCAATTTTTGAGCTCTATATGCGGCTCGCGCGTCCACGTTTCCCTCTAATCTAGTCAGACACGTATTCTGCCTAATTCTACTGACAAAAGGAACGATGATTCATTTGCTCGCCACGACCGTTTCCGTTCGTGTTGTTTTCATTGGTAACGGCGAAACAAATCGCGAAAATTACCGATTTAGTGGACTTTAAACCCGCCAACGATCTAACTATTAAAAACTCGAACACCGACTGGTAAGAACTCGAATACCGACTAAAAAAAAAAACTTGATACTATCGATGCAGTTTGCAAATACGTAACTCATTCGACGCTTGGCGCGGCGGTGAATCATTCGCATAAATATTACTCACCTGCTATGCGACGTTGTTCGTTGTTGCAAACGAAGTAGTCATCCAACAAAAACAGTAGTCGTCTCAAAAATTATTGGAGATACTTTTGCGATTAATTGACCAGCAATTAATCAACGAGTCAACGCGCGATCCTGTTAATATTCCTCGCAGCGTAACTTTATACCACGTCCAAATCATCGTTCCAATATGTATACCCTTCGACTACGTCTCGCGATATTAATATGTATATCGTAAAGGTAACAGTACATCACGGGAGCCGGTCAATTATCATTTATTTGTAACCGTCTGCCACGGTAATCACGACGGAGTTAATATTTAACAGCGCTTCTGATTCACCGTTCCTACACGCACACGGAGCGCCTTATAACGCCGCCACATGCCAGATATAACAGTACGTCGTAAGAAATGCATTTCACCTTATTCTTCGTAACAATTTAAAAAGCGTTTAGAGTGAAACGTAATTCGCTCTGTTACGATTGTGTGAGTATTAACATTTTGTTCGTATTCAAATTTTTGGTAAAATACTCTATTTGTTCAGTGCCAGCATCCTTTCGTTATGTTTATGACCACTACTTACATTGCCACGCGGTTATAAATTTATACGCGTTGTATTCTCACTTTGACTATCGACACGTGGTATTTCAATGTCTTGAACTTTAATGCGCGGTACTTCTGCTTTTAACACTGTGAGAGTCATGTCTATATCACCCACATACTGGTGACGTATGAATTCGTACAGAAATCTATCGCTAATTTTAGTCGAAGCATTTAGCATAACAATGTATACGAAATTTTGTTAAATATATTAAAGCTTATCGAATAAACAAGGGTTGAATATTATAAAAATTGTCTACAGAATAGATCTAAAATACAATTACTTCCTAAAAGAAATTGAAACTGTTTTAGGGTGGCACCCAAGGTGTTAATATCGCCACACGTCTTCATGAACCGTATCGTCCCAAGATAAATGCATCGAGGGACTCGCGAAACTCATAGTCGACGAATTCTCTTTCCAATTTGAAAAATGCGCCGTTTCCACAAATACGTCCGTGACAACATAATGGGCGTCTATACTACATCCTCGCTCGTGCCGTATCTCACAGATACAGGAACCATGTTCGTACATAACGGTTAAGCAGGAAACGTGTTTATCATAGGCGAACAATGATAAATGATATTGCGAAATAAAGTGGGTACAAATGTTCGAATGGCGTGTCATGCACGGGATCCGCGAAAGAACAGACACAACGGCCTGTTCTCGTATGAAACAATCGATCAAAGTGTCTGGCCCCGGAAATCGCGTGGACGCGTTCTTGAAAAGTGTACCGCGGAAGGTTAGCCTGTCAATGACGGCCAAGTGAAAGTTGGACGTCTAGACGTATTTATTTCTAGAGCGACGGACGCCGTGATTTTATTCCTGTCACGACGACACCGAAGTCGTCTGATTGACGTAGGTGTTGCACCGATTTCGTTTAAAAATAGGTGTCTGTATATGGAACGCGCGGGAAACGCTCGACGCGTGGCATCGCTCCATCTTCTCGTTGCAATACTTGCCTGTAATACCACCACCGGGACGAATCTTGACCGATCCGGTATTATTTCAGTCTCGATATAATCGATAACAAACGTCTGCTATTACCTAATATACACGTTCCCCAATTTTTTTTAATTTAAATACGGAGTTACAAAATCTATCTCAATAAAAAATTGTATCGCACATTTTCGGATTAGTATATCCCCAAGTTCACATTGACAAATTTCTAGACCCCCCATTCCACGTTTCTGCATTTCTATATCACAAATTTAAAATTCCCAAATTTTCAAACCCCCAATTCCACATTTTCAAATTCGTACATCCCCAACTCCAAATTTTCAAATTTCCAGAACACTAATTTCAAATTTTAAATTCCCAAATTTTTAGACCCCCAATTCCACATTTTCAAATTCCTACATCCCGAATTCCAACATTGTTAAATTTCTAGACCCCCAATTCTACGTTTCTGGACTCCTATATCACAAATTTCAAATTCCCAAATTTTCAGATCCCCAATTCCACATTTTCAAATTCGTACATCCCCAACTCCAAATTTTCAAATTTCCAGAACACTAATTTCAAATTTTAAATTCCCAAATTTTTAGATCCCCAATTCCACATTTTCAAATTCCAACATTGTTAAATTTCTAGACCCCCAATTCTACGTTTCTGGACTCCTATATCACAAATTTCAAATTCCCAAATTTTCAGATCCCTAAATCCACATATTCGAATTCCTACATCCCCAATTCCAAATTACCAAATTTCTAGAACCCCAATTCCACATTTCCAACTTTCTAGACCTCCAATTCCACATTTTCGAATTCTCATATCCCTAACTGCAAATTCCCAAATTTCCAAATCCCCAAGTTTCTACATCCTCGATCTCGACTCCCCAAAACTCTACATTCCGAATCTCAAACCCTGAAATATTCAGTTCCGCAAACTTCTACGATTGCGACCACGAATTTTCCAAATTTCCACGCTTCCGATTCTTCGATTACGAACCCTCGAATTACTGCGCGCAAGGAAAAACTGATCGTCTCTTGAACTATCTTTTCGCGCATACACATATAAAGACACTTCTACTTCCCTCGTAAGAATTGAAATTTATTTTCTGATTAACGAATTTACGAAAGGTTACGTATTTATTCTTGTAACGGCTTCGGTAAAGAGTACAGCTTTATATAGGTTATAAACTAACAGTCGGCACATGTGGCGAAGCTCGCGAAGAGGTTAAATATAATCCCTCGCGATTCTCTTGCGCGTTTATCTTGCAACAATCGACAAGCGTATCCACGGAATTCGTCGAACGGTGTTAAATGCAAATCGTTCGTGGATTACAAAGATGGTTTCCCGCGGTATATCGCTGTTTCGTGCCGGACATACGTGATCAGCTGGCGCTCGTACGGGCAGGCAACAACGCGGTTAAATCGCCGGTAAGGGCAACGATAAAACCGTGGAATCGACGTGTACATGAACGACGACGTGTCTGGGAGGTCGAAGCCCAACCGATTTCTCGGGAAATCGCGCAATTTGGAAAGCGCGGTGTGGCGCGATTTTACGCGTGCGAGACACGTACGCCGTCGACCGGTGGATACACAACGTCCTCGTCGTTGCAGAAATACGCTCGAGCGGCCGGTTAGTCGGCGAGAAAACCGTGAAGGAAAGCATCCCGAGACACCGTTCCTTGTCGCAACTGCAATCGCGGCGTCCGCGCGCGAGTAAACACGTCTAGACGCCCGTCCGACTTTCACCTCCATCGCGAGCCGCTCTGTTGTAACGCTATGCTTCTAATTGCAATCGGCCTGTCGTTTCGAACGGCCCAAGGATGCCCTGCAATCCGCGAAAGCCATGCGCCAACTTGCGAAAAACCTGTCGCGCAAACATCGAAACGCAAAAACGACCGAGCTCGCGTTCGAGCGGATTGCCAAAAAATTGCTCTCCCGAGATCGCTGCCGCGAACGAAATTATCGTTTTTCTGAATTGGACGATGAAAATGATAATATAGAATTGGTAGAGCAATAATTATTTTAAAAAATTGAAATACACCATGTCGCATTTCTTGATCTACTTTGTACATTAATTCAGCAGCTGCTAGTAAAAGAAACGATGAAAATGGTAATATAGAAATGGTCGAGCAATAATTATTTGAAAATATTTGTATTTAATAGTCATCGGTATTAACTCATGTCGAGCGTGACACGACGTCGCATTTCTCTTCGATCGTACAAATAATTCAGATAAATAGATTGATTTGACATATTTTGATTTGTTTACTGCTTATAATACATTAAAAATATATTTGTTACGAACCCTACACTGTTGTGATAAATTTTATTGAAAACCCATTTCTTGATCTACTTTGTACATTAATTAAATAGCATTAATTAATTGCAGTTATACTGCAAAGTATAACTGAATATGAACTTTACCTACGAGCGTATTCAAAACTTCAAAATTTCTTGATCTACTTTGTACATTAATTAAATAGCATTAATTAATTGCAGTTATACTGCAAAGTATAACTGAATATGAACTTTACCTACGAGCGTATTCAAAACTTCAGTAAGATCCAATGCGTTTAAACCGTGAGTGCGTCACGAGTGAGATCCATGAAAATACACGAAAGGGTTAACACTAGAACTACCAACCAGTCAAAATGACTGGTTTCGGGTTTGACATATTATGTCATAAAATTTTGTGGCCGACCATTTGTCAAAATACCTGTCATGTTTTATTGAGCTAATGAATGGTTGTATATGTTAGATAACGCTGCAATATTCATTTAATTATTTTTCTACTTCATTTTTAATTCTAAAATAAGCATGCATTTAATGACGGTATTTGTAGGGTTAAAAAAGGAAAATGTCACACGAAAACAGAAAGATGAAAATTCGTAGAAAGCGTAACCGAGCAATTTCTCGTTCCCGGGCGGTGTTCATCGAGCAACGAATTCATCCCGGAGCCCCGTTTGTCCGTGGATGCAGCCTTCGGGAGCCGTAGAATCAGAATGCGATATCCGGCATACGAAATAAAACAGCGAACGATAGCAAGGCGAGAGACGGCCGTCGCGTCTCTGGGTCCCGTGCGTTGCTGAGGAGACACGTCGTTCCGAAGGACGATCCAGGTGCCCGTGAAATTCCCCCGTCGAGAAAGCACGGGACAACCTTTCGTCTGGAACTGGTTCGACCTCCCGAGGGTCGTCCGTGGCACGGGAGAAAGGCTGCACGAGGAAGAAAGAACGCGACAGACGGGACCGGTCGAAATCCGCATCACCGGAGACGACACTTTTCACGAAGCTTTCACGCGTTCGCTCTACTCGCGTGCTGCCGCCGCTTTTTACGTAGTACCTGGTCCCTGAACAACCTCGACCCAGTCCCTGACGAGGACGCGACCCGCAAAGCGTCGTATAACCGGGTTTCAACCTCGACCTCCTCCGCGGTTGCTGCCCTCCCCTCTTTCGCCCCCTGACTGGCCATTTCCAGAGACGACACGGCCAAGCTCGCCCATCGCAAACAGGACAGGCAACATTTGCATACGAGGCCCGAACACTCATAGGACGACCTGTCGCTGTCCTGTCGGACGAGTCCTGCCTGCTCGAGAGGAGAAAAAAAATCCTGGCTCGTTCTTGCATCGACGTCTGCCAGCCAGCTTCTTTTGCCGAGGGGTTTCCTTCGAGGTTGCCTCCTCGTACGTTGCGTGCGTGCTAATTTGTAAGGGAGATATCGCTAATGGCGGTCGCTTAAGTACTTGTAATAACACTAAAATACCAAATCGAATGTCTATCCTCGAGTCACCGTATATTTAAACTATTATCCGAACAACTAGACAAACATTTTCGTATTTATCCTTTCGATCGAATTAATAGTCACGCGAATGGCGCTTCCGTACGATATTGTTAACCGTAGATTCACGGACGTTTCACGACTGCTTATATTTAACACTAAAGCTAACAAGGGAGTCAAATGACCCTTTCACAAATGTCCTACTTCGAATGACAACATTTATTAAGATGGTTTTCTTGGCATCTGTACTGATTGTCCTCGAGACAAAGAATCAATAAGTGTATTCATTTGTGTTTCATAGTTGGTTCATTTATTATTCAACTTCATTTTTAACTTCAAAATAATTGTGCATTATACGTCGGTAGTTTTAGCGTTGAAGCGAAACTAACTGAATAAAAAATGCATAAATTGGCTTATATGATAATACATTATACGATCATACATAAACTGGCTTACACAATGATTCTTCATCTCGATGAACGTAAATATACGCTTCGAGAAAAATAATTGAAAATAAGAAATACGAGATTCGTCATTTTGACGTGTTACGTGAATCTAGCGTTAATAAAATATGTCCCGTTTAACGGGTAGAAACGTTACAGCGACCGTGCGTAATAATTTTGCGTATTTATAAGAGCCTGAGCCGGGTAGAGACGCGACGGAGGGAAAAGAAATGGGAAGGATCGTCAGAGTCTCCGATAAAGATGAAAAATTCTATACATTCGTGAAAAGCGGACGGTGATTTCCCTTGTGTTACGTGATACTTTCTTTGAACCGGCTCGGGGATAACAAGAGGGCCACCAGACAGAATGTATTCCTTCTCCGCGAATGACCATCCCTTCACGCTCGAAATCTTTCGCGTGCGTCTGCTAAAAATAAGCGGCGTGGGCCGAGTCGATTAAGAAAGCGCGTTTTCAGAAATCGTAAAACGATCGACGGACAAATAGAGACGCGATCGATGTAATTACCAGCCCAACACCGGGTAATAACATCTTCGTCTACTATGAATCAACCTTGACGGCCAGATAAGAGCGATAAAGAGGTCAGCTAGTCTAGACGATTACGCAATACCTTGAAAAGGCATTAATTGACGTTCCCCACCGTCTAGATGAGAGGCTTCAGGTACTCATCGCGTCCCCGTCCACGTGGCCGTCCTCGTTACCGATCTTTTTCTCCTTATTCCGACTTCTCTTCTTCGTCTTCGTCGTGACTTGGTTGCGTATGCCGCGTATCGGGACGGTTCTTTCCCTTTGTCGTCAGATTCTGGGAATTTTTCCAACGAACACGTGTTCCGCCACATCGTGGGGATCTGGTGACGTATTTGCCATGTTAGCTCCGAGATTCCCATAGTATGGATCGTGACTCACTGATTTTTTTTCTTTTTACTTATTTATAGTTCTTTTATTAACCTTTTGCACTAGAAGGTACTTTTACTGGTGGCGGATAGCGACTCCTATTGGTTGAAAAGTTTCATGAACTTTTTCAAAGTTATCTCTGTCTTATTAATTGTTACTATTAGCTGTTTTATTATGACTGTATATCACATGTGCAACACGATCTAGTTAAAAAAATTTCTGTTCCACGTTGCTGTATTTAACAAAGTGGTGAGTGACCTTTCGAGTGCGAAGGGTTAATCGACGTTTTCGGAACTAGAACTTTGGAAGTTAAGACATTATTGTTTTAATAGTTAGACATTACATATTTGTTTATTAATATATATTATTTGCTTATTGTACTTATTGTAACGGTATTGCAGTTAGAAATATTTTAAACTTATCAATTTATATTTTCGGATATCGATACTTCGATACTCTAGAACTTCATAATTTCACAGTTTTCAAAGTTTGCAATTTTTCAGTTTGAGAATCTGAATTCCTAAGAATTTCAAAGATTGCATTTTTGGGTTATAGGTATTTATGTAAAACTTTTAATCCATTGTTTCATTAGGTGGATATTCAATATTCTTCCAGCGTCAACCGTGGATTGACAACGCTTGAAATGTTTGTGTCGATATTGGAAAATTAATTGAGTTGCTGAAATAGATCTACAGCTTAAAGGCTTGTTACCTTTCAGATGCGATATTGGATTATCACTGCGTTAGATAAGTTATTAGAATTTCAGAAACAGATGAGGTCTGCCTTTCAAATTCAGACGAGGCTCGATTATTGAATACGTGAATCAACCGTTACGCAAGCCAGACTTCCAACCAAAATTAGTGACAATGTGCCACTGGTATTTATTGCCAGTATTATGGAAAACATGTTTCATTGTTCTGGGAAAGAGAGAGAACCAGGGAAGGTATTGGGTAATCTAATTTCAAGGGAAAATGAAACGATTTGCAACTTTAGAATCTTTTAACTTCAGAATTTCGAGGATATATTAGGATTTTGATCGGAAACATTCTTCTGTGCGTGTATCAATGGACTTCGTTTATATTTATTGACTAATGCCATACAATTCGATGTTTGGAATGTTGACTGGGTGTTTCTGGGATTTTTAATTATAAAATAAGTAGTAAATTGTCAAGATGTATAAAGTGGAACGCTCACTTGATGAATTAAAGTAGACTGCTTATCAGTAAGATACCTATTGGGATATTGAGTGGTTGCGTGTTAAATCAAATAGAACTTAGTGTCTCACAGTATTAAATTCATTGAAAACGGCTCGAAAGGACGTCTGCATGTTCAACTATTGATCCAAGAGTAAAGAACTTGCCTTGAAGTCAAAAATGCATAGAAAGTCTAATGGCCGCTTCACGAAAAAATAACGGTCTGGTTCTGTAATATGTTGGCCCAATCGGACCTTAATCCTTTCCTTCCCATAAGTTTGACCGTGAAACCGCATATTCAATAATTTGTTTCTGAAATCGAAATAGTATTCATTATTTGTATTTTACTTGATGAAACAATCAAACTTTTCCAAAGACTTTTGAAACAATCAAAATTTTCCACACGAAATCGAGCTTGTGTTATTATTTATCCACTTTTCCTTACATTATAATAATCACCAAAATTCGCAAAAAAATATTTTGGTACTAATTACGATAAATCGACGTAATAATCCCTTGTACTATGCTCCATTTGGCAAATGCGTTAGACACAACAAAGTATTCGGTGCTACAACTATAAGAGGACTAAAGAAAATTCGACTGTCAAGACTATTTTGCATTCAGCGATCCTCATCTGTGCATATCAAAATTAGCCTAAAATTGAACATTCAACCGTGTTAAAAATATAAACGAGGCTTACGGTATTTGAACTTCGTGTGCGTCGCGAGCGTAACTCGTTATTATAGTGCAAGGGGTTAAACGCGTCGATTTTCGCAACGAGATCGAACGCGTCGAAATTCCCGCCGTTATCGAAGATTTTTGAGCAACGATCCAGATAGCCAATCAGCGTGTACCGTGCGCGTAACGATCAGCGATGCTTATCGAGGGTGGCCGATCGCTGCCGAACGTTCCGCTATTAAAATACGCGTGCTCGCCGCGTAATGGTTTCACTCTCGCCTCGATCGCGGGGCAATCTGGTCGGCCGGGATCGATCGCTATCGGCGATTTTTCGCTTTCGGTCGTTCCCTTCGATGACGTTGCATAATGAACGGCGGTGGTTAACGCGGCACTGTCATTACATGCCAGCAACCGCGCACGCTCGACAGAGCGCGTCGGATCGCGCCCTTTTGCACCTTCGCTTCACCTGCCGATACGCACGACGCGACGAGTTTTTACGTTCGAACAGGGGAACCCCGTCTTTAAGCCAGATCGTACCGATAACATTATTATAGTTATTATTATTATATCGTTCATAAGGAGACGACCGTGATCTGTCAGAGTGTAAATTTCCGCTAGTTTTCTAGCTCGTTAACGCCGTTCCACCGCCTTCTTTTCTACCTCGTTCCACCTGCGTTTTCTCCCTCATTATTGTTTACCCATTATCCCCGTGGTGTGTGTGCGCTCACGTACCCGGGGTTCATCGTCCTGTGGCGTCTCTTTGGGGGATCCCCGAGTACCGAGAGCCTGCG
The DNA here is from genome assembly GCA_947623535.1 of Coelioxys conoideus. Lineage (NCBI taxonomy): Eukaryota > Metazoa > Arthropoda > Insecta > Hymenoptera > Megachilidae > Coelioxys > Coelioxys conoideus. Next base: position 8,309,373 of record OX392455.1, on the reverse strand, counting down.
GGATCTGCTTACTTACAGTGCAAGAAAACACCTCTACTTATCGATCTGCATGAAACTTTGTGGGATCGTAGAATTGTCCGGGATGACTACGATAATATCAATGTGTGTTTCAGTTTTATTTCACCGTACGGTGTTAATTTGTTCTATTGTTAAGAAACCATGTACTTAAAAAGTTGGGAAATACGTCTACTTATCGATCTGCATGAAAGTTTGTGGAATCGTAAAATGTCCCGGGATGACTATGACAATATCTACGATTTGTTTCATTTTTATCCCACCGAAATGTGTTAATATATTCTATTATTAACCCTTTGCACTCGAAAGCATTTTCATCGTTGACGAATAGCTGCTGTAAAACTTTCGAGTTGAAAAGTTTGATCAACTTTGTTGAAATTATTATTCGTTTATTGTTAATCCGCAATATTGTCGGTTTCACCGTGTTCAAACATCGCGTGTATAATGCTACAATTATAGTTAAAATTTTTGCATTAAATCAAATTGTGAATATGAGTCACCGCTCGAGTGCAAAGGGTTAAGAAAATATTTACAAATGTAGGGTAAACGTAGGACCTCAAATGTTACGTTGTAAAGTTATAAAAAAAATGTTAGAATTATTAATTATCGAATCCGTGTCATGTTAATTAATCACGTTGACCAAAGATCTTATTTAAATTTTCAACCGTTTGTATAAATTCACGACGTTTGCCGAAGATCTTCATTTTTGTTCTGAAATCGTTATAAATAATCATCAATCGTGAACGACATTGTCACTTTTTCTAAAATACAATATAGATACTGTAAGGATGGCTTATAAAAATACTCGGAGATCGGTGTAAAACGTCTTCATTCCACAATGATCCATAAACGACTGACTACCGACGCCCGCAGTCTTCTTCAAAAAATGGCAGCATAAGGGAAAGAGGTACCGTTTCTCGTTCATTTTTGATCGACGAACTCGTTCAATTTCCGAGTTTCACGAAGGAAATCGCATCGGATTATTTAAGAGTTTTTTATTGTAATAACTCAATTTTTTGTTATCGAAGCGATTATTTGAACGATCGTTGAACGACAGTTAGAAACGCGTTCTTACGCTTTTATGAACGAGATTGATGAACCATTTTCGGATGTTTGCGCCGCAGCTTGCAGAGGTCTTCCATTTATCACATATCGAAGTTCGTATCACGGTTCGATCAATGAATGAATAATCGCTGCATGCATCTATGCAACTTATAATGAGCTCGCGATTGAATAATAATAAGATCTTTATTAAAAACTCCTATCATTTTCTGACGTTTTGTTTTTAACAATTCAAGTAGGAAGAAGAATAACTTAGATGCGCGTAAATTTATAAAGGAATAGAAATTTCGGTTGCTTTACAATTTTTATGAATTTCCTCCGTCTGGGAAGGATATCCATTACGTGGAATTTTTGGTCGACATATAAAATGCCGAGAGAGAGAGAAACTTGATCGATATTATCGAAAACGTAGACATACTCGGCTGTTCGAGTTTCGTTCATCTAATCGTACTTCGAAAATCTTTCGTTGAGTTTCATATATTCTTCGAACTTTCAAAATTTTACATTTTCGAAACTAGAATCTACTAGGTAAATATTTTCAGGATTTGTCTCTAAATTCGATGGAATGTGATTGTCGAATCCATGATACCATTTGTGTGGCGATATAAGAATCAATATCGTAAATGGACATGATTTTCACGCATCGATCAATTGTAACCGTGATTTTCTGAAACATAAAGTTCGATTTAACGCGTGAGATCGTGCGTACAAGAACGGAGAAAATTGTGCGGCAAAAAAGTGAAATGATTGATCGAAACGATGGAAAAAATTGATCGGTATGAGGAATAAATTGGTGGTAATAAGTACACGTGGCCAGGAGGTGGATACAATAGGTGAAAAACTTAATGAATCGCAATCAAGTATGGTAAATCGAACGGTACCGACCTGTCGAGAGATAATTCTCGTCCCCGGGCGTCGTAAATCATCGTGCTACAGTTAATTGAATTCAAATGCGGAACATTGTAGCGCGACTCGTTTATTATTCGGGTTATCGCTTTTTCGAACGTTCGAATAACTTTCTGAAACAATGAACGTTCGTTCGTCGTCCATGGCAAAAGTTACGAGTCATTTTAGATCATACGATGGTTAATAAAACAGCATGGAAACAATAGACAGTTTAAAGATTTGGAACACCAGATTCGAATCTTGGATTTAACGAGTTAATCGTCGTCTCGGTCATATCCCGCTGACGCACGAATTTATACTTGAACCGATCGCTCACTTTCTGGGACACGTTTCGTTTATTCAGAACCGATCGCTCACTTTCTGGGACACGTTTTGTTTATTCAGTTTATTGAATACCTCGACGTATATCCAGTAAAAATAACCACGGCCGGAACAAATCATGGTTCGCCCAACGTGAGATCGCTGTTCAATCTTTGTCGAACTCAACCTGAACACTCCAAATTTGGAAAGTGCGACTTAATATACTGATTCAGGTGTTAACCGTTTGATCATCGAGCAGCGCCATCGTGATCTTCAGATTTTGTGTCGTAAAAATCTGACGAATAAGTGGTACGGTACTAAATAACTAAGTAACTAAGTAAAAAAATAACTAAGTAACAAAGTCACTAAGTAACAAAGTACCTAAGTAACAAATTAACTATGTAACTAAGTAACGAAGTAACAAAGTGACTAAGTAACAAAGTAACTAAGTAACAAATAAGTGTATACGGTACATACAATTTATTTATCTGGTGCGTTTGTAAGAACTATTACAGCTTCAATATTAATATGAACAGAGAAAGTGTATATTTTACATTCATTGATCCTTCATTATGCAAATTCTAATTGTATATCAAATTTACATATAAATGTGTTCAAAATTTTAGTAAGTTGTAGTACGATTAAAGTCCAAGATTTTCATCGAACTCGTCAAAGTGTTGCAAGGGGTTAAGTGTTCTTTCTCTTCATATAACACCATGATCCAATAGAAATGACCACAATGACCGAAACCAACCAGGTTATCTCAGGTACGATGGCGATTTGGATGTCGAGCGAACATCGGCGGAGGAAATCGTGAGTCAATCGAATGTCTCGGTTATCCGCTGATCCGGGGACCATAGTGATCGAGCGACTAAATGTCTCGGGTCTAAGAGAGGGCCGGGTCGTTCATCGAAAGAAAACGGGCAGAAGGGGCGTTAAAGGGGGACGAAAGATGGCGAGTGAATCAAAGTCTGGAGAGAGCATACACGCAGCGCGGTCTACGCGACCTCTCGCTTATTATGCCTAATGACTCAGACGTTGACTGCCGGAGAATCTCTCACGCATGCACACACACGCTCACACACGTTCCCGTCCACCTTTTCTCTTTTCCTCTGTCTGGCCGGCCCCGTCCGCGCTCTTTGCCCGCGAACAGGCCAGACAGTGGCCAGACGTCACCGCGTTCCTCTTATTTTGCCTTTTATTAGTCTCTCGGTCATTTGGATCGACGTCGATCCTTCTCTCCGCTCGCGGATTCTGTGTCTGGCCGAGGCTGCACGCGCGTTTCGAACCCGACGTGCGTGGAATCCGGGAAATTCGCGTGGAAGTTTTTCTTGTTTACCCCAACGCGAAAATCGGAGCTGGAAAATATTTTCGGGTCTGTTGTGTCGCGAGAACGCGTTTTCTTATTAAACTGTCTGGATATAACCTAACTCTTACCTAATTCGATACTGATGTAACCTAACCTCGATGTAACGTAACTTAACCTAACGATATAGCGCAATGACGTCACTTAAATACGACACGACTGATCTAACGTAACCTAACCTCGGTCTATCTTAATATAACCTCATGTAAATTAACTGCGAGTTAACTTGATAACGTATCATTCCGATTTAGCCTAGCCTAATCTCAATGACCTAATATATGCCCGATGTAACTGAACCGTGTATGACATAATTCGAATTTTGTCTTACATAATGACTTACCATGAGTTACAAACCCCTGCATAACGAATTAGTAACTCTAATTCAATTTGACTGTAACATAAGCTAATTTTGTTCTAACTCTTCAACTATCATAATTGTCACCTAATCTAATCTTGTCACCTAACCTAAAATTGTAATGTAACTTAACGTTGATGTAACATGTCCACCGTCTATTCCCAGTTCAACTTGCTTCAATCCTGATTAATCTAACTTTGATCCAACTTAACTCTGATTTAATCTACTTGCGATCTAACCTAATGCAGATCTCGCATAACCTGTTTACTTAATCTACTGTAACTCTTATCTATTCTAACCTCGATGTATTTAACCTCCATCTAACCTAACCTATTCATCCTCTGTCTAATTAGATTCAACCCTTATTAATCTAACTCTGAACCGTCTTAACTCTGATTTAACCTACTTGTGATCTAACCAAACCAAGACCTGTTTACCCTTAATCTAACCTAACTCTCGTCTATTCTATGGATGTGATTAATCTCGATCTAACCTAACCTTGGCACAATTAACTTAGATCTACCTTAATCCAACTAAATCCTATAATATAGTGCATGGTAATCTAGATATATTATAATGATCGTATTCGAATTTCGTAGAAATTAACGAATTTCCAAGAAGAAATAAAATTCCCACGCAGAAATGTCGTGCTCGTAAATAGCAAGAATCTTTTATTCAAGAGATTAACATTCGGTTATCTAAATGTTCTGAAAAGGCAGAAAGATGCGAATAACGGCGATGTCTTTTCACGGCAGAAACATTTAAATTTCTTCTTTTGTCCACCCTCAGGTATCCGAGACCTTTTTAACATCTCCTCTCGTTCGGTAGCGTTCTGAACGTCATTTTGCAAATCCTAAGTGGTCGGACTTATGGCGGCAATTAGCAGCTTAGCAACGGTTGAGCATCTTTTATAACGACAGGGATAATTATGTATTCACTTTTTTTTCTTCACTTCAGTAGCGAACTGTAAACATCATTTTTTTACGCGATTTGTTTGACCTGCGGCACAGCAAAAACCTCTCGGCGATTAAACGATATTTACAACCGTGCGGAATATTATAAATTACTCTCGTCTCTTTGAGGAGAATATATTTGATTATTTTTTACAAATGATCGAGTACTCTTGCAACGGTGTTTGATTTAATATTGGACACTCGACGGCTACGAGTGCACAATCGGCATCCATAAAAGCAGAATCTCGGTAAAACGGAAAATTGTAGAATAAACGATTGATTAATATTTTCATTATTATGTATCTTGAACAGAATCAAATCGGGTCTGTGAGGTACCGTGATTTATTACAAAAATCATTTTTCGCACGATCCTCGTCTACTTGCGAATGTTGTAATAGGAACATTACAATCAATTTAAGCAAGTGTTTATTAAAGTCTTATGAAGAAAACGTGACAAAATTTGAACCGATTTATTTTTTCAGAAAATTCTATGTTTCGACATTTTTTCCAATGCCTAATATTTCGAATTTATGAATTCTCAAATTCTCAGTTCCGTAAAATTTTCAAATTCTGCAATCTCCAGGTTCCTCAAATTTTCAAATTCTAGAATTTCTGAATTCCCTAAACTTCGAAATCTTAAAATTTTCAATCTCTTAAATTTCTAAATTGCAAACGTTCCAATTTCTCAAGTTTTCCAAGTCCCAAAATTTTGAACCCTCAAATGTTCAGATTCTTAAGTTTCCAACTCTCATATTTTCAAATTTCTGAAATGCCCATATTTCTTAAATTTCTAAATTCTCAAATATTCTCAGCTTTCCAAATTCGCAAACCATCCGAATTTTCAAGTTTACAACTTTCCAAATATCCAAATTTCTCAACACCCCGAAGTCTCGAATTTTCGAAAGATCCAAACAACAAGTTTCTAAAATTTCAAATTCCAAAATACCCAAGCGTTTAAATCATCGGGAATCGAAATTTTCACTTATCCGGACCTACGAATTCCGAACGTTCCCATTTTCCAAAGACCCCGAAGGTTACTGTCAACAGCGCCGGGCGTGATATCGTCAGAAAGTTGATCGACAATTTGAAAGGTTACCTCGAGAGGTCGAAACAGTCGTATACAGGTATTTTTACCGCTACGCTATTTGTTCTCCTCGGAACATCGTGTTTGCCACGCCGAAAAACATCGATCACGTCGCTGGAAGGAGATTAAAAGAGGACGGTGTTTCAGCGTGCGACGAAAATTTGCGAAAAAGGATATCCCATGTTTGTTCGTGATCGAGCTTCGAGCAAATTCGCGCCACGATAATCCCGTAGTCGATTTTTAATCCGGCTTACGCGGACCGGGTATCAACAATTCGACTCGGTTGCTGGCCGCGTCAGAGACGCAAAAACCGGCAGATACAACGATCCTCTTCTCGTAACCTGGCTACAACGACGCCTGAGGTCGGTCACCCTGGAGAACATCGGCAGGAGAAGACGAGCCGGCAACAGAAGAAGAAGAAGAAGAAGAAGCAGACGAAGAAGAAGAAGAAGAAGAAGAGGAGGCTGACCAGTCTCGTCCAGTTGCTGCCTCTGCAGCGAACTGCGTCTCCTTTCGTTGCCAACAGTTCTCTTATCGCGAACATTTAACTTCTTCCGATTTTTATTACCGTGCAGATTTCATTGGCAGCTGGGCGATGATTATGTATCGAGATACGAAAAATGAGACGTCAGGTAAAAGAACAGATTGAAGTTTCGCAGTTACTTCTCTTCGCGTCGATAGCCTCTGCTTCTCTTCTTTCGAAGATATCGATGCTGCACCATGATTGGCCACGAAGTTATCGGAGATTAAATATGCAAAGACATGTTGAAATGTTGGAGTTTCTTCTTTTTACCTCGGCAGGGTCTGCTTCTTCCTTCGAAAGTTAAATTGTTTCGATGCTGCATGATTGGTTAAAAAGTTGTCGGAGATTAAACGTAAAGTGGTAGAAGGACGTGTTGAAGCATTGAGGTTTCTTCTTTTTACTTCGGCGGGGTCGGCTTCTTCTTTCGATCGTAAAATTATTTCAATGTTGCGCGATGATCGATGAAGAAGTTATCGGGGATCGTATGCAAAAGGGTAGAAGAACTGGTTGAAGATTTCGAGTTTCTTCTTTTTACTTGGGCAGGGTCTGCTTCTCTTCTTTCGAAGATTAAATTAAGTCGACACTGTTCCGTGATTGGCCATGAAGCTATCAGAAATCAAATGTGCAAGGCTGGAAGGACATGTCGAAATTTTGGAGTTTCTTCGTTTTGCTTGGGCAGGGTCTGCTTCTCTTCTTTCGAAGATTAAATTAAGTCGACGCTGTTCCGTGATTGGCCATGAAGTTATCAGAAATCCAATGTGCAAGGCTGGAAGGACATGTCGAAATTTTGGAGTTTCTTCTTTTTGCTTGGGCAGGGTCTGCTTCTTCTTTCGATGGTAAAATTATTTCAATGTTGCGAGATGATTGGTCAGAAAGTTATCAGGGATCATATACATATTAAGCGGTCGGGAACTGGTTGCAATTTTGGAGTCCCTTCTTTTTACCTCTGCGGATTTGTTTCTCTTCTTACGAAAGCAAAGTTACTTCAATGCTGCGACATGATTGATCACGAAGTTACCTGAGGTTAAATATGCACAGATGGAAGAACACGCTACAATTTTTTAGTTTCTTCTTTTAACTTATGATAAGCTTGCTTCTTTTCTTCCGATGATAAAATTGTTAATGCAACGTGGTGATTTATCATAAAGTTACCATAGATCATACTCGAAAAGGTAGGAGAACATGTTGAACTTTTGAAGTCTTCTTTTTACTTTAGCTGGGTCTGCTTCTCTCCTTCCGAAGATAAACTGTTGCAGCGTTGCGTGATGATTGATCAGGAAGTTATCAGAGATCATATATTAAGAGGTCGAGAACAGGTTGCAGTTTTGGGGTTCTTCTTTTTACTTCAGCAGATTTGCTTCTCTTTCTTCGACAGCAAAATTGTTTCAACGTTGCGTGATGATTGGATGGGGAAGTTATCAGATATCATATGTAGAGTGATCGAGAACAGGTTGAAATTTTGGAGTTTCTTCTTTTTACTGCGGCAGGGTCTGCTTCACTTTTGCCGAAGCTAAAATCGTTTCGGTGTTGCGTGATGATTGATCAGGAAGTTATCGCAGATTGAATATAACAAGGTAGATGAACAGGTTGACGTTTTGGAATTTCTTTTTTTCACTTTAGCAGGGTTTGATACTCTTCCCTTGATGCTAAAATTGTTTCAAAATTGCGCGATAATTGATCATGAAGTTATCAGTGTGCGAATACAAGGTGGTGAAAGAACAGGTTGAAGCTTTGGAATTTCTTCTTTATCCGTTAGCATGGTTTGGTACTTTGCATTTGAATGTTAAATTATATCGACCTCGTGCGACCATTAATTAGCAAGGTACGAAAGATTAAATATAAGACGAAGAAGAAGAAAAACCTGCAGTTTCACTTGTTTCTTCTTTGTGGTACAAAGTTGCTCTTTTCTTGAAGATCTCTTGAAAATGCTTATCTTTCTAATGAACATTATTCGCAGTCTTGTGGTAATTAACTTGTATGGTAAGAGGATAGCAAACACGCGTAAAGGAAGAAGAAAAATCTTTACATTTACGTTTCCTTTCATAGTGAAGACTTCTTTTACCCTGAAGTTGTGGTTCCTGCAACTCTTACTATCTTTGTGAATTCTATTTACTATTGTCCCATGTTTAACGCTTTCAATGTTATAAATTAAATGCAAACAAAAGGGAAGAATCGTTTTCACGCCTCTTCCCAGAAAAAAAAAGCTTACTTTCCCGTGTTGATTTTAATCTCTTTCAACCTTTACTCTCTTCATGGAAATTATTCACGTTTGTTTTGCCACGATTTACTCTTAAAATATAAAAAATCAAGTACTAAGGAAAAAGAAAAAGGAGAGACTAACAGTTTCACACTTCCTCTGTATAGAGAATTGCTCTTCTCTTGAAGCTCTCTTGAAGATCTTCAGTTTTTTAATGAGCGTTATTCGCGGCTATACGATGTTTAACCTTTTCAATATAAAAACTCAAATAGAAACTGAAGTTGAAGAGAATAACTCGTTCGTATTTCTTTTTCGTATCGCGGAATTCTTCTCTTCGGAACGTGCAATTCATTTCGATCTTAATAGCCCAATGAACGATCCTCGTGATCGTTAGACCTTTAACCCCTTCAATGCGAGAAATCAAGCAAAGAAAGACGAAGCAAAGGAAGCTGTTCATTTATTGCGTCTTCCCTTTCACGTTTCTCCTCGACAGCAGAATTTTCTTTCTCTACAAGTTCAACTTCCTTCAATGCTCGCAATCTTAAGATATCAGACTTCGTGGCGGGTAGAAATCAAGAAGAAACTTTAATACATATACTGTATCTATTCGTCGGGCTTTCAAACTTTTAGGTGTTTCGCCGAGATATATAGTTGAAAATGGTCATTTCTCGCGATCTATTTTTACTTATAATGTATTGCTTTTTAAGTGTCGAAAATTTAGGGTTTCTGCATTGCGTTTTAATTGTTGAAAATTTAGGGTTTCGGCATTAGGAAGTTCATAAATTTTCAAATTCGACGTTGTAAATTCCTGTGTTTCAAAAATTCTGAACTTTATCGTCCCAAAGATCAAATTTCAGAAGTTCAAAAATTACAAAATTCTAAATACCTCAATTTCAAAGTTTCATGTGAACAATTTCAAAAAATCTACAGCATTAATGTGCTCAGTCTCCAAATTTTTATAATTCTAAGGTTCTAAATTTCCAAAATCCAAAATCTCATAATTCCAAATTTTTACATTTGATATTTCTAAAATTCCGCCGCATCGTTATCTTGAACTTCCACACTCGAAACTTCCACAATTCTAAGATTCCAAAAGCTTAAAGTTCAAAATCCCAAAGATCAAAAATTCCAACAAACCAAAATTCAGAAATTTCAAAATTCTGATTGTCAACAATACCAACATTCCAGTTCTCAAATATTTCAAAATTCCAAATTGAGAAAGTTGCGAAATTCCAAAAATGGTAAAATTTGCAGTCTTACGTAGCACGTTAAATAATTGATTTCTTTCGACTGAAATCGTTCTCCGCGCATACTTTAAGATAAAAGAGGGACGAATCGAGCGACCCTCGCATTACAAATGTCCGTAGTACGTTAATTGCACGTTGAAGCGACACGTGTCAGATGGATTTGTCTACCGTTTAAAGGATGGTAGAAAGTGAGGAATAAAATGTAAAGCTAGCAATTAGAGTCGCTGTCGCGTTTAGTCGTCCAACCGAATGGCAGCTGAGGTCAGTTTAGAGATTATCGGGTAAACGCGTCACGGCTTCTCGGGATCGCTATCGTTTCTATTTAAAATCGAATTTATTACGGGCGATGACTCGATGACTAGTTATCGGACTGGGACGTGCAGAGACAAAGAAGCCGACCAGCTGTTCGCCGATCCGCTTAATGGACTTTGGCAAGCGCGTCGGCTACTGTTCGTTGTGAACGCCTAATCCTTTCCCGACTATCGACGGGTCATCTCGTTAATAAACTACGAGGTGTCGATCGGATCAGATGTTTCGTAACCAAAAGGAACAACGTACGTTAAGATATAAAAAAGATAACCATACGCGTGTGCGGAATCCAGATCCAGATCAAATTCATGACGCAATTATGATTGTTTTACACGGAAATTTTCGATAGCTCAAATTTCTTAGTTCTCAAGTTTCCAAATTCTCGAACTCCCGAATTTGTTACATTTCCGAATTGTCGATGATCCGATCACTCGAAATATAAAACTCTCAAGTTTCCGAATTTTCCAGTTTTTATATTTTCCAATTTCCAAATTTTCAAGTTCCTAGATTCTCAAATTTCCAAATTTTCAAGTTCCTAGATTCTCAAATTTCCAAATTTGCAACCTTTTAGATTCTCAAATTTCCAAATTTGCAACCTTCTAGATCCTCAAATTTCCAAATTTGCAACCTTCTAGATTCTCAAATATCCAAGTTCCTGAAATTTCCAAATTCGCAAGTTTCTAGATTCTCAAATATCCAATTTCCTGAAATTTCCCAATTCTAAAATTTCCAGATTCTCAAATATTCAAATCTCTGAAATTTCCAAATTTTCAAATTTATAGAAATATCTCAGGTTTGCATATTCTCGAATCCACAAGTTTCTAAATTTCTATATTCTCAAATGTATCCAAATTCCTCGAGTTCGCATATTCCGAAATCCACAAATCCCCAAATTTCTCAATTCCAGATCCTGCAAGTTTCCGCATCAGCGCATCTCGAAATACCCAAATATCTATATCCCGAAATTTCCTTATTCCCAAATACCTAAAAAATGGTGAAATTCCCAAATAGTTCGCGCACATTCGTTGTCAACGACAGGAAGCTATAGGCGTCCGTCATCCCGCGCGAAATAGCTTGGCGATCAAGGAGAAATAATTAGGTCATAAATCGATGCATAAATCGGTTATATAGAATCGGGCAAACGTCGTCCGCAGCAATTCATTCGCTCGGTCCTCGAGCGAGATCGATCGACGTCCTCGGTTCGGCCGCGAAATTCCGCGCGGACTCGGTGGTACGCGTTTGGCCGACCGCGTAATCCGTGCCACGATCTGGACAGACACCTGTCCGTATTCCTTCAGGAATACCGGTTCGACGCGACGCGAGACGACGCGAGACGACGCGACGCGACCAAGCGTTCTCGCGCGACAGCTTGCGAAACGGCCGCGGTCGAACGCGTCTAGTTCGAGTCACCGATCGATCGATAGCGACGTGAAATACTACGCCGAGAGCTATCTGATCGACGAGTGGTCCCTCGATATATAGCCCCCTCTTCCCGTTTCGTGGCCTCGCTGTCTGCGATTTTATTCGGTCGCGTGGGCGATTCACGCGCACACATTTCCATATGTTCGTAAATACGCGCGCGTGTACATATAGTGACGTGCAAAAGTTTCCGGCCAGTGCCACTATATGACATATGTAACCACTCGTTATATATATTTACAAACATAAATAATATTCTTTTACGATATTATTTTGTTTCACATATCTCATAATGACATCTCATTATAATTAAAAATCATCTTATTTTAAAATAAATTGGTGTACGAAATGTCACTGACCGGAAACCTTTGCACGCCACTGTATGTATATCAATTCGTACACATGTACGTACGTGCATCGGTACTCCCGCGTACACGTGTGTACGTACATCGATATGTACGCATATTCATAGATGTATATCTGTATATTCATAGATATGTACATACGTGTATTTGCTCATACATGGATTGATATACATATGCTGCATGTATACATATATTTATACCTATGTATAAGCATCGATGTGTACACAGTCATACATACATGCATCAATAGGTATACAGTATTTGTACAAGCATGCATCGATATGTACATTTATTCATACATACAGTCATCCATACGTACGCGTGTACGTACGAACACGAATACGTACACATCGATCATACATAAAAATGCATATGCACATATGTACACCTAGGCATGCATTAATGCATACACACGTATATACACAATACGTAAATGTACATGCATTTTTATACGTACCCACATAAATATGTATACATGCATCATACGTATACACATTAATGTATACGCATGATCATGCGTGCATACATACATGCACAGATTCTAGAAGCGATATCGTACGCCCGGCGATATACAGCGATGTTAACGCGGCATTATCATTGCATAAGAGAAGAAATTCATAAAACGGGTGGAACGAGGGATGTATCTTGACGAGGTCAGTCCGTCTGACAAGCAAAAGGAACGAAACTCGTTTTAGAAAGCGTATTTGAAACGCACGCATCGAAGGACACCGAAGAAACGCTGGTTTAGACATTTCTGCTTGGCTGTCTGCTATATAAAAAGCGAACACGTTGAAGTATCGCACGTGTTTCGGAACCTGTCGACCAAAATATAGGCAACGAAATTTCACCCCTCGGTTTGTTTCCGAAGGCATCCTGTCCTTCGTTAGATCCCTAACGTATCCGCCACGAGTATCGCGACGAATGACCGAGAACGTTCATAATTTAGCGTGTTTTATTATCGGAATGACTGTGGCCCGATTCGTCGTTTCGTTGATCAGTGACTGTGAGATAAAAGACGAAACGGAACGCGGTAATTCCCGGAATTACAATAATTATTCGTGGCCTCTGCGTATCGCAGAGTTTATCGCGTTAACGATACGAATAATCCTCGGTCAAGGAATTATTGTTATTCCCGTTATTAATTGCCGTTTTGCAATAGTGTCTGCGGCAAACGATAGTCGCCAATCGCTGTCAATGCACTCGCAAGTCACGATTTCGGTGATTGTTCTTGTGTCAGAACTTTTTAGATCGTTTGAAAAAACAACTTTTTCCGTGATACTTATTGCACCGAATTTTTAATTAACGCTCGATTTTTAGCGCAACTTCGTTCGATACGGTGTTCGTTGATTGGTACCGACTTTTTTCTTATAACAAACGGTATCTGCAAAGCGAATGTTCTTTTTCATCGTAGTATATTTATAATATATGAATGACTTCGAGAATGCTATTAGAAATTTTCGAAATTGATTTGCTTCAATTTTATAGAATAATATAAAAATTATACGCAACCTTGTCAAGTTTCATTTACATACAAAAGTGGAGTAATGCAGCTTTAAACTGTTATGTTTGAAAATATTGTATTTTTTTTATCGTCTGGTATAAATACGCTGGTAAAGTTGAACTTTGAAAATTTTTTAAATTGTAAATTTGTGAATTTCGAAATTTTATGTCTAAATAAAAATTTCTGGCTCGAAAGTTTCTAAACCTTTGACATAAAAATGGCTAAATGCACAAACTGAAAAATTACTGAATTAGCGATCTGAAAATTTCTTAAATTGCAAACTTGCAAATTTCTACAATATCTAATTGGAAATTTCTTATTTTCCAAAGTAGAAAATTTCCCAATTTCCAAATTTTCATACTGTAAAATTTTAAGTTTCATATCTGTAAATTTTCATTTTAAAAATTATTAAATTTCCACCTTACAAATGTCCAAATATCAAAACTAAAAAATCCTGAAATTTATGAACCAGAAGATGTATGAGCCTAAATATTCGTAAATGTGAAAGAGTTTAAATTCGCGTCACATCTATACCGCTTCGTGAAAAATAAAATAATTGAAAAAAGGTTAAGGAAAAAACGTTTGAATCACGCGCGATTAATCTCGGGCGTAAATAACCGAGACAGAAAATAAAATAAAATTCTGCCAGACGAAAATTACATTCATAATTATCGAGAAGCGTCGGGAACACTGAGAGGGCAGGAATTTGCGAAATCGCAATAACATTTCACAAACTTTGCACAATCCCGGAAACATCGGTCGGAGAATATTTTTGGAGCCCGGTTGAAATCAATGAACGTTATTTCGACTAAATTAATCAACGACGATCGTCCGTTTACGTGTAATGACTACGCGAAAATTGTTATTCGATGATCAAGCGATGTCTACGCTTTCAATGGAACGTTTTCGCCTTTTTTATGGCGATATAACGGAGCAATCTGGAGTCCGAGTTATCTCGTTACGTTATGTTAACATGTCACGTACGGTGAAACTTTCAACGTACGTGACTCTCATCGATCTTTTTTTCTTCATGAAATTAGTGAACAAAAATATTTGTAATTCTTTGCGTTTAATCATCACGAATTATTGAACTTATTCTGCATTCGATAGAAAATTATCCAGCCAGTTTATTTTATTATTCTCCGGATTTCAATCTAAACTCCGAATTCTCAAGATTTTCAAACTCTTAAATTTCCAAATTGCAAACGTTCCAAATTCTCATTTTCCAATTCCTAAATTTCTTAATTCCCAAATTTCCAGATTCTTAAGTTTCCAAATTCTTATGTTTTCAAATTTCTTAAGTTTCCAAATTCTCATATTTTCAAATTTCTCAAATTTCCAAATTCTCAAATATTCTGATTTCTCAAATTTCCAAATTCTCAAATATTCTGATTTCTCAAATTTCCGAATTCTCAGATATCCAAATATCTCAGCTTTCCGAATTCTCAAGCCTTCCGAATTTTCAAGTTTACAACTTTTCAAATATCCACATTCTTTGCGTTTAATCATCACGAATTATTCTGCATTCGATACAAAATTATCGAGCCAGTCTATTTTATTATCATCCGGATTTCAATCCGAATGCACCGAATGACGATCGAAATTATGGAACAAATCACGAATGATATTAGCTGCACTGTGATATCATTGACTCTCGATAAATAATCTTAGATCGGATAGACTCTGTATATGGAAAATGTTAATAAACGTCCGAGTTCGATCCTTTTATTTTCTGTTTCTCGGATTCTGTTTTCGGAATATTGTTTCGCGGCGCGTGACTGTTGACGTTTCAAGTCACCAGACAGAAATCTGCGTCCATTGTTTTCGTTTCCTCTTTTTTCTTCGATACATCGATTCTGAGAAAGTGTTTTCAAACCTCGTTAGCACCTTGCGCATTCATTTATTCAAAGAAACGTATCCAAGTTTGATTAGCGATTTGCTCGTACTGTTTACCGATGCTGTGCCAAGTGAGACAAATCGTACACACAACGTGCATATAAACTTTTAATTATACGACTTAATAGTACCGGGACCAATATAGATTACATACACATCAAGCGATGTCTGCACAAATATCGCTAGCGAATTTCGCGAGTTACGGATTTTGTGACGCACGATGTCCGAACGTGTTAAAACACGGTCGAAGATCGTAAAGCTATATATGTTAACTCTTTGACCGCCATGTCGTCCAGATATGGTTGATGTTTAAATTTCTGTACGGATAAACGCCTCATTAAAAATTTAATAAAATTTTGTGTCATTAAAAATTTGTTCACTTTTCTAACTAAAAATACTTGTATTAATTATTTGGAAGAATGCAAAATAAATATTGCAAAGTATTGTAAAAGCAATTGGTGAGATTTATTGAACATGCAAATATGTACTACCTAACGCAATTTTAAATTATCGAACAGTTGTTGCGACCTCCATTCCAAATTCGCAAGTTTCGAAATTCTCAAATATCAAAATGCCTGCAATCACCAAATTTTCAAAGATCCAAGTTTCTCAAATATCCAAATCCTCGAAGATACGAATTTCTGAAATTTCCAAATTCTAAAAATTCCAGATTCTCAAATACCCAAATGCCTAAAATCTCCAAATTTTCAAAGATCCGAGTTTCTCAAATTTCCAAATCCCTGAAGGTACGAATTTCTGAAATTTCCAAATTCTCAAATACCCAAATGCCTGCAATCTCCAAATTTTCAAAGATCCGAGTTTCTCAAATTTCCAAATCCTCGAAGGTACGAATTTCTGAAATTTCCAAATTTTCAAAGATCCAAATTTCTCGATTGACCAAATCCTCGAAGATTGAAATGTCAGAAATTTCTAAATTCTCAAATTTCCCAAATCTGCAAATTTCTAAATTTCTTAATTCCAGATCCTCCAATTTCCGTATCACCGCATCTCGAAATACCTAAATATTAATATTCCAAAATCCCCTCATTCCCAAATCCCTGAAAAATGGGATAGAAAATGGTCGTATTAATTATTTGGAAGTACTAAAAATAGACATGACAAGTTATTGCAAAAGCACTTGGTGAGATTTATTGAAAATGAAAATACTAGCTAATGCAATTTTAAATTATCAAACAGTCGTTATTACAACTAAACATTACAACTGAAAAATGTCTTCCTTTCCGGTAAACGCCCGCGCAATTTCGAAAGACACACGTACGTCTACATTCACGACGAAAGATGCAGCTTCGGTATCGGTTTTATCGCCGTTTCATGACGTATCGCTGTTCGGAAATGGATTTAGATAAAAACACATGAGCTATGGACCCGCGTATGTTGTCGAAAATGTAGACGTCGCACGTGCGTTTACATTATCGTGCACGAGGCGCGATATCGGTGTTAATCAACGAAATGAATCACCGATCGGAATCGGAATCGCGAGGTCACCGATAACGCGTATAAACACATGACTGATATCGGCCGTCAACGAAGACACCGCGGTGTTGGCCTTTTCTCGGAATTTCTGCCAAGATTGCACGGTTCTTTTTTAATGAAACAGGACGCCACGTGTCGGATCGATTCTTCTTTGTTTCCACTTATCTCGCTGTTCTCTTGCCTTCCCGATGCTATCACGCATTGTTCGATGCAGGATAATGGAGTTGGATCAACGTTTTATCGAGATCGGCTCTTTAATCACGTTTTAGAAATCCGACGAACAATACGTATCGATATTTTAATCCGTTCGCCCGTTTTCTGCCTTTCTATGAACGCGACGTTTCGTTTGGACAATGCTTATGGCCTTTCGTGGCGATACAACGCGCGGCGATATAGAACTACTAGCAATATATATTCTATGTGACAATATTACAACGGGTAGCATATTATATATACATTCGATGTAACAATATATAATGGGTTGCTTTATATATATTCGATGTACCAATATACAATGCGTAGTATTATATGAGGCATAATGATAGACAATGTATGACAATATATGTATATCACATGGAGGTAGAACGTGTCATATATGACACGTGACGATATTGCACACGGAGATCTACGGTGTGTGGCAACAAAAAAAAATATTTGTTGCAGTGCGATATACGGTGTGAAGTGATATATGGCGATATATAGCGATATTTGCAATATACGGCCCATGGTCGATATACGATGCGTGACGATATGGCGCGTGGCAATATACGACGAGTGACGATGTACAATGCGTGGTAATGATACATGATGATATATGGTATATGATGTTACACGACACGTGACGATGTAGAACACATTACGATATAACACCCGGAGTTACAATACGTAGCTGTACAAAAAATACGGCGATATAGTGATCGCATAAGGGACACGACCATATAACACGCGGCAATACAATGAGTGATGATGTACAACATATTAGTTTGTTCGTAAAGTGATTTCATTTCTTCCCAACAGGCTTGGTGGTGAAAAAGTTTGATTGAATCTACGCACTAGTATGTGATTGGTACTCTACAAATATTGCAAGTGAAAAACACCATTTTCGGAATATTTTACTTTTTCGAAAATGCTGTTCAGGCATGAAGAAGAGTATCCGATGAAAATCGTCACTCGTTTTCTTAACAACAACGAAATAACTTTCTGAAAATAATATACATGCATATACATATAAGCGCCTGTTATTGATACTTTCGAAGGAACTTTTATCCCGTTAATTCTGGGATTCCATCAAGTAAACTTGCTTCCATCTACCGAGCAGATTCATAGATTCCTGTATGTCCATTTCTCCGATACGTCCATTAAATCATCGCGGGGATACATCGAGAAAAATCGCAGGGGTATAATTTCGCGGGCGTCGCTCGATCGTTCGCTGCGAGTTAGAGTCGTATTTATGAAACGGTTTTCGTTCATCAGTCAACCGGGAATAAATTATGGAATTTATTTGCGCGCCTCGATATTTTTCAGCGAAGCGAAACGAAAAACGCCGGGCTTAATTTATGCCCGCGCTCGCTCGTACTCGCGTCGCGAATTAAAATAAAACACGCGAACCGATCTCGGAGAAGCACCGCGATATCTCGAATCGAATCGAGATTCCGCGTCGATCCTCGAAAAATGCTTCGGTTGAAAATTGGTCGAAATATTGTCGATGATGGCCAGAGAGGGGGTGGTGGGAGGTGCAGGAAGAGGAGAGATCGAGAGGCTGCGAAAATTCGAAGGGTCGTCGACACCGAGTCGACCGGCAATCGATACTCGTCGAAGGGGTAAATTGTCTTACGGTTCGACCGGAGAAAGTGAAAGTCGCGACGGGTCGATAGACGGGCTAACGAGCGGGAAGAAAAAAGGGAATCGTTCGATTCTAACGCGGCGTGAATTCCTCGTTACTCGATTCGACGCTCGGCGCAGGCTCGACGCGTTACTCACCGTTTCACGAATCGAATGGATAAGCGCCAACGCTTCGTAACTTAACGTATCGATGGCTGCTGTCGCCTATTCGCGATTTGGTCGTTGAACTTTGCACGTCATTATTTTTTTACCCTATCCGTGCACGCTCCGCAGTAGGATCGGCACGAAAAAAATAGTGGACCTTCGATATAGACACGAAACGTAGGGAAAAATTACCAAAATTCACTTAGCAAAGTATCCGTGATACGAAGTTCGAGTAAGTTTGGCTGAGAATTTAATTTTATATAATAGCATTTAAATAGCATATATATAACATGAAAGTCTAATTTAAAAACTGATGGTATAATCTTGCAAGCGTTTGCAAAATTCAATTCTCAGCAGAATTGTATTAATTGAAAAATCTCTATTTCTTTATTAAAATATATTATATTATAGTATATTATTTTTTTTTATTTTTCCATAATTTTTAAATAAACATCCTCACCACGTCCCCATAGTCACGATATTTCTCGAAATTCGTAGATACGTGATTCGCGACGATGAACACATTTCCACGCGAATTTCGGTGTAACCTAGCGAGATCTCGTAATACTGCAGGAAATATCGGTAACCCCTTGATAAAAAAGCAGTATCGGTGACTCAAGCAGGCGTCAACGTTGTTTATCCGCTGCAAAAACGGAAAAATTCGAGCCCGTCGCACGCATGGCCCCGTCGTCGTGCATATATTCGCGTTATCGTCGATCGTGCCCGTCTCCGTAGGAGCCGGCGTTATCGATCGAGGATCGATAATAACCGAGGCCTTCGATGTCACAATACCCGCGACGAATTATCGCCGGCCGGTTCCTCTAATCTCGAAAATCCTCGCCGCGATACCGGTTTTTTTTTTTATCGGCGTCGGTGAGCGGACAACGGGCGTCGAGCGCGGACGCCCATCGCGGCGGATTAAAATTTATAGGATAGATATCGGCGTGTAAACGTCCGTCGCGTAGAAATATCCGCCACCTTTCGACGGCGTCGTTACACGGGGAAACGCATAAAAGATTTTACGAGAGCCCGTGTGGGATTCCGAGAGAGACCGCGACGCGTAGCCGGAATAGACGCGATCCTCGGGATCATCGAGGACCAGCGACGAAAAGGAGGAGATCAGGGAGTACAAAAAGTTTCGATGAAATCGATAGTCTACCGGGCAGGATGGTGCACCGTCGTGCGAGGAGGAGGTACGCCGTCGAGTACTGGCTGTCCCGTGCGACTGGCGCGTCGTGGTACGTCCCCTATTCTTTTATCGCCGAACGAAACAAGTGGCAGAGCATCCTGGTCTACGATACTGTGACGTCGGATGCCGCCGAAACGACGTGACGTTCTCGAAAGAGAATAAAATCCTGTTTTAAGAAAATGTCATCTTTTTCAAAAATATCATCTTCTTTTAAGAAAATGTCATCTTTTTTTAAGAAAATGTCGTCTTTATTTTAAAAATATCATCTTCTTTAAAGAAACTGTCATCTTTTTTTCATTAAGAAAATCTCGTCTTCATTTTAGTAAATGTCATCTTTCTTTTTAAGAAAATTTTATCCTCTTTTAAGAAAATGTCATCTTTTTTTAGGAAAACGTCATAATTTTTTTTTTCCAAATAAATTTGGAGGTGGAAAAACATTTGGAAATTTCAATATTGGGAAGTAATCCATATTTGGATACTTCGAAATTTGGATCACGTAAGAAAGTAGGAGTTCCGAAACTTGGAGGTTTGGTAATTTGAAGCAGTAAAAATGAATAAAATTAAAGATCTGATACTGTAAAAATGAAAACATTTGGAAATTTCAAAATTCCGAGACGAAAGTATTTGAAAATCTGAAATTGTAAAGATAAGAAAATTTAGAAATTTGAAATTGTAAAAACGAGAATATTTAAAAATATGAAATTGCAAAGACGAAAATATTTGAAAATACGAAATTGTAAAAATGAAAATATTAGAAAAATCATGAAATCGAAAAGTCGAAAATAGGAAGATCAGAGAATTACAAAATTGGGAAGTTTGTGAAGGAAGCCTAGTGTACCCTGACCTATGCGTCGGTTGAGTGCACACGTGCACGCGTGTATCCGGCTCGAACAGAGGACTTTGCTAACGACATTCGAAATAATCTGGCGCGCGAAACAGACGTGGGCCGATATCGGTCCCCAGGGTGTGCTGGAACCGGCGGACGACACTCGATCGAGCCGAAAAAAAGAACGAAACGAGCCTCGATATCCCGGCACAGCCCGGGAAACGACCAGCGGACCACGATCAGGATAGCTGGATGGTGGTAGACACGTTTTCGAGTTCGCGTTTCACTTTGTCCCGTGTGCACGTTTTGCTCGTGACATCGATCAAACTGGACTATGATACATCGTTAGTCGGTCGAGGCTTTTCACCGAGCGAAAACCGTGGCGGGGACACGCGGCGATATAACGACCGTACAAGAAATTTCGATCTTCTTTCTTTCCTTTCTATTTTTCGCGGGTCACGGGGTGGGTTACCTTATTGGGTCGTATTGGCTTTCGGGTGTCGTTGAGGATTTGATAATTTGCTGGCTTAGGGATTCTGGGAATCGAGGATGACGGGGTTTATGGGTTTTAGAATTTGGAAATTTTTGTGAATTTGCACGGGTTTCGGGGTTTGGAAATTTGTGAAATTAGACGGATTTCAAAAATTGGAAATCTGTGAAATTAGGCGGATTTCAAAGTTTGGAAGTTTGTACAATTGGACGAGTTTGGAAATTTCTGAAGTTGGACGAATTTCGGGGTTTGGAATTTGGTGAACGTAGACAAATTTCGGAGTTTGAAAATCTATAAACCTAGACGGATTTCCGGATTTGGAAATTTGTGAATCTAGACGGATTTTGAGGTTTGGAAATTTATGAACCTAGATGGATTTCATGGTTTGGAAATGTGAAGATTTCAAGATTGCCACAAGTATTTGGAATATATCGGAATTCAGAGTCGAAAATTTAAGAATTTGAAAGTTCTGAACCGTAGAAATTTGTGAATCACCTAAAATGGGGATTTGCGATTCTCAGGATTCAGAAATTGAAAGATCCGAGAATACAGAAACTCGAGAATTCAAACAATCGAAAACGTGAGAATTTGGGAATAGCATAAAGTACTTCCATCCCTCGCCGTAAAGTCCATATTTCGAAAGAGAGCGAGACCCTCTTCGCGAAGTTACGCCAATGTCCATGACTCACCGTTTCATTGCAACTTTCCCGATTCCTCGTCCACACGTACCCGAGTTGCATCACAGCTAGAAGATAATGTCGTTTTAAATGATAACCTATTCAGACCCGTCCGGTCCCCTACCGTTCGACATCGACCGGAGCCGCGTTCTGCGATCGTTTCGACGCAACTCTCGCTCGTTCGCGACGAAAGCGTGTCCATCCAGCAATCCATACACGCGTCGTCATCTTCGTACGTTCTCCGTCGTTGGGCGTCGGTTCCAGGACCGATCAGAAGCGCGACACGGTACCGGTGCAAGCCCATCCCCCGGCATCTCCCATCAACCGGGACCAAAGGGAGAGAAACGTAACCGAAAGGGAAGAAAAAGTACACCGTCGAAAGAAAAAACGAAATGGTCAGAGTTATCGCGTTCCGTCTGGACCGCGTCGCGGCGAAGTCGATTTGTAATCGGCTGCGGGACGGGGGTGGAACCCGGCGAACGAAAATGTGTAAGGAAAAAAGAGCAGAGGAGGAAAGGTGGACGAAAGAACAGAAGGGGCAGAAGAAGAAGAAGAAGAAGAAGAAGCTGTCGACGGAGGTGGAGGTTGCACCGGTCGGTGCAGCGTCTCGTCGCGGAAAAGAGGAGGAGGGTGAAGGAGGAGGACACAGAGGGCAAACGGGGCAAAGAAGGAGAAGGATCGCCGTAGAGAAAGAGACAGGGGAAACGGAGGACTCGCAGCAGCGGCCCTGAGATATGATAGCCGGTTATCATACCTCGGCCCCTCCCGCCCCAGCTGGGTTTTCCCCCACCCGTTCCCGTGTACACCCGTACCCACACCCCACCCTCTCGACCATACGAATCCCTCCAACCCGGACAGCGTCGTCTTTCGCCTCTCTCCGCCGACCCTCGTTCGGCCCCAACAACCTCCTGTCTAGACGGCGCGCACACACGAACGCCCCTCGTCGAACACGGAGCTGCTCTCGCGAGCGCAACTGCCTCGTGCGACTAACGCTGTCTCGCTTCGAAACCTCTGTCTTTTTCCCGCCGCTCGCGTTAAGCCGCGTTCACACCGCGACACTCGGACGAAACCCTCGGATCCTGCACGCTGCCATCGGGAATACCGATTGACTCTCTTTGCGCCACAGGATTACGGATTGTTGAAGATATGTGTGCCGGAAGCAGGTTGTTGAAGGTAATCTTATTAGTGAAAAGAACTTTAACCCTTTATCTTGTGATTTTATCGGCAAGTGTGTCAGACAGGGCGATTTAATTATCGTTGTACTGTTAAGACAGACAAAGTTTAGTGAAATGTTACGCATATTTTGGATATGCCAATCATTGGTGGACGAATTGCAATTAGAATTAAGTTCGCAATTGAATCGTGGTGAAAATATAAGCCAGATTTGGCGGATTGCAACGGTTACGTGCGTCACGGGTGCGGGACAATATTATAAGGCAAAGGGTTAACACTAGAAGTACCGACATTAAATGCAGACTTACTTTAAAATTGAAAATGAAGTAGAAAAATAAATGAAAAAACTCTGTAGCATCACTTAACACTAGGTTTACGGAACCCGTCAAAATGACGGATCTTGGATTTCTCTGCGGTTAGGATTGGACTATATTGAAGTTGTATCATGGTAAGAAGAAGATTGAAGTCATGCTATGTGACGGTTAGGTTAAGTTAAGGTTTCAGGTAATCAAGTTAAATAAGATTTATTTAAATTACATTAAACGAAGTTGGATTAAGTACAATTATCGTGTTTGATTAGGTTACGATAGACAAAATTTCTGTTCCTGAGTTTCAATGTCCAAATGTCCATAGACTTCACAATTCCAGAGTTTCGATGTCCAAATGTCCTAAGATTTCAGAATTCTAGAGTTTCAGTGACCAAATGTCCCAAAATTGCTGCGCTTCACAGTTCCAATATCCCAGTGTCTCAACAATTCGAAAATTTCAATGTCCAGAAGTCCAAAAATCTCGTTGTTTCGATATCCGGGAGTTCCAAAATCGCAGGATCCCGAGTTCCGAGAATCCCAAAGTGCACGGGAGCACGTGGTGCAATCCGATAAAGGACGGGAGCAGCTTCGAAGGGGAAAGTTAACGTTTTCGGCTAAGCCGTCGTGGAGCGGGGTAGTCTTGTACGAAACTCGCGGGGTAAAAGTTTGCTAGGTCGTGGATAGAGGCGCCGGGGATCGCTAGTCTCGCGTCCGACTAGCTGGAAACTTGCGACCGCTTCGTGGAAGCTCGAAAAGTTAATTACGTAATTGCATTACGTCTTAGAGGCTTGTACGGATGCTTCTCTCGCAAGGAGCAGCCCGGGGAGGAGCCTCGGGCCCCCGTATCGAAACACTTTTACCACGGAACCGGAATTTAATATAAAAGCGCTCGTTAAGAGCCAACAGGAGCCAGCCAGCCAGTCAGCCAACCCAGCCGGACGTCTAATGGAAAAGTTCGGTTTCGCTCGACGAAACGGCCCGTGTCGGCTCGTGGAAATAAAGGCCGCTGCATGTAGCGACAGCGAAAAACCCCCCTGGTGTGTCGTACAAGCGTAACTATCGATAACGTTATCGATACGCGTCGAACCACGATCGAAACGTTCGATCAAACTTATCCGATTCGGTCGTATTCACCGATCGACAACCGGACTTTTCGAGCTGACTGCCGCTGATACGATTAGGGGTTGCTGTCAACTTAGTCTGATCGACTTCGATGCTTTCTCGTTGCTACGTGTACTTCATAAACAACGGGACGTTCGCGTTAATAACACGAACATGTCGATGTTGATTTTGTACGTCATTCGGTTGCTGTGCTGTACAGGTACAGAAATAGATTGCTTCGGTAGAAAGGCGGAGTTCGACACCCGAATGACGGGAACGATGTAA
This sequence comes from Coelioxys conoideus, assembly GCA_947623535.1. Classification (NCBI taxonomy): domain Eukaryota; kingdom Metazoa; phylum Arthropoda; class Insecta; order Hymenoptera; family Megachilidae; genus Coelioxys; species Coelioxys conoideus. The sequence goes on along the minus strand of OX392455.1, from coordinate 8,284,346 downwards.
CGATGATGTTTTCTCTCTCGTGCATCGTAGAAGAGTGGAATGCCATCCTATTGAGACTAGATTGTATTTTGAATGTTTCATTTTTCTGTTGCAACTTTTTCCGCTTAACTCTTTCGCTCCCAAACGGGGTTTGAAATGAACACATCTGTGTATATATTGTATAGAATTGTATACATTTACAAATTCATTTTTTTACACTTCAAATAGGAGGCGTATGAAAAAATAAACAATTACTTATACACTTTTTCTTTTTTTCTTGATTTCTTGAAATTGTGAAATCATGGATCAGAAGTGGAATCCATCGATGGCTTTCAACTCCGCTGCTTTTTGGACAATCTTTGATCGCCTCGCTAAAGAAATGCAGCAATTTTAATTGCTATATCGAAGGAAGAAAAAGGAAACTCATCCGTGACCGTGTTAACAAAACCTTTAAGAGTTCCCTCAAAAACAGCGTTGTTAATTCTCTCCGTTTGAAATGCAAAACAATGTGGTGTCAGAAGTGAAATCGTTCGACGGTTTTCAACTCAGCTGCTTCCTGGACAATCTTTGATCGCCTCGCTGAAGAAAGGTGGCAATTTTAATTGCTATATGGCAGGAAGAAAAAGAAAACTCATCCGTGACCGTGTTAACAAAAACTTTCAAGAGTTCCCTCAAAAACAGCGTTGTAAATTCCTCCTGTTCGTGATCCAACACATCCACTTCCATCGACTTACGTATGGGAAACGTAAAGAACATGCAAGGATCGCATGTTTCACTGTTACGTCTGCGACGAATGGCACGGTCTATTTCTGCGCGTGTACGGTTGTTGGGCATGCCCGACGGTTACCGATATCATCGATACATCGTCAAGTATCGATAAGCCGGCGATAAGAGCGGGCAGCGATATCGCGTTGCGCGTGTCTAGGTCGTGTCGAGGGGGCGCATTCACGGCCCGCCGCTCGTCAAAACACGGATCGCAGTCAGTCAAAACGACATTAGAGGCAGACGGTCCGTCGTAGCGCGACCTTGGCCGAGGTAAGGTCAGGCGTCGTGGTTCCTCGAGGCGCGTCTGCAACGACGACGACGACGTCGCGAAACCGAGCCTGGTATATCGGAGTAGCCGTTGCGAGACCGTCTTGGCTTCGTCGTCTCCGTCCTGCTCGTGCAGCCTCGCTCCTCCTCGTCTGTTTCCCCGTCTCTGCCTCGTGTTCTCTCTCTCGTACCCATTGGTCGGAGCGCGGGTGCGAGAATTTGTCTGTGAGACTCGGCCTGCTGGTGTGAGACAGCCGCCTGGTGGGGGTCAGAAGCGTCTGGTGGTGCCGTCGAAAGAAGTGTGCGTGACCGTCTGTGCATCGCGTCGCTCCGTGCAACTCCGTGCTTATCCGTGATCGAGACCAGCCTCTACGAGGCTTCTCCAGGAAGCACGGAGACGTCCTTTGCCGACCGTCCGGCACGGCCGGCCAATATTGCGCGGTGGCCAATGGAATTACGAAACGCTTGAAAATCAACCGGTCGGCTTAATTGGCCTGCGGGACGATTATCCGATTGCGAGACGGTTCGCGCTCGGACGCGGCCACCAGCCGGCATTCCTCGCGTGATCCACGAGATATTGTTCCGCGAAACGGTGCAGGGCAGTGAAGCTGCCCGTCGCGCAGCTTCAGGGCCCGGGCATCGATGATGGTCGCGAAAGACAAGCTTCCTGACACCATTTCCCGTTTCCGGCACTCCCGAATTCGTGAACCGAGAATTTTTCGAGTTTTTATATTTTTAAACTGAGGTTTAACCACTTGCACTCTTTAATCACGGGCTACAATTGACGCACTCACGGTCAAAGTATAGTAATTCTTGTTTATGTTTAAAAAAAATTTTTTTTTAATAAAATTCAATGTTCAGTTTCGGTTTAATTATAAGATGCACAGTTGAGGATCACTAAATGTAAAACAGTCTCGACATTCGAACTTTCTTTAAACACCTTAATGTAGCAGCGAATATTTCGAGATGTCTGATGCATTTGCTGAATAAATTGTGGCGAAAGTGGTTGAAAATCGAAGTCTCGAGTAGGGACGTTTTCAAACTCTCGTCTGTACGTTGAAATCGAAAAAATCTCGTCGCAGCTCCTCCCCTTATTATTGGCAAGTGATGTCTCGAAAACTTTCGAACTGAAAAGTTTAATCAACTATTTTGTACATATTATTTTCAATTACTAAGTGCCACTGTTACACATTCTACTATGTTTAAACATCACATATATGCCATTATAATTGTACTTAAAGAACGTTCATTCCAATTGTTAGACAAATAGCGAATGTGAGTCGTCGTTCGAGTGTGAAGGGTTAACCCCTTGTGCTATAATGACGAGCTACACTCGTGACGCACTCGTAGATCAAATATGGTAATCGTCGTTCATATTTTTGATACGGTTGAACGTTCAATTTCAATCTAATTATAATTTGCACAATCGAAGATCACTAGATACAAAACAGTCTTGGTATTCGAATTTTGTTTAATCACCTTGATGTTATAAGAATTAAAAATTCGTTATGTGTGATGCTCCTGTCGAATAAATCGCAGTAAAAGGGGTTAAATTGACTGTACCAGCGTTGTAGAACCGTGATGAAAGCTTTTCCAACGTTTGCAGTCGCAAGAATTTCAGTTCCTAGAGTTTGAATCGTGGCAATATAGCGAGAGTTCACGGTGCGCCGCGGGCATGGTCGTCGATCGGTGCACGAAACGGACTCGCGTGCACGTACCCACGGGGTATATCGCATCGAACAAGTGCTATCGATCGCCGAGCGACCGGACGGACGGTCGATGCCGGTGCGGTTCAAGTATCAACCTGTTATAATTTCAAGGGTAATTTCACCCTCTACAGGGTAGAGTGGCGCACTCGAATTAATGGAACCGGCTGGAGCACCGTCGACAAGAATAATTCGCGCGAGTGAATGCACGTAACTGCACGCACGCGTGCGCGCGACCGTTCGCCCTCCCCGACAGATATACCTAGTATATTCTACCTACATATGTACCTGCACACCGCCTTTCGGGGATTTCGCCACTCGAAATTCCGGGGTTTTACCTTCCGCGCTCAACCCGGCATCGGGTAATTTCCGCGCGCGATACCGTGACCGCGCGTTACGCGAAAATATCACTAGCCTCCCATGGGATCTCTCGAAAGAAAACGATACGAAACAGGAATATGTTCTCTTGGTATTTCGCATTTTTGCGTAGGTCCTCACGTGATGCGTCCATTTCGTGCCTTGTAATCTCGTACCTACAGATGACGACTGATAACGATTGCGATATTGGGACCTGTGCCTAACCCCTTTTAGTACAATGGGTGTTATTTCACGAGCCTGATTTAGTACGTCATTTTAAAAATTAAATTAAGGCAAATTTAATCGTTCTTCGTCGAAATTAGATTGTACATGAATCTAATCTAAGATAGTCCAAAATTCTAATATAACGTAACTTAACCTAACATTCTGACTTAACCTCACGTAATGTGCTGACCTAACCTGACATAATATTCTGACCTAATATAACCTTACACTTTGACTTAACCTAACTCAATACTGCAATCCGACAGTATCTAATGATTTAACCGAACCTAACCTTATGGAATGCCTTAACCTAGTCTAATATTTTGACACAACCGTACGTAATTGAATCTAACCTTAACTTAATTTCCGCTAATTCATCAATTGCAAAACAATCGCAGATAAAGTTTCTAAATCAGAACCTTTATACAGTATTTGTGAACAGTTGGTTCCGAAATGGTTGGAACCCCCGCTGAAAGCACGATTGTCACCATTCGTTGGTACGTTTCAATTAAGTTCGAACGATTGCACGCGATTAATCGGGCGCTTCCTGATTTCGGCATTAAACCAGGCGGTGTCAGTGTGTCGAGTCCTCGTCACCGACGTTCCAGGATAATAGCGCACCATCCTGTCGCGGATATATCATCGACGGCACCGCCACGCGGATCATTTTTGTGTCGTGCTACGACATACCGGCTTAACCGGCTGCTACCTCCATCTCTTATTTTTGTATACGCGCGTATGTGTGCGTGTGCGCGCGCGCATGCAACCATCGACACGCACACATCGATATCGCTGCACTCGGAACACCCGCTGCACCGGTATATAGCAGGACTATAAAAGTTCGATTAGATGAAATATTCGGATAAAGAATTCTTTATTCGAAAATTTGAATATTCGCGGTTGGAATTTGCATTTTGACAAATATTTTGAATGCTCGAATGTGATGATTTTAAATGGTATTCGATTTGAGAAATTGTTGTTTAGAGACATAAACTTGGTTGCGCAACGTGAATTTGGTTGTTTGTTAAGATTTTGGATTTATTTACGAATAAATTCAGCGATTCACTCATTTGATATTTTAATGTTCGTGTTAATGGGTAGGTGATGTACGATATTTATATGAACACATTATTAATAGTTATATAATATTTGTATAAACAGATTGTTGACAATTGTGGCATGTTTGTGGAAAGAGATCATTCACATTTATATATTATTGACTTAAATTCATTATTAATATTTTATGACACTTATGTAAAAGGTTTTATCTGCTCGTTAATAGACAAATAAATGAACGAATAATTCTAGTTAGAAACTTCTAAATTTATTAATTATACGATTCAGTAATTACGAATAAAAATAACTATTCGATTTATTAATTATAGATAATATTAGCAATTATTAATAAGGTAAATAATAATTATTCCACCCATTAATAAGGTAAATAACAATTATTCGATTCATAAGTAACAGATAATAATATTAATAACTCGATTCAAGTTACTCCGGACACGAGATGTTCGACCAAACCGAATGACCCGAATTAATAATTGTAATTCCAAGTGTTCCAAACATTCGAAACGGCGGCAGAAGGAAAAAAATCCGAAATTCAAACATTCCCATATCGAAACACTCGAATTTGTGCAACAACCCTAACACAGAAACACGCAGTATCCCCGATCGCCGCGTGCGTGCGCACAGCGTGCAGAGGAAGAAGGCGATAGACGGCGAGTTAGGGGATGAGAAAACGGCGAAAGAGGGGAAGGTAAATGCGAAGCGCTTCGTCGCTGCGTGACGGCAAGGTGGTGGGGGTAGTTCGGGCAAGTTCGTGGTGGGGGAAATGTTCGGCGGCGACGGTGCTGCGGCCTGACAGCCACCGGACGAATTCAGTCTGCCGCTGGACTTGGAAGGTGTCGGACGTGTCGGATGCCATTGTCCAGGGTTTTTCATCGCGTATCAGTTTCCACTTTCTAGTTCGACCGCGTCTGCACGCTGCGCGGAGAAAAACAAGTTCCTACGTCGGTGCGGGCGTTCTTTTTTTTTTCACAATTCCGAAACCGGGGACGAAGAGAGGATCATCATCGGTGGCCCGTCCCTAATTTCGTACGTCACGCGAGGTCGTGTGTCATCGAGACTTTCGTAACGACAGTCACTGACATTTCGCTCCGAGCCAGCGGTGGGAAATCGGCCAAACGGCTCGTTTTTCTATCGCGGACCACCGGAGAAAAACCCATCGTCGATCGGTTCGTGACGGTTTTTGGCTACCGACCCGTGGCTCTCGGGTGGGTGTCGGGTCGCCGCGAGACGACACCGAGAAACCTGTCTGCTGATCGAAAGTCAAGGTCGTGCCTGTCAAAAGACGCGTGTGCCGTCTCGGTGCATCTGACCGACCTTCTGAAAAGACTTTGCCCTCGTCGCGAACGCGTGCTCGCACGACGGGTCCAACGATTTTGTTCTTCGTATCCAGCGATTTTGTTCGTCGGATTCGACAATTTTATTCGTCGGAGTGCAGAGATCTCGTCGGACGTCGCTCGACGAGACAAGACCGATCGTCGTCGACGAGACAGTCGAATGTTTCCGTGTTTTGACGCGGAGGGAAGAGGAAGTGGTCGGTGACCGAGCGGATTCGGAGTAGAGGAGGAAAAGTGAAGAGAAGTGAGAAATTCGTGGAACAGGCCGGGAAGTTTGAGGAATTGTAAGGACGGGGACGGCAGTCGGCGGGAGTGTTTATGCCAGCTTGACAGCTGACGGTCAGTGGTTTCCAGCACGTCGACAACCTGGCGGCACTGTTCAAATGAAGCTGAGGCGTCGCTGCATGCAGACGCTCGGCGTCTCCGTGAAACAGTTGAGGAGAAAGCTGCTTGAGCTGGGCGCACGAATCCTTCACGTTCAGGGTTCGAAACCACGCGACATGGCCCTTGTGGTATGTGCATTTCGATCAATATACCTTCTCTTTTCTCACGAGATGTCTCCTCCGATTCGAGCTACACCGAACGTTCGAAAAATCGTATATCTATCGAAAATCATTCACGACCGTGACGTTATGCTGTCGTGTCGAAGAACGTACACCGAGACATAGTACTCTCGCACCAAAAAATTTGTTCCGTGGCATTATGCTGTCGTATCGAAGAATTTATGCCGAGACGTTTAACCGTGTCGTGTCACTTGCATCCGAGAATTGGATTTTTAACGATCTGTCCTCTTCGATTTTAAATTTGTTAAATTGTCGCTTTAATGAAATAACCACCGTATTTCTTTGCTCCATCGAGATTTATTTCCATGGAATAACTATGTTCAAATTTAGTAATTTGCGATGTGTCAGCTTCGAGTTGATGTGTCAACTGCAACTGTGCGATCGTTCAATTTTTTTTACTGATCTATCACTTGTTTTAGTGCAACCGTTTTACGTCGACACATCGATTGTTACGATGAAAATTGATGTGTACGATCGGACTTGTAGTTTTAACACAGTTGATACACATAGTAGTCAGACACAAATTACAAGTTATTTGTTTTTTTATCTCTTCATTTGTTAGTGTATAATTGATTCGATAGTGTGCTTAGATACATTGAAAGTTTGTGTGATCAATATCGTAGGAATTATTTGGTGCATTTGCTGAAGATAAAATTACCTAAATTTTCCCTTATTTTGCAACGACTCCAGGATGTGAAAAATGTGTCATTTTTTTTAAAGTATCGTATCTTTCGTATCGGATGATTAATTGTTAAAAATCGTAAGAGGAGATTTTTCTACGAATATAATACATTACTCTTAGTAATGAGATCTTATTAATTGAGTAATTCGTATAAAAATGAAACGCTATCGTATGTAATTTTGCTAGGTTCCACGTTTCACAACCCAGTCGGTCATGTGTGAAATTTTGAATGGGGTTTTCACCCCTTGTTTTATTCTACTTAACATATCTCGGTTCCATCGAAATCGGAGGTTGGCATCTCGAAATATTTCCTTGTTAATTTGATACAGGAACGGTTTATTAAATGAGGGAAATTCGCGTTATGCTGGACGTACTCCATTAAAATGATGAATATTGGTCTGCCTATACTTTTATTATATACGTACAGATAAATTTATACGCATTTATCTGCAAAAAGAAATTACCATTTAAGAGCCTACGCTACATAGTAGTAATCTATAGTACAATGTTGTAAAAAGAAATCATCATTATATTTTGCATTAATCATCTTTTTAACGCAGCGACGTTACGTGTAAGAACGTTGGCTGCGATCTGTTTCTCGTACGAGGAAAGTCTATGAAATATGATAATTCGCAGGGAACTCGAATCGACACGTCGCTGTTTGACATTTTGGAATGTTTATAAAAAAAATCTCTATGACAGATGGCGCAACTGATTCTTACCGCATAATTTTAATCTGTACATCGCCACTTTGCGCGGATGACGATCGGTTATGCAAACATTGATCTTGAAAAGTTCGCCTCCTAATTTGCAATTTATATTTCTCGTACGAGGTATGCTTAAGAAACGTGATCGTTCGGAAGAAGGAAAAATCGTTTCTTAATTGACAGGGTACCATTGCCAGTTCACCGTTGCAATCAAAATAGCACGGACACAATATCGTGGCAATTAAAATACTTGATAAAGTCGGCAGGTATTTTTACAGGTTATACCTTGAAACGTACAATTTAATAAAAAATTTGAAAACAAAAAGCGATTAATTACAACAGTATCACTTATAATATGATGCTTAAGTGTAATAACAAGATTGGATTCAAGTTTGTTAAATTAAAATGGATGGGCTTTATACTGCCAACTAAATTTGCAGTTTTTCTATGTTTTTTTTTTTAATTCTTTATTGTATATAAAGAATGATTGAAGAGCGCAAAAATATATGCCAAGACACGTGGTCAATTTCGACCGTAATCTGGTACCAAAAATTTTCTGCGTTGAGGGTCGAATCGAAACGAGTATTTACCGAGGAAATCGCGATTGTACGATCGTCAGAAAATAGGGCAAACTTGATATCCGGTAGACGTCAATTTTTGACTGGTTTAATCGCGCTGCCCACGTGTTATCGCGGCCACTCGTGTCTCTCCTCTGTTCCTGTTATCACGAAACATCCGTAGGCAATCGGCCCCTTTTTAGTCCGAGACGACACAACATTTTTTGATAAGATACATTCGTATAATTGATCTGTTAACAATTTCTCGGATGGCATCCGACGTTTATCGAACATCGGTCGAAGAAAGAAGATAGACGTGTACATACCGTGTGCACGTCACAAGACAAGTTGTAGGAATTGACAGAAGCAAGATTATTTTTCTTGTTTTTAAATTTGACGCTGTAATTAATTCGTACTATAATTCATTGTAGAATGAGGATGAATTTCGTCTTAACCCATTGCACTCGTTAATTTCTTTTACCTACAACTCTTTAATTAACTTACAAAATAGATCAAGAACTTGATTTGCAATAAAATTTATTGCAATATATATATTTTTTTTCTTTTAATAACATATATTATACACATATATTTTTAATTTATCGCGAGTAGTATACGTATAAAAATATATATTCAACAAATCCATTTATCTTGTATTTACGATTTAAGAGAAATATGACGTCGAATTATGCTCGACATAGTATTTTAATTTTTAACAATCTTACCAAATATTTTCACAGTATTTTGTCATATTTTTCATAGTATCAAGTAATTGATACGAGTATTTTCAGTCAGAAAGATGAATAAATTTTTAATACCATAGATGTTAAATTTGTATAAAAATTTGAGTGTCAGTCCATGTATGGTGGCATGACGGCCAAAGTGTCAATACGTTAAAAATTGCAAAACAATTCTGAAACGTTTATCAAACCCATCGTACACAATAGCGCGTCCTGTATGTTACTTTACTAGGATAAAAATTGTAAAAGAATTCTGGAATGTCCGTCAAGAACATCGTATACAATAGCGTCAAAAGATCTAAAGCGATTCTGAAATGTTTATCAAATCCATTATACAACAGCACGTCCCATACGCCATTTTACCATGTCAAAAAATCAGAAACGCATCCGAAACGTCTGTCGAACCCATCGTACGTGATGGCGCATCCCACGCGTCGTGCAACTATATTAAAATTCTCGATCAATTCCGAAACGTTCATCGAGCACATATCGTGTCAAATATTCGACACACACCGTTTACGAGTATTGGGATACGGGGAGGTTATTTATTTAAAATAAAATAAATCTCAATGTCCTTTTGAATAAACTGATTTCATTATGGAAGAACCGGAAGGACGTCTGGACTGTTCAAGAATCAAATCGAGAGTGAAGAAATTTTTATAAGATGCACTCAAATTCTCAAATTACCAAATTACCAAATTCTCAAATTAGCAACTTCTCACATTCCCAAATTCTTAAATTACCAAATTCTCATATCCCCATATTCTTAAATTACCAAATTCTCACATACCGAGATAGCCAAATTACTAACTTCTCACATTCCTAAATTTTTAAGTGCCCAAATTCTCATCCCCAAATTCTGATATTACCAAATTCTCATATCCCCAAATTCTCACATACCGAAATTGCCAAATTACTAACTTCTCACATTCCTAATTTTTTAAGTGCCCAAATTCTCATCCATAAATTCCTAAATTACCAAATTCTCATATCCCCAAATTCATAAATTACCAAATTCTCACACACCAAAACTGCCAAATTACTAACTTCTCACATTCCCAAATTCTTAAATTTCCAAATTTTTAAGTGCCCAAATTCTCACCCCCAAATTCCGATATTACCAAATTCTCATATCCCCAAATTCCTAAATTACCAAATTCTCATATCCCCAAATTCCTAAATTACCAAATTCTCACATACCGAAATTGCCAAATTACTAACTTCCCAAATTGCAACGGGACGGTCCGCGGAGAAGAGAATACTCGCGAAGAATTTCTCGGTATCGAATAATCGATCGGTGGTTCGTTAGCCGGCGATCGGTTCCAAGGTTGCCGGTTGAAACGGTGAACCCGTGTCGTTTGCATAATCAAGAAAGCTCTCTGAAGCTGCGGATATTGAAGAGCGCGAAAGTCGAGGATACACCGGGCGGATAGGAAAAATAGGAAAAACGAGCGAGCAGCGAGCGTGCTGGAGCTGACGCGGCCAGCCGTGAGGCGATTCGAGACTGTACGATCGATAGAAACGAGAAAGAGAGAGAAGGAGAGAGAGAGAGAGAGATGCCGTTACACCGTCTGCCTCGTGTTTCTTCCGTCTGGCCCAGAATGCAAGTCGGGCTTTCACTGCAGTTTTCTCGTCTGGGTCGACGATCTGTCTCCCTCGCTCCCATTACGAATACTCGCCTCTCCTTTTCTCGCCTTTATTTCTCTCCCTCGCTCACCACCGTCTATCTTTCTCTCTCTCGCTCCCTGTCACCCTTTTCAGTCGGTCGATACCTTCCCGTCGCACTTTTAAATGTCATCAGCCCGATCGTGAGGTCGGCCTCGACGTCTCCTTATACAGGGTGTGTCTGAAATGTCTGGCCTCATCCTGCTGAGTGACGCGTGTGCCCTATTTAACATAACCAGCGAAACGGAAGCCCGATAAAGGTTCCACGATCAGTTTTTTTGGAAATAGTGGCTGGGTATTTTTAAATTGGAATGTCTGAATTGAGAGATTATTGAATTTGTGTTTTGGATATTTTGAGTTGCTAGGTTTTTGAATTCTAGAATTCGGAAATTTTTAGGTTAACAAGGTATCAAATTTTCAAGTTTTCACATCCCAAAATTCCTAAATTACCAAATTCTCACATACTAAACTTGCCAAATTACTAACTTCTCACATCCCCAAATTCTTAAATTTCTAAATTTTCAAGTGGCCAAATTCTGATTCCCAAATTCCTAAATTACCAAATTCTCACATCCCCAAATTCTTAAATTCCGAAATTTTTAAGTGCCCAAATTCTCATCCCCAAATTCCTAAATTACCAAATTCTCATATCCGAAAATTCCAAAACTACCAAATTCTCACATACCAAACTTGCCAAATTACCAACTTCTCGTATCCCAAATTCTCAAATTCCCAAATTCTCACATACCTAAATTCCCAAATTACCAACTTCGCAAATCCCCAAATTTCCAAATTTTCAAGTGCCCAAATTCTCACATCCCCAAATTTGCAAATTACCAAATTTCCAAATTCTTAAATCCCCACATTCCTACAGTTGAAATTCTCGAATTGTCAAAATTCCCAAATTTCAAAATCCTTATGGACTTTAAAAAATCTCATAAAAACAGAGAATATTATTAACACGTTGTATTCTGTTCTCTAATTCGATGTACTAATTTATAGATTTATCTGGCCGAGTTCATGGATATATCCACGGTTAAAATTGTGTATGGTTGTTGATCAAAATGGATCACAGGAACAGTTTCCACAGGCGTGTTGCGAGTAAATAATTGACGGGTCGCATGCGACCCGCTGTTTGCTCATCGCTAAATTAGGGGAACAAATGATGTCATTTGCGTATCGCAGGATTCACGTGCTGCTTTATCAACACCACGAATGTCTGGTTAAGTAGTTTTTATTGCTCCACGACAAATCGTAAAGTTTCTTTCTTTTTCGGACGACGCGTTAGGTGACCCTCGAAAGTAGAGGATGGAAATAACCGTTCGCGTCATAGTTCATTTAGTAAATTGAAACGTGTTACTTGTATCATATACGGGGAGCCAGACTGGTCTGCTTGCAATAAACAAAATTATTCGCGTAAATTACTGTGTCTGATTTATGAGACGTTGAATATCGGTCTTGCTTTATCGAAACAATGAAAATTCGTAATTTAATGCGATACGAAATGATTTGAATTTTTATATTACAGATTTGGAAATTATATTTTATTTAGTTTAGTGCTGTGATTGAACTGTGTCAAAATTTCTACACCCGAATTCCTAGATTCCAAAATTTCTATACCCGAATTCCTAGATTCCAAAATTTCTACACCCGAATTCCTAGATTCCAAAATTTCTACACCAGAATTCCTAGATTCCAAAATTTTTATACCCGAATTCCTAGATTCCAAAATTTCTACACCCGAATTCCTAGATTCCAAAATTTCTACACCCGAATTCCTAGATTCCAAAATTTCTACACCAGAATTCCTAGATTCCAAAATTTCTACACCCGAATTCCTAGATTCCAAAATTTCTACACCAGAATTCCTAGATTCAAAAATTTCTATACCCGAATTCCTAGATTCCAAAATTTCTACACCCGAATTCCTAGATTCCAAAATTTCTACACCCGAATTCCTAGATTCCAAAATTTCTACACCAGAATTCCTAGATTCCAAAATTTTTATACCCGAATTCCTAGATTCAAAAATTTCTACACCAGAATTCCTAGATTCAAAAATTTCTATACCCGAATTCCTAGATTCCAAAATTTCTACACCCGAATTCCTAGATTCCAAAATTTCTACACCCGAATTCCTAGATTCCAAAATTTCTACACCCGAATTCCTAGATTCCAAAATTTCTACACCAGAATTCCTAGATCTCAAATTTTGTAGACCCGAATTCCTAGATCCCAAAATTTCTAGACCCGAATTCCTAGATCCCAAATTTTGTAGACCCGAATTCCTAGATCCCAAAATTTCTAGACCTGAATCCCTAAATCCCAAAATCTCTAGATCCGAATCCCTAAATCCCAAAATTTCTGGACCCGAATTCCTAGATCTCAAATTTTGTAGACCCGAATTCCTAGATCCCATCATTTCTAGACTCGAATCCCAAAATCCCAAAATTTCTAGACCCGAATTCCTAGATCCTAAAATTTCTAGACCCGAATCCCAAGACCCCAAAATTCCTAAATTTGCATATTTGCAAACGCATCGAAACGTTTACAAACATCACAAATTCCAAAGGAACGTCCAAACAAGCGGAATCATTCTGTCTCTCGCATGTCTGCCACATTTTCCCTAGGGAGGCCAGATTTGCTGTCGACTGTAAACAGAACAATTGTAACAGAAGCTTTACGTGCCCCCGTTGATTTATATCGCGCCGCGAATCGAACGGTTTATCTAATCTGGCTGATTAGTATCGAAAGCACGGCCCCGTACGTTAGCATACGCGCGGTTGCACGCGTGTCCCTGTCTACGTGCGCGACGATGATGCACGTACCCCCCTAACCGAGACGAGCGTTTTTTCCGCGATGAAATTAAGGTCATGCTCGCTCGCTTTTCCGCTTTTTCCGACCGTCCCTCCGTTTTTGCAGCGAGAAACTTCGCCGACCCGTGGGAAACGCTTCCGGCCATCGTCGATTCCTCCACAGACATAAATCCCCCTCGATTTATGTATTTATGCGCTCACGTTTCTTTTTTTTTTTTTTTTTACACGACTCGCCAGATTAATTCGCGATTTTATAATCGCGATACTTGCTGTTTGCTTAGTTGCGCCGCTCGATGTTTGCATATAAAAATGGATGAAGAGTTTCTATGAGCCTCGAACGTTGCACGTTCTCGTCACTTTCGATTTTTATGAATAAACGGATAACGTGTTTCCAGCGATAGCGTTCGGGACGGTTTTATGGTTTTGTTGCGGGGAAGATGTAGATTTTGTTGGGAAAATAGGAAATTTTTAGTTAAATGTTTTCGCTTATGGAAATCGATTCGATTGAGTACGCTTTAGGAACAATCTTTTTAATTGTTCACCCTATTTTAAATTGATATTCATTCCATGAAATTATACATATAATGTTTGTATGTTGTTGTTAAAAGATCTACACGAATGTATGTCATTATACTTTCTACTTTAAATCGATAGCAATTAAATAAATTTTGTGTATAATGCACAAGAAAAGAGATAATGCCCGTATGTGTGGTTACATATTCATATGCACAAGTTAATCATATTTATATTGTTGATGGATACAAAAAAACTAAACGTAGTTGTGTAATCTTATTTTTTGTATTTTAAATTGATAATAATTGAATGAAATGAACTCCATTAACACTATACAGGAAACAGAGTTAATGGCATACATGCTCTATTTATTGTCCACATACTAGTAATGCATATAAAAAGCAGAACATACATGCGTAATCTTATTTTCTTTAATTCAGATGGATAGAAATTAAATGGAATAAATTTCATGAACAATGTACGAGCAAACAACATCACATATGATGCCGTATATGTATGTTGTATACATATAATATCCATATGTATACTGTCGATGAATGCAAAAAAAACAAAACCTGCACATACGTATAAGTATCCTTGAAGAGATTGACACTATCTATCTAAAGTACAATGACTGCGATGTATAGAATTGTTGGTAACAGGAGTATTGTTCGCATCTTCTACGAATCTAAAGAAAAAGGTAATTTCGATCGATCGATGCGCGTAGATTAAACGCGGAACGCATTAAAGAAGCAGATCCGGTATTTCCCTGAATTTATTCGGATTCGTATAACGTACGTTGACGTAACATTTTCTTCCCCGATCGTTTCGCATTCTGAATTTCGTAGTCGCGGTATTAGCATGCAATTAAAGCCACGCGGAAATCCCGTGAATGGTTAAGTAATTCCAGAAATTTAAACCAGTTCGTGCGGCGTTCTCTAAATCGTTAGAATCGTTGGCAGATCTCGTGCTCGATAAAGAAAAAAGGTGAGAAAAGGAATTTACGTCGTCGTACGAAGCGTGTGCTTGGCACGTGGACAGTGACGTTTTCGGTTTTGTTCTGATTACGGACAATCGTTTGAATATTAATCTGAGAAACTACGATCGTCGTATTCCGCACGGTATACGGTATAATTCTACTACGTAGAAGACGCGGGTTTCATTCAGAAAAATAGAGAACCGGTCGTTCGTAAGTCGGAAAATTTAGAACGTCGACCGTTTGCAAGTTTGGAGTTTTTCGGAATTTGGCGATTCTAGAGAATTTGGGGAATTTGGAGATTCAGCAATTTGGGAATATAGGGATTTAGGTATCTGAAGAAATACGGACTTAGAGGTATAGGAATTCAGGGATTTGCAGATATAGGGTCTTGTGGAGATATTTAGTAATTTAAGGATGTTCAGATTTGGGGATTTGGGGATGAAGAGTTTTAGCAATTTTGTGATTGAAAAAATAGGGAGATTCAGAAATAGAGACCTTGGGGAATGGGGAATTGGAGCATTGGAAAATTGTGAAATTGGGGTATAATGAATTAGAGAATGAGGAAATTGGGAAATAAGAAAATTGGGCAATAGAGAAACTGGGGAGTAAGGAAATTCGGAACGACGAAAATTAGACAATAGGAAAATGGGAAAATAGAATTGGACAATAGAGAAACTGGGGAATAAGGAAATCGGGAAAGTGAAAAATTGGAAAATAAGTAAATCGGAAAATAGGGGAATTGGGGAATACCGAAATTGGCATACAATGAACTAGAGAATGAGAAAATTGTGGAATAGGGAATTCAGAGAATAGAGAAATTGGGAATGGTGGAATGCGAGAATAGGTAAACTAAAAAATAGGAAATTTAGAAAATAAAGAGATTGAAAAATATAGAATTTGGAAATTAGAAAATTTGTCAAACCCAAAGAATTAAAAAATTAATAAATCAGTCAATTTAAGAATAGCGAAGTTCCGAAAACGAACTTAGATCCTCAGCAACACATAATGAAAAAAATCATTATTCTCCCCGGCATTCATGGTATAAAAACTGTTACATCGAATCGTGTTAAGTTTACTTTTGCCCGGCGGGTTAGATTTGATTTTGACCGTCAAATTAGGTTTGCTTTTGTCCATCGAATTAGATTTGCTTTTGTCCATCGGAGGGTAGCCAGCGTTCGTTCGCGTTTGCTCCATTTGTTCATTAGTATTCTTACGAAGCAGTCGTTTTCTGGGACGTGATTGTCGACCCGGTGTTATCGCGGCGTTACACTAAAACCGTCACGAACACACCACCGACACGCAACCCTTTCGCCACCGTTCGCAATACGCGCGCGTGTAATCGCGCTTTACTTTTCCTTCCGTCGCGGATATAACCGAGATATCGCCTGGCCCTGGAAGAGATTGTCGTCTCAAAATGATGAATCGTTCAGCAGGAAGGAAAACGGTTTTAAACTTTCCGCGAAACGATAATGGCTCTTTAAATACGCATCACTGCAAAATAAACTACGACAGAAATATTGTTACCGAACCGCGGTTCACCAGCGTGATTATCCCAAAATATTTAAATCCTTGCACTCGCATATCCTCTACGTCGTTCTGACGTACGGATATTTTTTCTAAACGAACATTTTAAACGGTTGAATAAAATATTATACTGCATAGGATTAAACTTATAACGTACGAATACGTGTGAAGAAACATACACAGAATCGTACAACGCGTGTGTGATCTCTTACGTAAAAGATATGCGAGATAAGTAATAAGTATATTGAAAATATTTACAGATAATAATGGGACGTTTGTTGCTTTGTTGTTGAGATTGTGACTTAGGTACGATACTGTTGGATACTGTGCAAATGTATGCGAGTTATGTGAAACATATGTGGGGTGTGTAAGAAAATATGTAAATAGTGATGGAACATTGGTTATACAGTCGTTATGATTGCAATTTAAATTAGTACATAATGTAGAAATATTTCTGAATTTGTTTATGAACCTGACAAATACGTGTGGAAATACACGTAGTCAGTTATGTGAAATATATGTGGGGTGCGTAAGAAAATATGTAAATAGTGATTGAACGTTTATTATACAGTCATTACTGATACAATTTCAGTTACAAGGTACTGTAAGAATTTTTCTATTGCATATTCATCATAGACATAGTATTTATCAGTTATGTCTGTGGACGTATATGTTCGTCCTGTTTCTGTGAGCATCGCCCTTGCATAAAAATACAGTTTATGTAAAAGGATTTTTGTATACATGTAAAATACGTAACACGTAAAAATTCGCAAATTACCAAATTCTCTAATTACCAACTTCTTACATCCCCCAATTCTTAAATTCCCATATATTCAAGTGCCAAAATTCTCATCCCCAAATTCCGAAATTACCAAATTGTCATATCCCCAAATTCCTAAATTACCAAATTGTCACATACCGAAATTGCCAAATTACTAACTTCTCACATCCTCAGATTTGCACAGAAATCCTAGGTTAAATAAAAATATCCTGCTGGCAGCGTCGCGCAAAGAGGAACGCGCAGCGTGTCCTTTGATCGCGCGACGATTCAAAGATTTCGCGGCCTTTAATCAAGGATCAAGGCCGATAACGGTAGCCGCAGAGAAGACGATCCCGAAGGAAATTACACGGTCGCGACCCATTTTGAATGGTTGGTTCGTTTTCGAGTTCGTTAATCGTCGAAGAGGCGACGGCGACGAACGGTTTCATCGCGGCCGCACGTGAAAGAGTACGCGTCGAGGCTGAAAGCGTGCACGAGCGCGTTGTTCCAAAGGACTTCTTGTAATTAACTGTCTAGACTGTCGACGTTATTATCTGGGCCTCGTTAGCGTTATCTCCGCCAAGCGGGAAGCGTCTGCTGCAAATTACGCGAGCGTGTGCACGCGGCTGCTCGTGATGTCCGCGACTCGTGCCTGCTACAACGAAAATTGCCACGTGCCTTTTCCACTACCGTTACCTCTTTTATTTTTCACCCCACCCGTTGCAACCGCAGCTAACGCATTCATCAATATGTACGATACCGATCGTGTTCGATCGATTAATTAATTGCTCCAACTCGGCATTGCCGATACTGTCATTTTTCTCTGCGGAGAGGTCAGACCTCCTATGGTTTTCATATATCGGTAGTTAGATCGTTAGATGGTTACATAGTTAGCTAGATAAATAGTTTAATTCATAGTCGTATAGTTAAATAATTTAATTTATAGTTAGATGGTTAGATAATTTGATAAATTGATAGATAGATAGATAGATAGATAGGTAGGTAGGTAGGTAGGTAGATAGATAGGTAGATAGATGCGCAGTTAGATAGATACCTGGTTAGATGGATAATTAGATTTGGTGTTAGATAGATAGGTAAATTTATAGTCACATGTAGGTACACCACATGTGCATGTGGAAATTTGAAAATTGAGAAATTGATAATTCATAAACAACAACTGGGGAATAACAAATGACAAGTAGCAAATGGCAAATAGCAAATGTAAATGTCCAGCAATATTTGAAGACGCCGATCGATGATGCGTAGCGAGTTGGTCAAAACAACACACATCGCGATATTTGTGATAAAAGTGTGTCGTAATTCTCGATATCGTAGAGTCATAGAAAACTCGTCCCACCCGCGTTTCTCTGTTACTCTATTCATGAATTTCCATTACATAATGCGTCTAGTGACCTATCGATGATGATTGCTTAATGTTTGTGGCACGATCGAACAACAAGAAGTTCTTAAATGCGACGTTCGCGTTTATCACTGACGTCCGCGACAAATGATGACAAATTGTTATCAACGTACATGTAACTAGCAACAAATTCAACCGACGCAGACCATAAACAATATTCTTTATCGTCGCAGAGTCGCGCAATTAAAACCGATACACTATCAATGTCTAAAACGTGCCACTGAACATTTCTCGATGTTGAGTCTGGATACGTCTGAACTCTCGCGATAACAAACTTGACTTCAACGAGCGGGAGTCTATGAAAATGTTCGACCAATTCAATTCGTAGCTGAGTACACGTCCTTTTGGCGATTTCGTGGGGAATTTCGGTACCCGGGAATTCGGAGTTGGGGTGTTTAGAAAATTAGATATTTGGGAATTTGGAAAATTCATCTATTGGGGATATATAAATCACTAGATTTCTAGAAACCTATTTTCAGCTAGAGAAGCTTGAAAAATTCTGGGAATTAAAAAATTTGGGTTCTCGGATCTTCAGAAATTTAAGAAATCTGGAAATTCGAGGACACGAAAATCTAGGAATTCGAGGATTTGGAGAGCAGAAATTTGGAGATTTCGAATTGTGGGAATCTGAGAATATGGCAATTTGAAAATTGCGAATTTGAGAATTTGGCAATTTGAAAATATAAAAGCAATTTGGGAATTAAAATAATTGAGAATTTGGAAACTTAAGCAATTCAGAACTTCGAAATTAAAAATTTTGAAAAGTTGGAGATTTCGAGATTTACACGTATAGAATTTGAATAATTAGGGATTTGAGCTTGTAAATTTTAGGAGCTTGAAAATTGACAAACGTGTCAGTTTGAATATTTGCAGGTTTACATATCATGAGCCGGTATCAAACGCTCCGTTGGTTGAATGCTAAATAATACTGCATGGAACACTTATGGTTCATTGTTTTCTTGTATTGGCTGACACATTTGGACGTCACAGTTCGAACAATGGACGTCTTATCGTCCGTCCTCGGTATTATTTGCAGATCGAGGACACTAGCGATAGGATGTTATCGCTGTTAGCTTTTTTATCGTCTACATATAAGGTCGTTAGATCGAACCCGATGAACTAGTTCGTCTAAAGACGCTCATCTTGCGTGAACTATGAAAATGTCGCAAAACTTTCGGAATGACATTAAGAATTGACACGGTTGCGTAAGGCACTGTGTTTATCTCGATTGTATAAGACACTCGCCCTAATTTCCTAGACCTCGTTCAGATTCTGACCCTAGAACCCCTCTAAATTTTGTTTAAATCCTCACCTGAATTATCTTTAGATATTTTGTTAATATATAATGTTTTATTATATCTGGACACTAGATTCAGGCCCTAGGTGTTTAGTAAGGAACCTAGACTTATTTCAGTGACTTATATAACACAGGTATTCAATGTAGACATTTAATCCTTTTAATATTTCACATTCTCCTTGAATGTTTTCATAACTCTTCTCAGGCTCTTCATAGGGACTTAACGATTAACAATTTGGAGACCTAAAAATTTGAGGGTGGAAGTATTTGGAGGTCTCGCAATTCGATGATCCAGAGATATGGAAATCTGAAGATTTAGAGGTCCTGGAATTTGAGGATGAAGATGTATGGGAATTTAGGAATATAGTAATTTACGAATTTGTCAACTTAGCGATTTAGGAATATATAGGAATTTGAGGACATAGCAATTAGGAACATACAAATTTGGGGAACTAGAAGTACGAGAATCCCTGAATTTGGGAGTCTAAAAATTTAATAATTCTAAAATTTCGGATTTCGTCGATAAATCCGAATTCGTGTACATAGAAATTCGAAAATCTCGAGGCTCGGAAATTAAGAAACTTGCCAATTCGAGTGCGTAAAATTTCAATTTCTCTGAGTTTCAAAATTTGCGTGAAAATTGTCGAATTCACGTACGCATCGTAATTCGAAGTCTCGGTCGAGGATGTTACCGGGGTGTTTAACGTTTCGCGTAACCTCGTCGCCGTTAAAAAGAGCAAAGGAATCGTTCGGCGGGCATGTGTGGTACCGCGGATGATATTAGTGTCGTGCCAGTCGTACATAAACTTGTAAACACGTCGCGTGAAGTATACATGCGGAAACACGACTTATTCCGTGCGAGCACGTCGCGTCACGCGAGTTAATGGCCGCTATCGAGCCTCGTCGCTTTCGCGATTTATCGGGCGAGATGGTCGACGCCGATTCTCCCGCTGCTCGCCTGTAAAACGATGATTAATAATATCCGGTTGCTACCTGGGACGATTAACGCGACACCTTGCTCGGGATACCGCGAGTCCCGGGAACTTGTAACCCGTAACGGGCCGGACTATGAATTATTTTTCTCCTTCGCGATGGTAGATTACGTTGTCGCGGCCACGTCGTTGATTGGTGCTGTAATCGAGAATCATCGTGCTTGCGATAAATTTTGTGCACGATGCGCCTTTTTTTCGTTACGAAAGCCTTCTACCGAGATCCTGGAGTTTTAGGGATTTTTAGGAATTTCTAGCGATTCTGGGGGCGTCTAAGGGATATTTTATAATTGGGATAGTTCCAGGGATATTTTTCAATAAAAAAGCATCGTACATGATAAATTTATATATGGTGTGTCTTTTTCTTTGCGAAGAAAGGATTCTAGTGAAATATTAAAGTTTTAGAAGTATTTGAGGCATACTAGTGATCCTGAGAATGCTCTGGATACATTCTAGGGATATTTTATAATATAAAAGCACCATACAGGCGATAAAATTTATGTACGGTGTTTATTTTTTTCGTTAAGAATGTCTTCCAGTGAAATCCTAAAGTTTTAGAAATTTGGAGAAGTGTCCGACTGATGCAGAGAATAGTTTGGACACATTCTAGGAATATTTTGCAAAGATTTAAACGATATGTAAAGATATTCTGTGAGTACTCTAGAAGCAATCTAGTGATTTAGGAATGTTTTTAGGATATCTGAGCACATCCTAATATTAATAACATCGTAACTATTTCAGAGCGATTGAACGAACGTCTAGTGGCATTTTATGGATATCCCAAGAACAGTGCAGGTATCTAGAAATATTCTAGGAGTCCTAGAGATTGGAAGGATATTCTGGGCACGTCCTAGGAATATTTTACGAAGATTCAAGAAATGTTTGTGGATATACGATGAGTATTTCGGACAACCTAGAAATATTTCATGAGGATCCCACAGATATTTTGGAATATTTTAGGAAAACACCAGGAATATTCTCTGAACACTCCAGCAATATTTTAAGAGTATAAAAACGTATCATTTTAAGAAAACATGAATTTTTAACAACTACAGAAAATAAATTTAAAAGTTCTAGTGATACTTTAAGTAGTTCGAAATAAAAAATAGATATTCTGAAAATATGCGTATATTATCTGCACACCTGCGTTCGCATTCTCGCTCGTCGAATTAAAATTCCGTAAAAAAACGAAACAGGGAGATAAATCATCGATCGCCAACGAAATGATTTATCGGCGATTTTCATCGGGATGCAGAGATTCGAGGATGGAAATCGTGTTCGGTCTTTGTACAACCTCCATTAGTATGTAACAGGATTTACCAGCGGCGGTAATATTTCATATCGCGATCCGTATTAAGTAATTTTCGTAGAACTCATAAATAATATTTAAACTCGGCTCCTGAATTGTACGTCGACCTCTCTCGAGATTCGCTCGTAATCGGACATCCCGATCGAACACACGACGAATATACGATCGTTAATCCCCGTTAACGAAGCCGGTGCCACGCATTTAGAAATCGATGATCCGCGATCGGTAATTGTCGCCTCGTGCGATCGCGAATTTCCCTGAAAAATTGCTCGATCGATAAATCCCGACCGAACGCATTTATCTACCTAGACGGAAGCCGCGATACGCGTTTCAGGCAGAGGCGTGCTTTGATATTAAACAGACCGATCATTTGCATTCGTTTCTGCTGACCTTGCCAATAATCGCGAACGATGCTTCGACCGTCGTCATCGTGCACGACGTTTTCGCGTTTCGACGCACGATCGTGCCTCGACGATTCGAACGTTTTATCTTACGAGACCGAATAATCGTTGCCGAATGGAAATGAAACACTGTTTAAACCTTTTATATGCAAATTCACTTACGCGAGAATACCGAGACGTATGCGCGAGTTTAGTTTCTCTCGATTCAGCAACCGGTGGCCGTATAACGGGACGATCTATTGTTCTCGCTTATTTTTAATACGTTTGAAATTCCTTTCGTTTCTGTAGATTTCGAACGTAATTTATGTAACGCTATAAATCAATTACGCATCAAAATCAGAGCGTTTCTTATAGTTTGCACAAAAATCATCCCGAACCGTTTAAATGTTATTTAACACTAGAAATACCATCATTAAATGCATACTTACTTTAGAATTGAAAATGAATTAGCTCATGATAGATATTTTGACAAAAGGTCGGCCATACAATTTTATGACATAAAATGTCAAACCCGAAACCAGTCATTTTGACTGGTTGGTAGTTCTAGTGTTAATGTATCTAGGTTAATGAAACCGAATAGAAAATGCATATGACTGGCATAAATGACGTATCACAAAATCTTTGAGACTCTGGGTCGTATTTAAATATATATTTGATTTAATATCTTGCTGAAACGTAATTGGGGGTCTTACTACTACCCCTCCTACATAATGTCTTTATCGTGTAAAAAACGAATTATCGAAACACGTGAAGAAACATTCGAAGTTTCTAAGAAAAAAATTGTTCGGTCTTGTAATTATTCGCGGGTTTTATTACTTGTGTCAATAGAACGATCTTTTTCGAGTTACCCAGACGATGATAATCGAGGTAATTGTCTGGATTTCATGTTTGATAAACAGTCTCCGTGAGGTTTGTATTTCGTAATGAATGAATTTAGACCGAGGGTCATCGAACTCGCGAGTAATGTCACCGAGTATTGATTTTTACCGGCTTCATTATGATATTTGACCTAAATTATGTATCCTAGCGCTCTGACATTTTGAAATGCGCTAATGTATTCCCGATTCATTATTTTCGTCCGATTCGCGCATGCCGGGCTCGACGGTAGCCGAGACACTTAATCTAATTAATTTAATGCCGCATGGAAAAATGCGAGAAATAATATATTTTGTTTCTTCTTAATTACATTGCTATTACGTGAAAATTTTGTATGCTGTTATTCGTAAATAAGTGTCAAATTTCGTGGTTAATTATTGGGATGAAGTCGATTGCCGTGTGTCATAAACGATACAAAATTTGTATCGAGCCACGCGAATCTAAAGTTTTATATCGTATTAAATATATGTCATCGATCAGAGTGTTATTTTGTTCCCTCGCTATTAATTAATACAACAGTATCCTCGTTTCAAAACTGTAAATAGCTAACGCAAGCACGAACACGAGTCAGCTTCGAGGAAAAAATGGCGAATTAACTCGTAACGAGGGAACGACGTGTTAACCCTTTCTACTAGAAAGCATTTTTACTGTTGCAAAATAGCAAATGCGAAATTTTTGTGATTGAAATTGACGAAGATTTTTTAAAATATTATTTTTGGATTTATTAACTTTATACGTGTGCCTTTGTTGTATTAACCCTTTGCGTTACAATGACGAGCTAAATATGATAAACCTCTTTTATATTTTTAATACGGTCGAATGTTCAGCTCGAGTCTAATTGTAATTTGCGCATCCGAGGATCACTAAGTGGGAAACAGTCTTGACATTCGAACTTTATTTAATCACTTTAATATTGTAGCAATTAATAGTTCGTTGTGTCCGACGAACTTGCTGAATAAATCGTAGCACAAGAGGTTAACCCTTTGCACTCGAGCGGCGCCTCTCACTCGTCATTTAATTTAATTAAACAATTTTAAATAAATTTATAGTATTATACACCTGGCGTTCAAACACGGTGAAACAGGCAATATTGGCGATTAATAATAAAAAATAATGATTTCCTTAAAATTCATCGAACTTTTCAACTAGAAAATTTTACAACCGCCGTTTGCAAACAATGAAAATGCTTTCGAGTGCAAAGGGTTAATATTCCCGCGGTGTCGAGTTCGCCAGGACGATAGAAGTCGTCGCGGTGTCGATATCGTTGGTCGATCGGGCGCGGACCAGAATCCGCTCTCGGCAGACTGTCGGAATCGCGCGGATTCTTGGCTCGGTCGCGTTTGTTTGGCCTTAAGGTCGTCCCGATAACGAGTCGCTTACGTCAGTGGAGAAACAGCCGACGTATCCTCCTCTCGCCCCGTCGCGATTCTCTCTGACGCACGATTCCTCTTCTGTTTCGTTCGTCTAGCGGATCCCGATCGTCCTATCTTGGCCCTGTCCTCGGTCTCTAGCCGGGAATAGAGAGGCCGATCAGCCGCGAGCCGACGGCGAGACGCGGAGCGGAGCCGCGCGGAGCCGAGCCGCGCGTCACATCACGACGGAACTGAACCGTCTGCTGGCCTTGGACGATAACGATAATTGACACAGGCAGATTACACGCGACGAATGTCTAGCCGACACGTTGCTAGATCGACGCTGATGCTCGCCTCAATCGAGATTAATAGACCCGTTTATGGCGGTTCTAGCTAACGAGTCTGCGGTTAGTCTCGCATCGAATCGACACTTCGACGGATTTCGACGTTTGAGCATTTCGGAAATTCGCGGATTTAGGGCGTTTAGGGATGTACAGGTAGAGCGATACGAGAGTTTACTGATCTCGCGAGTCGAGTCTTGGAATTTTGAGATCGGAGTTCTGGGAAGACGGAGATGGTGGATCTGTGACTTTGGGAATATGGTTATGTCGATGTGGGAGACCCGGGGAGTCTAGGGGATTCGAAAATTTGAGAATTTGCAAAATCGGAACTTCGGGAATGTGCGAGGTAAAGGGTGGAGATTAGGGGATTTTGATATTCGGGGTAGGAAATTTTCAGCATGTGGAGGCAATGGATTTGTGAGTTTGGAAATTTGGACATTTGTTCATTTAAGGGGACCGGGTGGGTGGTCTAGGGAATTTGGACATTTGAAAATTTCGGAATGTGGTGATTTGAAAGTAGAAATTTGGAAAATCGGTAATAGGAAATTCTAGAAATGTGGAGATAGTAAATTTGGGTGTCCAGGAATTTGAAGGTAGGAAATTTGGGAATATAGAGATTTGGGAATCTGGGGAATCTAGATGACCTGTGGATTTGGGAATTTGACGATTGGAAACTTTAGAAATCAAAAAATTTGGGAACGTGGAGATTTCGGGATTTGAACATCCAGTGGTTCTAGGGGATTTCGAAGTGTAGAGTATTCGATCAGCTAGGGTATAGAATGTATTTGGGACTATAGTATTTGATAGTATAAGATATTCGGCGATCTAAGGGATGTAGAGATCCAGAAAGATCGGAGATCTAGGGAATTTCGGAATTAAAGATTACATAACATGGAAATTCCCCACTTTATAAAATTCGATTATTGAAAAATGGAAGATCTCAAACTGTGAGAATTTCAGATTTCAAGTGATTTAGCACTAGAACTACCATCCACTCAAAGTGACTCATTCTAGATTTCACATTTTATGTTACAAAATTTTGTTGCGATCCTTTCGTCCAAATATTTGCGATATTTTATTGAGGTTAAGAATCGTTGATCACTTTAGTCGCGACTAAAGTACTTATCATTTTTCCACTGTACTCACAATTTAAAAGCAAGTCTGCATTTAATCCTGGTAGTCATAGCGTTAAAGATTTAAATACCTGTAGATCTGGAAATTGGCAAATTCAAACTACGATAAATTGCAAATTTAGTGAAAAAGACGTCGCAGGTACTTACCGTCGAGATCATTCACGTGCAGAATCTTTGAAACGGTTTCGCGTCCTCCATTCCGTGTTCCCGCGAGAAGAATAAGTAGTAATTAGTATTTTCCATGGTTTCAACGGTGGCTATTTATAAACCGTGCAGGATCGATGCTCGTAACCGTTCGCGGCGTGTAATGATTTCAATTTTACCAAGCCGCTTCCGCCCGATCGAGATCAAGGATTGAGAAAATTCAGCGTGGAACGACCGGTGCAAAACGGCCCGTAAAGGATTCACTTTCGATGGCCTCACACGAGCAGACACGGTTCCGCTGCTCTATAACGGTGTACGTTTTTACGCGGAGTTGCCTTCAAAGACCTACGACAACTGCGATAATCGGACTTTTCGCTCGTCATTCAACCCTTCATGCTCGTGCTCAATATCAAACGCGCATTCTAATTCCGTCGATGACGTGTTTTCTGCGTTTCTGTTAAATCGCGGGGTACTTTTATCGATATCTTGTTATTGATCGCTCGCTTTGGGAATTTTATTTATAGGGATTACATAACGGTCGCGTGCATTATTATAGTTCTATTTTAAGTACTGTAGTAATGGTATCATAGAAATAGTAATTTCGATACACCTATTGTGGTACCGTTTTAATAATGATACCGTGGTCTATTTAAACAGAAGTATAATTCTATACCAATGTTGTATCGCTTCGTTCCTTTACTATATTAGTGTCTGATTGCTCTGTTATTTCAGTAATTTACACCTCTGTTGTACTTCTGTGTTAGTGTTTCGTTATGCTGTTATCTATTTCATTATACTATACACTAGCTTTACTACGTGCCTATACTACTATTTCACTCTTTTGTTGTACAGTTATTTTAGTGTTTCATTATGCTGCTATTCTACTATTTCATTATAGTATTCGTTGATTCTACTACTCTATCGTGAGTAGACCTTTACGCACGAACTAAAAAACGATAGAAATCATTCACTCTACTCAGATATTTCAATATGTCTAGACACAACATCCGTTGATATCATTTGTAAATAAGATTATATAATTTCCTGTTTAGCATTTATGAATATGATTATATAATTATAAAATTGATAATCCAGAATATAAAATGAGAGCGTAGATAAGGTTGAAAATTATCTAGAGGATTAGCAACGATTTAGCGATCGAACAAGTACGTGTACGATATCGACTTTCGAAGCTACAAATTATGGAGGCTGATTTTTCGAACAAAAAATTACGATATCAACAATCGATTCGCTATTAACGCCACGGTTTGAAACGTTCCGAGATGTTAGTAGTACGTCAACTGAAATTTTTTCTGCGGCTGCATGTCTGCACCGAGGCTTATCCTAGTTACCGAGGCCGGTGCAACTGGTGCATCGTATCGTCAGTGCATTGCCCTCGTGACGCGAATATGCTTCTCGATCGATTTGCCTCGACCACGGCTCGAATCGTTCCTCCTAGCTTGAAAATTCTCCACTGTTATACCGTCACGATCATCTGGAACGCTTTTCTTGCGTCCATTTCGCAGTTATGTCATTATTCCACGACGCTTTAACTCGTGCGAGCACCACGACGTCGACCCACACCCGAATACTACACGATTAACAATAAAATTACCGATATATAATGCACAATTATTTTGATATTGAAAATGACGGTGAAAAATAAGCGAACAAACTATTAAACATAAATGAATACATTTATAGATTCTTTATCTTGATGATAATCAGTATAAATATGAAGAAAACCGGCTTAACAAATTTTGCCGTTTAAAGTAGAAAATTTGTCGAAGGGTCATTTGACCCATTTGTTGGTTTTAGTGTTACATAATCAACCCGACGAAAGACAAAAGAAATTTCTAATAAACTTACCTTCTTAACACTTTGATCGCCACGTCATCCATATGTGGGTGACGTTTAGATTTCCATATGAATCAATCATCTACTTAGTAAGAATTTGTTCATTTTTATCTAATTAATCTAGTAGTAATTACTTGGATCGATGGATAATAAATAAAGGAAAATATTGTGAACATATTTCTTAGGATTTATTAACACTAGAACTACCAACCAGTCAAAATGATTGGTTTCCGGTTTGATATTTTTTATTACAAAATTTTTATGCCATCGTTTTGTCCAAATGTCTATCATGTTTTATTGAGATAATGAATGGTTGTATATGTCAGGTGATGCTGCAATATTTATTTATTTATTTTTAGGTTTGAAGTAAGCATGCATTTAATTCCGATACTTCTGGTGTTAATCATAAAAGTACTATCTAGTTAAATTTTCAACTGCGTTAGCATTTTGCCCATGGCAAACCATTTTATGTTGAAATATTATTTAGAGCGGATAAGTTGAGTTGTATAACCCCGTTTAACGTATGTTCCGCGGTAAAATATTATAGTGACAATGGTATTAATGAAAAATTAATCAGTATCGATATTTACTGCAATTATGTACGTTTATTATTGTCACTGCCCCCATGGCGCCGTCGCCAAGTCGAGAGTCGGTCACACATGACCCCCATGGCAGTCAACGTGTTAATGCAATTACGAGTCTCGAATACGAAAAATTTCTGCGAAAACATTCGACGGATAAACGTTCTCAAACAGAACGTTCAAACATACCGATTAACACCATGAAACGGTACACGCAATGCGAAGCATCGATTCGTTTGTATTTGCTCAAGATTAATTCGTTTTATTTTACGCGCGCGTTCGTTCCGCGGTTAACGTAAAACGTTCAAAGGAAAACAAAAAGTGCAGGAACGTCCAATGTTTTCTACATACTGTGACTCTTCGCAAGAATTTGACGCACCAGGTTCATTTAAGTTCGTCCGATAACGCTAATCGCCAATTTGTTATTACTCCGTTATTATTATCGTTGATACATTCTTGTCATTAACGCATTACAGATTACTTGAATTTTTTAAAATTCGTAAAGTAGCTGCGCGCGAGAGATCGATAATCATCGCTGTAGCGGATTTCTTTACAACATATACGGGGATTATAATTGATTTAACGAGCCGTACACAAGGTAAAATGCAGGCTGCGAGTGCAGAGCATCGATTGGTCGAAAATCCGACGGAAAATGGCCACAGAAGAGAGCGGCGTTGGAGCGTTCCGCTCGAAAAACGAGGCGGCACCGGTGCACGCGTTGTCCCGATGCTCGATAACGAGGCCTCGATAATCCGTGACGATTCAGACAGACAATCGGTGGTCGTAGCGGCACGTTATCGTCTCGAACAGGCCACGGAAAGTCGGATGCGTTCGAATTCCGCCGTTTAATCGACTCGCCGACGTCGATCCATCTGGAACTCGCTGGCTTGTTTGTCGAGAACTCGACCCGCGACGTTGATAAAGCCTCGATTCACCCTGAGCTGCCTCAACAAAGCCAAATAATGGATACCGTTGCCGATCCTGTCCTCCTCGACCGATCGCTCTTCAGTCTGTCACGATATTGCCCACGGATATCAGATTCCCGTTACAAACACGGCGATATAGCGAAAGGGATTGAAATTCGGAACATTCGAAGTTATATATTCGTTCACAAATTTTGTCTACGTTATTACCCACGGATACGAGATTCTCGTTGCAAACACGGCGATATAGCGAAAGGAATTGATATTCGGAACATTTGAGGACTTATGCATTCACAAATTTCTGGAACACCAAATTTGTAGCTCAACAAATTTCTAGATCTCTCTTCCTAAATTTACATATTCCTAAATTATCAAATTTCTAGACTCCCATTTCTGAATGCCCAAATTCCTAAATCACTAAATCTATGGACAATATCCCTAGATACCGACATTTTTAGATCCCCATACCTAGATTCACATGTGCTCAGATTTCCAAATTTCCAGATACCCATTCATAGATCCCCAAACTACCACATTTTTAGTGTATATCCCTAGATTTATATATCTTTGCATCCCACTAGGTCACTAAATTTCTACACTATCATCTTTAAATTCATATATGCTTATATGCCCATATGTCTGGGCTCCCATCCCTTGATTTACATATTTCTAGATACCAACTATCCAGATACCTATCCGTAGATTTGCACAATCGTAGTTCTTCATATTCCTAGATTCCCGAACTCATAATCCATATCCAAATTCATAATTTACGTCCAAATTCGTAATAAATATCCATATTCTTAATCCATACCCAAATTCTTAATTCATCTCCAAATTATTAATCCTTCCGCACATTCTTAATCCACATGCAAATTCTTAAGTGTTGTCCAAATTCTTGATCCATCCCCCCATTCTTAATCCAGTTGTAAATTCTTAATTGTTATCCAAATTCTTGATCCATCCCCAAATTCTTTTATCCATACCCGAACTCTTAATTCATCTCCAAATTATTAATCCTTCCCCACATTCCTAATCCATATACAAATTCCTGATTCACCCGCAAAAATGTCGAAGCTGAAAGGTCCGTGAAGTATCGACGATCGTCAGAAAGAGGGAAAACAGATTTGCTCTTGACTGTAGCGCGTAATTATTTGCAAGATCGAGAGAATTGGAACAACGAGCAAAGTGTGTGTGGCGCGGTTTCGCTCGTACGCGTATAGGTCAACGGCGATTTGTGAAACGTCGCACGCCCCAGAAACACTGACTCCGAGATACCCCCAGGAAGCAATTAACGAGCGCCAAGTTCATTATTCCAGCGTACGAAATTGTTCGTAAAAGCCGGCGGCGTTTTCTCCCGCGACGATTGTTATTGCCGTATCCCACCCGGCCCCATTTTTTTTTATCAACGAAACGCTCGCTGCTTGCACGTTTCGATTGCGCGCGTTGTTAAAAGGCTGTGCGCGACGTCTCGACGGAATTAATCGTCGCCCGATAAAACCGCGATAACGAGATCGGACGGGGAAAAGTTTCTTTTTTTACGCGCGTACGTCTCTTCCGACGTGCCGGCGATAAAAAGGAAAAAATGAGTAAGCACGAAGCGGGAAACACGAACGATCGAGACTCTTTGTACGATTATTACACGGGGTTATCGCTGCACGAAACGGCCTTATCTGCCACGAATTCATTCCGACGACTAATAATAACCGTATCGTTGCTTTGTCGTGGATTAAACTGCCCGACCTATTGCGACACGGATCGAAGGCTTAACCCTTTCGCTCGTGACGTCCATTGTGCGATCGAGTCGTCGATCGATACGCGAGACAGGATGGGCAAATTATTTGCTCCCCGAGGATCTCATGGGCACTAATGTGCACGTTACCGTGTATCTAACAACTTCAAACAATAACACAAATGTAGTATTGTAGTTTCCAAATCCTTGCCTTTTGGTGACTTCATGTGACTGCTATGTACGCATATATGCATATATCACATATATATATTATAATATTAGAATACAGTGTCCTATATTGGTCCTACATATTTAATTATATATGTAATTCTATAAATATTACTGATTATAGTTTATAAATGCTTGGTCTGTAATTTACGCGGCTCCAGTAAACAGTCTTGCGATATTGGCGCGAAATTCGAATTTATTAAATGATTTTGTGAAGATGTAAATAAATGGAAAATGAGTCTTGTGTTTCTTATTAGAATTTAGACTGTGATTTTCTATTACATATCCTATGATATATGCCTCATTATAATCATATGACTTATGCCATATTGTAATCCTCATATGTATGACTTATGTCTTGGTATAATCGCGTGACTTGCAATCTAACCTAAATTTGCATTTTACCGTTGTTTCATTAAAAGCACGTAAATCGTTACAATCGAACGAAACGAAAGTGTGCGTTGAATAGATCGTAGAAGTGCACGGACTGGTAATCGACATGCAAGCTCTGACGCAACTTTCGCGAAATCGATGATGCAGCTCGATTGATCGGCGATCGACGACGACGAACGAAACGGAAAATGTTCGGTTCGTCGACAGTCCGTGCTCGTAACACTTTCCCTGTTGATCGGAAGATGCGTTGAAACGCGACACCGATGCCGATCGCAGCGGTTTTACTTTGCGGTCTCGCACGTCTGATCTACGAGGCTCGCGTACGATCGCGTTCTAATGGAAATTCGATGGAAGTCGCACGTGGAAATCGGCCAATTAACCCGGTATCCGTGCAGGCGACTCTTTAAAGGGCATGGGATAAAATGGGAACGTCTGTTCACCGGTGTACACAATTAGGTCGATAATTAGCTAACACGCGTGGGGTGCATCGTGTGCAGATTGTTCCGTCTCTTCTGGTTGCCTGCGAATCGATATTCAACCCTGCCGCGCTCTTTCGGGTCTATCGCGACCCACTGCGGTTTTCTACCCCCCCCCCCCCCCCCCCGAACTTTCGCTATTGTCGGAAATGTACACGATTCATAACGTGTATAACGATGTTATTATCGATACACGCGTTTCCGGTTCTGCAAGATTATATCGCTAATCGTATTAACGCAAGATATGGTGGTAACGCGATAAATCGGAAATTTTACAGACTTTCCAAAATCCACGTTTTCCGAAATACTATATGTAGAACTGGTTAATTACGTACTAGTTATAAATATGTTATTCTACATGATAGAAGTACTCGTATTCGATAAAGTCGATTTTAGAATTTTTTTAAATACGTCATATAGGACTCGTCAATTATTAACTAATTATAAGTATGCTGTCCTACATAATAAAAATAGATTCGTATTCGAGGAAGTACAATTTGTAATTTTTTTTTAATTCCAAAATATACAACCTGACAATCATTAATTAATTTTAAATATCCTGTCCTACATAATGAAAATAGATTCGTATTCGCGGAAGTATAATTTGTAATTTTTTTAAAATTCCAAAATATAAGGCACGACAATTATTAATTAATTATAAATATGCTGTGTCGGATAATAGGAATAGAAAAATGATATAGATTCGTATTCCACGAAGAATTGAAATCTTTTGCGGTATGTCATTATTATTAGCAGTGAAAATTTAAAGACGTGATCAGATATAATATAATGCAAATTATCAAGTATAATATATTTCTCGGTTTCAACTTCTAACTTGCATATTGACTTAACATTAAGGTAGCTCGAGAGTTCATCTTGCTAGAAAATCAATTATAGTAAATTTATTCTATCGTAGTGGTAAACGTATTAAAAATTTATTGTCCGGGTTCGTATGACGTGTCAGTGTCCAAAATTGTTATATCGGTACGTAAATGTATATGTAGCTAAAACGTAGCGAGATTAAATGTCTCTGTAACTGAAATAAACGATAGTTAAATCGATGAATATCGCGATGCAAAAGTTTGCAACTATTCTGTTTGTTTTGTTTTATTATTCGATCAATTACTTTCTATACGAGAATTAAATTGGAGATGAATAGCGAATACCATTGGCAAGTGATGCAATCATGTGTTATTATTAGAAGTCGCGCCTAGGAATTGTTTGCGTTCATTTGTTATCGCGTTAAAGCTATTGCTGGTTGTTATTAATAACGTTGTTTGACATTAGCTTCAATAATAATCTTTATTCTTCGATCGCGCGGTTCGCTTGCATTCTTGTCTAGCTTGCAATTCGATTATCGATTTTACAATCGTTATCCGGTTTCTCGGCGATTAATAGCCTCGCTTCCGTGGCCATATACGTTTTGCTCGCGATGCATAAAACGAAATCAAATTGCACTTTCCAGTGTCGTTTGTTCGCGATTCTTCGCCGACTCGAATTTCTTTTTCGAAATGTACTTCGCTTCGGGTGTCGTATTTCCTGGGTTAAAATGTGACAATCGCAGAATCGCTGCACGCTTCGACGTAGAAAGATATAGAATGACCATTATTTTCTGAAACGATTAATTTTGTACAAAATTTTCGAGATATTTTCATTTAACAATCATATACTATAATTATAAAAACGTGCTAGTAATTGCTATTTGCCTTTCTCGTATGCGATTTGCGATCTAATTATGATTTTTTTAAAGAATACATTTGAATTGAGTAAATAACTGACATTTGTTAAAAATATCAATTTTATTTTTAGATTAATGCTGTTCATACTACTGATACATTCTTACGTATTGATGTAACGTTGATGATAGATCGATTGATTTAAAATATAAACATAAATACAGATGTCTGTTTACATACGAAGGTCCAACATTGAGAGCTAACATGTACTTAACATTTACTTAATTGTATCCATAACTGATGGAATTTCAAATTTGTTTTACCTATAAATCAAATATCAAAAGTCCAAAAATTCATAAATTTAAGAAATAAGGAATTCAGAAGCTTAAGGAATCACAAATTCCGCAATTCAGAGATTTAAGAAATTGAAGAAATCTCAAATTCATGAATTGAAGAAAATCATAAATTCAGAACTGTAGACATTTAAGAAATCAAGAGATCAGAGATCCAAACATTAAAGAAACCACAAATCCAAAAACTCAAACAATAAAAAATTCTGAAATTGAAGAAATCACAAATTCCGAAATTGAAAGCATCATAAATTCAGAAATTTAGACATTTAAGAAACCAGGAGCTAAAAAATTTTGGAAATCAGAAACCAAGACATTGAAGAAATCACAAATCAAAAAATTAAAGCAATCACAAATCCAGAAACTGAAGCAATCACAAATCCAAAAATTCGATAAATCAAAAATGCAGAAATATGCGGATCTCAAATCTCGAATTCGACCCAATTAAAAATCTAGGAAGTTCGAGCGACACGAACGTACACAATTCGCGAGCGTCGAGTCAGAAAAACCACGAAGGGCTTCAAAATTGCCAAGTTTCCAAAGCGAAAAAAAAAAGAAATGTAGTACCGGGTGCATAAAAGTTGCATCGCGTCCCCGTGAGCTCGGTTGCAGTTGCAGTTGCCCGTGAGCGGTGCAGTACGATGCGTCCTGTAATCGCATCCACGTCCTCTCGCAGTTTATCGTGGTTGCATCGAAAGGCAGCGTTACCAGGCGCGATCATTTTGCTTACTGTCCCACGTTTCACCTACGACTTCGTCGCATCCTCGTATTTCCGCGCGTACAACACGCGTCGCCTCGATTTCTGCGGATAGTCGTCGTTTAAACGTTCGGTAGGAACGTGTATCGTCGCTCCCGTCCGCTTTCGAATTCTTCGTCTTCCCTCGAACCCCGAAGACGTTCGAGAGACATCGTTATCCGCCGTTACCGACACTCGAGGGGCATCGTTCGCGTCGAAATCATCGACGAACCCTCGCGAATCGAAGCTCCACGATAAAATTGTCAACATTTCTCCCGTCGTTCGAAGATTTCGCGACAACACACGCACATCGGATCCGGCGGTTTCTCGACGTTGGGTACGACCGTGAATTCGGTGCTCGTTGCGATAGTGATTTACGCTCGATAAGGAATTTTTGTTTTTTTTTTTTTTTCTTTCGAACGATTCTCCTCGCGGACTGTCGTTTCCTTGCGAGTATATTCGTTCGGTCGTTGAAGTTTCACCGAAGTTCCGCGTCGAAGTTTGTTCGCCGCGGGGAAAATTCTGCACGTTTCTCGCTTTAGAAATAGAACGTCTATCGTGTATATTGTGTTCCAAGTTCCCCGAAGTACCCACGCTGTGTTATTGGTGCATGCGTTGGACGATGAAGTTGGACAAATTCTGGTTGCACGAACTCTCGCCGTGAACGTTCAGCGAACGACACCGATGTTTCGTGTGCTTTTTATCGGTATCGGCAAACCATTTGCTGTACAATGCTCGAAACGTCACGGTTGGTATTTTACCGAACGAGCGTCGGTATCTAACGATATTCGCTGCAGAACTTCGTTACATACCAAAATGTAGTCAACTATTTTCGTCGAACATCGTAAGAATGACAGAATCTTCGAGATAATCGAAGATGTAGCTAACACAAATAACAACTTAAAGGTTGCACGATGTCCACGTACATTTTAATTTTTTTAATCATTTCTTGTTTCCTAAGTGTCGCTGATACGAAAGAATGCTTGTACACGAGTTATATGGCGCAAATGGACAAATATTGTGGTTGAGAGGTTCTTTTTG
This sequence comes from Coelioxys conoideus, assembly GCA_947623535.1. NCBI lineage: Eukaryota > Metazoa > Arthropoda > Insecta > Hymenoptera > Megachilidae > Coelioxys > Coelioxys conoideus. The sequence continues at coordinate 8,247,875 of OX392455.1, read as the reverse complement.
TAATATGAAGCTTAAGTTCGCTGTTACGATTCTACGAACTCGTTCTTCGACGTACTTGATTCATTTATTTTAAAGAACAATACGGTTATTCCGTGTTCTATTTTGCTGGTGTACATTTGTGTACGTGTAGGCACTCGTGATCAATTGGGAATAGTGAAACACTATCGACCGGTACTTGAATAGTGCAGTTGTTCCCGGTTCAGCTTGAACTCGGACGATGTATAAATGGAGCTTAACGATTCGCTGCGTACCGAGGAACGTTCATATTAACCGAGTGTACGAAATACAATTAATATTAATATTAGTAATAATATTGTGCGTGGTACGTTAGTAATAATAATGTCGGTATTAATATTAATCGCGAAGCGGGTCTACGTCACGAGCTCATTGCATATGATACTTCGGCCACACCGAGGTTGATTTCTTCTTAGTGCTAATATTTGTTGAGAGACAAATTTCTGTCGAGCATGGAATTCAGAAATTTTCGAACTTTGTGGAATTTGGTGAACTCAGAAATACGAACATTTTGAAGTTGGAGCATTTGGAACTTTCAAGCTTTCGAATTTAAAAAGTTTCAAACATGAATTAAAAAATTTCAAACTTGAATTAGAAAATTTCAAACTTGATTATTTGAATATCTAGAAATTGGAGAATTTCGAATTTTGAAATACAGAAAATTGAAAGATTTTGGAAATGGAGAATTTGTGGTTTGGTAATTAGGAAAGTTGGAATTTTAAAAATGTTACAATGCCTAAAATTAATATGAAATTCCAGACACGACAAAGTTTTGCACACGAAATCCTTGTACATATTTTTATGCAATTCATGTGGGTTCTATGTAATACCGATATATTGGAATATAGATTTGTCTTCCACATATTAACATTTCATTTCGATATCAATGATAACAATATACTTCCAATTTGATGGATATTGATATTTCAATTATGGATACATATACGTAGACATTTCAATTATAGATACATATTGATATTTCAATTCTAAATATATATCGATAATTCGACCATCGATACATCGATATAAAATATCAATACCTATCGATATTTCAAATATGAATACATATTGATATTTCGATTATGGACTCATATCGATATTTCGATTATCGTTAGCCTGTAAAATATCGATACGATCGAGATATATCGATATCATTCGTGTGGATCGCGTCGAGGAACAACAGCAACGATGACGAGCAAATCTCGTGCTGTCCGTTTCGAGACGAACTGGCGGCGGCTACATAGATCGCTGTCGTGTCTGGCCTTGCGCGTTATTATCGTATAGATTCCTCTAGTCAGCGTAGTCTACAATGTCGTTGAATTGGCAATAAGACGACGTTGAGGAGTATAAGTTTAACCTTGCCATCGCAAAGCAGTCCGAGAACGTGGGGAGGAAAAACTGTCCAAACGTTCCTCGACAGGAACGTTCTCCAATCTCTGCTTTCACTGGTCCTTTTCCATTCTTTCGATTCACTTATGCGATAACGAATCATTTGATCTCGGTAAATATCATTTATGTACTCGTAATTTTATGAGCTGTTATAATTTATTTCCGAGTTTACCCAATTATACCCCACGTATAAATTACTTCTCACTCATTATCGTTAACTTCCCCAAATAATTGACCTAACTTCATTTTCGATGTACATTTGTACCTCAAATTTGTATCATTCAGAAAAATAATTTTTTCCAGTATAGTTAAAGAAACGGGACCAGATACATTTTTCATTTATCTCCGTTCGTCATTCTTTATATATACGACGATTTCGAAAATATTCGTCTCCTATTGAAAAACCGACAATGAGAGCTGACTACCGTACAGTAGCACGATGGAATATCAAAATAGATGGTAGTGTGTTTGTTCAGCTTTCTAACGATGTTTGCTTTATGTTGACACCAAACCGTTGACATTTCGAAATGGTACAACGCTAGCAGGTAATAAACAGAGCTCGTGTAAACAAATTAGATACACATCCTCGACCTATTCTAACATTTTTTCGTGAACATCTATTAGTCGAAGATAGTAGCACATCACGCGGTGCATGTTCAGCGAAAAGGTCAGGAATCTGACATTTCGAACGATTTCTCAATCAACAAGATATTTTACTGTTGAATTAACGCTGAAGTGGGAAACTCTGTCATTTTACCGTTAAATTAAAGCTAAAGCCTGAAACTCTGTTATGTTACCGTCGAATTAAGGCTAAAACCTGCAACTAGGTTATGTTATCGTTGAATTGAAGCTAAAATTTGAGAGTATTAAACCTAATCTAATATTGGAAATTTCGAACCCTGTTTAAGAAAAGACTGCGTTGAAAAATATCACCTTTTGGATTGTTGATTTCGATGCACGAGAGTATTTCGAGGGAAAATTTTCGAGACGAAGAACAGTGGCCATCGAAAATGGCTCTTTGCGACGCTCGTTACCATTAAGTGGCCATTATGTCGACCCTGTTACGCAACCGCAAGTGGTTGATAAATTATTAATTTATGTGGTGGTTCAAATTGCAAGATGGACGCGTGTTGATCGTAAAGGTTTATGGTGATGGTGTTTACCGTATTGAATGCTCTTGCATGCTAGTCTCTTCGAGATTTTAGGACGTGTTAAAGAAACATAAATAAGGGTGAGTGTTCTGTGAGTCATTGACATTCGTGTATTTTGTACGGTTAACTTTGTAATTATCTTGAATAGAATTGACGTCCTACTTCAAAATTGTTGAAACCACATACGTAGATAAACATACTGTACTCCGTAAATTGCGTACACGCGCTTCCGGTAGGTTCAGCGACGGAAAAATAAAGTGGATGGTTGTTTCGCAGATGCTGTCGGTGAGCCCAGGAATGGAGGTAGGAAGCGGCGGTCACGGCGGCCTCGGTGGTGGATTGGAAGGTGATCCGAGCGGCGGTGGCGCCGGTGTGGGCGTGGGTGGAGGCGGCGGAGGAGGCGGTGGAGAACGAGCGACCGACGGGATGCAGGAAGCGATGGTCGCCGCCGCCAGGGACCGGGCGATTCGCGCCGGAAGTGTCCGCCAGGACCTCGCCCTCGACCTACCACCGCGGCTTCAGCTTCCGGATGGCGAGGAACGCCCTTACGGTGCCCATACCGCCCTTCACCTGCGCGACCCGGACCAGGTGAGACCTCGATCACCAAATATTACACGATTTTCATCGAACGATCGTTATTCCAATATACTCGCGTATGCTTCTTACGGATGTGTTACGGCGTTCGGAGTCCAGCAGTATAGTACTATTTATTACTAATAAATATTTATTATTGCTGATCAATAACACTACTGTACTCGGAGGGTTGCTGTCTCGTGGACCCTTCAGATGAGGACAATACATAAATCATGACCCAGCCAATTTTGAAGATCGCCAACCGTTAGCTATAATTTCCAAAAACGATGAAAGAGTCCATAACACCGTCCACTTTCCCATCCACACTCTTTCCTATTTCCCACTTCGTTCCCCTTTCATTTCCATTAAGAATCAAAACTTCCTGACCCAACCAGAACACAAATTTCCCTTCCAGTGACACATTTCGTTTTTCATTTCCAACAATTACCGACTGTTATTTTCAATAACGAGATTCCCTGCATCGATGTAAATCTCTAAATCTCCACATCTCTGCATCTCCAAATTTCCATCGCACCACTTCTTACCCCATCCCCAACTATTGAAATTCCCAAAACTCCCTAAAAGGTCTCCCCAATTTTACCCACCATATTTTTCACGGAGAAGTGAAATTCGCGGTCGACCGTACGTGGAAGTAACCCATCGGTTTCAGACATGTTCCCATCACTCGATCGTTCATCGAAGTTTCTCGTCGATTAACCGACATTAGCCAACGCATTATCGAGAATCGCGATTCGCCGGGGTTAATAGCGCGCTTAAAAACAGATAAATTTTCCACGCTCCGTGTGCCGGAGATAAAATCGTGTTGCAGATCGTTGTTGATCGTATGTTCTGAAAGCGTAGTCTCGCGCTATCCGCAGGTGCTGAGTGAGAACTCGTGCTGATCGCGCTCGTATTTATACCTGACGGGGTTGTTTTGCGTCTTGATATCGCGGCGACGGTGTTATTAAGCGAGAACGGTAATTAGCCGCGCTGATTACAATGTTTAAACGGTTATTTACGGACTGGCACCCGAGGAGACCGAAAGTTATATACCCGGCTACGCGATTCTCCGGCTTCGTTTCGACCTAAACGGTGCTCGTTCCTTTTTCTCCTCGTTCGTTGATTTAGCCGAATGCACCTGTTGCAATTAGCGTTCCCGCGGTATCCGTGCACGCATCAAAATTGAATGTCTCGAGTAGGAGAACCGTGTAATGGATTCGTGTATTTGCCGTCCCCTTTCTGATCCCCATTCTCATTTATTTGTCAGCTGCGTCAGACACGACCGACTATCCATAGCTATAATATTAGAACAAAGCAAATTAAAATGTTGCGAGTATTTAATATTTAGTGATCCTTGGCTACACGAATTATAGTTGCTTCTGAACTTCGAGTTGAAGAGTATTCCAAAGGGCTGGTTTTGTTAAATTTGAGACGCGAGTGCGTCACGGGTCGGACTCGTCGAAGATGACAAGGGGTGAATCTCGAAATCGTTAGGAAAATTCGAAAGAGACGTTGATAAATTCTTTAACGAGACATCTTACGTGTATCGAAGCCAGGATTATAGTACGTCATTAAGAGATTGAATTATTATGCACCTCGTGCATTTATTTTAAGCAGTTTAGTCTTGGGGATTATTCGAATACTATATTCGTACGATACGTACATTATACTTTCGATAGATGTTGATCGAAATAACTGTGTGTTTTTACCTATAATTTATAAATGTACAATTTATCCAAAATAGAAAATATAAGGAAAATACTTCACAATTACTTATTTATATTTTGTTTTATTTCTTTAAACGTCATGTCAAACCGTCTGTATGGCAGCATTCGATTATGTTGGAACATTTATATTGTCTCTAATATGACGGCATTCGTTCACCAAGAGTTAATAAATGTGTCCAAAAATGTGAATCTCACGGGTTTCAATTTTCCTTCAAAGTCGACACGAACTTTCGGGGCAACCCAGTACAAATAATTCTGTACAAGGGTCGATTTGTAAGATTCGGGAACAATCCGTTGACGGATCCCGTGTCATTTTCGAGAAAGATCGGGCCAGCCCCACGAAGAAGGGGATCGTGTTCTCTACCCCCGTCGAGGCTTCTGGATGCCCGAGCTAAAACACGCGCGCCCTCGAGACCGCTCGAGGGTCACGGGTTAGAATTTCAGTAATTCTACGCCCCTGCACGCGTTAAAACCCACGTCCCGAGACACGCTGGACTTTCGCCGGTGTTGAATGTACCTCGCTTCCTGGGCGCCCGGCAAACGACCGAAAAAGATATTTATTTATTCGCTTCCTCCACGCAGCCCGGTGATTCTCGTCGGGCAATGCGTTCCGCTTCGTCATTCGCGAGCGTGCGCGAATATCAAGCGAGGTCACGCGTATTCCGCTTCATTGACACGCAACGGCATCGTTGCTTTCTTACGATCGTTTATAAGTATACCCGTTTGACCCGATTAACGCTGGATTCACGGGCGATCGATGATCGTTTACATTTTAATCGGAACTTACGTACAAAAATAAGTAAATAATGGACAATACGTAAAGTGACTCGAGCAATGATTCTTTATTTTGACGAGGGATAACTTGCATTTTGTCAGATGCTTCATAATGGGTTTCGTAATTTGAAGTAAGGAATCTGAGATCAAACATAATAAATAATATAGAACATATTATTAATATATACATATTATGTATATAGATATATAGCATATAGAAAATATTATTAATTAATATAATTAATGTATAATTAATATAAATATATAAATGTAATAAATATAGTAAATATATAAATATAATGAATACAGTAAATATATAAATATGATAAATATAATAAATACAATAAATATACTAAGTATAATAAGTATATAATATATACATATAATTAATTTTATAGGAAATATTATTAATTATGTAGTAATAATATAGAAAATATGTTGTTTTTATATCTATAGACCAAGTGTACGAATATTTTTATCCCTCACTGTACATCAGATATGCACTGGTATTTGCTCAGGAAAGTCACGCTGAAAGTTTTGAGAATCTTACAGTGCATAAAACGACTAACTCGATAGAATCGTGATCTCGATCTCGTAAAGCGCGATGAAACCTTATGGTTGTAGACAAATGTAAATTTGATATACAATTATAATGTACATAAGCAAGGATCATTGAATATAAAATAAGCATTAGTCGTAGCTGCAAATAATTCTGACTGACGCACCAGAAAAATAAATTGTATGTTAAGGGTTTAACACTAGATTTACGGGACCCGTCAAAATGACGGATCTTAGATTTCTTATTTTCAATTTCGAAAATTATTAAGAAGCTTATGTTGAAATGAATGTTAACAATCATCGAGATAAAGTGTCTTTCTATACACTGGTATAAATATTATCCAGTATTTAGTTTTTTTTATAGTTCATTTTAAATTTAGACACAAGTGGTCACCAAACTTCCGTAAATCTAGTGTTAAGCTACGATCGATGCCACGGTTGGTCGTTGATTCTCAAAATCTTCAGCTTGTATGCACGTCCTATGGTCGCGGCCGAATTAAAGCTGACCGTTCGATCTTTCAGGAGAGCGAGATATACCAGAAGTGCGTTCGACCGCCGCCAAACCGGACAGTGTTCGACAGCGAGAGTCCGCCGCCTTATCGAAGCCAATCGGCGTTGTTGGACGCGCCCGAGCGGATAGTTCGCTGTCACAGCGCGGGCAGTTCCTTGCTGAGGGTGTTCCGGAAGTTCCCGAGTCCCGGTAGTTCGACGCCGGCCGCAGTGGTGCCGCCCAGAAGACCGACCCTGTCCAGTTACTCCGAGTCCAGTAGCAACCTGAGCAATCTCTCCAGCCTAACGGTGGTGCCTTGCGAGGCTGACGAGAGTCAGCAGCTGCAACAACCTCAACAACAGCCGCAGCAGCAGCAGCAACAACAACAACAACAACCACAGCTGCTGCCATCGCAACAGCAGCAGCCGCATGTCTGATCCAAGGCGCGGCCGAGGAGAGCACTCGAGGCCACGATGACGACGCCGAGGAGAGAGTTCCTCGAGGTCGACGGACGGCGAAGGATCTCGTGGAAACAGCTACGAGCCGGCACGGATCGGCCGGGACAAAAGGCGGGAGAAACTAACGACGAACAGAAGGACACCGGGATCGTCGTAGTCGTTCTGCCCTCGAGAATCCTCGACCCGTCGAGGATCCCTCAAGACTGACTCGCAGGAGAAACTTCGTACACGGGTTCGGCCAGCTGATGATGCCTGGTTAACATGGACGAGGCCGCCGGGGCTCGGCGGAATGGTCCTTCAACGGAGGACTGGCTGTCGACGAAGCAACGCGGGACGAAAGCCGGATTTCGACGCCGGTTTCGAGCCCCTGACGCGTTTCCGGTTCACGGTGATTCGCGTCACCATCACGGCAATCCTAACAGGCCAGTCTCTAGCCTAGATCTCAGACGATTCCAAAGCAGTAGACAGACGCGAAACAGTTAGCTCGTTGCTCATACAGAGATTACGTACACGACGGACCACGAAGAGATGTCCGTTTAACCAAGCGGAAGAGATTGGGGATCATCCGTGGATAGTTTTCGTGGACGACATGTTAGGTCTCTTCCGGGACGTCCACGCTCGTGGACAACGTTGGACCTCCTTCGGGGTGGTGGCGCGGGGGAAACATGACTGTTCTCGAATTGGCGATGCAACTTGAGATGTTTCGACGCCTAAATTTTCTGATTCTCGAAGTTCGAGTTCGTAGATCCGTAAATTTACTAACTTTCAAATCTTCGGATCGCAAATTTTCAAATTTCTGTACACCTAAATATTCCGGTTTGGAATTCCCAGATTTCCTAAATTCAGATCTCTCATTGTCCTATTCACAAATTTTTAGATTTTCAAATTCCCCATCCGCAAATTTCCAAACTCGCAAATGTCTAAACTTTAGATTCATAAATATTGAAATTTTCCACTAGCAAAGCCGCAATCCCCAAATTCTCAAATTTCCAAGCCAGCAATCCCAAAATTCTTAAAGTCTTCAATCTTTGTATCCTCGAAGGATTCTCTAAATCCTTATATTCTCTAATTCCGAAATTTCTAAATACGAAATTCCGAAATTTCATAATTTCGTAAATCCTGAGATCCTCGAATCTTCAAGTTAAGAAATGACAGAAATTATCAGACGGTGATCAATTCCCCCACGCCATTATTATCCCTAGGGAAGACCGCGTTACTCGCGAGTGTACACGGGCACGCGAACACCTTGAGCATGCCCTTACACGAAAAGAGGATGTACGACCGATAACGAAGGGTCGCGGTGCTGACGAAAATTCGACGCGCACGGCGACCTTGAAGCAACAACAGCAACGACGCGGGACGATCTTGAGAAAGGTGTCGAGTATTGGTCCGAGTTTTTCGGAAGTTTTCTGTTTCACTGCGAAAAAGACTTAGCAAATTATTTATTGGCGGATTGGTCCGCGAAACCGCGGCCCAGCGGAGCGGCGAGCGTGCACGCGGCGAGCGAGACAAAATGAGAAAACACGAAGGATAACGAGAAAATGGTGGAGAAACGTTCTCCGGTTATAAAATTATTTCCGTGTCAAAAGGTCATCTTTGTCTGTGTCGAAATTCAATCTTTTCACGGTCGATCTTGTAGGTAGGGAAGAAAATGATCTAGTTTTTTATGTGATTATTCTTTAATTAATTTAAATAAACGACAGCCGAGTAAAATAACCGCGAGAGCATCGATGAGGATTTAAGAGGACAACATACACATACGTGGACATACGCTTCGAATATGAAAGAAGCCAAACGTCCACGTGTGTGTCCTCGAAGAGACAGAACTCGGTTATAATCGTTGTTCTAGCGTATAAATGTTCTATCTTTGCTAATTTTTTAATGGAAAACTCAGAGTTCATGATCGTGAAGGTTCATGAAAATTGATATCAGTGCACAAGGAAAACGAACGTGGTAAATTAATCGAATGAAATGTTTCTGACCGATGATACACATCGTCGGATAATACGAACAGCGTCGTAATTTCAACGTAAATATTCGATGTTGTTCGTATTAGGCACGAATACGTGGATCGGTTAATTGCATTCTGTCGAACAGCGAAGATAGATTAACTAAGGACTAGGACGAAGATGCGAGTAGCTGGCAGACAGAGATTACACCGTTTTCTTCCGATAGAATATGAATAATGTAAATTGTCACGAAATCGAGGGGGTATTCTCATTCGTCGTCGATTTTTAGGCGATTCACGAGACATTAGAAATTGTCGAAATTTGACCAGCCATTTTCCCGTCAGCCTTCGTGTTATAACCACGTGGGGAGCAGACAACGAGCTGCCAGACGCTAGGATAAATGAATATTCGCGCGAATGAGTGTATTTGCTGTGTATGACGTGCGCGGGTCGTGTTAACGTGCTAGAAAATAGAGACGGTCCTGATCAGGTGATTATTATCATCGAGAACGCGTGGCAAAACGGCGAGCAAGGTGACATTTTTTTGAATGATCGTGCGACGACGATGAGCGAGTGACTGCGTGAGTGAACGAGTGTACGTGCGTTAAACGAAATCGAGAGACAGAGGAAAAGTAGTGCCAAGAGCGTGATAAAAGAAAATGAAAAGATGATGATGATGATGATGATGATGATGACGACGATGACGGCGGTGACGGCGGTGATGATGATAATGATGAAGCAACTCTGTAAATATTAGGTTAGGTAGTTCAATATCAATATAATTATTACGACTAAAAATGATATGCTCTATATACTTGATTAAAAAGTAATTAAACCTTACACCACGCATAAACACGAGTTGGACGGGCCGTTACGAAATCGCCCTGGGACACGCGTTACGCTTCGAGGCCTCCGTGAACAAAGAGAATTATAATTACAAACTCGCTTCGAGCGTCGCGATTGACCATTTCGATATCTATTCGGGGGTTTTTCAACCGATCGACCAACGCGATCCTCTCCGTCCATCGTTTCTCGCGATCCTTCCGCGTAAACCCACCCCCTCTACGTTTTATTTTCTTTTCCCGAAAAAAAATCCCGCCGCCCCCGCTGTTTCTTTCCGAAGCGTGAAAAACACACGGGAGAAAAGAGAGCGTCCCCTTCGATCGCGACGAGAGAAATGATCGGTATTCACGTTTTAGTGATTGGTAATGGGAGTCGAGGATCGAACGAGCGGATAACGAGAGGGGCACATCGATCGGTCGAGGGAAGAGGAGGCGTCGCGACGCTCGATGCCTGCCGGACGCAGTCTCGCCGTGTTTCGAATGGCTCGCACGATGTCTGATATAATGCTACTTTATTATTATTCAGATAGATAAGGCTTCAGTTTTTTGACGAAATAGGACGAGATCTGCCTTGTCGACGAACCGACTGTCGGCGATCCATGTTTCTCTTTTTTTTCTGTTCAACCTCACGCTCTGTGGACGATGCTTTTCTGGAGAAACGAGCCTCCGTTGGTTACTGCGGAGATTCTTCGGAGGTTTTAACCTTATTTTCGAAGAAAATATAAAAGATTCGAGAAATTACTGCAATTGGAAAAAAATCGACGTTTTCGCTGTTGGACGCTGTGGTAGATCGGTGGACTCTCGTTATATCGCCGTGGACGATAGCAATCGGTAACATGTCCTCTCAAAGTTTCACAGTTCAAAAATAATTTCTAACTTTCACTTTTTCGATATTCGAACGTGAATTAAATTTGTCGTTGCTGATACAAATTCGATGAAGTTGAATATGCAAAAGGAAGGCAGTCAAACTGCGTGTTACTGTAATTTGAAACCAAGGATATTCGCGAACGAATTGGAAACGAAATTGTAAAATTGAGTCGTTGTTCCAGTAACTTGCAACGTACCTGACATACGTCACTATGCACTAGGAATATTTTAACTACTTTCAGTTAAACTATTTCTAAACTTAATAAACAATTTTTAAAGTACAATATATCAGCATATAATTTATTGAATCAGCTCGATATCACAGAAAATATGAACTTCCGTGTTACCTAGTAACTAATCACTACCAACCGAAACGATAATTATAAACAATTTATGATTTAAAGAAACATAAGCACTCGTGAACACGAATAAATTATCCAATATTTTCAGAATGAACGAAGGTGTTACGAATAAATCACATTTTATCTGCAACAGCCTAATTTTTGTTTCCCAGTGATCGAACGATCGAAATAGAATAAGGTCTCCGCAGTAACTCAACTATGTTTTAACATAACCCATGACCAGATCCATTAACCGAAATGTACATTCATAGAAAATTTTTGTGCACACAGATAAGACGATCAAAAATGACAAGACAGTGGCGTCGACTTCGGTTCTCGACCTCGGGACAGAGCGAAACTACTGAAGTATCTCATGAGAAGTCACCAATTATTGTAATCCTTGAAACCGTACGACGAAGGGGTAAAATTTACCACGAAATTACCGACGATTCTCCCTCTCGGTTCGCGGCTGCCAACTCGTTGAACGGGGCCATGCCAATCAACTTCTCTCGGTTTTCCATCAATTTCCATCAACCCTTTCACGCTCGATATCGCGCGCGCTCGCGACATACTTCGATTCACGAGAATAATTTACAAGACGTGTACTTCAATTTACAAGAACCATAAAACAAATGTACCGGATAAAATTCGTCACATGCTTGTTAGTGTTAATTTATGTAAATTGCATAAATTTCACGCGCTATCAATTTATATGAGTTATATCGATATCGCGTAATTTTGTTAATTTGTACAAATTGTATAAAATCGATGTATATGATTAATTCTTATAAATTCGATTAATTTGACACATTATTGTTTTATATAAATTTAATTTATATAATTCTAAAGCTTATATAAATTATATCATATAAATTAATATATAATTTATTATTAATTTTTATATAAATCTGTTATTATTATTAATATATATAAATTATATAAAATTCATATATCATTATTAATTTATATAAATTATATAAATTTCAGATATCATTATTGATTTATATAAATTATTCGACTTTCGCGCACAAGTTCTTGATTCACAAAAATTCGGTAAGTTTCGTATATTTATAAAATGTTCGTCCGAAGTGGTTCGTTCCTGAAGGGGTTGATCTTTGTTTCGACAAAGTTGAACATCGATACTGCAGGAAACTATGTTTTCACGGTTGCTTGGCCGCGTGTCAGGGTGGCAGGCGAAATCGAGGGACGACACAATGTTCAGAAGGCACGTTTTTCGCAGCGTCGAATAAGAAAGCAAAACCGATCAACCAACGAAGAAAACACGGGTACAGGTTTGTACAGGTGTACACGCGAAACACGTATCACAGGCTCATTTTTCCGTGAAATGTCCGGGCAGTTCTACAACACGACACAGTCGACCGTTTCTCTCGTCCAGAGAAAGAACGAGACAGAAAGAAATAATAGAGAGAGAGAGAATGTCTGTGTGTGAGAGAGAAAGGCGCGCACGCTCTTTCCATCGTTTATAAAAATGTGTTCACGCGCATGCAATATTAGGTGATGAAGATTAATCGTATTCTCTGTATGTAAAACAAAGACAAAAGATGAAAAAAGAAGAAGAAAGAAACGTTCGAGCGGAAACAAAAACGAGATATTATATGCGTGAAAGATGAAGCAAATAACGAACAATGGCGGACTAACGAGAGAAAATGTCTTAAAAATCGTGATGCACGTGTCCGATGCGCGTGTGTGTATGCGTGCGTGTGTACGTCCGTATGTTTGCGTGATGAACGATAGGGAAAGAAGATACGCGAGGAAGGTGTGTCTAAATCCAAAAAATATACGGGTCTTGTGCAAGCCTCGGTTAAATTAAAAGGAAAAGAGGGAATCGCTGTTATCGATTTTTAGATCGAATTTTTAAACGGGGCCACCGTCGACGTGGCAGAACTTTAGCAAAAAAGAAAGGAAAGAAAAATGATATTCGCTGCCGGACGAGAAAACTCGTCGTGGCGGGAGACGATTAGAAATTTAGCGAGCACGATATGTATTAATGTTAATTCCTGGCTGTTCGAACATTCGTTGCGACGCTGGAGCTCCTTTTATTTCGGGCCAATATACCGGTACGAGCGACGAGATCGATCATTCTTCTGCACTTCCGCTGACAAATTTCGGCGCGATCGGGATGGTTCGTTGACGCAACTAAGATTTTCTGGGGTAGAAAATCGCGTAGAATTACCACGCGTGGTAATGCAACGCTTGAAAGTACTACAAAGGGCGATATAACGGATTGAGCTGCCATGCGTGGCAATATAACGCGTGCAAACACTACGGGTGGCGATATAATGCGCAGGAATACCACGCGTAGAATTGCCACGCGTAGCAACGTAACGCGTGAAAGTGCTGCAGGTGGCGAAATAACGCGTTGAATTACCATGCGTGGCGATATAACGCGTGGAAACACTACGGATGGCGATACAATACGTAGGAATACCACGCGTGGCGATATTACGCGTAGAATTGCCACACGTAGCAATTTAAAGCGTGAAAGTGCTACAGGTGGCGAAATAACGCGTTGAATTACCATGCGTGGCGATATAACGCGTGGTACACGCGCATCCGTATAATCGAGTATGATGCGTCGTGTGGGGATAGAATTTACCGGCAGAAACGAGGATTTAGGGGAAAGAGTTAATTCGGATAAATTAGAGCGGATATTAGAAATTTTAATAATTTTCAAGTCCTCGAATCGTGCGAATCTTTGTAGTTCCGAAATTCCGAAGTCCGTTTATCTCGTCCTCATCGTTCGTACGTGTTGGAAGCGTGTCTGGCGCTCGGGTTGATCGTTCCAGCAAGGTCGATAAACACGTGTCCGATATCTCGATCGGTGATTTACTGTTGGTTCGATAACCTGGCCGCTTCCGGTCCATCTAGTCATGCTGAGCCGTGCGTCCCGTCGAAGGATCAAATCGATCGGTCGTTTTAACATTGCCGCGAGCCATGAACAACGCTGGATCAATTAGGCGTGATATTGTGATTAATTTTTATCTGTTCACGAGGTGTTGCAAAATTGCCGAACGAGTTCGCGTTGTTACGAGCGATGAAACGAAACGAAGAAGACGAAAAAGAAAGAAATTCGATGTTTACCACGAAGCTGGTAATTATCGTCGTATTGTCGATAAGATTCGTGTGTCTAGTCTTGCCGCGACGAGCGCGAGTCAACCATTGGCATAACAGGGGGGTTGAATTTGACCCGCTACAGAATTCGGACTGGGTGTTTCTGAATGCGGCGATACGACGCGTGAAGGTACTATGCATTGCGATGTAATGCGAGGAGTTACCACGTGTGGCAATGTAGCACGCGGAAATACCACGGATGGCGATATAACGAGTGGATATACCACGCGTAGAATTACCACGCGTGGCAATGTAACGCTTGAAAGTGCTACAAAAGGGGATATGACGCGTTGACTTACCATGCGTGGCAATATAACGCGCGGAAGTACCACGGATCGCAATATAACGAGTGGAAATACCATGCATAGTGACATTTCGCGTAAAATTTCCACGCGTGGCAATGCAACGCTTGAAAATACTACAGGTGGCGAAATAACGCGTTGAATTAGCATGCGTAGCGATATAACGCATGGAAATACTACGGATGGTAATACAACGTCTACAGACACCACGTGTAAAATTACCACGCGTGGAAATACTACGGATAGCAATATAACGCGTAGAGATTCCACGCGTGGCGATATAACGCGTGCATATACCACGCGTTGTACTTCAAAACATGGCAATACAACGCGTGGTAATCTAACGCGTGACGCTCTATCGTGTAGTAATACAGCGTCAGAAAATAACGCACTATGCAATTTAACGCGAGGTAATCGTGAAAGTACTGTGCATTTCAATTTAGGCAAATAATCCTGGTTATGTCAATGGTTTGTACCTCGGTGATTTTCCGTCGCTCCATCCTCGTTCGAGACGATCTTTTTCGATCGTTTCGTCGAATTGACTCTCGAGCGACGTGAAAGGAAACCGACGTTTAAAAACTCCGTCTGGTCGTGGAGCATAAATCATATTGTTCTTTTTTGTTCTTCGTTTTCTTTTTATTTACGTTGTTATTAGGTAATCGAAGAATGACAAGTGAGATTGAAATTAGGATCGATGCACAGACCCGCAGACTGAAATGGATGCAAATCTGAGAATCAAAAGAATTGTTCGAAGATTGTCTAGTGATTTCTCGGCGTCTCACGACGATCGGTTTCCTGGTACAGGGCTTCACGGAGCCGAAGGTCTCTCTTAGGTCTTTCGGGAACGGTATCGAGCGAGAACGAACATGTGCGCGTATGAAACGAGAGAATGGACGCGTTGAATGACTGAGAGGTTAATAAAGAAGAGAAAGGAGAAGACGTGTAAGAACCACTAGCCAACGTACGTCATTCGAGTCGAATTAATTATCGTTTCGTTGTCGTGATGTACGAGCAGGGGAGAGAAAGAAGAAGAAAAAAAAAATGAGAAAATTATATGCGAGCGAGAAATTGGAGAAACTTTTTTCAAAGTAATCGATCGATGTTGTAGGAACAGTGTCATTTAAAGTAGTAGATCGCTTCTACCGAAAGAAAAGCAAGTCATCACTCGAAAACAAACGAAATAGAAGGGAAAAATTCGAAAGTCGCGCCGTTCGCGCATCCATGGCGCGCTCGAAGCGGCGCGAGATTCAAACGTGCAGAAGAAAGCGCGCGAAAACGGATCGTTCCTTCTTTCTCGATCCTCTTATTCTGTTTTTCGCTGTTCCGACTTCGTTCGCGCGAAGAATCTCGGGCTTCTCGAGCGCGCCACGTGCTCGCGAGGACATTCAACGGTTTTCTTTTGTACGGTAGAATCCATAACAATTGTATTACATAGAAAAGAAAGAAAAATAACACGATGTTCGTTGTTCACACTGCTCTGGCTTGCTAATAAACGGCAAACACATTATTTCGGGCCTCTCGGAGGCTGTTCGGACCAGGAGAGGCACGAAAATAAGAACAAAAAAAAAAGAAAGAGAACAGAAAAAGACGAAAAGATTATTGACCAATAACGAGCGTAATTCATGTTTGAAAGAACTTGCTCCGGACAGTCCCCTTCGTGCCCCCTGTATGAATCGGCAACATTTCGACATTGCAAGATTATTGGTGTACTTATCACGCAGTTTTCTACAAAATAAAGAAAACGATTTTGAAAAAAAACATGTCTTTCTCCTTTTACCACAATTTCCTGTACCTTTATCAGTAAGCGATACCATTTCAATTGTAAGCTTATTTTGATTATGAGATTATGTTAATTGTATGATGAATTCAGAATATTCATTTATGAGATAAATCATGAAAGTGCAATGACGAAGTTATTAAAATGAGGGACTAGTACACTTATTTTAATTTTAAGAGTTTTGTTTCGAGATGTATCTGCAATATCATAGTTGATAATTTAAAAAAATGTTTTAATAATGAAATCCTGACTTTATGACGCTGTAAGCTATTTAATATTAAAGTTAGAACCAAAATTAAGTCAAGTATGAGTTTTATAACAATTATTTTTGTCATAGAGTAATTAATTTAGAAAGTTTAAAGTATTTTGGGAGCCTCGTTCTTACCTGTTTTCAAAATTCGTTCATTTACGAGCGTGATGTGTGAAAATTGTATCGGTGGCGACATCTAGCGGTCAGTTGTCGAATGATTGAAAACAAAAATTGCGTTTTTTCGAAAAACTAGGCATTTTTAGAATCTAGTAAGAATCGTAAATTGTACTAAAATTACAATTGAATTCAAAAAATTGATTTATAATAAGTTTGAAGCTTTACATTCGAAAATTGGAAAAAGTTCATTTTGTGGACCATAAAATGCTTAGCCATCTAGCGGTAAAAGGTTGGAACTAATGGACAATATTTCTTTCTCATTTTCCGGAAGTGAGTGAATGAACAAATATTGTCCGAATATTACGTCAGAAAATCGTTACATTTGTTCCTATAAATTGGTAATCTTCATATTTTATGAAAATATGAATTTTTATTCTGTTATTACTTGTAATTACTCTTATCCCTGACGATATTTTAATGCAAATCGATAATGTCGTAAGCGATACAAAAATGGTAAAGAATTACGTAATTCTAAAAACTTTGAACTAATTTTTACACTCTGATATATATTTCACGTAGATCTATTTTGTTTCGAATCTGTGAAATACAAATTCCAACGACATGAGTCGAATACGTGCGAGTATGCATATGTATCTCAAAACAAAAAATAAAAAATATTGTCCATTAGTTCCAAAATTCCAACGCTAGATGGCTAAGCATTTTATGGTCCATAAAATGCGCATTTTATAATTTTCGAGTATAAAGTTCCTAGCTCACTATAAAGTCATTTTTCTAACTTTATCGTGACCATAGAACACTTTGTACGCGTCGGCAAAATGTAAAACTCCTTCATTTTTCGAAAAATCGCGATTTTCTGATTAGCTAATTTCGCGTCCAACCGATAGATGGCAACACTGGAACTGTTTTTGAAAATCACGCGGGTAAATATAGATTTTTGGAATTTTGACTTTTAACATACTTCGGAATCCTTAAGTTATGTTATAAGTTGCTTTATATCATTGCTTTTGATATGCTTGTTACTAAATTAAACCGTTACAGTTTTTTAATTGCAACTATAAATTCGTAATATAATTCATTTAGTATATACATAAGTCCATAATTCTAAAAGTTTAACAAATTGGAAGTCATGGCTAAGAAGTTCAATTATAATGAAAGAATAAATTATGCAAATTTACAATACCAATAAAGTAGTTACTTATACTTCGATGTGTGATCACAAATATCCCAAATGTACAAATTCGCTAAATCAATTATTTATGTAATAAATATATCACTTTATTCATATATTGAATGAAACGCAAGTTGCATTAATCTCAAGATTAATGTTATTATAAACACAAGATAATTTAACATCGATTTAAATTACGTATTAATAAAATTCAATTAGTTGATATAACCAAAATTGTATTCACAGTTACAATGCAAGACTTGTTTCATGCTCCAGACATCTTATTTTCCAGTTATATCGTCAAAAAATCATTGACGACAAAAATAATTATTGTATTCCACTTCTACCGTGTTCAAATAATCGTTTCACCTTACCAAACAATTTATTATATTTATTCCACGCTGAACAACCGGAAATTACTGGTTCAGCAACAAAGTAGATAAATTTCTACAATGAACGAACTTGACGCTAACATCGAGCAATGGTTGTAAGTTAATTTATAAATTTTCGTGAGTGACCGGATTCATAATTTTACGAATTTCTGCACGAATCGGGTCACGCGTCGAAGAGGTATAAGAGTCCATGAAAGAAGGGTCGTTCCTCTGATTGGCCAGCCAGATTAATGAACGCGCGTGGCTCCATAGTCAGCGACTTAACAAAAGTGACGCGAAAAGAGAGGAAGTGGAAGGCACCGGAGGCTGAGGGCGGGTGGTGTCGTTTAAATTTGGAGCACCGCCCGTTCGGAAATAGACGTCTTCTCCCTGCCTTACCTTATGAATGCGATCCCTCTGCCCTCGCCCGGTTTCACCATAGTCTTCACGATCTAACCGATGCTCGCCGTGGCACTGAGTGACCTCTTTACGTCGGTGGCGCGTGCGCCGGAAACGCGGTGTCGCCCAAACGGAAGTACCCTTTTCATCGCTAACAACGTTACGCCGCAATAACAACCGGCGGGGCTCGAGAAACAGACAGGAAACTAATGATTCTATGCAAAATTGTTGCAAAATAATGTCTACGAAGCGACAGACATGACTCGTTGCAAGGATTCGTGAACGTGAATTGCTATACCGAAGAATGTTGCGGAGCAAAACGCGAAAAACTATAGTCATACCGATCAAAGATCTCGAACAATCGATAAATTAATTATGTATTGTAGACTCGATTTTTATTGTAAGATTCGATTATAGTAGATTCGAAATATTAGTTTGAGGATCTTACCAACTTCCATATACTGAAATTCTTTGAGCTTATCTTGGATGGAGATTGTTTTGAACTTTGGAGATTACTATACTTGAATAGATTCTATCATACATGGAATTTGCTACATACAATATATTCCACCACATATGGAGTTTCCTACGGTCAATATATTCTACCACATACGGAGTTTGCTACATTTAATATATCCTACCACATATGGAGATTGATACATTCAATATATTCTACCACATATGGGGTTTGCTACATTCAATATATTCTATCACATATGGAGTTTGCTACATTTGATATATTCTATCGCATATGGAGTTTACTAGATCCTATGTATTCTACCACACATTAA
Organism: Coelioxys conoideus; assembly: GCA_947623535.1. NCBI lineage: Eukaryota > Metazoa > Arthropoda > Insecta > Hymenoptera > Megachilidae > Coelioxys > Coelioxys conoideus. The sequence goes on along the minus strand of OX392455.1, from coordinate 8,228,414 downwards.
GTTTGCTACACTCAATATATTTAACTGTACGTACATACACTCGATTAAGAACGTGCAAATTCCTACTTTCGCGTTAAAATAAGTTTCAATATTGAACAGATCATCACGATTGGGATCATGAATCATCGTCATTGAGATCATGAATCATCAATTCAAAGTCAGAATCTACAGACACGCAAACTGTACTTTCAATTCGTGGAAACATTAATTTCGAACGCCATAAATTATATCGATGACCATCGTTTTCGTGAAACTCGTCAAATTTATGTGGACAGTTCGTCTCCAATTATCGAAGGTGTTAAAAAATGATGGAGGGGAGATTGCAAGATCGGAGCCTCGTTAACGTATCTGGTTTATTCGCAGACATTGCGAAACCGATCTCTCGGGCCACTTCGGAGCAGAAAGAGGAAGAGGGAAGCGGATCTGATACGATCAAACGAAACGGACCTGCATAATCTTCTCGCACGTCGCTCAACAGATAGGTCGCTGCAACGTCTGCGAGCATCGCGACGTCTGTACGCCGCGATATCCGAATACCTCGTGCTCGTTTTTTCGACGAATTTAGTTGGACGTCTGTCCTTCGCGATGAATACCGCACAAATCGAGAACCAACGAAATTGAGACGTTTTTGGGGAATAATTGGGTCTACGTATTCGATGCAGTGGCGTGGCTAAAATATTTGGGGTGAGGGAGGACGGTTTTTTAAATTGCCACCAAACCTTGTTTTTCAGTGCTATTCTTTTCTTTCATCCGAGATACTTTTAATTAAATAATATCGAATTTGCGGGTTTGCGAATTTTAGGACTCTTAAATTGATATTAGTAAGTTTTCAAGTGTTTAGATTGTTGCATTTTCAAATTAAGGCACTTTTGTATTTCTAAATTATTGAATTCTTCAATTTGTCGGATCTGGAAATTGATTCACTTATAAATCTAATTATCAGATGTGGGGATTTCTGAATTTTCAAATATTCGAAATCGTCAGATACTTGTGAACTTACATTTTTAATTTGTAAAATTCCTAATTTTCGAATTCTTACGATTTCAAGCTCTCGTGTAATCAAACTTTCACATTTCCATATTTGCAAACTTATATAAATTCAAAGTTTCAAATCCCCAAAGCTACAAACTCCTACATTCTTAGAGATTTCCATGTCCCTAAAGCTCCTAAGTCCCACATTCCAAAGTCTCCAAATCCCCAAAATCCTCAGATCTTCTAATTCCCAAATCACCTAATCTCCACATTCCCCAATCCTCAAATGTTCAAATTTTCAAATCTTCAAATCCTCAGAACTCAAACCTTTGAATTTCCACATTCCGGAGTTCACAAATCCCCAAATGACCAAATCTAAAAATTTTCGCATTTTTAAATCTCAAAATCCACAAAATTGTAAATCCTCAAATCTCTAAATTTCCTAATCCCCAAATCCCTAAATTTCCAAATTCCCAAGTCTCCAAATCCCCAAATCTCCAAAGTCCTAAATTTCCAATTCTCCAATTACCGAAATTCCCCAATCTCCAAATCCCTAAACCTCAGACCTCAAACCCTAAACCCAAAATTCTCACATCCCCAAATCCCCAAATCCCCAAAGTCCCCACATCCCTCGAGTATCAACCCTCCAAATTCCCAAATTCCCAATTCCATAGAGAGACCGTATTTTACACTGATTAGCTTCTTCCAATTTCCCCAGAGAAATTCCTGAATTCGTGCGATCGTGCGAAGAAACGAGGAAGCGCGACGGTGTCGTCGATTTCTATCCCGGTAAGATCGATCGATCGGAAGTCATAAACGGGGACGAACGCGACCAAAGTTTGTTTTCTCGTGCCGGCCGTTCAGTTCGGATTTATGCATTCGTATAATTGGCCAGATGGCTCCCAGTTTTATTTCGGCGACACTAAAATATTACGGTATCCGCTTCCCCGTGTCATTCCGCGTCTATTTTTGACCGGCAGAAGCTTCTAGGGGCGCACGAATCCTTTTACGTTTCATCCACTAAGAAATTCACTTTCTTCTTCTTCTTTAGCCCTGTTTTATCGACGGAATTAGCACCATTTCCTAACGACAGGCCCGAAACCAAGCCGCTTGTTATTTAACCGCTTGCCTTATAATATGGTGTAACACGAGTTGAACCTTGCGATTGAAACGCGTCAAATGCGGATTTTACTAATACAAGGACATCGTAATTCCGGTTTCAATTATAGAGACGAAATTTTTATATCTCGATTTTCCGTATTTCGCTCGGTACAGCGAGTAGCGTAATTGACCCACGCGATCCCTGTAAAATTTTCGTCGTTTTTTAACGATATTCCGATTTCGACCCCGTTCCGTTCAAATGCACCGACTATTTCCACGAGATAGAAATGTTTTTAACAAATTTCCGGTGTTAACTAGAAATGAATTTTAACGTAATGTGACAAACAAGATGTCACGAAATTGCGATTGCATCTTGATTCATTCCAGCGTTTCCTCGACATCGCGAAACTCTGCAAAATGAGGTAGTACGCTCCGACGTACTATTAATCAACCACGATACTTCTTGGCAACCTTCATATTCCGTCGTAAAATCTTCGCCATTGTTACACCAGAATCTCTCGTAAACCACTGCAAACTGAACCGTTACCGTCGAGATAATATTAATTACCGACGAAAGAATAACGCGACGTTGATTCGCGGACACTGAGTTCCCGGTATTAATTAAAACAACAGTTGTCCCACAACAATTATTTCGTTGCTCGGGATGGTCTCAATTTCGGAGATAATTTATCTTTGTTGGACATCTGCATTGAAGTTGTTTCAATTTGTGGGACAATCCGTTCCTGTCGGCTATTTGTGGAATATCTGATCCCTTGTGGGATGATTTATATACCTATGCGGATTAATTAGATAGCTTACATCGAATCGGACAACTCATAAATGATCAACAGGGATGAATTATCTTGCGCGTATTCTGCGATTCAGAAATATCATGCGTTTGTGGGATAACGTTCGAATTTAATAATTTCTGAAAACTTATGAATTTCTACTATTCCGATGATATATTGCGGCGCGCCAGTATCTCATAATAATGGATCACTGGAATAAATTACCGTACAAATTAAATTCACTGTTATGTAATAACAGATGTGTAAATAAATGATGTCTGTAAATAAGATATTAGATATACACGACGAATTGTTGTTGTATATGATTATACATGATGTGCCGATTAATCTGCTGAATACGTAGGAATATTTCAAGCTTCATATATTTTTATGTCTCTAAATAAATAAAGTTCTTTTACCGATTGGTTGTGAAAAAAAAATGATTTTAAAAATATTACTCTCGTATAAGCTGTAAAGTGACTAAATTATTACGACGAAGAAATATTAAACGATTTTTGTTACATTTGAAAAATAAGTGCCTTCCTTACATTTTTTTTTGTCAAAAATATATTGTGAAAGATACACGCATTTGTTGTATTTTGTTAAATATGAGCGAATCAAATATTATAGAACTTATTCACCATTGTTGAAAACGTTTAGTATTATTAAAGTTAAGAGTAACATTTCTTATATTTTCAATAACAATCTTTTGATTTTGGTTGATACAGGATGGTAAATCAATAACATTTTACAATATTTCACTGAATACATTAGTAATAAAGAACTATATGCTTGTGATTATTTTATTATTATTATATTTGAGTTTTACAAAGTTTTACAAAGATGAATGTAAATAGAAACAATTTTTATAAATGTGAATCCAAAAATACAAGCAACTTCAGAGGTGAATTTAAGCAAAAATAATTTTCACAAAGGTAAGTCCACGTAAAAACAACTTTTTCAGAGGTGAATTTAAGAAATAATTTTTACCGAGATAAGTTCAAGTAAACCTAACATTCACAAAGATATATTTAATTGAAAATAATTTTTACGCGGGTAAATTCTACCAAAACTGATTTTTAAACTACCAAGTCTAAATAAAAATAATTTTTCTAAAAACTAGTCGAAATAGAACAAATCTTTTCGAAGAAGGGTTGAAATCAAAGTAATTTTTTCGGACACGATTTTCTTCAAGATCAGAGGACCAATGGGACAAAGGATCGAAGAAGGAGGTAAACGTAAGAAGATATCATTCGTCAAATTCATTACGCGTGCGAATGTACGGCACTAATTGAAACACAGCCCGGCCCCTTTTCTTCCGTGACAGGGTCGTAATTGTCGCGATGCTTGCCTATTAATATCGCGGGATATATTTCTATTAATTGAAATAAATCGGCAACTGGACGCGACGGTCGCGTGCGCGCACATACACATGTATATACACACGGTCGAAGGTGGGAGAAAGAGGAAAAAAGAAATATAACGCGGTGGTGGGCGCTTGCGCGAAGGGCGTCGCGACGACCGCCGACGCCTTCTTGAATGAAAGCGTCGGCAGTCAGTTCGCATCAAGGCGTCCACCCTCGCTTCGACTTTCATGGATTTTCTAATCGACCACTGAACTCCACACGGCCAGTGACACGGTGATAAATCCTTTAATCACCCCGCACTTTTGTATCCCCTTTTTCGCACACCGACCGGCACATCAAGGTACGACATCAAGTTTTCATTCGACGAAGCAACAGTTTGTTTTTGTTTTTCGAAATTGTTCGCGCGCTATTTCGCTTCGTTTCGATGCAATTAACCCATTTTCTGCCACGATCCCCAGATGGAGATTTGAATATACAGTTTTACATACATTTTTCTTTTATCACTTAAAACAACGTTATATTAAATGAAATGTGTATTCGGTACATGCTTACATTCTGGTTTTTTAAATTATTTTTTGCTTCAATGTTGTCCAAATGGTAAAAGTATTTGATACATAAATTGAGAATCAACGTAGTAGAGTTGAAATAATAATTTGGCAATTAATGGGTTAAGCCACCCTATCCTCGTCCGAGTACAGTGATCTATTTCTTAAAACACTGAATTAAATATTCGATTCTCTTTTCGATGGAGTTTCGTTTCGTTTTTACTATTCTTCGATTTTTCTAATTTGTTCTTCGTATTTTTTACTCGATTATGTACAAATTTAAGATGATCCTTTGGGGGTGAAGATCATACCCCTTGAACTATTCATATTCTTGTCTGTCTTCGAAAACTTTCGCATGCAACAACAGGAGACGATTCAATTTGTTCTAAAATAGTGAACATAAAACAAATTTGAGGAAAAAATAAGATATTACGGATAATTGAATGTTAAAATAGTATTATTTAAGTAATATTTGAACGTTTAAGTATTTGCTTTTTTTTCCAAAATATTTGTTGTTTTAACTGCATCGTTGTATACTAACAGAAATAAGGATATCGAAGACTTCTGTTCGAACTGCCAATTTGAGTGACTAAATTATTTATCGAATTTTAACTTTCAATTTGTACAATAAAGCATGCAGTGAAGGGGCTGGTAAACGAACGCAATCTAAATCGCGATCTTTTTATTTAATTTTATTGCAAAGTAATTCTACGTGTACTTTCTAATCTCGTTATAGGTACTGTTCATTTGTATCATAAAAAGAAAAGTTTTAAATTAATTTATTTTTGACTGCATGAGTGTTTCGTTTCACGGATCAGTTTGATATGTGCAAGTTTCAATGTGTGTCGAGTGACGTTCGTAAGTTGAAACGTTTTCTGTTTTATCTCGTGGAAATTTATACAATTCTTATACATGAATTATGACAATATTTTGAGTTTGAAATCGTGATGTGCGATGGATCCAACTTTCGCCGTCGCGAAACATCGATTGTCGGTGCGGAACATCGTTCGATATTTTTATTCTAATTTCGTTAATCGAATAATTACTCGTCGCCCTCTAACCAACATCTGAATTTGATTGTAAAATAATATAAAACGTTTCATTTCAGTACAATTTTAATTATAGGAAGAAGATAATCTTCGATTGATCTGTTGTACAAAGCAATCAATTTTCGATTGATCTGTTATAGAAAGAAATTAATCTTCGATGGATGTAGTTTATAATATTCGAATTTTTGTTATAGAAATGACAACGAAATTTTCATTGCAAGAAAAATTATTTTTCACAATCTAAAAAATTTTTTAAGTCACATTTGTGATGTTACTACGATATAAGTAATTGTAAACGTTCATGATTATTTCTTTTTATGGCTATTTCATTAACATTTCTCCTTATGACTCTGTAATTTTATTACCTACAGCAATGCAAATCCTAAATAACTCGTTAACGTTGAATGGCAGTCAACATGCTTTAACCCTCGAACATCGGAAACCGGGTCAATCGTGACCCGTACCTATAAAACGTATACCACGGTGCTTCGGCTAAAATTAAACGCTCTAATTTTTAAACGAAGTGCTTTCGAATATTGAAGGAAAATATTTAACACTTCTGGTACCACTTTTCAATTGAAAACTCGTTCACCAATAACTTCTCTATTTTATAAAATCACGTGCAATAAATTAACATAATACATTGTGTATTATATTCAGATTACTCAGATTCAGATTATTTAGGTATACTTTGATTTGCACCTGTTAGATTGTACACAAAATACATCACATATACACATGTGATGACATATGCTAATAACGGTGTTAAAAACTAGCCAACAATTTAGAAAATAAGATAAAGCAATAAAAAAAGTAAAGCAGGATAATATAGTCGAATAATTAAGAGTAAAAAATTAGATATTATGCGTGAAGTTAAATTAATATCATCGTCTCGGTAATTAGTTATCCGTGGGTTAATATTTTATCGAGTTTTAAGAGGTATGTACGATCTGAAGAGGTCTAATTTGTCCGTTTAAGTGAGTTATGGATGGCAGTCATTTGAAATATTAACCTTATTAGACCAAGCAAAAAGATTGAAAGGACTAGTAATAGTCTAGATGGTTTAATCGGTCAGCATATTAATTCGGATTCTACTAGGCCACAAATACTTCTCTGTCAGACAAGGGACCCATTTTGTTTCTTCATTCGTTAGATACTCTCGTCTGTTTCATTCGAGTACTATAATGTACCTCATTTTATCCTACATTAGAAATTTTTAAATAATAATGGCACTTTCTGTGCTTTCAAATAATCCAATTTTAATTTAGTTATAAACGTGCTTGCAATTGTTTGCTGCATTTAAAGAGATAAATAATTAAATCAAGCAGTAAAACGGAAGCTGTATTTTCAATTGTGGAAAGAATGTTAATTGGTATAGCACTAATATTTTATCTGTATTTTATAAAATTTACAAAGTAGAGAAGGAGAGCCGAGAAAAATATTTTTGGTGGAAATAAAATGTTTGGTTAGCAGGATCGGGATTTTCTCTTTGATAAAAATTGCTTCACTCATAAACTATGTGGCTTAAAGTCTGCCAATCTAATTTCAACGTGAAAACATCTGTTAAAACGGGAAAAAAAATAATGATAGACGATCGTATAAGCAACGCTGATCGCAGAATGGTCATTGCGTAAACTAATCGTTTAAACTCGTTTCATTTTCAACGATTATTATGCCAGCCGTGTGTCGGTTTACATAGTTCTGAGTGAACTATGAATCTTCTTGTATAAGTGATGTGTTAACATACACGAATCGTGTATCAAAAAGTAGCTTGCGAATAAAAAAAATATTTTTAACTTTCAGTAGGGAACACGAAGCTTACGTTTCGGAGTACAAGGAGCAGACGTTTTGTGGGGTGGAAAAATAATTCGTGTAATATCGAAGTACAGTTCTATATAGAAAAATAATTGATAATAAATTTTGGAGGCTTAAGAGGAAATATTACAACAGGAACTTAACTTTTGGTGTATTTTTCTTGATTTTTTGGACGGAATTTGGGTAGGTTAAATTTTTGCGTTTCTAGACGGTCAAGATTTTAAAGTTCTACATTCCAATTGTTAAATTGTCGAGTTGCCAAATCTACAAATTCATAGATTTCTAAAGATTCGTATTTTCAAATTCTCAAATTTCCAAATCCCCAAATTTATAAATTCTGAAATTCCCAAAGACTTATGTTTACAAATTTCCAAATTCCCAAATTCCCAAATCTCCAAATTTTCAATTCCCCCAATTCTCAGATCCCCCAATTCTTAAATCCCTAAATTCTCAAATTCTCCAATTCTAAAATCCCCAAATTATCAAATCACCAGAATATTCAATCCCTTAATTCTCAAATCTCCAAATTCCCAAAATCCTAAATTCTCAGATCCCCAAATTTCCAAATCCCCAAATTTAGAAATTTTGAGATTCCCAAAGTCTTATGTTTACAAATTTCCAAATTCCCAAATTCCCAAATCTCCAAATTTTCAATTCCCCCAATTCTCAAATTCGTCCATTCTAAAGTCCCTAAATATCAAATCAACAGAGTATTCAATCCCTCAATTCTCAAATCTCCAAACTCCCAAAATCCTAAATTCTCAGATCCCCAATTCTCAAATCCTCAAATTCTCAAAATCCTCATACCCAAAATAGTCAAACCATCGCCCTCAAAAACTGACCTCCACTCATTTTTACTAGTATCGAGTTCATTTTAATTTAGATCACAATAACAACAGATTAAAACCTATCCAATGACGTCACGAATTTTCTATGAAAAATGTTTCCCCATTCAATATAACCCAATCAATTAATTTTACCATTTCACCGTAATTTGAATCTCGGAAACAAATTAGGAAGTACAGAATCGTTAGGCTAGTGCCGTGTGGATATTTTCTTTCCGGTCGATCGCGTGGTTGGTCAAATGTATTTGCGATTTCCGTGGCGCCAACTCAAACAAACCGTGGTTGCAAGGAGACGAACAGACGGGAATCGGGAAAGAACAAACAATCCAGGCTTCGAGGAAATCCAGACAGGAGAATCCTTTGACCTCGCCAATTCCCCTGCGAGTGCTGTATTTACCCAGAAAAAAAAGAGAAGCACATCAGGATCTTGGAATCGTTCTTCTTTCAACTTCCTGAACATCGGATTTTGCTGTCGGATCTTCTTACGGAGTCAGACCGTTTATGAAACTCTTCATCGGACTGTCTTTCAGAAATAAATTCGTCTGTCATATTTGATATCCGCGGATTTAATTAGCGTTTGATTACGCACAGGATGGTGTTAGTTTCATTAGTCAAAGCTAATTGCGTCAGTTTCACTCGTTAAATATTGCTGCCTGAGTTGTCAAATTCAAATATTGATTGTAAGACGATGATTGTTGAATTTTCCGCTAATTAATTCTCTGCCAATTAGTGCTGCGTCAAATATGAATTTAGTAGGGTTCGGTTGCGATGTTCTGGTTCATACGTTACATTTATGGTACAGTTGATATACTTTAAATAATCGATAGATTGATTATAAACAATTGAGTATCAATAAATTGATTATAAACTATTGAACAGGAATCGATTGATTATAAACAATTAAGCATGAATTAATTGATTATGAATAATTACTGAAATCGTGTATATGAATTGATCATACATTATACTATCAGTAGATCGAACTCTAATTTAGAAGGATCATAGATGATCAACAATGAAATTATTGTTTTGACACATTACATGACGTAACTATTCATCGCAATTTTCTAACAACAAACTTTAAGACCAAAACATTCATCATACCGTGGATGAAAGATTTAGCTGCTCCCTCTCAGAAGCTTTAACACTAGACACCGATGTTACATTCACTTTCAAAGTGAAAATAAAGTGGAAAACTAAATAAGTACATCAGGAAACCAACACGTACAGCCATTATGTGTCTCAACAATATTTCGTATCAATATAAGATAAAACATGGAACAAAAATACGAGATATTTCGACGAAAGCACGACAAGAAAATACAAAACGCGGAACCGGAAGCCAGCAGCGTTAATCTCTTCCAACACTTTGACGAGTCTAACTCGTGACGCACTCACAGCTCAAATATGACAAACTTTACAAATTTTAACAAACTTTACAAATACACCTCGACTTGAAGTTTAGATCCGATTATAATTCGTGTAGTCAAAGATCGCCGAATATAAAATACTCATACAATTCAAATTTCCTTTCTTCGCTTTAACACTAGATTTACGGACGTTTAATCACCACTTACGTCTAAATTGAAAATTGACTATAAAAACAAGTAAATAGTGAGTAATACATAAACCAGTTTATAGAAAGATTCTTCGTCTCGATGAAAGTTCGCATGCATTTTGACGTAAGCATTTTAAACATTTTCGTGATTAAAAATAAGAAATCTAAGATTTTGACGTGTTCCGTAAACCTAGTGTTAACCCTTTGCGGACGTTAGAATATATGCCATTAGCAAATAGCAACTGCAAAACACTCTGGTTAAAAAGTTTGATGAACTTCTTTAGAATAATCATATTTTTATTATTAATTGCCAATATTGTGTGTTTCACTGTGTTCAAACGCCACGTGTATAATACTACATGTATGCAATGAAAAATTATTTATTAAAAATTATTGCACCGAATCAAATGGCGAGTGATAGTCGCCGTTCGTCCGCAAAGGGTTAATATTATAGCTATGGATAGTTATGTGTGACGCATCTGACAAATAAATGGCACGGAAAGGGTTTAACCGGTCGGTGTCAAAATGAATCTTCCAAGTTTCATCGTCGATCTTCGAATCGATTTTACGATCGCGACGACGCGCGATTTTATGTCATCGGAACTGTCGGCGTTTTTGATGTTCCGGCCCGTTTGATACGCAACGAGCTAACACTTCGGCCGACAAAAGTAAAACATCAGAGGTTACGTGTTAATGCAATTTCGCCCCCAATAAACGTCCGCTCCTCGTATCTCACATTGGTCCCTGGTCGTTTTTCCCTGTCGTATTCGCGCGTAACCAGGAATGCCGTGCGGTCAAGCGTCTCGTTTTCACGGTGGAGATCAGCTGTCTCCCCCGCGACAGCTATCTTTGACAGGGCAACCGGAAGTCGGCACCGCGATCCATGTCCGGGAGGATCCGAACGACAGGGGGGGTTTCGCAGAAAATCTAATTAAGCGACGTAGAACGATCTTGGTCGACGTGCGTAGCTGTGTACGCGCGCAGGAAGTCGCGAGCATATTAAAGGTTCATACAGATAGCCGCTCGGATATGACTGAACGTTATATAAGGCTGTCTTAATATAGCGGCAACGTTTCTCTGGATCTTCGCCATGTAGCCGGTAGACGTACGATGCGTGCAATGAAGTATAGGGCGGTGTTTGAAGCGCGAAAAACGGCCGGAGGGAGAATCGAGGGAGAGCCACGTCAACCATCGTACTAGCCCTTTCGGAGATTAACGCTAGAAGAACCGACATTAAGAGCAGACTTGCTTCGAAATTGAAAATAAAGTAGAAAAATAAATAAACAACTATAGCATCACCAAACATATACAACCTAATATGTACGAGTTATGCCCTTTCGGAGATTAACACTAGAAGAACCGATATGAAGAGCAGAATCACTTTGAAATTGAAAATAAAGTAGAAAAATAAATAAGCAACTATAGCATCACCTAACATATACAACCTAATATGCACGAGTTATGCCCTTTCGGAGATTAACGCTAGAAGAACCGACATTAAGAGCATACTTCCTTCGAAATTGAAAATAAAGTAGAAAAATAAATAAACAACTACAGCATCACCTAACATATGCAACCTAATATCTACGACTTAAGACAATTTTCAGTGAAATTGACGGGCAATTTGTACATTATATAATTAATTATTCAATTTAATATATTATTTAAATTTACTTCTTATTAGTAAATTTAATTTTATTTGATTCATGCAATTTTTTATTAATGTAATCCATGTAATCTAAAATATACTTTATTTTGGTTTGAATTGTTAATATAAATACTATAATTTTTTAACAGTAATATTTATGTAAAATGTAAAAATAACGATACAATAACGGTAAATTTTATATTTTCGTTTTTGTTACCGTTGTTTATAAAATTAATTTACCACCCCTTAATAATTTCATATAACTGCCTCTTAAGTTTCACTTTATCTCCTAACTTCAATGACTTACATTTCATTATTAATTTTTATATTTCAATTACTAAAATTAGCTAAATAAAACATGATAGACATATTGGCCAAAGAGCGGCGACAAAATTTTGTCATAATATAGTGTCAAACCCGAAACTGGTCACTTTGACCGGTTGGTAGTTCTAGTGTTAAGAAAACTACAACTTACCAGAACAGACTATGAAAGCACGAACGGAATCTTAGTATAAGATCCAGAGAAAAATTTGTCTATAAACAATGTTCATTCGGTAGAACAACAATGATCGTTTCTAATCTATAAATATGTAGTTAGCAGCGAGAGGTACGCGAGGGTATTCGAATCTGATGTGAACGGTGTAATTAAAGCTGTTAGTTTCATGACAAACGTTTAGATACCCATTAAGTGCACGGACGGTACTTAAATTTCTACACGGTGCGGGGTCACTTAAAACAATCAGTGGCGTCTCGACGCCCGGCGCAAATGGAATACCTGTTGCTTTTAACTGCCTCCCACATCGAGCACCAATTCAACGACGACGACTTTACAGACCCTTGCATCGTGTTTGGAATCTTGGCACATTCGTTATGTCTAAAATACACGGTTGAGTCCCGTTCGCTTCTCTGTTTGTTTATTAAATCGAGCGAAATTTTCGCGACGTTCGCTAATTCTAATAACTTCCGTGAAGTTCGACTCGTTTTTCGTTTTTTAGTATGCAGTTGCACGTTGTATCGGATTTTCGAGACACGTGACTTCGAGTATGGAAAATTTATGGGATATAGAAGTTTGAAGATGTAGAAATGCGGGGATGTCGGATTTTGGGAGTCGGATTTTTGGTGTATAGAATTTTGGGGATGAGAAATTTGTAGATTTAGAATTTTTGGTGTTTAGGAATTTGGAAACATAGAATTTTGGAGAAATAGAAATCTGGATGTGCAGAATTTCAGGGGTCTAGGGATCTGGGAATATAGAACTTCGGGAGTTTAAGAATCTAGGAATATTGAATTTTGGGGTGCTAGAGACCTAGACATATAACATTTTTAAAAAATTGAAATTTGGAGACATAGAATTTGGGGACGTGAAGATCTAGTGATGTAAGATATTTAGAATATAGAATTGTGGAAAAACAGAATTTTGTTCGGTGGAGAAATCTGGGGACGTTGAAGTCTATAGATATAGCAATGTAGGGTAACAGAATTATAAGAAATCGAAGCAAGTAAAAAGCTTGCAATAATTGTATTTTTGATTAAAATTATCATATTAATTACAAATTATCAATCAATAAAATTCACCCACAAGCAACAGAAACTTCTGACTGGACAACCCCTAATAATTAATCGATATAACGTTATAAAGAGAATGAACCATAATTCCTAGCAATTTCCTAAACAGATCGTCCACGTTCGCAATAACCTAACCTAAATAAAGCGTAATTGGAACTGCCAAGGCAAAAACGTCACAAGGACGCATTCGGAGGGTTGTAACAGTAAATTTACATCCCCATCGAGTCGGGCCGAGTTTACATAAAGGGTGAACCCTTCTGTACTCGTACGGGTGGACGTGTTTGAGCGTGGTAAATTCGATGAACCCTTTGCATCGTGCTACGTGGCAAATGAAGTTTGCGAAACCACGACGAGTTTGTTTCCTGTTGGCGACCAACATTTATCCGCATTGAAACACGCGAGAATCGGACATCGTGGCGATTTCTTGCGCCGACAAACGGGAAAACTTGAAGGATCGCTTTTCTTTCTTGCCCGCGAAGGGAAAAACTTGAGAAACGATGATTCTTCTTCGTGGCTACTCCAAGACGGATTCTTCGCGAACTTTTTGCACGCTCGATGTGAAAAAGTTGAAAAATCGTTTATCTTTCGGATTTCTTTCATCGACGGCCGATTACGATGGGGAATAATTTTTCTTCGAGGTTTCGTTGCGTAACCATCTGCAATTCCTTCTGGGATACTTAGAAAGTTGGTGTAGTATTAATTCGTTATATTTCTCTGGGTTTGATACTGAAGTTAGAGATTGATTACACTTTTTTCACGATGTATTCAGGAGCGATGCGCAACATGTACACTCATGGACAAAATTAAGTGGACATCGCAGAAATGTAAAAAAATGTTTTCTTTTATTACAACGTTTTAGATAAATTTTAAATTTAGAACGTGAGATATTTTTCTAGATTTGAAAAGACATTAATTTAATGTATATAATTGTGCAATAAAGTTTTGATTTATTGGCATTATTAATTAATTAAATTTACCTTTTGTTATTTATGATACCTGTCCACTGAATTTTGTCCATGACTGTATGTTACACGATTTACAATTTCTTAACAAATATTCAAACTGAGAAGCTTGTTAATCGCTATGTTTCTAGATTTTTAATAAATAGAAACGAAATCAGTACGATGTGAAAAACAGGAGAGAAAATTAAATATTGAAAAGTTTTCATATATTCGATCCACAAAGATCTTTCGAAGATTCGGAAAAAAATTCTTTCCACGGATCTATTTCACCGGTTGAAGAAATCTTTCTAAAAAAATCTTGTCAGAAATTACTGTCAAATACCAATTTAGAGTGTCTAAGATCACTGTTAAGTACCAGTCTTCCAATTATCAGAAATAACTATCGAATTTCCTGACCCATATCACGCCAATCGACGCGCTTCTTAATTAAACGAAAAATAGAACCCGAGGTGAAAATAGATTGTCGAGGGACCCTCCTTCAAAACACAACAAACCACCCGGGTGATTTCTTTCGTGGAAAGAGGGTGGCTATGAATCTAAATAAAGAACATAAATCAGAAATTCGTGTAGTACCGAACAAATATACAGGGGTGCAAAGAGCCGAACGCAGGACATACATACCCGTTCCAGGAACGAGCGGAAAAAATCGTTCAGTTCCGACGAATCTCTCTTTTTTCTTTTGCTGCCTTTTTTCCACGAGAACATCACGGATGTTTGGAATTTAAATTTAGCGAGTTTCGTTCAAACGGGCGTGGATAGTATGTCCGTTACGATTTTAGCGATGAAATCCAGCCACGGTCTCTCTTAATCACCGTTTCGATTATAAATGTGCCTTCCCGCCACGTACATCCCCTTAATTACATCGAATAATTTGTATATAATTAACCCCGACCGTTAAGTGACTAAGAGCAATGAGTTAACCGCACGCTTCGCTGACAGATGAAATATATTCGTCGAGCGAAGTTATACGATCCAGCTTTTCCTTCGAAAAACGAAGAATCAGATATATCAGAAGATTGAGGGTGAAACGTACTTAGGTTAGCCGTATACTGAGATAGTTTACGGTCAAACCGGGGCAGTCGTGGTCGCGAGACAATAATGCGATAATATGTTACGTTTGAATTTATAAATAGGATATTGTGTGAGGAAGGACTGTACTGTTCATGGGTTCCTGTCCACTGTTAACAGTTTGACGACCTCGTATTTCGTGCACGATATGGCACTCGGTATTTTCTTTCTTGTCACTGCTCGACGCGATCTTCAAAGATTGAAAGTGCAAATTTCAGTATTTCCAAGTTTTGGGATGTGCAAATTATTTATTCAAATTTTTGGTATTCTTCAGTACTCACAATTCTTGACTTTTACATTTTTTTATTATTCGTTTAGGGATCTGTTTACAGGTCTTCGAATTTGTACATTTGTATGGGATTGGATTTTGAAATTTTTTAACTTCACAAATTCGTGGATACTCCGCTTTTAAATTACAAATTTGTGAAATATAAAATTTTGAGATTAAATATATTTACATGTTTTCAAATTTGCATATTTCCAATAAACGAAGATATCAAATTTTCAAATTTTTTAAGTTGCAGGTTTCCCAAACCATCGCATCCCTAATTCCCAACTTCCTAAATCCCCAATTCATAAATCCCCAATTCCTAAATCCCCAATTCCCAAATTCCTAATTCCTAAATTCCCAATTTCAAAATTCACAATTCCTAAATCCCCTATTCCCAAATTCCCAATTCCCAAACCCCCAATTCCCAAATCCCCAAAATCCAAACCCCTAATTCCCAAATTCCCATACCCAAACCCCTAATTCTCTAATTCCCAATTCCCAAATCCCCAAATCCCCAATTCCCAAATCCCCAATTCCCCAATTCCCCAATTCCCAAATCCCCAATTCCCAAATTCCCAATATCCAAACCCCTAATTCCCAAATTCCCAATACCCAAACCCCTAATTCTCAAATTCCCAATTTCCAAATTCCCAATTCCTAAATTCCCAATTCCTAAATTCCCAATTCCTAAATTCCCAATTCCTAAATTCCCAATTCCTAAATTGCCAATTCCTAAATTCCCAATTCCTAAATTCCCAATTCCTAAATTGCCAATTCCCAAATTCCCAAATTGCCAAATTCTAAATCCTCAGTTCCTAAATCTTCAATGTCCACATTTTCCAATTCCAAATTCCAAAGCCCCCAATTCTCTAATTCCAAAATCCAAAGTCCCCAATTCTCTAATTTCTAAATTCCCAAATACTCGAACCCCGAAATCTCCAAACTCCAAAATTCACTACTTTTACCCGCACCTTCAAGTTCCAAGAATTCCACGACTGTTCCGGAACGTCTAGTTACTTTGTCCGTCAGTGTACCTACTTATGGAATGTATAAACGGGAAGAGAAACAGAAGAAGACAATAAGCAGCCGTCGTCCTGTTCGTTTTGTACGAGGATCGTTCTAGTGGCAGGAGTGTTGGCCGAGGGTGTGTCTTTTTCCGCTTTGCTGCCGCTAAGATGGAGTCCGCCAGCAAAGGGGAACAGGCCGACCCTCCCGCACCAACTAAATAATATTCGACGACAGTGATTTATATCGGACATCGTTGGCGAAACTGGCGCGACTTTCCCACCTCCGATAAATCTCACCGATCCGGTAAGTTGCTTTTCAACCATTCGCGGTCCAACTGTGTTTGCTACTCACATTATTGGTCAAATTAACGTTTTGCCTTGGAATATTTATAGTGTCGAAGCAAAGTATGTGTGCATATATATATTTGTATCGCATATGCGATATGAATATTTCTAATTTCCTACATTGTATCACCAGATCTGTAAATTTGTACTTATGTTCGTATGCACCTCATTTTTCATGTATTTGAATTTCTTGAATCGTATATCTCTAAATCTGTGAACCTTTAGGTTCCTGGATTTCTAGGGTATTTAGATCACGTTTTTCAGTATATCTCTGGTTTTTTTAATTTTATATCACAGAAAATTAATATTCTCAGATTTCTGTACCCTGAATTCACTATATTTCAAGATTTCTGTATCTCTTGGTACCTAGATCCATAGATCCTTAAATCCTCAGATTTCTATGTGTCCAGGTTCCTACATCCCCAGATTTCTACATCCCTAAATTTCTATATCTCCAAATCTCTACATCCCCAAATCCCTACATCCTCAAAACCCTATGTCCCCAGATTTCTGCAATGCAGATCTCGACATCCCCAAATACTAACGTTTCAATATTTCTGTACCCCAAATTCTTATATTCTCAAAACTCCTATATTCCAAAACTATATATCACCAAATCCGTAGATTGCCAAAATCCTTACGTTTTCCAATTCCAACACCCCCCGAATCCCTACATCCCTAATATCCTATATTCTCCACCCTCAATTCTCTGTGCCTTCAAAATCCCAGATCCCTAAAGTCCAATATCACCGAAATCCCGCGTCTCCAGATTCCTACAGCAATCGTCGCAGCATTAACGTCATACCTTTTTCGTAGAGGTTTTGTTGATACATACGTCGGGAGCCAGCTATATGAGGTCGATTGTTTCGAAATTTATCGATGCACGTGTTATCGCGCAGGATTCATTGTGTCTGTCGCTGTATTAATACATAACCGTGAAATATTCTTGTCGTGTACAAATTCGCTGTTAAGGAGATCCGCGTCATGTTTAATTTAAAACAATGTCAACGTAACGGACCACGATGTTGCAATTCGCAAAAAGCGTTGGGTACAGGAAAGTGTGCGCATTAATATGCCAAATTATGAAAATTTATAAAGAACAAAATACGTATTCTGCTGTTCTATATATTAACATATAGAATATGATATCTCAAATCGAGTCAAAGGATTTGCTCGAATGTCATTGCATTCGTTCGATCATCGAAAGGGCACCGTTTAAAAGGTTCATAAATTATTCTGCAAAAATTAAACGTCGACCATTTTGAATATTTTCGCGACAGAGGTACGCGTAGTAAACACGATCTTTCTTATTCTCGGAGTTGTTCGATAAAGAAGTACACGAAGGCTCGCTGTATTTTTATCCGGATCCGATTTATTCTTCTTTTTCTTCGATCCACGATTTTCCTTCCCGTAACCTACATCTAATTTCGGCATCCGCGTCCTGCTTGTTTATCATTCTATTAATAAAGCCGCTTTTCTATATCGGTTCTTCGTTACGCTCGTTAAACCGACGAAAGATCGCGTGAAATCGTTTCTATCCACGAATTTAACGCGCTCCGATGCCGGCTCTTAAGGTATTTAGTGTGTAGAGAATTCCATAGGAAATTCGATGCATGGTGAATTCAACGCGTAAGGGAATTCGGTACTTAAGGATTTCGGCGCAGAAAGAATTCGAAAGTACGGAAAACTCAACGCATAGAGAATTTAAAGCGTAGAAAATTCAACGCGTACAGTATTCAACACGTAGAGTATTCAACACGTATAGTATTCAACACGTGCAGAATTCAGCGCGTTCAGAATTGAAGGCCTAGAATATTCAGCCAGTCAAGAATTCAACACGTAAGAAATTCAATGCGTGGAGAATTCATCGCGTAGAGAATTCAATGCTTAGAAAATTCACCACGTAGAAAATTCAACGCGTAGAGAATTCAACACATACAGAATCCATCGTTCCAAGAATTGATTTCGTAGAAAATACAGCATATGGAGAATAGATCGCATAGAATGCACGGTACTTTATGTACATAAAATATTATAGCATAAATAATACAACACATAGAAAAGCACGTAGCAATATAATTCGCGGAGAGCATAACTCACTGTGATACAATGCACAATAATACAATAAAAACTCTATCACAAACGGGGGGGGGGGGGGGGTAATTTAAATCGAAATAGAGTAATCATTTACAAAATAATTCCAATTTAATGAAAAATTGCATATACATATAAGTAAATAATCCACAACCTCCTTCACTCATATCGTACAATCTTATACATACATACATTCTTATATGTATTTACATACGCAGGTCTTATGCTACATATTTCACTAAAAAATATAATGAGGTAATTTCGAAGGCGGTATGAGAGCAGTGGCACGCCGAATAGTCGTATACAAGAGAGCGAATCGAAATAATTTCGAACTCGTTCGAACACGTTTGTAAATTGTTGCTCATAAATTCGAAATTATGTGACGCGCTTTCCCGTTTATCTGTTACATACCCCGAAATATGACGTCCCCGTGTTCGCCATCACCCATCAGAAACGTTCGGGTAGGTGAAATTTATGGAAACACTTGATCCAAACGACGACATGCAAATCTGTGATGGGCGTCGTTCACGCGTGTAAACGAGAACGATAAAGAGCCCTCTTCTTGTCGGTTTAGCGAAGAGATTAACGCGAACTGTCCGCTACTTTGAGATGTATTTTCGTCCACGCATCAAAAGACAAGTGGCTGTTCCTCGACACGTGTTTACCCTTTTGCTACCCGGTTATCGTTTAAAGTATTTTTGTTGCGAGTAACGGCTCTTGACCAATCGCGTTTTTAGGGGATAAGCTTCACAGAAAATTACCTTCAGCTGCGCTTACGTTCTCCGATGCGTAGCAACACTTTAATTACGCGTTTGCAAGATCGTTCGTTTAAATAGCTAGTCAGGTTCTATAGCTGAACTATGAAATAATAAGAAGATTCGATAATGCGATGATGGCTCAGATGTTTGTGTAGAGCCTGAGTTTATACATAAACTGATCACTCGTTCTATTAACTCTCTGTACTTGAGAGGCCATTCGCATTCGCCGTTTGATTTAATGCAACAATTTTTAATAAATAACTTCTAACTAAATGTATAGTATCATTACACGTGACGTTTGAACATAATGAAACAGACTACACTAACGATTAATAAGAAAAAAGTAATAACTTCAAAAAAATTCATCAAACTTTTTAAGTAAAAAATTGTAGAAAACATGCTTTCGAGTGCATAGGGTTAAAAACAATGTTCAGTTATTCGATGATAGATAAGTTTAAGTACTTTACGGCCTGTTCAGTAAAGATAGTTAAATGTAAGTACAATTGGGATACTGAAAATAAAATTACTGTTTCTGTAGAAGTTTTGACTAGTTCAAGATGTTCCAGGTGTTAACGATGAAATTAATGACAATAAATAATAGAATAGCAGAATAATGAATTAATAAAATGTCATAAATTAATTTTCTCTTTTCGTCAATCCGCCATTTTGCGTCAAATCTTCGGGATTCTTGGAATGTGTCTGATTCTTCGAGCTGGAAATATCGTCCGACAGATTACCAATATTACATCCACTGTTCGTAGAAGCATTAAATGAACAATTTCTACCGGGCCAGCGTCTCGACAGGAATTTAATGGCCGCTCGTTCGAATTTGACGTCATCCAATATACCACTTTGATTAATAATCCGAAAACAGAGTCTTTAATGTCCCGGAACCGTCAGGAATGTTCTACGGTGGAACTGACAGGGAATGCTAGTTCACGAGCATCGAATCGCGAACATGACACAAAGGAATTAGCGTAGGAACATCTGTTTGGAGAAATATATTGCAAGAATGATCTGCCGTTGCATTTGCTACTAATTGCGTTTGCTCGGTTGTCCTGGAAGAACGAAAGCGATTGTAACGCGATCGATACGTTCCTATCGATTGACCGAAATTGTATGTCAGGGGTGGATTGGGTGCACGACGTTAACCTCAGGAGCAATATAGCGTGTGTGGTGCGTGTTTAGGGTCAGGTTAGATTGTAGAATGTGGAATACAAGGTCACTCTTTTCCTGCGAGCAGTTTACATTCTTTATGTTTAGACATTTGGTTACTTTCGAGATATTAGACTTAAATTTCATGCAATTCACTAAGTTACAAATTTTCTGATCTTTAAGTTTGTAAATTTAGAAATTCTGGAAGTTGGTAGTAGATTTTTAGATAAGAGTTTGAAACATACTTAATTGTAGAATATTTTGAAAAACTTTTCAAATATTCCTAAATTTATTTTAGGGTCCTGAAAGTTGAAAATTTAGGAGTTTGAAGATTTAGAAATCTAAAAACCTAGAAGTCTAGAAATTTAGAAGTCTAGAAGTCTAGAAGTCTAGAAATCTAGAAGTCTAGAAGTCTAGAAATCTTGAAATCTGGAAATCTAGAAATCTAGAAATCTAGAAATCTAGAAATCTAGAAATCTAGAAATCTAGAAATCTAGAAATCTAGAAATCTAGAAATCTAGAAATTTAGAAATTTAGAAATTTAGAAATCTACAAATCTAGAAATCCAAATATCCAGAAATCAAGAAATCTAGAAATGAAAAAATTCAAAAATCCAGAAATCTAGAAATCTAACAATCCAAGAATCTGGAAATACGAAATCACAAAATCTACAAATTTGTCCATTACAATTTTCTCAATAGGAACGTTTCCGCACAAAACTCCAGCTAAAGTTCTGCAGTTGTTTTCACCTTGTTAACAACGGAATCAACATCCGAAACGAAACGACATGAGGTACATGCAAATAACAAAGTCGCTGAGGACTATCTTTGTTACGGTTAGAATGTCTTCTAACGACCGCTTGGCTGTAGTGACAAGCTATCCACTCGGTAAAGTCGTCGACGTTTGATTGGCAAAGCAAACACGGTTCGAGCAACTTCTGTGAAGATCGTCTCAATAAAATCTTCAACTTCGCTGCTGTTACATTGAGAACCACATTCGCCATTTTAGAACGGAATAGAACGTTACTAGCAACATCCATGTTTCCAAAAATACCTAACCGCGTTAAACGTGTCGAAATTAATGAAGATCTCGAAATATCCGGTACCCAATTCGCGATTCAGAATATGATCACATAATTCAACAAACTTTCTAATCAATTCACTAACAAGATAATGTATGTAGTCTAGAGATCTCGTTCGAACGACAATATAACGAGAGTCTAGTGGAAATACATTAAAACCACAAAATGGTTCCTTCTTCTCGACTTTTCTTTAGTACTTTCCAGTACTTCTCTATTACTTCAACTCTATCGATATATCAATATAAATAAAAGTTTACGCAATACCATGTTATCAAATTTTAATTAAAATCGATCGTTTTAATGCAACAGGTGCTGCAAAGTAAGTCTATTTGCCCCTTGCTCGTCGAGTAAGATTTGCTCAAATTGTAATAGCGAGCAGCCCCAAATAAACGATCTGAACGTGAAAACTCTACGAGGCGTCGCAAACAGAAAACGAATTAACTATTTCACGGTGTTGTCGAGGCCCGCGCGTGTATATTTAATAAGCATATTAAGGGCGGCCGCGTGTTTTCTTTGCATTTTCCGGCCAACTTCGCCAGTTACACTCGCGTTGTCGATTTAGACGGTGGGTTTTCTCGTCCACGTCGAGACCGTGCTCGTTATCCGCGCGGAAAGTGATAGACATACACCCTCGCTTGACAGAGACCGATGTCGGGTGTAAAGCGTTTTGCTTCTATCCGCTTTGCCACTCGCTTTCGCTTTCCTGCTGCCGGTGTTGCGAATGCTCGTAAATTATGCGCTGCTTCTCCTGCCTCCGCTCCAGCGTTGACGGCTAGAAACATCGCCGCCATGAAAAATTCGACCTAGAACGGCATCAACACTCGGACACTGGTCCGTTCTGATGCTCGACGACGCGATTCGCGGTGTCTGGGCCAATTTCGACCCATGAAACGATCGGGACCGAACATGAGCTGATCGAGGAGTCATAAAAAATTGTAGGACTATGTATGATTGTATTGGGTTGCGTACAGTTATGTTGGATTACATATGGTTATGATGGGTTACATAGGATCATATTGTGTTATACAATAGGGTTTTGTAGGTCTATATAGGATTTTGCGAGATTAGATGGGGTTAGATAGCGTTATGTAATTTAGGATTACATTGCTATGCTTCGTGCAGTGACCAGATGAGATGGTGTTTGAAATTTTCGAATTTAGGAATGTTAGAATTTGGGGACATAGAAATCCTTGGTTTTGGGGGTTTCAGGATTAGATATCATATTGGATATACTATTGCGAATAGTGGGATTTGGGGACTCGATAATAGGAGAAGTTGAATGTTTGAGGAATTGAAGATTTTGGGATGCTGGAATTTAGCAACTTCAGAATTTAAGTAGTCGAGAATTTTATGAAATTGAGAATTTAGGGTGTTGGAAATTTTAAGATCTGTGAACTTCGAGATTTATGAATTTGGAGACCTGGGAATTTGAAAACTTGAGAATTTTGGGGATTTGGGAATATAGGGGCGAATTTCGAATTTTAAAATCTACGAATCCAGGAATTTGGAGACTTGAACACCTGGGAGACTATGTATTTTGAAGCTTGAAAATTTGAGGATGTGACAATTTGGGGACATTAGAATCTGGAAACCAAAGAATTTAGGGATTTGAGGACCTGGGCATCTGGGAATTTGGGGATCTAGAAATTCGTACACTTGAAAACTTGGGTGTCTAGGGATTTGAAAACTTAAAAATTTGAAAAACCATCTGCTCACGAATAGTTCAAACCACCCATTACTCCGCAAAAAAGAAAAAGTTTTCGCTAAATGGAATGTTTCAAAGAGACCCATGGTCGGCCATTTTGAGTCGTAAGCGTAACCCAATGTTTACGATAGATTCGGATAAAAATTTCGCTGTTAAAAGAGCCGTATGGTGTGCATGCACGATCGTTAAAGCCACGTGTTTGGCACGAGGATCCGCTGGCGTGAAATCGCGTATCGCGTGCAATTTACAATCACTAAAATTAGATATTTAATCCTGCTCCGGTACGGGGAGATCGGTATCGTCTCGGATACTCTCGTAAATTGCACTCACCACGATCGGTTTATCATTATCATTATTATTTATCGAACACCGCGCGAATAATGTGAGCGGCTATGTCACAAATTTTCTTTCGCCTGACGCGTCTACGCGTGAGTAACGGCAATATTCGCGTGAACTACTTTCGGCACAGAAATCGACATCGCAAATGCTCATAGTCCTATTTAATGGATCACGAGACCCGAGACCGGTAACTAGAAATTTGCTGAAACATTAATTTCGGGATGGTTTAAACTTCAGCTGTTAGTTAGCATCGCATAGCTGCTGTCATATATTTCATCGTAGAAGACGGAAACCGAGAGAAAGGACACTTTCCACAAAGAGTAACCTTTGTTACATTCGCGCCAGCGCCTGCTCCTCTCCGTTTTTTTCTATTTCGCCATTAGTATATGCTGATAAATAAGAACAGCTGCGGACATTTGTCTTTGAGCAATAGAACAGGAAACGTTGAGAGCGACCGATGTGCAACTATTATGCGGTGCCGTTTCCGTATCTTTGTTTACCGCACAGCGATCATCCATTACTTTGTATTTTATGTGACCCCATGAATATACATTTCGTTTATCATCAAACTGCGAAGGTACTCTTTCAACTTCCTCAGAAGTACACATTCTGATTAGATCGTTCTTACATTCATCAAGCAGCACATGTGGACCATTCCACATATACGGAATTAACATTGTTCTTGTATATTATACATTGCTCCGAGACACATTTATAAAATTATAGATTAAGTTCATCATTTATTTAAAGAAATTTGTTTTCCTAATCATAAAGGACTGTTTAGTTCATTTTTAACTTCATCAAACAGCATATGTGGACCATTCCACACGTGATGTTCGGACTGAAGTGCCATTTTGCATACATTCTTTTTCTCGTGTTCAATAAGATTGTATAAGTTATATAATACAATGTAGATCAAACGATCATACGCAGTGTATAAGTTCACTTCATGCAGGCAATCATTTCCCAAGCATTCATCAACAAAGTTTTTATCAAAGAATTTTGTATCAGAGACGACATCTTGCGATGAACGCAAAATGGCCGCCAAAAGATGGTCTTAAAAAGTATCCCAGTTTTATTCGAATAACTTTTCGAATACGAGATACAGTCAGTTGGGTGGATCACAATGAAACAGCCTGCACTAAAAGAAGTATCGTGCTGGTTTAAGAATTGATCGTAATTACCAATCATTCAAAGCGCGCAATTAGAAGAGGACAAGCCTTTCCTCGGTTCTCCTGCGCGAAACACATGGTCGCAATTTACTTTGTTACGGTTCTAGCCTCTCGCGAGGATGCGCACAAACGCATACCTTCAACCGTTCTGTTGTTCTTTTCGTCATTTTTCTTTTCGCGGGTCGTGCAAGAAGAAATGGCGCGAGCGATGTTGCCTTTACATTGTCGCCGTCCAGCAGTTGCCAAGCGGTCGCGTTTCAAAATTATTTCCAACTACACTGTTTCATCCGAGCAGACCCAACTGATTTAAAGACGCGGCTCGCTGGGCGTGATCGTTATTAACGAAACATAGTCGGTTCGCGGGTTGCTTCCAGTACGAATCCTTGGTTTCTCTTGCGGCCACCTCTCACTCGAAAGATTTACGAGCAACAAGCTCTACTTCGAGAAGAAACTCTTGAGCGAAACAGGTGAACAGACCGCTCGCGAACAGCCTGCTTATTTGACGGGCGTGTACAGTTTAAGACTTGATTTGTGCCAGTTAGTTGTGATTAGCGACGACGTTGCGCTGTTTATTCTCATACCGACATTCGGCCATCACTTTTGACCCGGTTATGGACATCGTCGGATACGATATGACGGACGAGTGGTAGATGATCGGTCGTGTTACGACATTCGTTGCCGTCAAAGATTTCGCGACGCCGGTGTTACTTTGTGTAACAAGTGCCGGTAGGGTATCAACATTGATGGACGTGTTAGACGTTTTGAAAGCGTGGATCTCGCTTTAGAATGTTTGGAACGGTTACACGGCGTTGTTTGTTTGAAATACCTTCACTTTCGGGAGCTGTCTTTTCATTTGTATTGTAAAATATTGTTGTATTATAAAGGAGAACGAGTATTGTCTTTGAAAGTAAACTGTCGACACAATTTTCATATCCCACAATTTCTGAACTTTAAGATCAGTTTCTCGGTTTCTGCATTTTCAAATTCTCAAAACCCTAAGTCCCGAATTCGTTAAATTCCCAAACCTTTAAGTTCCCCAATCCTTAAATTTCCAAATCTCTAAATACTCAATTCCCTAAATTACCAAATGTCAAATTTCCAAATTGCTAAATCCCTAAATTCCCAAATCCCCAAAAATTCTCAAATCCCTAAATTGCCAACTGTCAAATTTCCAAATTGCTAAATCCCCAAATCCCCAAATTCTTAAATCCCTAAATTCTCAAATCCCTAAATTACCAAATATCAAATTTCCAAGTCTCTAACTTCCTAAATTCCCGAATCCCAAAATTCAAAAATCCTAAATTTCCGAATCCCCTAATTCTCAAATCCCTAAACTGCTAAATGCCAAATTCTCTAAACCTAAAAAGTCCGAGCCCCCAAATCCCTGAACCTCCCAGTACCAAATTCTCCATTTCCCCAAATTCTCCAATTTACAAACATCCTAAGTCCCTACATTTCCCAAATATCTCATCCCCGAATCCCGAGACACCATAAATTTCCCCATCACACGATTCCACTCGAACAAAACAAGATTCCGTCGCTATTTACAATACCATATATGTAGAAATTATGTCGAATACCAAGAACGAGGGCAAGCACAGAAATTAACATTACTTGTTCATTAGTCTGCTTTATGGCGTCAGGAGAAGGACAAAACATACGAATTCATCCTGCCACATAATAGCGTAATATCTGTCGAGAAAGGCAAAGGGTATACGACGTTTAGGAATCGTAACTCACTGCTGCTGATCACATAGATACTTCACCGCGAGAATTACTGAACAGCTGTTAAAAGTTTCCATTTGACGAAGCGACGTCATAGCGTTGAACGTTTCGATGATTTAAAGGACAACCTCGACTTACGTAGATTTAACGCATTTGTCGTTGTCGTATGGAACGTGTTAAACGTCATTCGGTCTTTTTTGTCAGCCAGGTATGTACACACCTTTCATGTCATTGTCAGCTTGGTATTTGATGATCAAAAAAATAGCCATCTTTCATAATCTATCTATATACTGACATTTCGTCCATTTTACCAGACAGGACATCTTGTACGATATCTGGTCGCAATAACAACAATGCAGCTTTGACAATGATGGAATCATTCAAGTTTTCAACTCGAGGAATTTCAGAGCATTGTAAGTTTATAAATTCGAGGAGTTCTAATTTCAAATACTTGTAAATTTATGAATTGGAGGAGTCGTCATTCCAAATACTGGTAAATTCATAACTTAGACAAGTTTCGCTTCCCAAAATTTGTAAATCAAGAAATATTTTTATATTTGTAAATTTATAACGCCATTTTCGCTCGCGACTAATGACGATACCTCGAAACGTTTCAAAGGACATTGATACGGGTTTTTATTTCTATCCTCAATCAACTTCTGTGAGCTACCCAATAATACCGTAGGCGTAGCCTTCGAATAGATATGTCTGATCCTCAACGAATTATCTACTGATCTAAATTTAGGTGACAAGGACGACACTCTTTCTGCGGCCGTGAGAGACTAACACAAAGACAAAAGAATGAATCACTGAAGAAATATTTAAAAACTTTCATATTTTTATTCCACACAATAATTAAATCGTAGTACGACTAAAAAATTTAATCAAATCATGAAGTGCTGAAATATCGAAATCTCAAAGTTCTAAACCCCAAAAATGAAAAATTCCAAACTTTCAAAATCCCCAATTGCAGATGGGTCAAAGTCTCAATGTCTGAAGTTTGGAATCTGAAGTTTCGAAATGAAAGAAACATAACCTCAGAAGCAGGGAAGTGAAACGACAAATCGATCGAATGAATCGGAACGAAGAAAACAGGAAGAGAAGAAACAGAAGAGGCAGCGATCAGTAATAATCGTTCGATTGCACGAATAGCCCGCTGTCGTGAACACAAGAGCACGTACTGTAATAAGAGGAAGGTTGAAATTTAAAGGTACAACGAGAGGTCGAGACATTTGATCTACACAATGTTTGGAAATGATCCTCGCCGAGCGTCGGAACACGGTTGCAGCGTGCCTATTTTTGTAGAACAAGATTCTGTGCTTAACACGTCGAGCAGGAAATAGCCCGGGGGAATTGCTCAAACAAACGATTCGTTTGTCGAGGAACAAAACGAAGTTGCTTAAATCGTGGAAACTAAGGGTTTCGTGTTTGGAACGCGTTAAACTGAACGAAAAATGGACGACCGACGATAGAATGAACCAGGCACTCGTTGCTGCCTTCAAGGCCGTCCGATCATTTATTTTTATATTCTTAAAAAATAGATACGTGTCCCTGTTGTTTCGTGGTCCGATCGTGTACCGTCGCTAAATGGAGTCGCTATTTCGGTTTGTTTCGAACAAATCGAACGGCCAGCGAGTCGTTAACGGAAGATCACTAACGGACCGATTTAAACGGGGTAAAGTGGATCAAGTGCTATCAAAACGACGGAGACCGATGCAACCGGATCGAAAATTAATGTTGATCTTAAAAGCTTCAGTTCGAACGGCCAGTGAGAAATACACTTCGACAATTCGCGATAAATCCGCGCACGAAATCGACCTTCCTGTCGATGTAACAGCAATGGAGCTCGTAAAACAGCGGAATCAAAGAAGCGGCGATTTACGAGCGGCTAAAATTATAGGAAACCATGCGCCATCGGCCGTTGTGCGAAATCTTCGCTCGTATCGCATACGTTAAAAGAAATGACCGTACTTTGAGATCGCGGATGATCAATATTTCGTCTTGATATTTCGGGGATATCGATGATTATTGCGTGTTTCGATTTGGGCATTTGGTAATTCGGGATTTTGAGCTATGGAAATTTCGGCTTTGGATTGTGAGAATTTACAAATTTAGGAATTTGGAGATTTGGTAATTCGGGATTTTGGAATTTGGAAATTTCGGGTTTGGATTGTGAGAATTTCGAAATTTGGGAATTTGGGGATTTGCTAATTCGGGATTTTGGAATTTGAAAATTTCGAGTTTGGATTGTGAGAATTTCGAGATTTGGCAATTCGGGGAGTCGGTAATTCGGGATTTTGGAATTCGAAATTTCGTGTTTGGATTGTGAGAATTTCGGAATTTGGGAATTTGGGGATTTGCTAATTTGGAAATTTGAAATTTGTAATCTTGGAATTTATACACTTGGAAATTTAACAATTTAGTAATTTGGGATTGTGTAAGTTGGAAATTTCGAATTTGGGGTTTTGGAAATAGGAATTCAGAAATTTGTTAATTTAGGATTTTGGAACATGAAAATTTCAGACTTGGGAAATTCGAAATTTGGGAATTTGAAAGACTGGGAATCTCAAGATTTGGAAATTTGAGAATTCGTGATAATGAGAATTCAATTTGCTACTTTGGGATTTTGGAATTAGGAGGATCTTTAGATTCGGAAATAGAGAAATTTGGGAATTTAGAAAGTGACATATTTACAAATTTGAAGATTTTGAAATTCAAGAATTAATAAATTTAAAGATCTTGGAATTCAAAAATTTAGTAATTTGATAATTTCCTTGAATCGCACAAATATCGATGAATACTTAAAAAATATTTTCTGATTTAATGTATATTTTTTGAACCAAGACCACCGGTTGTTACACGGCGTGAAAGTAAACATTTACGCGAATATAACGTATCTTGTAGAAGAGCCGTGCGTTTAACACGAAAATACCTCTTAAAATTCGCAAATCCATAGGAACATGTTATAAACTACACGCACTTTGGCACGTATCTAAATCCTATGTCGATAAGCTGGAAACGCACTCCATCTTTTACCACTAACAGAAAGTAGCACGATCCTGCTATAAATTTATAACAACGTAAATCAATAGTTGAACTCGACTAAAAATAGTCTGTGGCTTGCGACTAATAATAGAAAATTGAAAATCATTTTGGTGATGCAATTTTAATGGAAACCTTGGATGGTCAATATTTACCGTGAATGAACGTTGGCCTAAAATTTCTGTATTTTCAAATTCCTAAGATATAGGATCCTCCTATTCTCTAATCTCAACATTTCCTATATTCTTGTCACTTAATTCACATATGCGCAAATTTCTGAATTTACTGATTTCTAAATTTCTAAATTACCATATTCCGAATTTCCAAATCTTCGGGTCCCAAAATTTTCAAGTTTTCATCTCGATATATACCATCAAATCCCAAAATTCCTAAAGTTCCAATCGTACAAATGATCGAATCCTAAATTCCCCAAATTTCTAATTCTACAAATTGCAAATCCCCAACTTTCCAAACCTGAAAATCGGTAAATCATAAAGTTCCAAAATTTCATATTTTATAAATTTCTGCTCCTACAAATTGTCAAATTCCAAGATCCCTAAATTTCCAATTCTACAAATTGCCTAATCCCGAAATTACCGAATCCCAATAACCCCGAATTTCAAGTCGGAAGGAGAACGCAGCAGATTCGAAGAAAGTTAGCGTTCCTATTTACATGTTTCCGCGCTTTTCACCCAACTTTCTACGTTTAATTTCCAGCAGAAATAGAGCATTAAGCGGTGCGACCAAAGAAGCGAAGAACAAATTTAACGCCAGACAGAAGCTGGACTCAAATTACGATCCCGGCATAAGGAAAAAGCACGAGGAAAATGTTTCAGAGGTCTTCCAGCAAATTACGCGGAAGTAGCCAGGGAATGTGTCGAAAGTACGTGTCGCTCCAACGAGAAATCCTGCGCGCAGTTATTTCCGTCTATGTGGCCCCGGCATCCCCGTCCAAACACCCTCGCAGCGACACGTTCCACCATAAGGGCTCTCATAAATATCATAAGATGCCTTTGGCTACGGTTGTCAACGCTGCGTGACGACCGGTCTCCTTGATTTTCTGGATGGAACACCGGCCAATGCTGAAGACGAACCGCTTTGATTGGTCTATCGTTGAACGAACCGGCAAAATACCGGATAAATACTCCGACCAATCGAAACTGTCACGGAAAATTGAGAAAAAGGTTCGTCGAATACTCCACCACGTATGGTGAATTTGAAATGCTACCTCCATTATTACGGAGGTAAAGACTCACTTCTATAATTGTCCTCTGAGTGTAAGTAAGTGAACACGATGAAGAATAATTAATCATTTTGCAGCGATAAGTTAAACATGCAGATAAATATCATAAAAAATATTTAAACACCTTGGTACTATCACTTGAACGAGTAGATGAAGGTAATACAAGAAGAAATAAACACCTTGATACTATCACTTGAATGAGTAGATAAAGCTAATGGAACGTAATGATGAATAATTAAATACCTTGGAAGCGAAACATGGTCATCTTCATTTTTGACAATTTTTAATCAAAAGATAGTTTACTGGTTAAGAGAAATTTATCATTATTTTATTTTAGTCATTAATGAACATTTGGAAGAATAATTCACATTATACTTTCATAAATTTTTGTTCACAGTGTCACGTGAAGTTGTATTACACCTGTAAATGTGCACGTCTGATCCATTGACACGAAATATACTCGATAATAATTTATAAGCGAAATCGTAAGAAACCGGACAAAGGGTTTGGTTCCGCTGCTTCGTCTCGCGAGATCTTGAAATACTTATTTCATCGCGTAACTAGCTAGCCTGCGAAAGAGAACTCGTTTCACATGCTCTTTTCGAACCCGTGTGCAAATCCGCAGGAAGTGAACGCGGTCGAGAGAAACGTGTGTGTACGTGTATCGTGTTTTGGCCGTGTTCCAATCTACATTTCTGATCGTTTAAGCAAGAAAAACTCGAAACGGCCCGCTATCACATGCTCATTTCTTTAGCGGTTCTTTAGAATCATTAGATCGATCTTAGATTAAACAGATAAGGAAGTTAAAAACCTATCCCGCAGCGATCCTGATTGTATCATGCTTCTTTACAGATATGGAGGATCCGGAAAAGTGACAACGCACAGGATTTATTGGTAAACATATACATATCGGCATACTTTCATTTATTAACCTAATTATGATTCGAAGTTTATAAGCGCATGAATATACGCTTGGAACATTTTGTATATTTGTAATAAAAATTTGATAATGGCCAAAATCCTCGTGGGTTAAGTAAAGAAAAATGAATACTGTAATTATGCTTTAAATGCTATTTTTCCAGAGCACATATTTCATAGACCAGTGATCGAAGAAGAGGGTAAATGGAATAGAAAATATCATTAAACAGAATCAACGATGATTCTCGTTGTTTCAACCTAACGTGTTTCGAGGCTCCTGAGTGCTTTTCGGAACGTGGAATTCGTAAATATTTCGCTCACACGCTAAAATAAAGTTCATCGCGGACCGAGTCAGCGCTTGTAAGTCTTCGTGGCTGATTCATCGGTTCAGCACTCTGTTCGATGAAACAATTTTTCTCGTACCTCGCCGTGATTCCTTCACAAAATTCGCTGACGATTAAAAACTTGCAAACACTTCGGTCGTGAAACTATATTTAACTTACGAAATTCTGTTACGAAAACGGGGATCGTTAAAAACCCGATGTACAATTGTTAAAAAATCTCTCATAACGTGTCGCGATAAACCCGTTCTCGTCGTATAAATATTGAAACACTCGAAGAAATGTTTAAAATTTTCTTTATGTATACTAGATGGAATGAAAACAAAGCGCCGCACGAACAACGATAACGAATATTTCCATAAATTACGACGATAAATTTGCTTTCCATTTCATTTTATCTCGGGCGTTGCGGTTGCACGCGAACGTGCATGGCAAAACGCGAGACGTGACTTCTTGCACGAAGTAAGAAACGGATCGAGCATATCTCGTTTCGCGATATTGCACCCCTAATCGCCGCAATATAGGTTGATCCCGAAGGACTCTGTTTAGAGCTTTTACGGAAATCACGACACCGTTAATGACGCAAAGATACGTTTGATCGATATTACGCTCGTAATTTTCGTCCTATTTAAATCTTGGCAGCTTGTCTGGCAAGTAGATTTATCAGGCGAGAATTGCACGCGATTCAGACATATTTCCTTTATTGCTTTATAAAGTTAGCTATACCCGCCTGCTGCAATTGAAAACTTCAGCATTGAATATTTATAAATTTTACAATTGCCAGTTTACGAATTTAAAAGATCTTCATGAATTCGAATATCAGAAGTTTGTGACTTTTAACAATGGGAGCGCGAAAATTTGAATAGTTTTAAACGATATGTAACTCTGATTTAAGTTTGAGAGACCTAATTCTTAATTTTAAGAGGTAAGTACATATAATAGTCCTCAAAGGAGCACAGATTTTGAAAAAGCGTATAAATTAATAAAGTGTTCGTACAATCGTCTTTTATTACTGTAATGTATTTTATAATTAAATATCTTTAATCAAAATGTCAGTTTTATTATACCATCTCCACGTATCGATTCTCGCGGTTCTTGAGCGTAAAATATAAAGTCGATAAAATAAAGCTGTTGCTTCGAAAACTTAAGATCAAGATAAATCGTACATTTTAGAGCAGCGTGTTTGTATCGAAAATAGTCATAATCGCTTAGAAATTCGTCGACGCATACGTTTCGTTTCGTAACGAAGTAGATTTCGTCGCATCTTGCTAAACCCTGTTTCCGTATGCGCGGCGACGAAAGTTTCGAAAGTTCAAAATGGCGGTTGGGCGCGCGATCGCGATGCACGTGTAGCGCCATCTGGAGTTGTCGCTTCCGGTATTGAGCAGCAGTAGTATGGCAGTTGCGCGCAAAAGTCTGTTTATTTACGTGCTGTCGATGATTAATTGATCGTAAACCCGCGTCAACTCGCGATAGATCGGATGAGTGAATGCCGTAATAACGAGACCGTGATGGTGCACGAGTGAGACCTAGCGAAACAATTCCTGCAGAATCGTAATAGAAACGCGCGGTGAATGTCGTCGCCGTCGAAGAATTCCGCCTGTCGTCATCGTCGTTCTAACCTATTTCCCGATACACTGTGCACTTCATTCTGGAATTTTCCGACGCGCTGTCAATGGTTGTTTGCCAACAGTGGTGCGACATGATGCCATGTTCCCGCAAACATTGAACACAGAACCGTGTAAAATCACGAGTATGGCTGACGAAGTGTTGCCGGCGAGTTTGGAGAAGCTCGAAATTGATCGGCTCTCCTCGAGTTGTCCTCAGTAAGCATTTACCGCCGAAAGCTCGTTTTAAAGCGCCTGCTCCCGCACAACCCGTACCCTTTCCATTCGCCCTCGAACATTCCGTGTCCCGGCTTAGTCGTTCAATGTATCGAATCGCGGCCGTTTTCCTACTCAACCCCTTTTCACCCGCGGTCAAGGTCTCAGATTAACGTTACCTCATTTAGTAACCGTACGTGACGATCGGTGTTTACGTTACACGTGTTTTCGATTTATTAATGATGCAAGCATTCGTCAACGCGCGTTTCAACGACCGTCATTTCTTATTCGCGACGGTACGAAACAACAACATCGTTGACTGTCATGTGTAAGGAAACCGTAATGTTTACCTACAAGAAATGTTGATACCGTGCCGCGGTTGATGAGGATGTTGTTTGCGAATTGTTCGGTAATGGCGCATCGATGCAATCGCGTAACGAGATTTACGAGTGCAGTGTTAAAATTGATGTCGTTTTAGTGTTGGACAAAAATATTCGCATGGATACATCGGTACAGAATCGCGTATAAATCTGGAACAAAATATCGTCACTTATTGTATCTTTTTCTGATATATACGCTGAAAATTGACAATTTTCTATATTTCTAAATTATCAAATTGCTAAATTTTCAAATATTAGTTCGCGTTATTTTCTGAACGAAAAAGAAATCAATATTTACTAATATTGATTCGAGGTTGTGTGCTAAGAGTGATGAATCATGCAATGACTTCAGATAATATGTTTGTCAAAGTTTCAGTAACATCACTGAATATTTTTGTGATCCACATTCCATTCGCATTATCTATCCAGAGATAATTGTTTGTACCTTTATATTAATTGTCAATATTATTTTGTGCTGTTTCAGTATTACCCCAACTGACAAAACAAAATCTCCAAACCCATTTAGAACGACGAGTAAAAGTGTTGGTTCCGATTGCAGTTATTTATTTCAAAAAAAGTCAATGCCTATTAGGCCACCGTTATCTACCATCAGCCCTAGAGGTGTAAAGAGCACAACGAATTTCAAACCTTCAAAAAATGAAAGAGCATTGGATAAGCAGAAGAAAAACTCGATAATCAAAGAGGCTGTTTTAAAATTAAACGATACTGGTACTAATTGTCTTAGTGATAATCTAGCAGATACACTGCTTAAAGAAACATGTAAATTTAGTATTTGTGGTAAGAACTCCAAGATTTTTGGCCATGGATCGGTCGCTAAAGATTTTAAAGAACTGAATATTAGCCAAGAGTCTAGACAAGCTAAGGACGATACTAGCATTCAAGATAATTACCAGGCTAGTAGTTTTCAGCGAGCTCGTAGTAATACAATGCCAAGTCTAAAGAGAGGGCCTGGTCCAGGTGGAGGTAGTAATAGTCAGTCGGAAACAACCGGTTCAAATGGTCAACCTTCAAGTTCAAATTCATGTTCTGTACAAGCAAGAATATCTCCACCTTCGTGCGATGTCACGATTGATGAACTTGCCAGCTACTTCGAGGAGTTTGTTCATATTCCAAAGAAGATGTCGCATATGGCAGAAATGATGTACATTTAACTATAATATGTTGAAATATAATTGAAAGATTTTCTTATACAGTTTTCAAGGACTAGCATGCGACGTTTATGCATGATCACCAGTCTAAATACTGTATGTTTGCTACAAATCCAATTTAATTTGGTACCTAAATTATACATAATATGTAATAAAAGAACGAAAAAAAAAAAAAAAAAAAATACAAAAAAAAAGGAAGGAACACATCTGCGTTTTTGTAGAAGATAAAAAAGTATTAAAAGCGGTAAAAAAAATTTGGACATCGCTTTATTAACAAGGACTAAAAAAGGGTAAAAAGAAAACACGATGATAACGAACGAAAAAAAAAACATTGCGTGAAATTTGTTTTTAAAAAATTGTTTGTGTTCGATATCGTTTAATTTTGAATGAAAATGAAATACGTTTCTTTATAAAATTTTTGTATTGCGAGATGAAAATATTGGTACTAGAATAAATTTCTTGGACTTAACATACTGTGTGTTATTGAAATTACCAGATTTTAGTATGCGTTAAGTGAAGTGAATCATGCAAATATCTTTTGACACTGTTCTGTTAATATGATACATAATATATTTATCTGCATAGGCTTATGATACTTAATACAATGATACAAAGTAACCGTTAAATTACTTAATGATAATAAGCTTTGGTACGTAAACAATGACGATATATTGATCCATTTCTTTTGTCTCTTTTTGTTTAACTTTAGGTACGAGTGAACCATGTTGACGCGCGGTGTACTGTGAAAAACCTCGACGAAAGCCTAAATGCATTAAAAAATATCCATCTATTTGGTGTGCGCATCACGTGACGACTCTGTTTTCATTCTCAGCACTTAAATTTTCTGGATACGATGATTTTTCGTAGTAGCCCCGCGCAATACTCAAACTCTGTATCAAAACATGAGGTCTGTCGCTATATCACAGATTTATTAAAATTTTATTTGAACGGAGCCACAACGAAACGAATTTCAAGATGAAGCTTTCCATTTTTTTTCCTTTTTACAATTGGACATGTGTCGTTATCAATAATACAGAAACAAATCGTCGTTTATGTCATACTCGAAACTTGTGTCCAAGCCGAGAGACGCGGTATTAAAAATACGAGAAATCAGTTTGTATAAAATCGATCATCCAGGAATACTATAATACGGTGTTACTTTGTAAATGGCAAAGATGAAGAATGAAAAATATCAACGACAGTAAATGCAATACCAGCTAAAAGTGTTACGCGACTTCATGAATGATGAAATCAATTAAAGTTGCAAAAACAGTTGGTTGGCAAGAGTAGTAAAAATAGAGTCCAAGTTACAAAGTACTATTCGATCGATAACTATGACGGCACACGTTTAATTTAATTTTAACGTACTGCTATATAATTGCTAAATAGCACGATCGTGAAATATTAACGGAAAATGTCAATAGCTTTATATTGTCGGGTAAATCAGCCAGCACACATTAAGTAATGCTTCGCTTTGGACAACAGGACGTACGACGAACGATAGTATTATTGCATTCGTTATCAATTTCTTTCATAATCGGAACACTTATGAACACCTTGTACATGCGATTAATCAATTCGAAACACGCAGCGTCTCCCGACCAGAATTCGATTTCGAACGCATCGCGATATGCGCCAATCTGAACTTTTCGTTTATCCTTATTTTGTAGAAAATTTTTTCGGAATTCGTGGATTGATACAATAAAGTCTCGTTATATTACCATTTATACGGACTTTCACGCACATCGGTGACTATCATTGGACGAGGCTAGCTGAGAACCGTTGCTCTATTATATTGCCACCTATTAACACGCGTTGTACCGTTATGTGCTGTATAACCATGCGTTGAATTCTCTGTACGTCGTATTTTCTACGCATCGGAATTCACAGCGAGTTTATATTCTCCACGCGTTGTATTGCCACGCTCTATATTGCCGACTGAGCAAGTTTCCCGCTATCGTGGAACTCGTAACTCGCGAAGGTCGATTTAAAGAAAACTTTTCGATCGACTCAATATATTGCCAATTCCAGGAGTTGTCCGTCGCTACGAGTCCATAGCAATATAACGAGACTACTGTAACCGAACGAACCACGAACAAAATTGCAATAGTTTCAAACTAACTGCCAAATTTTCGTATTGTACTAATTTGATAATAAACTTCTTAATTTATGTCACGTATACATCGAATGGGGCATGTAACTGGAACCATTTTCATAATCTTTTATGATGAAATAATTTTTAATAATGCACACTATACTTCTCAAGAAACAAAAGATACAAATATACTGAAAAATTATTATTTTTTGGGAAAATAGTGACACGAGGAGGATTTAGACCATCAATTTTTTAATTTTACTGAAACTGTTCCAATTACTTACCTCGTTCGATACGATACCGATATAATTAATTTCGTCGAACACAGTTGTTAAATATATTCGAATGTGATCTGTTCTGTTCTTCGTCTAAACAATATCAGTCTCTAAATCCAGTGGAAAGGCCACATGATGCCCTTTACCAGTATATTAACATTTAAATATACTACTCTCTTTCTTCTTTCTCGAATGAAATGGTGTATGCGAACAGTGACATTCAAACATGAAGAAATCAAACCGCACATTGTTAGTTTCCATTCATTTGGTACATCGTTTGACAAATCGAATTCATGCATGATCGTTTTCATTTTTCTTTTTATCGTGTCATCTACGAAACTATGGCGACAACATGATCGCTAGCGAAACCTTAAAAAGTGACCATTCTCCGTGAATAAACGCAACAACGTCGTTTTGATCGGTATAAAACGCTCATAGAAAAGTTTACTTGGACGTAATACAGCTACCTTCTAAATCTCTACGTAAACATGATGCTTTTCCTTCCACGAGCACTCGTCGCATCATCGTTCTATTATTAATAATAAATTAATCAACTCACACAACGAACGTATGGTGTTTGCTTCGCTAATTATAGTAGAAAACATTATATTATCAGTATACTATGTATATATGTATAAAGGGGCAATATAATGTCGGTGTCCCGGGACATACGTAAGCCGTAAATTATTCCACTAAAATCGATGACTGTCGGAATGATTGTTAGCTAGCAGTAAGGTATAACCATACGAACATGATTTAAAGAGTTACACAGCAATGTTGTCGAAACTTGTGCAATCACCCTCGCATATGTTCACACTTGTTATATTGTTCGTTTCGTAATCGTAATTCCCTGAAAATGATGATTTCTTTTATTGAGCTTATGTCGCTTTCTTTTTTATCGAGTTTCAACCGCGTCGTACATAATTATACGAAGAAAGTTTCGAATTGCCTCGAATTATTACTCGAACCCCAAATATTTTTCGTTCTTGCGGGATTAACAGTTCGATATAAATTTTACAAATTCTTTTTCAAATTCGCGAGCTACAACACTGACGGGTTTCTGAAGGTTAAGCACTGTGCGAAAGAAGTTCCGCTTATATGGCCCATTTGAGATTCCATTAATCAGATTCGATGAAAATTCAAAACTTGCAAGAGATTGTATCGAATATTCATTACTAGTTATGGGTCATACGAAGAACACGACATTTTATTGCTCATTTTTGAATGTCACGGCAAGACGCACGTGAAAAACAAGGAAAAAAACGAAATCATACCGCACAGACACAGTTGTGTAACAATTCGCACGCACACGCGATACTCTCGTTTCATTCATTCTTCGTAGTTACATCCTGTCGTTCTCTTTCGCTCGTTATATTCTCCATCTCTCGTTACTTTTCCTTAAACGTTTAATATCTAAAGTGTCATAATGGCTCATCGTGTTTATCGTGACATAGTTCAGTGTACACCTAGGGACTTAACGTCTAACGATACGTTTCGTGGAGGACGACCACGACGACGACAACGAGAAATCCTCGGAATCGAAACCTCATAACTCCGTTTTTTATTCTTGTGTACACTCGGATGCAATCGAGGCTTCCTGTGGATAAGTATAACTGTAGGAGCAGGAGCCTCTTACGTTTAATTTTCAAATAAACTTTCGAATCGTCGATATTTTCAATTCCCAAATAGTTAAAATTCTTGATGCGGAACTTCGAAAATTTGCTGGCCAAAAATTAGCAACTGACAGAGGCTCGTTCCCCTACGTCACTACGTTTCCCTAGGGAAGCTCGACACGCTCGCCGATGTATGTCGTTTACGAAAAGGAAAGATTCGCGTTTCGGTGTTTCACATTCCGAGGACGCTTTACACACCTACCCTCACTTTCTACCGCCTAGAATCTACCCTAATCTGTCGTTTTATATTTTTGTATATTTAGTAGAAAATTTACAATTTCTCAGACACTTTGTACGAGCAACATCGATGACTTAATCTTTACCTCAATTTTAATAGTATTTCTAAGTCCTTCATTTTTCCTCTTATTCGCGCGACATCGGAAAATCTGTCGCGATTTGCAATCGTATAACGTACACTTTTTTTTTGTTCGTTACTAGTAACTTGCTTTTTCTTTATCGTTATTTTCACTTCGGTGAACTTAAACAAAAAATGATTATCGCAACGATGAGATTGCTTAATACGTAACTATATTACCGACGCAGCGTCGAACAGGTAGTTTTCTTTACAAAGTGCAATCACAGTAAAAATAACGAGTCGTGTATAGAAAAAGAATGAATGTGCGCTTTTAAACTCTTTCATTACCACTACGACCGTAGTCACCTGTCGTGAAAAGGTGATTTGTGTGCTATCGGTCTGATTGTAGAGACTGTTGAAAGGTTTAAAGTACACTGTTCATAGAACAAAATTATACCTGAAAGGTACTCTTTCACTTACGTATAAAAACGTATTAATCTCTCGTATAAAATATTGTCCTACTCGACGTATCGTTCGAAATCAAACGAAAACTCGTTTAGATCTATTTTATCGTAGAATGTGACGGTGTCCCGATACAACGCAGTCTCGCTACATGTCTCTCAGAATTCTCGAGCGTATAAATTGAACGAGTTAAACATTGACAAATTCCGAAACTTTTTTAAATTCAAAAGTTTAGAAAATCGTCGAATTTGGAAACGTTGCAGGGACTAATTTCCGCTTGTGTATAACGAGACTGTACTGTACAATAAAAATCATTCGACGCTGAAACGATGCATCCAGATTTTTCAAGGACCGCGTAAAAAAGAAAACAATTTGGATCATAGGAAAGATCAGTCACGATCGTTTCGAGATCAATACGAGATATGATCGCGCAAATTACACACATGACGCGACCGTTTCCCTTTCTGCACTGTAATCGTACATTGACGGACTAATATAATTGGTTACATCGTCTACCATTTAAAACTCTACATTTTTTTTTAGCTCTCAACTGGTTCCGTTCCTATTCTCTAAACACTTTTTCTTAGATAATCGATACCTTCGTCAATTATTTTTTAATATACTCTCCAAATTATGAAAATTTCTATTATAAATAGTTCGAACGATGAACGATCCCATTTTTTTAAATTCTATAATAGATACTGGATACGTTAGTGGGCAGAGATATTCTATACTCTTCAATTTTTTTATTTTCATTTCATCTTCAGTCGCAAACGTTTGACTTGATATTTTAATCGGCAGTTATTCACGATTGGTCACAAAGACTGTTAGTCTTGCAAATACTCTTCGAAGTACAAACAATACTTGTTTTTTTTTGTTCTATAAGGTTCCATGGCACACAAGATCATTGTCCTTGAAATGCTTGCTCGACGACGTTCGATCAAGAAAAAGAAATGAAACGAACACTTCTTCAATTTTGGCAGTATTTAACGATCGTTTCGTGATGTCCGGCAACGCTTATAAAATTCTCGTCACCAAAGTTTCTTCGTAAAATATCTCTTCTCTTCATTCCCGTACGATCCTCTCGCGTTTCCCTCTTATCTTATTCTTTTATTTGGAATACGTTTCTTCCCGCAGAAATTCTGCGACGCACGAACAAAGACAAACGAAAAAGAAAAAAAAGAGAACACGGTAAACAACTTCTCCAGATGTTCGCCAAAGATCTAGCAATAAATACCATAGAATTCCATGGCACAATTAATGTGCGCTGGATGAAAATGACCGTGCGGTACCAGGTACTGACTCTGCATGTGAGCTGTGTATCAGTCTGTCGGCGGCTCGAGATACGGTATTTCGCTAGTGACATTAAATGACTCGAAATAGTGATTAAGGAACTCGAACGTGGGTCGCTTCTCGGGGCTAGCATCCCAGCACTGCAACATTAGTCGGTAAATGCTGTCCGGCAGCGGATGGTTCAATGGCTTAGGCATCCGATAGCCTTTGTTTATCTGCTCGATTACTTCGCGACTCTGCATACCTGAAAAAATCAAACAAATTTCGCTTGAAACATCTTCAAATTGCATGCCAATTTTTCGATACTACGGAAGACGTAGACATGTTGGGATGTTTATTTAAAATATGTACTACTATAAGTTTTAACAGGTACTTTTAGGTATCTACAATTTATAGCACGTTCCAAATGTGTAATACATTTAGGAACATACAATGGCTTGAAAGAATATTTGGACCTTCACAAGAAGGTACTACAAAGTACAATAAATGAAGGAATAAATATTACTGGAATTTGTAATGGATTTGTTTATGCATAATCCCGTTGATTACCGAATAGTACAGGTATTCTAGCATGAATGATACTGTACATTAACAAATCTTGAAAAACATTATTCAACAAATGGGACTTCTTTCAACGGTGCAACAAATAAAGAAATAAATAATATTCCTATAGATATACAAGTTTACTCGTTCAAATGAAGCATATATTGGATCATCATAAAGAGTCGCGAGAACCCACCAGGATAAGGAACTTGGCCATAAGTGAAGAGCTCCATCAGCAAGATGCCGTAGGACCAGACGTCGCTCTTGATGCTGAATCTTCCGTAGACAATGGCCTCCGGCGCCGTCCACCTAACCGGGAACCTGCTTCCCTGTTTCGGACAGTACTCGTCGTTCTCGATCGCCCTCGCCAGCCCGAAGTCGCATATCTTCGCTTTATTTTTCTCGCCGATAAGCACGTTCCTCGCGGCGAGATCTCTGTGTATCAGCTGTTTGCTCTCGAGGTGTTCCATGCCGGAGGCTACCTGCGCGGCGATGTAGATGAGGTCCTCGAACTGCATGTACTTGCCGTCGCCGGTCCTCAGGAAGTCCAACAGACTACCGTTACACATGTACTCC
This sequence comes from Coelioxys conoideus, assembly GCA_947623535.1. Taxonomy (NCBI): domain Eukaryota; kingdom Metazoa; phylum Arthropoda; class Insecta; order Hymenoptera; family Megachilidae; genus Coelioxys; species Coelioxys conoideus. Next base: position 8,185,350 of record OX392455.1, on the reverse strand, counting down.
TGCACGATGTAGATCGGCTCCTCTTTCGAGCAGATCGCGTACAACGCGACCAGGTGTCTGTGTCGGAACTGCTTCATGATGGCGGCTTCCTGGAGGAAAGCCTCGGTCGACATGGTCCCTGGTCGCAGCGTCTTCACAGCTACCTCGATCTTGTTCCTCCATTTGCCGTAGTAAACCTCGCCGAAATTACCGTGGCCCAATTTCCGTATCAGCTGTATCTCGTTCCTGTTGATCTCCCATTTGTCACGCAACTCGGGCCCGAGATCCCACATGTCCGGTTGCGGTTTCGGACACGGTTTCGATAACACGTGACAGAGACCCAACGCGTTCTCTGTAGCATCGAATTTGGAAGAGATTAAAGGTTAGCCAGTTGGATGGAAATTTTTTAAGGCGAAGCGAATCGCGAACGAAAGTGCGGACTTACTGCTATAAGCCATAACAAGGGCCGGCAGGGTGGGGAATGTCTGGTTGGTGGCGATAAAGAAGCCCCCATTGTCGAGCGGTTTAATTTTATAGTGTTTTACGTGGTGACCCCTTCCCTCCTCCCAGTCCTTCACGGACAAACTGTATCCCCTGGGATTATGCTCGCTGGGTCTCACCAGAAACGTTCCACGTGGATTCTCGTCCACCAACAGCAGCTTACCCGCCTCCTTGCGCGAGACGTTCTCGAAGAACCAACTGGAAGAGAAAAATGTTCGTGAATTATACGTGGTTGAAATTCAGCAGTTACAGGGAATTTAAATAGTGATGCGACTCGGATTTGAATATTTCCCGATCTTTCCAGTTCTAGATCTTCGCATCTACAAATCTCAAAATTATTAAGTTCTCTAATTTGTAGATCCTCAAATTCTTAAATTCGCAAATTCTAAGCTTACTATATCCTTAGATTCTCATATATCTGATTACTATAATATATGCTTACATTTTCAAATCACTATACGCCCTGTGTATATATTGAATATATTCATATATGAATTTTGAATTTCTAAATACTTTTATGTATAAAATATTGGAAAAGATTGGTACTCACTCTTCGCTCTCCACCGAACGTTCAACGGCGACGAAGTTCCAAGGTATCAGACCTTCTTGCAAAGTTGTCAAGTGTAAAACTTTCCACCAATCAGGCTCCGAGTCGTCCAATACTTCCATTCGATCCCCCTTTACGAAACTGACATCGGTACTCTCGCGGGCGGTGTAATTGTACAGAGCTACCACGATCTTGTTCGCTCTCTGCGAATGCGCTGTTACGGAAACAGATACAATTTACACGAAATGCCAAATGGTTACTGTTTAAGAAAGATGAACAGCAATTCGATCGGTACGGTATACGGTTCCCGTTCGAACCGCACAACTGATAGAATATCGATCGATGCGTTCGAAACATTCTCGATACCAACTTACTCGTTCTATTTATTTAACTGTGATTCATACAGATTTTCAACCTCTGACTGTAATTTTCAATTTTTTATGGCAATTTTCAATTTGCGATGAAAATTTTCGATTTTTCTTATGGAGATTTTTTCTTTTACATTTTTTTATAAAAATGTATAATCAATAAATAATGAATGTATAATAAAAGTCTATTAATTTGACGACTTAAGACTTACTGTCAATATATTATTGTTAATATAAGAACAATATATTCTTGAGTGCATGTAAGAAAAACATATAGATACAGAAATATGTAATCGTATACAAATATTGTGTACATGAATTAGTTACAATTTTTAATTACACAATATGACAGGGACATCGTAAAGAAATTCAAAGTAAGATCGTACGTATCATAGAACAATCCCATAAAAGTCTCTCTCAATTTCCATCTAATATTAAAATATTCTTCAACAAATACTTCTATCCATTATTAAGAACAATTGCTCCAAATAATTAATCACAAGCTAACATAAATTTTGGTAATCATAAATTGTACACAAACAACGAACAACGAAGCAAGAAAATTAAATAAGAAACAAAATGGAGTATTAGAGACTGCTTCGTGAGAACGAGTCAGAATTTGCGAACGAACGATAACGGCGAAACTTAAAATTAAATAAAGCTAACTAGAAATAAAATAAGAACGTAACATAAAATACACACATGCAGGCTTAACGACAGGCGAGCTTGTTTTACGAGGTTGATGCGGAATCTGTAGCTTACAAGGTGTTGGCCTCGGTCGAATAATATCCGCCCTCGCTTGCACACCCCTTTGATTCGGGTCAGCTGTGTACCGGTCCAAGGAACCTCCATTGCTGTGCTTCGAGCTTAGTCCTGTGTCCGCTTTCTTGTAACCTGGATAATGGAACCACCGTTTGTAACCCAAAACCATGATCAATGTTTCTACACAGGACACCGACTCTGGTTTTCGCCGAAACGTTTAACTCCTTTCAACCCCCTCACCCTTTGCTGTTCGGGATGATACCTTTATTATCTTACTAACAGCTTATGCGCTTAGCTATTCAGCTAGAATATTTATGAGTGGCCAGAAATAAGTGCTAGTAAGATTGAAAATGTAATTAACTTATACGCAAGTGTTGTGAAATTTGAGAGACAGATTAGGTCGGTATAATTATTTGTAATAGTTGTAAATATAGAATCAATATACAATAATTCTTTGCAATAGTTGTAGATATAAGACCAATAAAATATTTGTATCCCTGTTACAATGTACTCCGAATAATACAACTGAATATAGATTAAGACATTATAAATATGAATATAAATTAAATAAGAATATAAATATAAATGAAGACATTGCTCCGATAAAATGACGAAACATGCATATTCAAATACCAATATAATTATTGTGTAATATATAATATACAATAATTTATAATTTAAATACAAAATGCCCTCGTTGTTAGTACGTACATGTTCCCGAATGTATTAGTGTGTACATAATCCATAAATATTAAAAGGTTAATAATCGCAGGAATATCCAGGCAAAATATTTAATAGGAATATTTACCCGAACCGTGTTAGAGTGTCATTCGTAAACATCGGTGTAAAATTTTGAAGCGAAACGGCCCTAAAGGGACGCGAACAACGACGGCAAAAGAAAACTCATCATCGGTATCTTTGCAAGTGAAAGAAAAGAACAGGGGTGCGTATTATGTATACTCACCAAGGGGTTGCGGCTCTTGCCGTTTGCTGCAACACTTGCCCATCTTGGACCCCGATGCTCGATGTTCCCCTTTTTCGATCCTGATATTCTAGGCGCCTTCTATACTGATACGTGCCCCGAGGAAAGTCTCCATCTCCGATGGTGAACACGAATAATTCGAAAGACGGAAATCTCCGTTTCGATTTTCGTCATCACTTTCTTATCTCCATCTCGTGTTTAGCGAATCGTCGCTCCTGGAACACAATGATCAAACGCGATGAGTATATTTCCCGTGATTGTCAGATCGGTAATGATCAGATTCCTTAACCCCCTGCGCTATAATAACGGGATAGTGATTCGCTGTTTGTGCGAGATAAACTTTTCTTACGTTATCCGAACGCTCGAAGTTTTACACAAAGTTTAATTATCACATTTTAGTTTTCTCTATTCGTTGTAAGATTGTAGGGACTGCAGCGGGTTAAGATAGCTGCAGAAAATTAAATTGAGGTGCTAGCAAGTATGGGGATTGTGAATCTTATGATTCTTCAAGTATGAACATTTCTGTGTTACTTTTCTATATTTCCAAATTTTAAAATAGTTCAATTTCTCAGATTTCTGAATACATATTTTAGATCACAAATATCTAGATTTTGAAACAGCTAAATGCAAGAATATAAAATTTTCAATTTTTAGGTGCGTAGATTTGTATATTTTTGAATTCCTATATTCCTAAATTTCTAGGTATCCGTATTCCTATATCCTCGAATCCCGAGATCCTCAAATGTCTATTCCCCAAGATCCCCAGATTTTCCAATATCAAAATTTCTTCCAAATTTCTAGGCCCTGAAATCCCTAGATTCGTATACTTCTAGATCTGAAAATCCCAATTTGTACTTACATTCTCAGTTCTACATTTCCAAATTCCTTCGTCCCAAAATTTTTATTCCGAATTCCTATATTCCCCAGATTTTTCTATTTCTTTTTTGGTGAACCCCCAGATCCCAAAATTCTGTCTTTAAACTCTTGTGCCGTCAAATTCTTAAATCAGCCTCAAAATTTCAAATCTGCAAAATGTGGTACAAACGAACAAAATTAAAGGTCCTGGATTCCTTTAGTTTTCCCAAATGCCCTCGATTGTACAATTCGTGGAAATGCAACGTACAAAAGTGCAACGCGTAAAAATATAATGCTCGATCATACAGTGCGTTGCCATATAACATGTAACAATCGAATAGTTTCATTGGATACCTAAAAATTTGTATGAATGCATAAGTGCATTTATACGAATACCGCAATAGAAAAATAATACAAAGCAGAATTATTTCATCACGATCTTACTTTCTTACTTTTGTCAACTTTGCAACGACAATATTTAAACATAGTCGAATAAAGTGGATATTTCGTTAAGTTCGATCGTGATTAAAAAATTTACTTGTTGTACCGTTGACGGTGCAGAACGTCTCTAATAAATGAGCAAACTTTCCGGACTAAGGGCTAATGTTTTGAACAATTTTATGACACTGTTTTCACCGGTTACGAGACACCCTCCGTTTGGATCATCGATCACGTTGTATTTAAAGAAGACTTTAGGGCGTCCTCCCGTTTCCCTTTTTTCTCGGCGAACCCCATGCATCTTCTTTACCGTGTTCTTTTCAGTGCTACGGGACAAATCAGGCATGCAGCCTTCGTTTCCGAGTAACGCGTCAAATTAGAATGAGCGTAACAAGGGACAGCAACGGAAAACGCTAACTGGTCGATTGTTCTCGCTGAAAAATGCCGAACGTTGCCAGAAGACAAACGTTTCATCGTGAAACGCTTCTATCCCCGTAATTAACAGCGTGACGGGGACATGCAAATCGATCCTTTGCGAGTAGGAAAAGTGTTTTGTTCGTCGACGATGTTATTATTCTTCGTCCAACGTTACAGATCCTAGAAGTTTCGATATTTTAAATGAACCTCAAACTCCTCACGTTCTTGACCACATACGTGGACAGTTAGCTTATAACCTATATAAAGCTATATTTTTTCCCAAAATCGATACAAAAATAAATATGCAATCTTTCCTAAATTAGGGAGTAAAAATGATTGTTCTGTTTAAAAACATATTTCCAACATTATCGAGTAGTATTTACTAATGTCTTCAAAAAGATTATAATTGGTCTTGTATAAATAGTAAACGTTCACATTTTTCTATTTGTATTGGGGTGCCCCATAAGTTTCTTCCTTTTCTTGTAATGAAATAAGGACGTACTTTGAGGAACATTTTGCAAGTAAGCAATAATTTTATAAAAAAGAATTAATGAGGATTCCCGAGGGATGCAAGAGGGTGATACAACAGAACAATTCATATTTAATTCAACAAATCAACCTTAAACAATAAATATTGCGTATTCATTTCGTACCAAAAATGCAGAAACTTATGGGTCATCGTAATAGTTACTTCGTTTTAATTCTGAACTGTGAATTTTATTTTTAATATGGTATTTCTTTTATTCGACAAATACAAATTAAAATGTAATAAATTTTTTCGTTGTAACCGAAATTAAAAATTCGTTCCTGAAGAGGTTAATATTCTTTGCTCTCTCAGCTTGACGCGACGATTTCAGCTTGCTTAGACGACACGCGAAAACGCGGGCAGTTAGGATAAATAAATTTAGAGCGTGTCTAGGGACTTCGTACGGTGGTGTACGATGACGCTTCCTGTCGGTCCGTGACACACCATTACACCGTGCGTAATTACGAGCCGGTGAATTCCAGGTTTCCACCGGAGAGGAGCTTGTTATTTCAAAACCGGCCCGCGGAAATATTCTCGACTTTTCGCGTTAACCGAGACACGGAAATCCTCGCGAAATACGATCCCATCTAGCCGGAATAAATTATCCGTCACAAGAACAAAAAGCCGCGGAACAAATTTTCTTTTCGTTCGCTGCTCGTTCCGCGTCTTCGAGGAAATTTGTGAATCTTCCCGAATTTTCGAATGTCGAAATTAGAGAACCCAAGAAAATTGGAAAAAGTGAGGATTTGAGCACGTAAGAAATTTTGGGTATCCTACAATTCGTAAGATTCGGACAATGGAGAAAATTGAAAGTGAAAATATTGGTATTCGAACAATTTGGGGTTTTAAAAATTTTACATTTTGACGAATTTTGGAAGTTTTAGTATCTGGAGCGTCCACATTTCTATATCGCCATATTTTAGATATCTGCAAGTATGTATATTTCTAGATACCAACATCTCTGGATAACTATGTACCAAAGTACCAATATCCCTAGATAGTTGTATGCTTCGATAGAAATATCACTAGCTAACTATGTGCTTAAATAATGATATCTCTAGGTAGCTATAGTCTCAATGAAAATATTGATAGGTATTTACATTATTAGATCCCAATATTCCTAGATAGCCATATGCTTCAATAAAAATATCCTCAGGTAGCTATATGCCTACATAACGATATTCCTAGATAGCTACATACCGACATTTAAATACCTATATTTCCAAATACAAATATCCATAAACCTCGATATCTGTAAATACTCAAATTCCTAAATATTAATATCCTTAGATACGTAAATTTTCAGTTACCAATATTCGGAGACATCCATATTCTCAAATACCATATATGTACATACAATAACATACATGTATAATATCTATCGATAGAAATATTTCTAAACCGACAGAAATCTCTATATCCCTAGACACCTATTCCGAAGTAATCTAAAGAAAGTCCGACACACCGGTGGCTCTATAATTTAATTAAACGCCATCACGTTCGAATAAACCATAGACAAAACGAGATAACGCGACACGACATTAAGTGAATCGCGTTCGATAACGAGGTAATTTCTTAATGGATCCGAAAAGATGTCCACGGGAAGCCCGTGTACACGGAATCGAGCGTATGAACGCGGTTCGAAAACGACGTGAATGAATTTCGGATGAGATATTCGCGAACAGGGACACTTAATATAGACGCGACACTTAATCTTGCCGTACGCCCGAGCGTGCAATTTCTCCGGCTGTAATTCAGGATGCGGTCCTCTTCGATATTTCTCGTTAATAACGCGCGAGAGGGACCGCGGCAATTGCTTTCCGCCCCGAACGAACGGGAGGAAAAATAAAATGGAAGAAAACCGAAGGAGAAAATGAAAGCAGCCGACCCGCGGTATTTATGTTTTCCACCGGTTTCGCGTGTATCGTCGTCGCGGATTTCACTGAAACGCGAAAGTGGACTCGTGGCCGTGATTTATATGTTTAAATTGCGTGCCGACGATTCAAACGTGGCTCGATTTATCAACGATTCAGAGTTTTCACGGGCAATTTTAAATGGCCGCGTCGAATTCAATGCTGCGAGGTATCGCGGCTCCTTACGTACAATCCCCCTCCTCATTTACACCGTACAACCGGTACGATACTTTTTGTTTGTATCGCCGCGCCACTTCGAACCAATTATCAACTTCAATTGCCGCGTAAAGTCTAATTAACTCTCTCTAAGTGTCACCCGGTGTAAACGTGTTGTTGCGACGAACAGATTACTCGACTTGTCGGAGACAGCTTTGTTCGTTCTTAAATGGAAAATTAACAACGTGAAAAGTGTATTATAGTGACGTAGCAGGAACAGGATTCATCATTCGATGGATTCTAGGTACAACTGTACGATCACAGACATCTTTATTCTCGGATCGCTAGGATTTTATTAGAATATTTCTGAGATTACTGACAATTACTATTACAAAATCTTCTTCGAATATTCTTAAAATACGCTTAGAATATTTCTATAATTTTCCTTGGACGTGTTTAAGATCTCCCTCGTTGGGATGTGTTTAGAATCTTCCGTCATAGGGGAATGTGTTTAGGATTTCCCACATAGTGACCTCGAGGATTCCGTAAAATATATGTAGGACCATATATATGTAGAATAGATAAAATGTATGTAGGATACATAAAATTTATGTAGACATATATGTAGAATAGATAAAACATATGTAGGATCAGATATCTATGCAGGATACATAAAATCTATGTAGAGTCATATATGTAGAATAAATAAAATATATGTAGCATGATATATGTAGGATAGATAAAATATATGCAGGATCTTTCTAAAATATCCGTAGAATCTTCCTAGAATGTCTCTAAGCTCTCGGTTAATCCTTGAGCTCATAAAAATCCAGGAACAAGTCGTCCTCCTCTTATATCGCTATTTTCTCCACCGAGCCCTCTCGTTGACGTCACTTTCATACGCGAACGAATATGTCTTCATGTCGATTCATGCATTCAGAAACGTTTTACAAAAATCGAAATATTTGCATAACCAAGAGACCTTCGTCGCGATGCAAGTTGGAATTCAATTAACGGGATCAAAAGATTTTTGAAATTCGCCGGCGTAAACGAAGGTAGCTGAAAGCAACGGCTGTTAATACTTGAATAAGTAACCGAGAAAGCATCACCGCCATTATTCACTTCCCCTAAACGTCCCCGGACCGACTTCGTCGTATATACCGACCCCCGACAACGACCCCAAACGTTATCGATGCGATGGAAAATGCTTGCCAACGGTGTTTCCCTCGTTCGTGGACAAAGGAACCCGCAAAAACGTCCCTCGAACAACCAGCGAAACTTCACGGGACGAAAATGTTTCCCTAAATCACAAGACGCAACGACATAACGGCACAAGTTTTTAATTAAACAGCCCGAAGGGTTGTCTACGGTGCTCTATCGTGGGACAGACAGTTGGCCGATTCAGGTACCAGTTTAAGCTCACCCCATGGACCGTGGCGGACCCCATGCAGGCACTACGTGTGTTAGCAACGGTTTTGTAAGATACTAACATCGGGGTAACATTCTGTTTCTTATTCTTTGTTTACGTCTATCAGCGTCCGAATGCAGGGATTTGTGAATTTGGGATTTTGGGGGTACGATGGTTTTTAGAGGATACTCTGGATTCTATATGGTGTCCATCACCCATACAGGGGATGATCAAACACTTTTGTGGAAATTTGTAAGGTTGGATGTTTGGGGATTAGGGAATTTCGAAACTTAGTTATTCCGACGAGCGAGAGTTTAGAAATTTGGGAATTTGGGAACTTTGGGATTTGAGAATTTGGAAATTTGTAAGTTTGAGAATATGGGGGTGTGAGAATTTGTCGATTTAGGAATTTAGGATTTTGAGAATTTGAGGGTTTGAGAATTTGGGGTATGAGAATTTTGGGGTTTGAGAATTTGGGGGTTTGAGAATTTGGAGGTTTGGGAATTTTGGGGTTTGAGAATTTGGGGTATAAGAATTTGTAGGTTGGCACTTTGACCATTTAAGAATTTAAGAAATTAGGAATTTAGGAGTTTGCGAATTTGGGGGTTCGAGTATTTGGGGGTGTGCGAATTTGAGGATTCAACAGTTTAGGCTTTTGAGAATTTGGGGGTTTAGGAATTTAGAAGTTTGCGAATATGGGGGTTTGCAGAATAGGAAATGTGAAAATCTGAGAGTTTGCAAATTTGTGAATTAAGGTTATTGTGAACTTAGGAATATATGTATAGAGTGCAATTTTGCTAATTTAAGAATTTAAGTATCAAGTATTTTGAAAATTTAAGAATTTGCGAATTTAGAAAAATAAAATTTGAAGACTCGGTAACTTCACTACCTACAGATTCAGAAACTCGAAAATCTAAAGATGCGCCATTAAAAACAAGTAAATTTCGCGATGAAAAAATTTGTGAAACGAAAGCAGCACCCCTTAAACCAGTCCTTATCCGAGGGAAGCCTACATTACAGCCGAGCGTAGACGGACACCATGGAAACACACGTACAGAGGCAGTAGTCGGTCGATATCCCACCATGGTGGTCCGTATATACTCGGTTATCTGATGGGGCTTTTATGTGACGAACAATGGCGACGTTTCGTGGCACAGTGGACAAAGACGAATTAAAATTTCGACCTGACGCATTTCGCCGCCACTTTGAGGGCCGCTAAGGTCCGCGCGACAATACGCAAGGATTAAAGGAGGTTATGTGCATCCAACAGGAACCCGGCTCGCAAGTTTTCCACAGTGAAAAGGATACTGAACAATGGTGTGCATTAAACGAGCCATTTACCGAAGGTTCGAAAACTTTTGCTTAATCGCTCGATGGCCATGTTACGATGTCATGGCTGTGGTACGCGGTCGTTGAATGATTAACGGTCTTATACGATGAGGCAATTTGCCTGTATGGAATATTAAATGAACGGTCCTCGTACCTCGAGCACGCGATCTTCCATATCTTAATTACGTTATATCCGCCAAGTCCTCGGATCTCAAACTTTCTTGCATCTTCAATCGGGAAATGTGAGAAAAGTTTGCACTTCGAAAACTCCCGATCTTCTATGATTTTTCAATCTTTACATTTCAAGATCCTTCAATCTTTGCGTTTTAAGATCACTCGATTTTTACATTCTAACGTCGATTTCAAAATTCACTGCAACATTCCTCGATACAAAGTTATTAATGATTTTGGAATTTCGGACGAGTGGGAGTTTGGAGATTTGAAGAATTAGTGATTTGGAGATTTGAGGATTTGAGGACTTGGGAGGTCAGGAATTTGAGGATTTGGGGATTTATAGATTTTGAAAATTTCTGAATTTGGAGGTATCACATTTAGGGGGTGTGCGAATTTCAAGGTTTGACAGTTTGGGGAGTTAGGCATTTAGTAATTTGAGAATTTGGGGGCGTCAAAATTTGAGGGTTTAACAGTTTGGGATTTTACAATTTGGGGAATTAGGAATTTAGAAGTTTGAGAATGTGGAGGTTGTAAGTATTTGGGGGTGTGAGAATTTAAGGGTTTGACAGTTTGGGGATTTGACAATTTGGAGAATTAGGAATTTAGGAGTTTGAGAATTTGGGGGTTGTAAGTATTTGGGTGTAAGAATTTGAGAGTGTGATAGATTGGGCATTTAAGAATTTGAAGATTCCTAGATACGGAGTTATTAAATTCCAACATTCACAGGTCTAGAAATCAATAGATCCCTATTTTCCAGCCCTCCAATAACGTCAGATTGCCGAATCTCTTCATTACCCAAATTCATGGATCCTCAAATCTGTAGATTTTGCATTCGAAAGGTGACATACATTCACCATTTTCTTTAACGCAGCAATCTGGAATAGGTATTTTTTAACTGAATCTGTAATTGCACATACGATGTACAAACATAATGAAACAACTAATAGAGGCAATTAATAATAGTGAGATATAAACCTCGGCAGAATTCATCAAACTTTTCAACCAAGAAGTTTCAGAGTTGCTATCTGCTTCTAATAAAAATACCTTCCAGTACAGAACATTAAAATTATACGATACTGATATCTGTAGATCCCCATATCTTCACAAACCCTTTATCTCTAGATTTGCAAATCCCGTATCCCTATAACTCCACAACTCAATTTGGGGAATTATCTGTTCCATCCAAAAATATCTTTTACCAGTTAAATATCTGTTCCAGAACATCCCGTATTCCGTCAGTGATTCTTAAAGTATCAAAACAAGAATCTAAGTGATTTAAAGAAGGAAAACAAAAGACCCACTTACTGAGATGGCGAACAACCGTCGTCTCGCTAAGAAAACACTGAAATGTACTCGTTCGTTTTCCCCCGTATCAGAAAACGGGGAATTTATCAACGGTTTTCAATGTAAGACAGATACACGCACGGAGGCGGATAATCCGGCCACAGTTTTATCGCGTGTTCGTAGCAGAACACAACGGTTAAGGTCTTCGTTTGCAGCGTTCTAGCAATCCCCCCGTAGATTTGTCGAGGCTTATTTTCGAACCCTCGAATATCGTCATCTTGAATGGATATAGAAGCTCGTGATTTCGGGACTACGCCCTTCCACCCTTAAACCCGGCTCTCTTGCAACCACTCTCGCTCGTTTCAGGGGTGGCCGATCGGACGTTATTGCGTCGCAGGGGCGTACGCGTACACGGCTCACCCCTGCCCCACGAACGGGGAATAAATTCGTCGTGTTTCGAAGTTTCGTGCACGGAACCCGATTACAGATGATGAATCGTGCCGAGCAAATAATTCACTCGCGTGACCATTAGTCTGTTGGTCGCTGAAACAAACTCGGTTACGGTTGCAAACTCGATTCGATCGAATAACAGTTTCCGATTGTTCGGACTTTCGGGATTTAATATACGAATGTTTGCTTCGAAAGTAATCGTTTAGGTGATCATTTTTATGACCGTCGAGAGATTTTAATAGTCGTCGAATAAGGTGAATCTGCAGGGGTGATCGAATTTTTTGGGAAACGGGCCGAACTGAAATTTTTATGAACACGCGGCTGAATGGAAAATATTTTTCTCAAAAACGTTAATTTACACTGTATAAATAAATGTATGATATATTGGGATTTATGGTGGAACATATTCGCCAACATGTATCTACATATGTGTGTCCATAGTCTATGTGTCGCACACCTAATTAAAAAGATTATTGCAATGTTCCCACATTGATGTAATATACTCGCTATTGATTTATTCATATATATATTGATTTATTCATTGAATTTGCATACGATTAAAACTGCACATGTACATATGTAACATCTGTACAAAAAGTTGGGAGTCACATGAAGATCACTGGTGGTGCCAGATCCAGCCTGTGTTTTATATTAATTAATATATTGTGGATTCAAATGGGGTTGAACTATTAAATCGACGAATTCAGTTTTACACATAGAAATACCTGATGTTAAATATTTTCGTAGCGCACATTCTCTCTCCATTTATTCATGAGATGTAACGTTAATACTACAGAAACATATTTTCAAGTACGTAACTACAAAGCATTCATACAATTTTTTGCAGAATGACCCCGTTTGATTTTTTGTTTCGTAAAATCGTTCCACATCCACGAACACTAATTATTATCGTACGCTTTATCAACGACTTGCAGCAGATTTGATCGAAATCCGTGAAGAGAAAGCCATTGATCTGTAATTCGATCGTAGCGATTTAATTTGTAATTTAATCCCAGTGATTCGATACTCGACGCAATTTCTAACCTTTAACTCGTCCATGGTTCCGAGCTCGGCACACAATTAGCGAATAATTGATCCCTTAATTCGCAGCCGACAACTATCTACATTGTAAAGACTTTTCCTAACGAAGAATTTGAATAGGAACACGCGTTCGACTTTTGCATATACCACGATAAGGGGTTTTTGAAAAATTGACGAACTCTCGAGTGCAATCGAACGCTAACGATACGAGTTTCCGTTTCGATCCAACGAGTTCACCTTTAATAAATTCACCGATTTATCTCGCGCAAGACATAAATTCAGGTTAACATTTCACTTTGTGGCTCGAGTAGGGACTACACTGTCTACATTCAGGTTAACGGGGTTTAAGGTAGCTACGAAAACTAGTTCATCGATTCCTGTACGTCGTTCCTCGTTTACATTGCGCAAATTAAATCAAGAATACTTCCATAAAACTCTGATTTAAAGCAGCGAAATGTAGCACAGAATGTAATGAATTTCCTCGGATAGACGGTGAAGAGCTACTTGAAAAAAACGGGTCGTAACATAACACAGCCGGGTATTTATTTACATCACCCGATTCTTCTAAATCGACTCCGGAAAAGTTTCAATCCTTTTAGGCAACTCCGTTTCTTAAAATGGAGGTATCTTTACATACAACCAATCTGTGAAAGAGATATTCAGATACTTGGGTCGAAAACAAATTGGTTGAAGGGATCCGTATTTTATATCATTTTGCATAAGTGAGCTGGTTGTATCAAACATCCTTAACTAAAATGTCAATTGAACGTCCTAAATAAAAATGTCGATTGAATACCCCAACTGAAATCATCAACTCGAGGCACTAATTAAAATTATTAATTGAGCTCCTCCAGATAAAAATTCCAATTGTACACCCCAAATAAAAATATCACTTGAACACTCTAAATAAAATTATCAACTGAACACCCCAAATAAAAATATTAATTGAACCCCCCCAGATAAAAGTGCCAATTGCACATCCTAGATAAGAATATTAAGTGCACACGAAAAATATAAAATATTATTTAAACACCTTAAATAAAAATATCACTTGAACACCCTAAATAAAATTATCAACTAAACACCCTAAATAAAAATATTAATTGAACACCCTACATGAAAATATTATTATAATTATCCTCCCACATAAAAATACCAATTGATCAATCTAAATAAAAAATATCACTATAACACCCTAAATAAAATTATCAACTGAACACCCCAAATAAAAATATTAATCGAACGCCCAAAATTGAAAGTTTTACGACGAATAATAATTGAGTAGAAAGAAGAGCGTGCGTCTAATTCTGTTCGAAAGAATGACTCATTGAAGAAGGGACAGGGATTAGCATGCATTATCGATCGGTAATGAAACAGATATTAGGAGAAGACACATGATCCAACAACATGCAGCCATTTCGTTGAGCAAGAAGACGAGGTGAACGGCACAGAAAGCAATGGGCCATCCACGAAGGCGTTGCAAATTACGTTTCTGTCCCCTGCTCGGAACGAAGTCAAGGGGAGAGCACGGTCTTTCTTGCAACCCCTAATTTTCGTCGACGTTGGGGGTATATCTCCGGATTCGATGCCGCTGGAAGCAACCCTTACCTCGCTACTGTTCGCGAGCTCTTTTAGCTTCTGGGTTTAGTCGAGCGGAAAAATATGAAATTCTTTTCGTGAAAGTATCATTCTGACTGTGAATAGAGGGAACAGTGCTTTCCGGGGAAATTTTTTTTTTTAACGCCGGAATAACCAGCGTTGAATGTATACCGGATTTTAGAACGGGAAAATATGTTAAAGGACGAGAATTATTGGCGTGGTTGTTCGCGTTTTTTTCACGCGAGAAACGTAGTGCCGTTGAAGTTGGAGAATTAATTAAAATACTTGGCGAGATTTTCGCTTCAGTATTGATCTGGTGCGAGCGATTTCTGGTGGTTAATTTTTGTGTCCCCACATTTTTTACTCTGTTTTTGTAGATTCTATGGAATGGTTTTTATCTTGCGTTGTTTACGAATTGATGCTCCGCAAGTTGAATTATACCGAATTGAAATATGTGGAATTGTTTTATGGCACTGAAATGCGACGATTTAGTACGCGTAGAATTAAATTTCGCTAAATTGAAACGTGTCGAATTGAGTTACATATGTCAAATTGAATCACGTCGAATTGAGTCGTGTTGAATTGGATTATATCGAATTGAACTATGCCGAATTGAAACGCGCGAGATTAAAACGCATCAATTCGTAACGTGTCAAATTGAGCCACACAGATCATAATTGCTCCGAATTCGAACGCATCGAATTGAAACACATCGAATTGAATCATCTTAAATTGAAATATATCCAATTGGCTCGTTCCGGACTGATCCGCGCAAAATAGTTAGGAAATAATTCCATAAATTTGTGCAAACATTTACGCGCATATGCATTTGCAAATATACAAACAGAGATTGATCGGAATGATTGACAACGGTACAAATGATCAATATAATAATCAAATAGTTAAATTATCAAGGGTAATGAAATTCTATAACGCGTTGATTACCAATTATCCATATTTGTATCTGTTAATCATCCAGTTAATTATCATTTGATGAGTAAAATTTGTACTTAACCAACAAATTTTGTAAAATCATTTAAAGTATATCTGCGAGAAATAGATAAACATCAATGGATCAAATTTGTCAAAAATATCGCTTATTAATATTTTTGAGTAATACAAAGTGGGTGTTCAAAGTGTTTATCTTGAAATAAGTGATGGGATAGAAACGCAATTGCTAATGAATCATTGTCAGAGCGATCGTTACTTCGTTCGCAGCATAATTACAAGTAAAAGTAGAGCAGCAGAGGATGATCCGTCGTGTGTCGGAAACGATGTCACAGATTGATGAATAATGGCCGGTCTATCGGTTAGCAGACGTTGGCCAGCGATTCGTTAAGCAACGAGAAGCAAAAATACCCGCTTCCGACCGATTGTCGACTTCCTGTCGTGGATAATTAATTACGTACTGGTTCAAGCTGCAGTGACTAAGGAGAGTGGATTCGCGGAAATTTTCATGGTCTCTTTGCTAGACGGATAAAATTTACCGCGAATAAAAATCCGTCGCTTTTTCGTCGACGAACCAGTTTTCGAGTTAATCGTTTTCACGCTGCATTCTACCGGTTAAACGAGCAAGAAAGTTGCGGTACGAACTTGCGAACGATTTTTAAAAGTTTCACTTGTCCACAATTGCACGCTTAAATTCGCTGTTCGCTTCGTTTTATCGTAATTACTGTCTCCGACACTTTCGTTGATGACGGACTTATCATTAGTCTTAGATTGATATTAGACTGATCTTCGACCGATATTAGATTAATATGAGATCGATATTCGATTGATATTACGTTAATATTAGGTCGATGTTATACTGACGTTAGATTAATGTTAGATCGATGTTAGATTGATCTTACATTCATGTTAGATCGATGTTAGATTTCTCTTATTTTAAAGTCAGATGAATGTTAGATTGATCTTACATTAATGTTAGGTCGATGTTAGATTGATCTTACATTAATGTTAGATCGATGTTATATTGGTTTTATATCAATTTTAGATTGATAATAGATTTCTCTTAGGTTAGGGTTAGATCGATGTTAGATTTATCATACGTATGTTAGGTCGACATTAGATTAATTTCACATCGAAATCAAGTTAATCTCAGATGAACCTCAATTAAAGTCAATTATCCTTAAAAATTCTCTAGGCAGTAGCGTCACTCAACTAAAATAAATAAATAAAGTTAAAATGTTAGGTACATCTTGCATTCAGCGATTCTTCCTTGTACAGATTACAATCCAGATTTAAATCCAGAATTGACTCGGGGTAAAAATACGAGTCTTGTTCATCGCGTCCGTACTGTGGCGTGCGTCACGAGTGTGACGCGATATTATAGGGCAAAGGGGTTAGTACTAAAAATTGAAGGAAGGAAAGATCGATCGTTTCAGACAGAAATTAATGTGGTTTTTAAAAGCTTGCATTACAACGTGCAGCGTAACGTTTGTATTAGGTGAAAGCATTCAGGTAAATGGGCGTGTGTACATGGGCTCGACGGTGAAAGGGTTGAACTAATATGTAACATCGAAAAGTGGCGAAAGAGGGTCGGTGTGGAAAAAAAGGTCCGTTTGAATATTCGAGGTTCGTCCAGGTAGTACACGTCGGTCGACAAATGGGCCGAAATCCATCGTGTTCTTCCTTGAATGGGATCCTCGGACCCTCAAAACGAGCCCTGACGCAAATCCAGGGATGACGTCAGCCCCCGAACGGGGTCAAAGATCCTCGTGGAAGATGCATCGTTGATCCACGTGATTTTCGTCGGCCCTCCTTCCTTCTTTTCGTGGCTCTCTTCAATTTATCGTTTCTCGTTTCGCGCGGTAACACGACGGTGAAATTATTTCGCGCCTCGTTCCGTGACGACTAGCAGCGTCGTTCGAGCGGATCTTTGATGTCTTCTGGGTCGACGCAACAATACCGAGCTGGTTTTAATTGGAATTTCACGTACCACAAGCGGAACCGTTTTAGATTCGAAACTTCGAATCGAAGAGATTCCGAAACTTGGTCGAAAACCGGAATAAAGATCGTTCGAGCGATTTTCCGGTTTTTGTATGGACGAATTTCGATGAAACTTCCCCAGAACAAAGTCTCGTTCGAACAAATTTGGTATCGTTTTCTTATTACAGTTTTCTGCGCAAAAAGAACATTTGGTACTGGTTTTAACTTGCCCCTTTGTACATTTTTCTATAAATTTATTTCCCGTTTATATTATTTTCTTCATCGACCGAATTATTTAACTGCATTTCTACTATTTTCTAAAGAAATTGTTTAGGGTTGTATTCTCTCAATTATTGAAAGTAAAATAATGATCCTAGGTCATCTAACTATTTTTGAAATAAATGTTAATTAATTTTAATGATGTCTTTCTATTTACTTTACAAAAAAGAATTACTTATGTTGAATAGTGTAATGAATTCTTTTGTAATTATTTTTTTCATTATTAATCACTGGTATAATTATTATTAATTATGCCAATATTGTCTGTTTCACAATGGTCAAACATCGTGTGTACAATACTATAAATTTAGTAAGAAGTTATTTAAAATGGGTTAAACTGGCAGTGACGTAGTGTTCCATGTACTATACGTCATATAGTCTTCGAAATGATTTTCATAAAAAATGGGTGGCCAGTTGCGAGTAGTGTGCTTCGTTCGTGATCATCGTTCCCAACGATTTAAATCCAGACTCGTTTCAAAAGACGACGACCAAGCCGTGACCTTTTCTCGTCAGAAGTATGAAGTCATTTTTATAAAATATGCTCGGTTGTGACTAATATTCTATATTCCGCTCGTGCCTATCATTCTCGATAAATTGAGCCCATGTTCAGTGAAAGAGGCAGGGTTCGTGTTATGACCTCCCTTTATCGGACGTACGAAGGTTGGAAAACTTGATGCGTACACGACAATGCTTACTCTTACGAACAAAGCTCATAAATCTTTTTTATAGAGAATCAACCGAGCTATAAATTTTATGATAACCATTTTTGTCGTAGCACCGACAGATAACGAGATATTTCAGAATCACTGATTCGACGTTCGGGTCTCCGTAAAACTACTAGCATATAACACGACTATGGTAATTGTTTGAAATATTGAAATATTGTTTAAAACGCGATTAAAGTAAGATTCGGTAATAAAAGAACAACAAGGAATCAGTTTCAGGGGAAGAATTGTAATCTGCTTAAAAAAAAAAAATGTTCTCGTGCGAACAAATTGTTTACAATGACGATTCTCTAAAATTAGATCCTCTATAAGGGGATCGGTGTACAAGACGAAGTTTGTAATCCTTTATTTTATTTTCTATCGATTATTCTTTACGGTGTAAGCATTATGGTGTTCTGCATGATAGCCTTGAGCGGATATTTCAGTCGAAGGAATACGTATCGTAGAATCCCAAACTTCAAGAGAAATTTACACGGCCCGTTTCTGGCACGCTCGCATTCTGAATGAATAAGCTTCAGAGGTGATTCACTCCCCAAGAGGAGTCCAGCTGAGCAGAGCCTCCTCCTTCGGGACTCTTTGTTCCACATCGTTCGTTGAAATCTACGTTTCTCTGGGTTTATCGATCGACCAAAGCCCAATCCTTGACCGTACTTTTACGATGCGATGAATTTAAATCCCTTAGGAACTTTGAACAAGCAACTAAGACATTGTCCTAAGGCCATTAAGCGCTATTATGCTTTGAAAGATTATTTTTACAATTGTGTTTCGAAACAGCGATTAACGGCCGATGTAAAGTTAATAATTCGCAAAGTATAACTGTTAGTGGGTTAAGTAGGTCGAAAGGAGGCAGGACATTGGGTAACAATTTTGGGAATTCTCGAAGCTGTACAGTTTCGAGTTTGTAAAATATGAAATCTTGAAGTTATTATAGTTTCAAAGTTTTCAAATCAGATTTCTACATTTTCTAATTCTTAAATCCACAAATTTCTTTTTTTTTTCAAATTCCCTCATTTCCCTCTCAAATCTTGAAATTCCTACATTTACAAATTCTCAGACGCCAAATGTCTACATTTTCGAATTCTCAGTCCCTGAAATTTCTACATATCCAATTTCTTAAGTTCCCAAATTTTTACAATTTCCAAATTCTCGAGTACCAAATCTTCTGCGTTTCCAAACTCTCTAATTCCCAAATTTCTACATTTTCAAATTCTCAAACCCCTAAATTTATACATTTTCAAATTCTCAAACACTGAAATCTCTACATTTCCAAATTCTTAAATCCCCAAATCCACAGGTGCCAAACTTTTTCCATTTCCAAAACCTTAAATTTCCAAATTTGTGCGTTTCCGAATTCTTGAGCCTCCAAATTCAAAAATTCCCAAATCCTGAAACTCCAAAACTGCTCAAGCAATTATTTCAAATATTCAAACTAGTAAAAAATCGAAATTCCCCAATTTCCAAGAGCAGCGTAAAGTTCAACGACCCCAAGGAATCGAGTAAAATTAAAAACTTTCTAAATCCGAATAAAAATGTGAATGCAAGACCGTAGTGTCTCCGTGATCGATCGAATGCATGCGTTTCTAATCGCCGCTTTCTGATTAGACTCGAAATTATCGTCCTCGGCTTAATACGATCCACAAAGATTAATGAAAACAGGCGTATAAAAATTCTCGGTTCGATGGTTACAGTCCCAAAGCGATTTTCAACACTCCGAGCGATTATTATTTATACGCGTAATATCCGAGTCCCAATTAATTCAACTACGGATGAAACGAGTTACGATGTCGTGGAACGAATTCATTAATCTCATCCGTGACTATACGAATAGTTACGAAAAAAAAAAAAAAATGCCTGCATCGTCAATTAGTATTCCGTGTCACGTCTAATGAAACTCAATGTCCAACTTTCTACTTCGCGGCAATCAAACGGTTTATAATTAATTCTGCATCGAACGGGCAAAATAGTTGTTTCGAAAATTGCTTCGTTAACGTAATCGTTAAACTCCGGATGTTCCGGTCGAGTTTTCGATTCGAAAATTTTGGGATGAACCGGCGAAATTAATTGAAATTCGTTCGAGGAACACGCGACAGAAGTTTAAGATAAAGCTAAGATAAATTTTAAATAATACAGGATTAAAGTGTGATGAGAAGAAAATTCGTAAGCGTAAATACATTCTTATCCCGGCTGAAATTTCTTTCTACGAGATCTTCATTTCGTACGGCAGTAATTAATCGAATATGAAAAATCATCTTTTGTGCAGATAATATAATAATAAAATTATTTCGAACAAAAAATAATATGAACCAATTAACTTGTATCATAGTTATAACTGGATGGATGAATTATTGCGCTGAATATTAACGGGCCACGTTACTGATAGAATAATTGATCGAATTTAATTAAAATTTGGAAACTAATTTTGTACTGAATGATCAAATGTGATCTCCGGAATTAGTCATAAATATTGAAGTTATTATATAGTACGTGTACGATAGAGGGTATTAAAGGATTTCTAAAAATACATTAATTTCGAATCAATTTTGTATCATGTTTCAACTTAAATATTAATTGTATGATTTATTTCGCATTCACATAAAATGTGTAGCTCTTGCAGCTACCATAAAGTTAGTTAATTATAAAAATAATACATTAAATTAATGATCATTTCAAATACTATCTAGCTACATAAAATAATATATTAGTTTAATAGTCGTACATCTGTACATTAATTAAATAATCATACGTCAAATACATATGGCTGACGTATCATGATTTGAACAATGATATCACTTGTATTGTTTGAATAATAGCATGTCAAACATGTTATTTTAATAATCATACATCGGATATATCAATTAAATGATCATACGACAAGTATATAATTCGAACAATAATTTTTCTTATATTTTATTAGCATATTGTCGAAAATAGCGTTACGTAATAAGCGATGGGCAGCTTTACGCGATGGTCAAAGGTTGTTCGGCTTGAAGCATCGATTCTTGGAAAGTTCGATGGGAAATTTGCAACGGTACACGGTATGCAACTAACTTTGGCTTAACATTGTAAAAGCAACTCGATTATGATCCTCAAAGCGGTTGATTAAGCCCGTTGGCGAATTTCGTGCCATAGATATCGACGCTAGGCTTATAAATAGGCGGAAATGTTGGGACCCTTTTATCGATTATGAAATAGAAGGGCTTCCCCAGCTACGGAACACCTCTAGCAACCATTCGTCAGAGTTATGCTCGTAAGGAAAAGTCAATAGTAACTCGAGACTGGCAGTCGACTGTATAAAATCAATAAATCAGTTTTTTGCACTTTCCTGTGTACTACCTCGGCTCCTGCGAGCCAAACTTTTATGCGTTCTTTATGGAAATTATCATCTTATACGCAACCACTGTACAAATATTTACTTATTGCGCGTGAAAAACTTGTGTTCTTCCACAAACGTGTATCTGTTTTGCCTTAGCACGCTTCATTTCGCAAATTTCGAATACTTTTCATCAAATTCGCCGCATTTTTAGGATCGCTAATGCTAACATTTTTGTATCTTCAAATTTCCCGATTTCTAAATACTACAAATATTCATTAGTTCTCAAATTTTCACTAATTCTTGAATATTGGAACAGCCGAATTTACACTAATCCTCAAATTTTTAAATTTTCAAATTGCCAAATTTCTATTAGTTTTCAAATTTTTCAAATTGTCAAATTTACAAATTTCTTGTTGGTCCTAGGTCACTGCGTTCCTAAATTTCGATGACCCTAGATGTCTACGTCCTTAGATCCTTATTTCCCTAGACCCCTACGCCTCTGGATTCCTACGTCCCTACATCTCAACATCCTCAGGTTCTTCAATTCCTAAATCTCACAGTTCCCAGATACTAAAATTCCCTAATTCCAATATCATTAAGTTCCTAAACACGCAAATTTCTAAATCCTCAACTTCTTAAAACCCGAAATGCCGCATATGAAAATCTCTAATCCAAAAAATCTTTAGTTCCAACAGTATCAACTTCAAAAAAATCCGTAAATCTTAAAATCCCTCCATTCTAAAATCCTCAAAACAGAACCCTGAATCGTCCAATCACCAAATTCAAGAATCTCCAAATTCCCCGATTTCTCTGCCTTTCCAATTCTCAAATTGCTATTACCACGTCACCTAATCCCAAAAACTTCGACCACTCAGATTTCCGAAATCCCGATATTTCTGATCGATAAATCCGTGAATCCGAAGCGAAAACGAGCGTTCGATCCGCGCACCCTGTATTTGCTCGACGCTGTTTCGTTTCGTTGCCGTTCGGTAACCGATGCACGGTGAAGTGCCTTAAGTTACGCCCATATGGCAGAGTGCTTTTTTTCTCAAAGGCGGACATTAGCATGGGCGAAAGGGTTAGAGAGGCACGGTTCGAGCGGTTCTCGCGGCTAACGACGCCTATTCTTCGGCCCCTGAGAAACGCGATGGCCAACGTTGACCCGGCTGCTCTCGTGACTCACGGATGTTCCGTGACTTAGTCACAGAGTCTCGCTTTGGGTACCTGCTACGGGGCTCGAACGAGGTCGACGCTCGCCACGGAAACAGAAATCGGCCATCGATCTGTCGCGCGATCGGATCTACCGTCGTGCTTGATCCGTTATCTGCTCCGATGGATCGAGCCAGCACAATCGAGACGGCTAAATCCCTGCCGGTTCCTTGCCAGGAAGCGTATAGTGTAGTGACCGCGTACAACGTTACTCTATCATTATAGGCGAACGTAACGCTCGTCGTGTCCCTTGTGAGCTGCTTTGGATCGGCACCGACACCACGATACAGATCTTCGGGATAACATTCTAACGTGCTTCCATGTTGCTCTGTGTTTGATTTCTACCGGATACCGGGAATTCTTTTGCTCTTTCTGGTGAATTCAGTTCCACGCGTGATGCGAGTTAATGCGTTATTGTGAGCCATGTAGGTTGTCGAGGATGAGTGTTCACGGAGGTTAAGCAGTTTACCGGTGGTTCGACGTGAATATCATTCAGAGTCGGTGATTTCATCGTAATACCTTTATATAACATTGATACTATTATATTATATTATTATAATTTCTAAATAAAAGTATAGACTGCCAGTGTCGATATCGACGGTAATATAATAACGTTATCAATATCGATGTCTATGTATTGATAGCAATGCACTTCGATAACGATATAAATAAGCATTTCAATATCACTATCGATATCGATATCAATACCTCATTATTAATATCAACGCCTCTGCATCAATATTTCACCATCAATATCAATATATCAATACTTCACTGTCAATTTTATTATCAATATCAATACTTTACTATCAATATCAATTCTTTACCATCAATGACAATAACAATACTACACTAGCAATACCCTTATTAATATTTTAATATCAATATAGAAATCATATTATCGATATTATTGAATGCCAACGACAATATCAATAAATATTTCCATCAATCAATAAATAATTTAGCAATCAATACAATATCAATCAATAAATAATTTAGCAATCAATACAATATCAATCTATTTATACTTTTTTATGACTAATATCAAAATCTTGATATCAATATAATACGATTTTATATCACTAATGTAGATATTATTGGTGTAGACAATATAATCTTTGTATAAATAATAAAATCTTGATGTATCAATTATATAAAGCCATGAGAAATACCGGGAACCGTGTTTTGTTGGGATTTGAACTCGGGTCCCTTGAATTAGTAGTCAGCTACACTATCCACAGCAACGACACCACATTCCTTTATCCATTCTCCCACAATCCCTTTTATTCGGTCTAAATGTCTCAATATTATAATATTAACCGTACTTTTTCTTGCTCTATTCTTCCAAACAGTGTCCACCACTCCCATGCCTCAGTTAATAACTAATAAATCCACTTTCCATTCGAAATACGTGAAACCATTTAACGCAAAAAATGCATAATACCATTTAATGTCACAAATGTATAAAACTATTTCATATAAAAACTTCATAAAAATCATTAAACGCAAAAGTGCGTAAAACCATTTCACATAAAAACTTCATAAAAATCATTGAACGCAAAAGTGCGTAAAACCGTTTCACATAAAAACTTCATAAAAATCGTTGAACACAAAAATGCGTAAAACCATTTAACATAAAAATCACTAAACCCCCAAAAAACGAATAAGGACATTTATCACAGAAAACGCGTAAAACCATTTAATACGAAACCACTAAACACCGCAAGAATTCATTCAACGCTCAAAAACGAGTAAAACCGCGTCATCGAAAAATAAAACAACCTAAAAAGTCATTAAATCGTCGAACAGAAAAAAGGCAAGAAACCGTGTAAACCCGCGGAACCGAAGAATAACAGAGTGCCAAGCAAGTAGGTGGTTTCGGTGAAATTATTAAATAAACAAAAAGAGCCGTGTAGCCGGTAGGTATGGCGGCAACTCGTAAATACATCGACGCGTAATCCCCATTAATTCTGTCCAAGTAGTCGGCCATAAATCACGTACTCGTCGAAAAATAAATCGAGCCGGCCAAGAGGTCTGCTTCTGGCTGGAGAGTCTCGTCGTTCAACCGTCGTCACAACAAGTTCCCAATCGAATCGAGCAGACTCCCATCCGACTTTCCCGTCTTTTCCTCGAGTTTTTCCCACGTCGACGTTCACCCCGCGACCAAGAGGATTTTCATCACGGAAATATGATAGGAGAGACGGGGGGTGGTGAAATCACGGGGAATACGTTGAACGGTGTTTCGGACGCGGAACGATGTTCCGCACTTTTGCCGAGATCCGATTCGACGATTCCCTTCCGGTTCGCGTTCTCGAAGAGACACGTGACTCGTATGTATTGTCACCTTCGAGCGGATCACAAATCTAAATGTCGTTTCATCGTGCCGTGCACGAGATCGCGTAACGATTCAAAAGCCTGAAAGCGCCGCAACCGACGGTGGCAGACTGACTTCAAGCTCGCCAGGAAGCTTTTACTTATTTCTGCGCCGGCTGCGAATGGCGCGGATGAATGGAATTGTCCTGTTTCGTGATAAGATAAATCCACCGTTCTTTACGACGCGTGTTTCGTGGTCTCGATTTTTGTTCAAGTAATTTTCATTCCCATTTTCTGTTCGTTTAATTGACCACTACTCGTATGAAAATTGTGAAATTGTCAAGTTTCTTCCAAATCCTGATCCTGAAATGTATGCATCAAATATCTACACCTTGAAATTCCGGGACCCTCAAGTTCCTAGATTTTCATATTCCTAAATCACCAAATTCCAGTGTCCAAAATAACTATGCCCACGAATACTTGCGTCGAAGACTTAAGATTGCGAATACTAACATTTCTATATTTTCAATTTCGTGATTTCTAAATATTCGGATCTGCATTAGTTCTCAAATTTCCAAATTGTTAAATTTCTACTAATTCTCACTATCTCAAATTCCTATGTTCCTAGGTGCTTACGTCCCTACATTGCTAGGTTTTTGGTTCTCTACGTCCCTAGATCCTTACGTTGCTAGATCTCTACGCTGTTAGATTTCTACATCCCTAGATCTCTACATTCCAAAACCCTACGTCCCTAGATCCCTAGTACCTTCGATTCCTCAATCCTGAAATGTCAGAGACCCCAGATCCTACAATTCCTCAATTCCAATATCCTTGAATTCCTAGATCCGCGAATCTCTAAATCCCTACGCCCAAAAATCCTGTGTCCCTAAATCCTCACAATGGTTTCCTAAATCCTCCGATCAGCAAATCTCAAATTTCCAAATTACCCAATTTCGAAACATCGATTCCGAAGTTTTGAGGAATCCAAAATTCTAGCACCTAATTCACATTCCTAGATACATAGACTTCCTACTCTAGAACTCGTCAAATCCCAAATTCTCGTGTCCTAAGATACCTAAATTTTTAACCGATCCAAATGATCGAATGCCTTCAAATCCCTAAAAATCAACGAACCAGAATCATCCCTCTTGATCGCCATATATGTCATTCGGTGGATTTATTGTTGACTACGTGGTTGGTTGCGTATGTGGTGCGTAGCATATTAAACTGGCGTTATCAGAGAATCTGTCGGCTAGAAACCGTCGGGAGATAAGAACGTTTCACGATTCTAATCGCGAGGTGCAACGATCTCGAAGACACGAAATCGGAACAAGCACTCGATGCTTTCGTTTCCACGACGGTGATATTGTAGCGCGGTCTTATCGAATATAATATTAAATAAAGTTTAATTCGTTGTTTTCGCGCAGCGATTTCGTTCCCGGCCGCGATGCATCGAACGAGCCTCTCCTTCTCCCTCTTCGACACAACGACTCGGTTTTCCCACGGGACGCTCTATTAATCCCCAAAGAGCGGAAAGTTGGAGGCAGAATCGCGGAAAGCTCTTGACCCTGTTCCGCGGTTAAATGGCCCGCCCTTTCCTACGTTTTTTTTGCCTCCCTCCGCCGCTTTTTCTTTCCTTTTCTGTTTGCCAACCGACCGAAAGAAATGTCTGCTGCTCGGAAAAACGACTCGTAACCGTTCGACACCCGATCGATCCCGTCGAACTCTAACCGGTGACCTATCCTGAAGAAGTTGACCGAAGGTCACGAACGATCTCTTAACGCGAAACCCTTTTAATCAGCTGACTGCCACCTTCGTTTCCTATTTTACGGCTTTGGGGCAACGGGGGTGCGTTACACTTTTGTGTTAATTAACACTAGATTCACGAAAGATTAATCAGTATTTTGTATTCAAATTGAAATTGAGATATAAAAATAAGTACATAATGGGCAATACCTAAGCTAACTCGCGCAATGATTCTTTATTTCGATGAAAGATAACTTACATTTTCCAGAAGCTTCTTACTAATTTTCGTAATTTTAAATAAGAAATCTGAGATCATAGATCAGAATCTGATCAATAGATCATAGATCATAGATCTGAGTTCAGAAATCTGACAAATGCACAGTGCGGTACAATATAAACTTCGAAGGCAGAATGTGGCACAATATAAACTTCAAATGTGCAATGTGGTACAAAATAAGCTTCAAAGGTAGAATGTGGTGTAATATAAACTTCAATGGTGCAATGTGGTGTAATATACACGTTAAACATAAAATGTAACGTAATACAGACTTCAAACATAAAATGTTAGATAATATAAACTTTAAACGTAAAATGTTGTGTAATATAAACTTTGAACATAAAACTTAATGTACTATAAACATTAAAAGCATATTTTCCACATTTCCGAATACAAAAGAATAAATTTTCAAACATTGAAATTTTCCAATTTTTAATCTTACGAACCACGTTTTCCGATTCATAAACTATTAAATTTTCCATTTCAAAGCCACGAAACTTCCAAATTAAACAATTTTAAACTTACAAATTTTCAAGCCCTTATTCCCGAACGAATCACCTCAACGATGAAAACTTTCGAACTTCCTCGTTGTATAAACAAAAAGAACTTTCAATGGGCAAAAAACGAAAGAACCGAAGATTTCCAGAGTTTCTTAATAAAAACTCGTAGCACGAAAAGGGAGACCGAGTAACCGAATTATTCGATCCGGTCGTGTGCCACGATTTTCGTCGCTGTGCGAGCGAGTCGTCGATGGAGCCCGCAGGAAATCGACTGTTCCCCGATTACTTTTAATTTACCGTCTATTCCAGGATTAAGTCGTGGCGATTATCGATCTCCCTTCCTCCCGTTACTTTTCTCTATCGCGACCGTTTCCTTCGAGACCGTCCCGTTGGATTCGAGCGTTCAGAACGTCCGGTGCACGGAACTCTCCTCCAGCCGTTCCAGGAGTTATATCCTCCGAGAATTATAACCGATGGTGGCTGTACAACCTCCCATAGGATATTGGTAGCCCAGGAGCAAGCTTCGCTGTCGCACGTCCCACGTGTTAAAGGTCCTCGTATCTTCCTACACGCCATTTTGTACGGCATTCGACCATATCAACGTACACGCATCCGGCAAAATGATTGCCCTAACCTTTCCACAAACTTCATCTTCCGTTGTATCTTATTCTTCGTTTTTCTCTATCTTTTTTTCGTTCGTAATTTACACGATATACATATATTTATCGTATAGCAACCGTGTTCTTTATTGAATGATTTACGGAAATCTAATTCTTGGGGAACGTTGTATTGATGCACACGAGGACAATTTATTCACAGGCTTTAACGAACTATGATGAAAAATAATTTTTGTAGATTGATTAATATTTAGCATTCAAAGATTCATGTATATGGAAGATACATGCATGTACAGTATACTTGACAAACTTTTGAAATTTTTAAGTTTGCGAATTTTTAGTAAAATTTAAAAAATTCCATATTGTATATATATTATATGTATATTGTATGTATATATTTACAAGTATTTCTTTGAAACGACGATTGGGTTAAAATTGCACATATTTATCAATAATTTTAGTTGAACATATTATTCAGTTCGGAAGCTAATTGTGATTGTGCATTAATTAACAGTATGATCTCTAAATATTCTATTAAACATTATCCATTGTTGCAGAATATTCTGACTGACGTTCATGAAGAAATAATCGATGCATTCATTTTAATCCACTGTTTGATGTGAACAACGACCAGCCATTTTGTACTAATAATATTAATAAGAGGATTATAGAGGTTTGTACCTCCAGTTTAAATTTTATGCAAAGGTACAAAAGGTTTGTACCTATATTTCCAATTTCACCCAAACATTTCAAATGTTTGTACCTCAATTTTCTATTTAACTTAAAGATATAAAACATTTGTATCTCCATTTTCAATTTTACTCGGATGTTTCAAATGTTGGTACCTCTACTTTCAATTTCGCCCACAGGATTTGAATGTTTGTACCACAATTTTCTCTTTAACCTAAAGATATAAAACATTCACTTTCACCTAGTGAAATCAAATTTTTGCACTCGCATTATCAACTTCCGCAAAGATAGGAAAATTTGTTTGCGTCTCTATTTTCCGCTTTCGTCGAGAGTCTATTTTCGTGCGAGCAGATAAAATATTTTAACGGAGATCGATGAGAAAGGAGGTAGCTGTAAGACGCGGAGAACGAGCCACGCAGGCATCAACTTTTCCAGCATTACAATTCAACGGACGGTCATCGTCGTGTTTTCAAAAAAAAAAATCCGTCGATCCTGGCTCACGTTACCGGTCACGAGCACCCGCTTCTTGTCTATTCTTCGTCGGGCAGAACATCGAGTATGCGAGCCGCGTGCGTAAGGGACTTCCTTCGTGCGCTGACAATCATCGAGGACGTCGCAGTCATCGTCTGCGTTCGAAGATGTCCGACTACGTGACGATTCACCTCAACACCGGAAGCTGTTCGAACGTGAGATCGAAAACCGAGAACGATATCGATCCTGAATGGATGGAACACGTTGTTTCTCACGTAACACGCGGCGGCTTACCAAAAATCTCTGATTCAACGAACTACTCGTTCTACAACGTGAGCACCATTTTTGACACGGTGGGATTAACAATATACCACCATTTTCATACATGATAATGGCGGGACATTTTTGGCCTCACCTGGAAATATTGCAATAGTTGGACACTCATGTGGTGGGACATTTTTAGCCCAACCTGGAAATATTGCAATAGTTGAATACTCATGTGGTGAGACATTTTTACTTCCACCTCGAAATATTGAATAAATGGCACACTCATGTCGTGAGACATTTTTACTTCTACCTCGAAATATTGCAATAGTTGGACACTCATGTGGTGGAACATTTTTAGTTTCACCTGGAAATATTGGAATAGTTAGACACTCATGTGGTGGGACATTTTTAGACCAACCTGGAAATATTGCAATAGTTGCACACTCATGTGGTGAGACATTTTTACTTCCACCTCGAAATATTGAAATAGTTGCACACTCATGTTGTGAGACATTTTTACTTCTACCTCGAAATATTATAATAGTTAAACACTTATGTGGTTGGACATTTTTAGTTTCACCTGGAAATATTGCAATAGTTGGACACTCATGTGGTGGGACATTTTTAGCCCAACCTGGAAATATTGCAATAGTTGCACACTCATGTGGTGAGACATTTTTACTTCCGCCTGGAAATATTGCAATAGTTGCACACTCATGTGGTAGCACTTTTTGACAACAACAAATTGAATTTTATTATAATTGCTTCTTTATGTTTTTATATTGTGCGATTCCTTTGTTAATAAAAATGAAAGTATATGCCCCAAAGTGTTAATGAAGACATGGAGTCCAATACCTGGATCGTCAGAATGTAGAACGATCTGTTTGAAATGGTTGGACTATATTCAGAGTTGCAAACCGGATTGATGTGTCATCAGAAATTATTAGAGTATGTTCTGATTTGCGTACCAACATGCGTGCCGATCTGCTATCTGAAATAATTAGAATATGTCCAGATTTCCATATCGAACCGTGGATTGATGCGACACCAGAAATTATCAGAGTATGTCGAGATTTGCATATCGACGTGTGGATTGTCCTGTCACAAAGAATTATTAGATGCTCAGATTTGTCTATCAAACTGTGGATTGATCTGTTGTAAGAAATTATCAAAATATCTTCGGGTTTTGCGACTCGAAATGTGGATTGATGTGGCATCAGAAATGATAAAATACGTCGATATTTGTATATCAAAGTGTGAATTGTTCTGCCAGAAGAAATTATTCGAACGTGTTCAGATTTGTCTATCAAACTATGGATTGCTCTATCGTTAAAAATTATCACAATGTGTTCAGATTTGTCTATGCAACTATGGAATTGATCTATCATGAACAATTACTGTCATTTGACCTAACAACCTCCGATTAAGAGTCTCTCATTATTACGTGACAAAGATAAATACTTCTTTCGGAAGACACCATATATCAAGTTACATCTTCTATACCGAGTTCTCGCTAGATACGAAAGGTAGGATCGTTTTGATAAAAACTCATTAAAGTTTCAAATTGACCGACGTAAGTTCTTTGAGGTCCGCCGTAGCGAAGTTTCCGGACGAGAGTCGAAGTTCCCCTTGGAAATTCTGTGGCGCAATGAAAATGCTATGCTAACAGTATAACTTCGTGTTTCCTTCGAGTGTTTCGAACTTGAAACGCGACGACTAGTGTCTGTGAGAAAACGATTATCAATATTCCCCGTTGCATTGAACGAAGTGACTGAGGGAAATTAACAGGAAACCTCTTTAAGTTCCAACGCGAAATTGGGTGTTAATTAACTCTAAGAACAGTAAAATCCTTCTTATAAATGGAATTATTGTGCTACACATATTAATTTTTTATCTTGATAATGATCGGCACAGATTTCGGTAAAACTATCTCGAAACATTTTTTAATTTCAAACAAGAAATTTGAAACATATTCATTTTTTATCTTGATAAGAATCAGGACAGATTTCGGTAAAACTATTTCGAAAAATGTTTTCAATTGAAATAGGATATTTGTGAACCTTGGTAGCTTTAGTGTTAATATCGTAGCTGCGATTAATTAGTGCTGAGGAACACACCAGACAAATAAATCATAAGGCAAGGGGTTACTTCCTTCGCGTAAACAGCTTTCGTGATCCTTTAATTCGTCTTATCACGAAGCGAGGGACGATGAAAGTTTTTCCTACGTTGGTTATCGGCGCTTTAATGAAATTAATTTCCCCGCATCGGTTATCGGTGAGCAATAATCATTCTACAGGGGTTAACGCCACAATCTTACGGTTCATCCCGACGCAACCGGAAGCTATCGATATTTTCCCGCTATCGCGCCGGGATTCTCTACTCCCCCACAGCACCGGTCGAGCATCGCCGAAGAAAAGGGAGTAAAAAAAAAAAAAGAAGGAAAGAAAGAAGGTGTATCCGCCATGACGATCGAACAATGCCCCGCGCAGATAGTCATTTACCGGGTCGAGAAAAACAAAGGGCATATCTCAAACGATTCTCTTCCGCCTATCGTAAGAAATATATATTATATATCGTCGACCACCCCTTCGTCGTTGCTCGGCATGTAAGCGTCGAGACGCGTGGCGTCGTGTGTATACACGGTGTCCTCCGCAACTGGGTCGACATCTTACACGCTGTTTGCGGAGGAAAAAAGTTCCGAAGAATGAAATTGGATGATAGAAGCACATTTCTTACTGGGAACCAGATTCTTTTGTCGATTCTATAACGCGTCTATAAAGTGGAATGGCACTTTATATGAAAATACACGTTGTTTTCTTGAAATAAAATTGCTTGGTATTTCCTTTACATACGATTGCATATGTTTCCTTTAGTGAGATTGCATATCGTTTTTTTTTTAATACAATCGCATGTTGTTTATTTTAAGTTCAATTGCATATTGCATTTTTCTTTAAACACAATCGCATGTTGTATCTTTTAAGTGCAATTGCACATCGTTTTCTTTAAACACAATTGCGTGTTGTTTCTTTTAAGTGCAATTGCATGTTGTTCCTTTTAAGTCCAATTGCACATCGTTTTCTGTAAACACAATTGCGCGTTGTTTCTTTTAAGTGCAATTGCATGTTGTTCCTTTTAAGTCCAATTGCACATCGTTTTCTTTAAACACAATCGCATGTTGTATCTTTTAAGTGCAATTGCACATCGTTTGAATATTTCAAATTCTCCTGTAAAATGTTTGACCTCCGAGTCAAAGATACTTCGCTATTAAAATATCTCACGAACCATCGATTTCTTCGGCATCACGGTCGAACACAATTGCAATCAGAATGTTCCGTTGAATCAATCTGCATGAAAAACAATACGCAATTCCGTCCAAATAAAGAGTGCATGTGCATCCGCAGAATGCATCGTTGCACTTATAAAAAAAAGATCCTAATGAACCGTCCTTTCAAGTTACTACATGATGCCATTGCCTTCGTTTTTGGCTCATTTCTTCTAGCAAGTGTTACGTATAATACACAGCTACGTATGTCCAAATATAATTAATAATACAGAAAATGTTCTTGTTTTTATTTCTACATTACAAGTATACGACTTGTCCCTCGCAAAATACTTTTCTCCCACACAACATACTTTTGTCCCTTACTGTATATGTATAAAATAGATCGATGTAAGTATATAGAGTGAATTTCTTCGATCGTTTTTCGTTAAACGGTCTCGGAGGTATCGGTTGCGTGGGACACAGTGTATATGTACTCGGAAAGATCGATAGGCTCTCTCTCTCTCTTTGTATAGGCTGCACCGATAAGGGTAGGACGATTAACGTGGTAATGACGTAGCCGAGGAGTGCAAAGGCCCTCGAGGAAGACTCGATGGCGCCTGGAAAAGGGAAAGGTAGGATTCGACCGGTTTCTCTTGGGGGAAATGTCGGCCCGTCTTTCTCTGTTCCATCGGGCCGTGCTAATTTCGAATCTGCTCGTTGTTCCGGCCAACGCGCCGACAAAGCTTTGATGCCTCGGTACAGTGCAAAAAACGAAGGTGAAAGACAACAAAAAAATACACCTGCGAACAAGAGAGAGAACGAGGAAGGAAGGGCACGAGGAAATTGCGCCGGAGAACAGGGAAACGGGTTGAAGGGCACAACGCTGGAAAAATGAAACTATCCGACTAAAAAACTACGTCACTCACGATCGCTTTATTCCCGTTCCTTTCATGGACCTCCCTTAATTTTTTAATACTTTGATTTTCCTTACTTAACGCAATCACGACGGAACCGAAAATTTGTCCACTTCGTGAATTATGTTCTTCGGTTAAGTAGATGAAATTATTCTATTTTTCACGGTCGACAGATTACGTGATTAAATCGTAGTGCTGTTCTATTTATTTTTATTACAGTCGTTAGATTTCATTGTTAAATTGCATTATTATTCTACTTACTTTTATTATGATCGTTATCCTTCGTTATTAAGTCGTAATGCTGTTCTATTTATTTTCATTGCAGTCGTCAAATTTCGTTGTTGAACTGTATTATTGTTCTACTTATTTTCATTGCAATTGTTCTCAAATTCCGTTGTTAAATTATATCGCTGTTTTATTTATTCTCATTACGGCTGCTAAATTTCGTTGCTGAATTGCATTGTCGTGTCATTCATTTTTATTGCGATCGTTGTCAGATTTACGCAAAATGACGCATCTTACATTTCGCATTTTTAATTCTGAAAACTATTGACGAGCTTCTGTCATAGCGTATATTAACCTTTATTGAGATAAAGAATAATTGTATAAGCCAGTTTACGTATTATCCATTATTTATTATTATTGCATTATAGTTTAGTTACAGTTTAAATATAAATAGTCATGAAATATTGTAAATTTAGGATGAAACTGTGAACCTATGGACTCGATTAAAGGAGCGAATGATTGTGACGAAATTTTTCGCGATTGTCCATTAATCACGGGTCGTTCAGTCCATGAATTCGAATCGGATGTCGACCCAGATACACATAATGCACGGTTGGCTTCCGTGCAATTGCACCATAAGGAAAGTTCGCGTCGAGCCAAGAAAATTGCCAATAAATTTTCGCACGCGTCTCTTCCTCGCGTTACCTAGAGTTATTGTTATTAATTCGGTCGTTGTACTCGGCCGGTTTTGCTAACTGTCCGCCGATCGATCCGTTTTCGCCACGAACGGTTGCGCGATTCGCGAATTCGTTTCGTTCGTTCGCGAATCGATCGAAAATTGCACGAGACACTCGTCACGTTTCACTGGCATCTGCCCCGTTTCTATCCACACACACATACACACTTTTTAATCTCCGCGACGATGAAAATCTAATTTCGCACGTCCTCGAGAAACAAGCGAAACCGGAAATGCATAAATTCGCGATTGCCTTTCTCCGACTGCGCGTAGGGAACGCAAGAAAAGTCACGGACTATAATTCGTAATAGATTGACTGAGTTGCATTTTGGACAAAAATTAATTTTATCCTTTGCCAGTAAGAACACAAACTATGTTATTAGAGAGTAGAAAAATGCATCACCTGATTGCTATTTGCGAAAGTTTGAACTGCTAGTTAATTAAAAAAATACTGCATTTCTAATCTTACGTCGAGAACAACATCGAGATCATTTTTCAATAAAACTTTTACAATATGAGCCTATTTATTAAAATATAAATGCAAGAAGTTTGCAAGAAAAATAAATATATGTTTAAAAACAAACTGCATAGAATAATTACATTATTTAACTATTTCTTAAAAAATGAATATAAGAAGCGTGTAAGAAAAATAAGCATAATATGTTTAAAAAGAAACTGCATTGAATATTTACATTATATAACTTTTACAATATTTGACTATTTATTAAGAAATGAATATAAGAAGCCTGTAAGAAAAATAAGCATAACATGCTTAAAAATAAACTACTTGCAAAAAGTACATAAAAAATTGTCAATTAATTAGAATATAGTAATATTTAAATAAAAGCTTGAAAAGCGAAACTTGATCGGTATCGGGATATGAAGTTGTCTAGCACGAAAGAGTGTTCGACCGCGTGGGTAACAATTGATAACGGAAGTCGAGACGAGTGCTGTCGTTGCCTTCGCCCATAGACTTCTTTCGCAGAAATAAATTATCGAGGAAACGACGGGAGAAGCGATTCGGGGATTGTTCGAGCGGAACGAGCGGATTTGATCGGGTAACAGATCGATCGCTAAACTTAGCCGGCGAATTCGGGGTTTCCGGAACAGTCGGCCAGCGTTTGAAAGGTCAGTCGTTCTGGAACGTGTTCGCGACGAAAATTCAGCGACGTGTGTTTAAACACCTGGCGAATTCGCAGGCCGGCTCGCGGAAAGGTGCTCGAATTCAATTCTTCATCGACGAATCGCCGGCCAACGAATTTAATTTCGTCCCGATCACCTTTTCCGACGATGTAATCGCCGATTCGCCGTGCCGGAAACTCCGATCGGCGTTGTACACGCCCGTAACGAACCGCTCGGAAACGATTGGCCGACCGTGAAAAAAGTCCTTTGATTATTCAAAATCGTATCGGACCATTAATGCCGCGTAAAACTCGTTCTCTACATCATTAACGAGACGCAATTAACTTTTCTTTTATTCGGCACGAATATTTCTCTTATTTACAACGCTCGAAACGTGTCGTGTCCTTTATACTTTTTGTCTTTCACGACGAAACTTAAACCTAAATATTACAGAAATAAGTACGTTTATCAAAAAGATATACCTCAGTTCATTGTCGCGTGAAATTTTATACTAAACTGCGAAGTAATTAACGCTTTGGTAATTAACACTTTGAAGCTTTTACTTAAACATAGTGTTCTTGGGTCACCATTTTATAATACTCATTCATGTTTTTATTTTATAGAGTCATTTTGTTTCCACTTTATAAAACTTATTTATGGACCCACTTTGTCAGACTCATTCATGCTTCCATTTTGTGAGACTCATTGACGTTTCCATTTTGTAAGACTCATTCACGTTTCCATTTTATTGGACTCATTTATGTTTCACCTTTATAATACTAATTTAGGTTCTTATTTTATAATACCTATTCATATTTCCATTTTGTAGGTTTCATTTATGTTTACATTTTATAACACTCATTCGTATTTTCACTTTGTACGACTCCACGTTTCCATTTTGTAGGGCGTATTTATATCGTCATTTTATTGCACTCGAAACGTGTCCTCCGGGTCTTTAATTTCTTCCTAAAACATAATCTTTAAATAATTCATAAACCTATCCTTGGTAATCAGGAAACGCGTAAACGCTCGTGTAAAGAGCGAAAGATAAAAAAAGATGGCGGTCGAATGGTTGCACGGCTGAGGCAAGGTAACCCGTTTTTCCACAAATAGAATCTGTCTGGTCACGCGTCGGCGAGGGGGGAAAATGTCCGATCGAAAAATAATCCGGGGTGCAACGGATCCTAGTGACTCGAATTCGGGGTTTCTGGAGCACTCGGCCAGGGGTTTTAAAGGTCGACGACCTTTTGCAGCCCGCGTGACGCAAGTTAACGCGAGGTCCGCGCTCGATATCGCTAAAATGCTATTGCGTCGTTCTCGAAACGACTTCCTGGCGTTCGTGCTGCTCGGAAGTTCCTTGCCGTCTGCTCCCGGGGAAATTTACGGGACGCAAACTCGCGAAACACCTTCCGCGAAATAAAATGTCCATTCGGAAGTTGGCCAAAACATACTCGTCTCTGGTGCAACGTGCTCGAACTCGAGCTCGATTTTCCACGACGAACGACCGTGACTCTTCACGAACATAAATCCACAATACGATGCATGATAGATACGTTACTTCAAGAAGAGCCACGTTTATGCGTTCGAACGAACTCTGCGTTACGTCGAATGTTCATTTTTAAGAAGAAAGAATCTTTTGCGCTCGTAAAAATGCCTTTTAAAATACCAGCTATACCTAAAAATATCAGTAAAAATACCTTTGCATTCGAAGGTATTTTTACTGGTAGCAGACAGCAACTCTAACACTATTCGATTGAAAAGATTTATTAATACTTTTGAAGTTATAATCTTTCTATTACTGATTGCCTCTCTTAACTGTTTCATTATGTTTATACGTCTATAGTGTTGTATGTACAACATTGTTCACGCAAGGTGAGTGTGAATCACCTTTCAAAAGCAAAGGGATAAAGAAGATGGTCGAGCATTCATACTGTCCGGAAAAATGAACGCAAACTGAATTAATTGCAGTATGACTTATTTGTTACGTAACGAATTTAATAAACATGTTAATTATATTTATATGGGTCTCAATAGACTTATGCATCTATAAAAAGTCTATTAGTTCAGATTTATTTCGTTATCATAAAATTTATGTTCATTTTAATGTCATGCAATTTATGTTTATTTTAATGTCAAACAATTTGTGTTCATTTCAATGTCTGACAATTTATGTTCGTTTCAACGTCAAATAATATATGCTTATTGCAATATCATATAATTTATGTTCCTCTTAATGTCATGCAATTTATGTTTACTTTAACGTGAAACAATTTATGTTTATTTTAACATGTAACAATATATGTTTACTTTAACGTCAAACAATATATGTCCACTTCAATGTCAAACAATGTACGTTTATTTCAATGTCGCCTCAATGTTTTAATAAACAATTTTTACAAAATAACTCACCGAGTACACGCATTACACGGTCCGAATAAAAAACGTATACGAATGTAAAATAAAATTGTAAAGAGGAATAAAATAATGATACAACAAAACGCAAATCAGTATTCAAACGAATTGTTTAATCGAACAGTTCCGGTTCTCCTATCTAATCCGGTGAAGTGCCATTTAACGAGAAATTCCCCCGTCGTTATCATACTCGTTATCATACCATTTTCCGTTGTTTACAGTAATTAACCATCGACCTGTTCACATCGAGGATACGTGACTTATACCGTTTCACCTTATGGGCACAAAAATAACGATACCCTCCCAGCCCGTTTAACCTTTCGTCGTTGCTCCATATCCGATAATGTCGCGATTTTATTTCCGTGCGGCCGCGCAAAATGATGGCACACGGAAATCATCCGATCGACGTTATGCATCCGCGATCTTTCTCGACGCTAAACCGACAAAAGAAACACGGCACGGGTACACCCCGTGTGTCGCTTTTGTCTGAACGTCGACATTATGCCTGACCCTACCACTTCTCCCTACGTCACTGTGTGTAAAAGGTTGAAGGGTAAAGTAGGTACTTCAACGAACTATTGATAGCACTACCCAACCTGGCCTTTCAAAGATTCGTCTCGCCCGAAGCGTGCACTCGAGCGTGCTGTTCGGACCAGGCTTTAAACATGACGCGTTTTCGTGCGTGAGGACAAGCTATGCTCCTAACTATGTAACGGTCGTGTTACTTTCATTACCGGCCAATTAAACTGTGTGTACATGACTCACTTTTCTTTCGTTCGACGGCTACGAGTGTCGGAGTCGAGAGGTGCATTTAATGCACCGATCATGCTGTATCGAATCGGTAGGTTTGCTGGATAGAGCGGGATTTGTGGACGTTCGATGACTGGTTAGTTTTAGATCGAAAATTAGGTGGGAAAATAATCTTTTGGGATTATTGCTGCACAAGGTCCGGGTATCTTTCGATAGAAGTAGTGGAATAATTTTAGTAATTTAACACTTTGTCTATCATTTCACCTGTATATGGGTGACACTCATATTTCTGTACAGATTCAATGGCTATATTAGATTTATATTCGGTAACGTACACATCGAATTATTTTATACACTTGTTTTTCTCCAGTTATAAAAACGTGTGATACCATCGATCGAAACGAAAGTTTTAAGATAGCGTTGTCAAATAAAGAAGTATCGATATCTATCCGAGAGATAAACTGTACCATCGTGTTTTCACTCTCGGATATATCATCGATCAAGAGATGATCGTTTCTAATTGCCGGCTCTCCCACGGCGAAAGAATTATAGTCATTCATAAAGCGGTACAGATGGAGGCAATTTTTTCCACCGGCGTTTATCAAACAATATATCCCTTGAAAGGTTATCGTGCATCAACACTAGATTTATGGAACCAAAATGACGGGCCTTAGACTTTTTATTTTAACACTAAAACTACCGACGTATAATGCATAGTTTGATGTTTAAAATGAAGTAGAAAAATAAATGAACAAACGATGAAACATAAATGAATATACTTATATTTATTCTTTATCTTGATGACAATCCGCATAAATGTCCAGAAGAAGCTTAACAAATTTTGCCATTTGAAGAAGGAAATTTGTAGTAGGGTTATTTGAACTCTTTGGTAGTTTCAGTTTGAAATTTCTAAAATTATTGAGAAGCTTCTGTCAAGATGTAAATCATCCTTCGTCGAAGTAAAGAATCATTGCGCGAGTTAATTAATGTATTATCCACTATTCATTTATTTTGATATCTTAGTCTCCATTCAGATATAAATGATCATCGTTTGTGAGTCTAGTGTTACATGACCCGTTCCCCGGACAGTCTCTCGCGTCTCGTTTAACAGAAAAGCATACATTTTGTCGTTGCAAAACATCCGCGAACAATCGTTCGTCTGGACGTTTCGGTTAATTAAAATCGCATGGGATGTTTCAGGTGGTCGTCGGTTCGAGCGATATATTGCCGGTTAATTTCCAAGGCAACGCAATCGGTGATCGCGCGACAACGTTTTTTCACACAATAAGAAAAACAGTTGAATTTTAATTTTAACTGTGGCTCTCCCTTTTGTAAGTGTACTCGTCAATCACAGAATAAATGTCGCTGTTAAGATATTGGATCAAAAAGATGGGTGTATTTTATAAAATAGACAATTTTATTACTAATATTGACTCATTTGGTGAACCAGTTAGCTGTGATTGAGGAGTACACTCGTCATGACACAAAATCCTGCCAGTTTTTCATGACGACTATAATCGTCAAACACAGGTAACTGGTTAAATGAGAGCGAAGCAAATGTGGGACAAAAAACGGAAGTTACTTATGACTCGATCCAGTATATTTACAAACGTAAAATTTCGCAACAAAGCGACGATCATTGTTCCGATCGTCGTACGTAAAATATATAATGTATGTGTACGCGCGACGGTGGAACGGAGGCAACGAAACCGCAAGTTTGATAACGAATAACCTGCCATATACAGAAACGATATATTGCCGGTTGATTTCCAGGGCAACGCAACCGGTGATCGCGGGGCGACGTTTTCGAGCCGAATCGCGACGAACGATACGCTCGATCGGCCCGATAACACGGGCGTTTATTATATTTAGGAACGTAAAATTTCGCAACAAAGCGACGATCGTTGTTCCGATCGTCGTACGTAAAATATATAATGTATGTGTACGCGCGACGGTGGAACGGAGGCAACGAAACCGCAAGTTCGATAACGAATAACCTGCCATATACAGAATGCACCGGCCGAGGTGAACGCGCCTCGCTGTAATTACGATTCGCGATATTGTTTTCGGTCGCATTATTAGTTCGAATTCCGGTGAAAACCGCCGACCATGGCGAGAACGATAAATCGATGCAATACTGACGGTTTCTACGGTTCGCTTGATACGCGTCCACGTTATCCAAGGATTC
The DNA here is from genome assembly GCA_947623535.1 of Coelioxys conoideus. NCBI lineage: Eukaryota > Metazoa > Arthropoda > Insecta > Hymenoptera > Megachilidae > Coelioxys > Coelioxys conoideus. Next base: position 8,143,677 of record OX392455.1, on the reverse strand, counting down.
GTACATGGACACGTGGCGAAAGTTGCATTTTACAGTCTCGAACTTTTACGACACGGACTAATTAAAAAAGTACATCGCTCATGATACATTCGTCTGTAACATTCCCGTAATTAAAATTCCTGTCTGAGCCGGGCTAAGTACCGGTTCATACGCGCGCTCTTATTTCGTCGATATCTTGTTGATATTAGGCGATATATCGATAACAGTTTTGACGCGTTGCTCAGTCTAACGGGAGTACTCGAGGCGGAATATAATTTTATGTATTAATCGAGCGAGTTTTAGTCGACTTTTTTTTAGTCTGGATTACAAGATCTAGGGATAACGCAAAGATAATGCAATATTTGAGATATCTGGGCTGATCAATCGGGTGATATCGAGATCTAGTGATTTCGGGGTCAGGGAATCGCAGATCTAGTGATGTCGGTGGTATATCGATATCAGAATCTAGAGTTTTCGATATCTAGGAATATAAAGCGATATAATACTTATATTGCGATGCAGATTCTTATATAGTGATCTAGCAATCTGTGGGTCTAAGTATGTATAGGTTTAGAACCCTATGGATCTAGAGATTTATGAACGTGCGAATCTGTAGTTCTAGGGACCTATGGATCCAAAGATTTGTGGATGTACGGATCCACAGTTGTAGAAATCTATGGGTGTAGAAATCTATGAATCCAAAAATTTAAGGGTACGGATCATCTAGAGATCTGAGTTCAGAAATTTAGAGATGCAAACATCTAATCCCAAAGTATCGATGCACCTTAAAATCTGAAGACGAGAAAATTCGGAAATCTAGATATTTATAACCTCGAGAATTTGAGACGTGTCTCGGCAATCCGGCAATTTGGAAAGTCGACAATCTCGACGTTCGGTGACCAAAAAAAATGTGTCGAAGTATGCATAGGTGTCGTTGTCGATAGGTGGTCCACGTTGCAGCCAAGTGTGTGCGCCAGGAATCCCGATGGATTATTCATGCGGACGTTAGACAGCGAGGCCTCACGCGCGGAATGCAACGCACAAAGTGGGTCCTATGATTCCGGGGACCAACGGGGGCGCATCTGGTCACCACGTGCCCGTAACTCCAACCCCTGGGCAACGTGTTCGTTCGGTCGTGCAGGACAGCACGTTAATGACAGCTCGTATATTATATCGTGCAACGGTGTCCAGCATTTCTTCCTTCGCTGCGTACCACGAGCCAAGGCAGCACGTGTTTATCGGGGCCATTCGCCGAAACGTGCCTCGAATTCGCGGATACTCCTAATACGGTGCCCCACGTCGTATATCGGTTAGCTTTCTTTCTTCAAAGGCCATCGTTCGACGAGTTTTCGGGGTCGAGATCGTTACAGAGAATTCGATCGAATCACCTTCGGCGACGATCGTTTAGCATCGAACGAAGACACGATTCTCTAAGGACGTTTTATTTTATTCGAAAAACGAGGTCAACGGGGTTATTTTCTTATTTAATTGTATCAGGATGTTGACTTAGACACGAGTCACGATGTTTTCAATTCTTTTTAATTGACTAAAGTTCTAACAAATTTCTAATCTTTCAGTTTGTCGACCGTTCAATTTTTCAAAGTTTCAAGTTTTCGTCTGTACAATTGCTCGATTCAATTATTCATTTAATCGACTAATACATTAGTCGATTATTACATTATTAAATTATTAAACTATAATATTATACTATAAAATTATGAAATTATGCGATCATTCAATCCATCAAATGTAGAAATAACTTGTAACTTCTCAAACGAGAAATGAATAAATTGTTCATGTATCAAGAATTACGAAGTTTCAAACTGTGAATTTTCCGACTGCGATTTTACGTCTGCAAATAAGGAGCGTAAATAAACGAGACTGCGAGCGACAAAGTCAAAGCAATATTCTTGCTAATGAAAATGTGATCAACAAAATATATCAAAACTTGTTGCGCCTAAAAAACAGGGAATTGACGCAACATTTCCATGCACGTTCGCCGGCGCCGACTTTCGTGGAAACGCAAATTTACATACGCGTAGCGGCTTTTTAAAAAACGCCGCTCACGAATTTTTCAAACGAAAAACGAAACGTTGAACGGCGACGTTTACGCTGGCTTCCAGCAATTTTCTGAAACGGAAACAGCAAACAGCGACGAGTTACGCAAATCGATTATAGCTCCGCGAAACGCGTACGAGAAAGCGGCAATTGCAAAACGAATACGATTTTCGAAAGTTCGATTTTCACGCGGAATGTAAAAGCCGGGCTAATACTTTTAGCCGTAAAAAAAAAAATTTGATATCGTTTCCGCCCCTACACCGTGTTCGAACGAAGGAAATTGTTGCTCGCCGTCGAGAAAATTGTATTTTCGTGTTCTTAGCGTCGCTATTTTCTACGAGTACCTTCGCGATGCCATAGAAACGAGGGAATCCGTAGGATTTAGATGAAACAGAACGCTTGTTATCTAATCTTGGAGCGTGCTCCAGCTGCGGCCACTTAAAAATATACGCTCCATTCGTTTTTCTTCTCTTTTCTCGTTCTGCTGGCCGAGACTTTGCCCAAGAAAAAGGGGAAATAAATTAAGGGATTCCGTCTAGGATCAGCCGCGATGCGAAAATTAAAACTAACTTTCGTGATAAATCTTTGGAACCCGCATTCTTTGTTCTTCGATGATTACTTGTGTCATGCGATTATTTTTTTAATAATATAAATATTTCTTAATCAAACGAATCATTTTCCAATTAATGTTTCTTTTATATTTACTGACCATTTGCACTAAATAAACCTTGATTCGTAAAATCATTTCGCATCGTATAAAATCTAGTGTATAGAAGTATAAATATATGTATGCATGAAATCTATTGAACAAAATTATAAAATATATTAATGAGATCTACTACGTAAAAATATGAAATACGCATAAAAAACCCAATGTACAAAAATAAAAAATATATGTATAAAATCCAAAGCGTTAAAATACAAAATATACAGTGGCGTGCAAAAGTTTCCGGCCAGTACCATTGTATGGCACATGTAACCAGTCATTATATGAACTTACAAACATAAATAATATTTTTTTACTATATTATTTTGTTTCCCATATCTAATAATAATTAAAAAACGTTAATCTTCCTTTCTAAACTTTTGCACGCCACTGAACAAATCAAAGCTAATGAATCGAAGCATAAAAAGTATGTACAAAATACCCCCCTCTCAATATACCATTTTGACATTAATCAGAAAAGCAATGTCGCATTATCATGAAAGTGTAGGAATTCACAATTGTAACAATACAACAAATTAATAATGTACGGAAAAAAATTTCTGTTTTTTTCATGGGAAAGTGTATGAACGTTCACGGTTCGTGACGATGCCTCAATTTTCTTAAACGAAGTTTGATTCGTGATGCATCGCCGTACGGCAAAACAAACGATTCGCTAGGATTCACTTAACCCAACAGTCCGTGAAATGCAACACAATCGCCGTCTCTATACAAAACGTTCACCGGCTAACATTTTTGTCTCTGCCGGAACGAAGTTTCACCGTCGAACTATCGTCCGTGAAAATTCATCGACGCTGAAAACTCGGAATCCGCTTGCGCGAAAAACGGAAGCTCAAGCTCTTCGTGTTCCCTAGAGGATTATATGTACATAGTTATACATACAATATTTTAACGCAGCTTCTATCGTTGCCCACGAAAGATTCTCACGAAACTTTCACGACGTCGGATATCGACGGAAGTTGCGCCGTTCTTCTACGTAAACAACGTTTTGGGCACACATCGATGGAGTTTGATGGGCCGGATTCCCACTTAGTTACGTCTGGTTACGAAAATTTTGGATTTCCAAATTTATATGTGCACAAATTTTTGGATTGAAAATTCTTAAAATTAGTAATTAGTAAATTTCTAAATCGTCAGATACTTTAACTAGTTTTCCAAATATCTACTTTCTCAGATCCATAAATTTTCGAATCTAAGGCTTCAAATACCTAACTTCTCAATCTTCAGTATCTTCAAATACCTAATTTTCCAAATTCCGAAATTCCCGAATACCTAATTTCCCAAATTTATAAATTGCTGAGTACCTAATTTTTCAAGTTTCTAAATCCCCAAATACCTCATTTCCCAAGTTTCTACATCCCCAAATACCTCATTTCCCAACTCCAAAACCCATCAATTCCCAATTCCGCAAATACCTAATTCCCCAAGTTCCTAAATCCCAAATACCTAATTTCCCGAACTCCTAAATCCATCAATTCCCAATTCCGCAAATACCTACTTCCCCAAGTTCCTAAATCCCAAATATCCAAAACTCCAAAATTCCAAATACTTGAATACCCAAATATCTAATTCCCCAAGCCCCGAAGAATATCTAATTGTCCAAATCCCAAAATTCTCAAATGCCTAACTCCACAAATTCCAAATAGCGCAGATCCCCGAATCTCCAATTTCCAAAATTTCCAATTCGTCAAATTTTCAAATTTCCAATTTCTGAAATGTCCAAATTTCCAAATTTTCATGTTCGAAAATTTCCAGAAAGTGCTTGACTTCACGAGGACGACGGATGCCACGGTAAATCCGGAGTACTTCACAAAAAGGTCGCGGTAACGCGAGGGGGTCGACAATGGGGGTCGGAGCGAAAGATCCAGTTTTCGTGAAGCACGCGAAACACTTCTCCATAGTTCTCGTCGTCCATTGTTCGCCTATTTTCCTGGCCGAACTTCCTCGCGACGCATCTCGAACCAGGAAAGTTGTTGAAAAGGACACGGAGAAAATCGGCCTGTATAAAAAGTCGAGAACGACCGACTTTCCCGTCTTCGCCGTTTATTATCCGGTCGTTCTTTATTTTCATTTTTCTTTCCCCGTTGGTTTCCACTGTTTAACGTCGTTCGTTTTTATTTTTTTTTCCGTGTGTATTCAACTGGTTGCCGCTCGAAAACTTTAATAAACGAGCCATCCAGCGTGCATCCCCGTCGTTTCTTACCCCCCGTGCCGTTTCTCGTTCTCCCTCAATTTCAATGGTAAACGCGAGGAATCACCCCTTGTTATCTCCGACTCCGTTAGATTAGTTAGTTTCGAGCGTGTTAGTTTCGTTCCTCGTCTGTCCCTCAGCTTTCGACTCTGGGACACGATCGATCGATATCCATTCCCCGGAGGGAGGTAAATTTTCGCACGGCAACAAGATATATCCGGAAATAGGCTCGCGACATTAATAGACACCGGCAACGTGGTAACACCTTTCTCGTCTCTGTTTCTCGATCGGTGTGACGATCTTACACCGTGTTTCTACCAGAAAACTTTTGCGATAACTGTCTTCTAATTTTCGGATAGCAACCAGCGTGCACGAGTTCGATAGCCATAATTGTTACACCCTCGCAGCAATGTTTTGTTAGGGAAATGCTTAAAAATATTTTACATCGCAGAAACGTATCAAAATATTTTAACCGTATCGTCCTTCCAAAACATTCGAATGGATGTAATGTTCCGAAATATTTGATATAAAAGCGAAGTTTAAAAATATTTAAGTTAAATAAGTTTTTTTTGAAACAGTGATATAACTCTGCCCTTTTTATTTAGTTATACATACAGTATGTGAACATGTTGCATTACTTATATGTACATACACGAAGTTGTTCAATAAAGTAATTAATAAACTATGAAATATTATCAAATCAGTGAACTAAGGGTGAGAATATTTGGTAAGATTTATTAACGCTAGAAGTACAGACATTAAATGCATGCTTACTTCAAAGCTAAAATTAAAGTAGAAAAATAAATAAATAAATATTGCAGCATCACCAAACATATACAACCATTCATTAGCTCAATAATGACAGACATTTTGACAAAAGGACGGCAATAAAATTTTGTAATAAAAAATGCCAAACTCGAAACCAGTCATTTTGACTGATTGGTAGTTCTAGTGTTAAAAATAAAAATATTATCCGATGCAATTTTCAATTGCTTTCGTGTGGCAGTCAACGTGTTAAAGACACGCTCGTGTGTACACACGTCGAATACGAGTGTGCAAATCGAGCGATCACAAAATGGCGAAAAAATGAAGTAACGAGTTCGATTGATGAACGTCATAAAATGAACGGAGGGGGTCGGATAAGGCCGGAAATAATAATCCGCGGCAAAGGTAAATGCACGAGGGCGGTGTTTGAAAGCGTGTCATCGACACGTGTTGCACCGACGATGCAGCTCACGTCGTAAAATTATCGGACAACCCAACGAAAACTCGTGAAAACTACCTCGACCGACGATCGTCCTTTGTACGGCGAAAATTAACAGATACTTTAACTGCGAGCCGATTGCGACAAGAAACGATTTTAATTAAGAATCGCGACGTTTGATCGCTCTAGTAGAAACTTCAGAAAAGCTTCGATCGATAACTGGGGTGAATGCACCCCAGTTGAGGGCCGAACGTTTATTTAATTTTACTATGAACTCATTTTTATTTTAACGATCTATGGGTCAGAATATTAATATATGAAAGTACTTTATTTTCTGTTTCAATAATTACTCTTGTATCGAGGGTTGATACATTAATAGATATAATACGGATTTTAAGAGAAATTATTTTATTAACATTGTGATCCATGAGATGGGACCATGAAACACTTGGAAGTATTTTATTTTTTATTTCGATGATTTTTATACCAAGAACTGACGTTGTAATACATTAATGAACATAATATAAGGTTTAAGAAAACAAGTGATCAAATACATATGTATTTCTAAAGTATATTACACTTTAAAGTATATTTATTTATAAGAATAAAAATGTAAATCTAGGTGGTGATTTGTTAGGATTAAGAAACATATGATTAATGATATGAGAATTTTTGTATTTTTTGTCTTAATTCGTACGAAATACCATAATGGTCAATAAAGTTTTAAATCGGACATAACTTTTAAATTTAGACGATGTACCGTGCGCGTCCAGTGAGTTGGCACGCGATCCAATAGGATTAGCATAGTATCCGGCTGCCAACGTCCGGTCTTAGATGCACATAGTACTTTCATGATCTCTATCACAAAATTCTGTTCTCATTCCGCTCTTCAAATACAGCTGTTAATTAGAGGTACCACTATTTTTTATTCTCAGGCAATTTGAAAGTTTTAATAGTTCTATTTAACGGCTGCTCGCCGTTAAGGAGGAAAGAAAAACATCTATCGCCGGAAAGAAAGAGCGTACTGTGATAAAATAAAGGAAACCGGTAGAAAGATTTAACGACCCTATGAAGTGGCAAATTAACCGTATCGTTTATTCAACCCTTTCTACCGTATCTCATTTTTTTCCTCAATTTTCGAACGTTTCTGTCCGATGAGCGACTTCTTCAATGGATAAAGTCACACGATCATTAAAATGGTGTAATAAACCATTCATTGTTTATTACTTAGCATAACTTAGCTAACTAAACTTGCTAATTTGTATACATACTATATACACATATAAATAGCCACATCCTAATTTTTTAATGTACAGAATCGAACGTCATTTAGTTCTGTAATACACAAAGCCAAACTTCGTTTAGTTTTTTAATAAAGTTGACCGTTGTTTAATATTTTAATAAGTGTCCTTTAATTTTTCAATAAATGATGTCGAGCGTCGGTTAATTTTTTAATAAACAAAGTCGAACGTCGTTTATGGTTTCAACAGGCAAAATCATACAGCGGGTATTATACCTGTAAATTTGTCACCCTCCAGATGTTCCACAGTCCGTCGGCGAATGAAATAATTCCAAGTAAAAACGGTGCCATAAATTACGCTAGCTCGAAGCAGCTGATTATACATGAAACCTCTTCAAACAATGTCCAGTAACTGCATCGACAGCGAATAACATCGAGTGAACGCAGCAATAATGCCAACTGTTTAACATTTTCTTGTCCTTCGAGCACGTTTTAATCCCGCTAAACGAGCTTCTTCCCGTACAAGCCGGCTTAATAATGTTTGTCCCTTCGAATATGCGTCATGTTTTATTTATTTCCAGGGTCCTTCCGGTGCTTACCCTAACCACTTTGTCTATTCCGGTCGTTTTTGATGGTCGGTATCGCGACAATGTCACGAATATCAACGGGACACCGTCGAATACGTACAGTCGAGTGCAACTATGACTTCCCGTGAGACAATGTGGATACGGAATGGGGGATAGGTTATATCGATTTTTCTCGATTTTAGTCGACAAAATTTGGAGGTCCGATAATTTGAAGTTTGGAAATTTTGTAATCTGGAAGTACATACGTATGAGAATTTGGAAATGTGACAGTTTGGTTATTCGATCGTTCAAAAGTTTAGACATTTGGAAATGTGGAAATTTGCGGATGTGATAATTTGGGTGTATGGAAAACGGGGATGTTGGAATTCGAGAATGTAGGAATGCAGGAAACTGTAATTTAGGGAGACGAGAATGTAATAATATAAGAACGCGGGAAATAGGGAATGTGGATATTTGGCAGCGTGGATTGTGGGGATTTTTTTAATTTGGAATGCGAAATCTGGTAGTTTCGAAACCCGAGAATTTAGGAATGTTCGAAGTCGTGGATGTAGAATGTTGAATGTGGAGATTGGGGGGGGGGGGGGGTGAATATCGAGGAACGTAGAAAATTGGGGATTTGCAATTCGGGAGTGAGAAAGTTGGGAATATGGAATGAGGGAATGCGAAAACGGGGAACGTAGAATCGGTAAATGAGGAATTGGAGAATGGGGAATTTGGGAATGAGGAATTGGGTAATGTGGAATTGAGGAAGGTGGAATTGGGGAATATGGAATCTAACAATGTGGAATTGGGGAATGTAGAATCAGGGAATATGGAATTGAGGAATGCGGAATCGGATAATGCAGAATAGTGAAATGTGGAATTGGAGAATGTAGAATCGGGGAATGTGGAGCAGGGAATGAAGAATTGTGGAATCTGGAATTTGGGAATTCGGAACGTGTAATTCGGAGATAATCGAATGAAAGAATTCAAGAATGTCAAATTTGGGGGCGTGGTATATGGAAATGTAGAAACGTAGAAATTTGAGAATGTAAGAACGAAGCAATGTGGAACGCAAAAAATTTGGAAACGCGAAAGTTTGAAAATGTGGGAATGCGATAGTGCGAGAATTTGTGCATACGAAATCTTTTAATTTGCGGAAGAATGTCAGAATTTGGTAATTACAGTACGTTCATTATTAGCAGAAGGGAAGCGGTTGCAGCCGAGTGTACCTAACAACGATCATGGTTTCAGCGCGGAGCAAACGAGATCTTCGGCACGGTAATTAGGCCAAAAGGTTAATTAACTCACGCGTTTCGCCTAGCTATTTCCTTCGTCCTTTGTCTCCGCCCGCTGATTCGTTCGCGTTACGATTCCATTAAGAGATATTGCATCTGCAAACACTGACTTTTCCCTTCGGCCCTGTTTTTTTTCCTTTTCTTTTCGTATTCTCGCTTTTACCCTTTCTATCTTTTGTCGGCACGCGATTCGGGCTGTTTTCCTCGTTCGTTTGCAACTGGGTCACAGCACGCTCGGAAGATAATTATCGCGTTTAAGGAAATATGCAGATTCAGGCTGGCACACGGTACGTTATTAAAGAGCTCACGATTTTTCATCGAGCTTATCGCTTTCGTTTTCCTTTTATAACCATAATAACGGACACGAGAGATCCGCTTTGACGTGACTCGTTTCGCGATTAAAGAATAATCTGCTTATCCCCGATGCTGCTGTTAATCTGATATTCGGGTATTTAGAGCACTCGTCACGATTCGAACCACGATTCGATAATGACACGCGGATACGTGTATTTGAACATGAATTCTCCGGTATCCACATTCGAGTTCGTTTTCGCGATTAGGTAGTACACACGCAAGCTTTCCTTATGCATTTATATTCGTGCTGAACACATTTTAAGTTCTCCAATATTAGAATAGTATATCGTAAACTATGATATAGTAACATAACAGCGGGACGAAATAAGAAAATAACGAATTGGAAGAATAATGCAATAGTAAAACGCTATACAAGCATGACACTGTGATAAAATAGTAAAGTAGTGTAATGATAGTATAGCAAACTAGCAAACTGAACAAAATGGTAGCACATTGAAATATTATTACGATACTAATTACAGTAGTATGACGGTAGTAGAGTAAAACGATATTACTGTGCCAATATAACAATAATATACTCTTAAAACGACAAAGTGTACTTAAAATGAAATCGATCATTTATTAAAGCTCACCATTTCCATCGTACAAAAAATGTGATTAACTATAACAGCTCACTGTATTTTACCAATTACAATATGAAATGTAAGGCGGTTTCATGGGTAGAGTGCAAAAACAAATAGCAAACTTTGTTAGTGCATCAAATGCTAGAAATTGATGTTTCACGGTGTAAAATGTTTACAGAGCACTTAGTTCGCGTGAATAGCTTTCAAATAATTGGCTATCGAGTTTCGTTAGCCGATCCTCGAATTGCATTAAACCATATGTGTGTCTATGTATGCACATATGTATTCATGCATTAATTCCAATTTATTTGGGTGTCGTTACAGCACAAACACTCTAAAATTTATATTTTCCTAGACATGGGTTCTTTTAAGTTTAAATTTTCCTAGATCTAGGTTTTTCTAGGTTTAAATTTCCCTAGATCCAAACTTTATATAGATCTATGTTTTTCTAGGTTCAAATCTGTCCACATCTGAATTCCCTAGATGTCACGTTTCCTATACATTTTGGAATATTTCTAAGTATTTCTTGTACGGTTATACATCCAAAAATCACCAAATAATAAAATATGTTTGCAGATGTCCAGTTTTGCCACTTACTTATCTTAATTAAAAAATATTAATAGTATTTAACCCTTTGCACTCGAAAGTTAACTCACACTCACCACCTTAATACAGCAATTTGGAATACGTATTTTTTAACTAAATCTACAGTGTCGTACATATGATGTATGAATATAATGAAACAGCTAATAGTGTCAGTTAATAATAGAGCGACGATAACTTCGAAAGAATTCATGAAACTTTTCAAACAAAAAGTTGTGCAGTTGCTGTCTGCTACACGTAAAAATACCTTCGAGTGCAAAGGGTTAAAATATACTAATAATTCGCTCAAGTTACTTCTCCCGACCAATTTGTACGAAATAGACAAACGGAATAAGCAAAATAGATATGTTTTTAGTTGGCAGTCTATACGAATTCACGATCACAGAGTGTAACTAGCGCGATTATTCGCTCGGTGACAGCGATTCGAGTTCAGTTACCTAGTTATCTATTTTAGTTTGATTCCCCGGTTATCGCGGTCGAAGGTAAATCGTCCGGAACAATCGGAACACGGTATCGTCGTCATCGATCGTGCGAATTTATCGCCGTTTCGCGGCACAATCTCCGCTAACCCTCTCGAGTCTAACAGTCGCCAAATATTAGTTATCCGAATCGACTAGACGTTCTCCGGATCACTTGAGTCGCGAGCCATCCGCGATAAATATTCACGAGGCCATTATACGAAGCGGACGGGCGTAATTTCCGCGGGAACAGGCGGCGAGACGAGACGAGGCCAAACATCGGAACGTGCCGGGGACCGGTATCGAAAATCTCTCGTGGTCGTTCGAGCATACGATCAGAAATCCTTGGTGTTCGCTCGTCAGTCACCCGGTGTTCAAACGAGAGCCAGCAGGACACGAGACAATGGCCCTAACTCCGCGCAACATGTGTTACCGGCCGTGTAAAGAGAGGGAGAGGGTGCACCCGTGGACAGGGTGCACCAAGGTGTGCTAAACGAGCGGTAAAAACCCGTGGGGCCAGCTGGCCCGCTCTCACGTGCCCTGCAGACCCATTGTTAACGGGTTTATTACGATACTCCGTGCTGAAATTACTGTTACCTTCTTTCAGGCTACCTCCGTCGTGCTGCGACGTTTCTTCGTTACGTTTCGAATCATCGAATACTCGGAAGTCCACGTTTCTAACTCGTCGAGCTTCTGTTGGCATAAATTCACAAATCTCTAATTCCTAATTATTGATGTTCCTATATATTCTCAGACTCCTAGACTACTGAAAATTCTATTACAAATCCTCACACAAGTCCACACAAATTCCCGAGTCTCTAAATTTCGAAAAGTCAAAATGTTCACGCTCAGATCTTTAATTATCCACACTATGAATTCCCAAACTGCTATGTTTCCAAAAACCAAATATCTCGCGCCCCACATTCGCAAATATACAACTATAAATCTCCAAATTTGCAACAATAAAAATTTCCGTATCTCCAAATCCCAAAGGGCCCAAAAAATCCCTAAACTTCCAAAAGCCGAAATCCCTAAATCTCGAAAGTCCCAAATTCTGAAATTCACAAATGCCCGATAATTCGAGTTACATTAAAAGAGTTCCGATTCTCGCCGAACACGGCGTGTACGCTGTACAATAGCGTAGGATGGCGAGCACACTTTTAGTCAGAAGCTTGATAAAATGAAGCGTTGTCGCGTGTCAAAGCGAATCAGAGGTGTCATCAGCCTGGAAATGCTTCGAGCTTCGCGAGCTTCACCGTGGCTTGTTTTCTATGGAGTTTAACCGAGCGATGGTAGAGCGTTCCGAAGGGGAGACTGAGCTTTGAACATGGAACAGCGAATGAAAAGTTCAACTGCGAAATGATGGAATTTTATGTAAAGCTGCATCGCGAGAGATATGGTCTATTAACCCTTTGTATTCGGGAATCGTCTCCGACAATGACGTATTTCAATAAAAATTCTCCGATGCGATATTACATTATGCTCGGTTAATAAAACACGAGACGCGAGACAGAATTTATTGAAAAATTGTTTTATCAATCCATTATACTTATAATACGTGACATACTATTCTAAGGAGTGTTAACGATGTAATGTACATAAAGTAGCTATAAGAGTACGTGTACACATATTGAAATAATAGTACAACAGTATACTGTAACAGAGAAAATAAATCTAAAGCCTCAAAATAAAATCCAAATAATTAACAATAAAATTCCATTGATAACCAAAACGAAATGAGTTAGTATTTAACCTAGTTACCCGTTAACATTTAACACATGTCTTTCCGAACAAAATTCAATCGGTATAGCATAATACGAAGCAAAGGACCAGTGAAACGATTAAATCCAAGACGATGCAGCAACAAGAGGTGGCTCGAAACGGAGCAACGTTTACGCTCATAACCTTAATAGAGTATAACCGGGCAACGGCGGGTTTAAAATTATAATGAGTTGTTGTCCCCGCTTGTATTATACTTTAATCGCGTGTCGTTAACTCCGTGGCTCGTAGCTGCGCCGCGTAAAATCAGCGTCGGATTCGCAAGAAAACACGGGTCGACGCGACGAGCTGTTCGCTTCTGGCGATACTTTTCATCGAAAATTTTCCACAGCAACGAAGAGGAAAGAGACGGAGGTAATGGTCGAAAAGCGACGGGAACACGGTCGACTGCGACTATCGACTACGGACCGGATCGAAGATGCCAGCTGACTCGATTCTGAGCCGCATTGTCGACGAGATTATTGCCCGAGCCTTTCGATAAAATTGTACCGTTCACTCGAGTTTGTCGAGCACCACTCGTAAAGCACAGGATCGCAGTTCGACCCTCGCCCCCTTTGAAGGTTTCCCTTTTTTTCTCATATTTCCACCTTGTTGCGAGAACGATCGCGCGATCGATCTACAACGCCGTGTATGATAGCCCACTCTGGGGAAAACGCGAAACCACGCCGCGGGGAGATCTACGACGTTCATTGGGCAATTCGTGAATTTTTGATCTTGTGGAGTTTCGGGTTTCGCGACTCGAACGATCGAGCATTTGGCAATTTTGAGATTAAATATTCGAGTGGGCACATTCGGGAATTTGGTAAGCGGGAATTTGAGAATGTAAGAATTTGAGGATCTTGAAATTTGGGGGATACGGAAATTTAGACACGTAGGAATTTGAAAATCTTGGGAATTGGAGGTAGTGAAAGTTAGGAATGTGCGAATTTGCAAATCTTGTGATTTTGGGATATAAGAATTTGGGAACCTTTGGATTCGAGGTTATAGCGATTCGAGAGTCTAGGGATTTGGGGATATAAGAATTTGGAAAGCTTGTGATTTGGAGATATAGAAATTTGTGAAGTATTGAATTTAGGGATATGGGAATTCGGGAAGCTTGAAATTTGGGGATGTAAGAGTTTGATAAGCTTGAGATTTGGGTAATCTTGGGATTTGTAAATATACAAAATTTGAGGACTGAAACATCTTAAAATCTGAGGATACATAAATATAAAAATCTTTCAATCCGAGAATATTGAAATTTGCAGATACAGAAATTTGATGGTTTTCAAGGTAAGTGCAGGTTTGCTGTTCGATTGGCGGTGTGTACTTGGCCCCTGGCTTACACGGTGCACACGAGAGACTCTAGAAACGGCGTAAGAAAACGAAAAAGGAGAACAAGAAAAGCGGCAGGTGAGAAATGTTCAACGTGCCATACGCCACACGTGGGCGACTCGCTCGATTAATCTAACGCCGTGCTAGAGCTTCGTTCGTTATTACGGCTAAACTGCACCCTGGATGGATGTAATACCATACAGTGGTGCAGGAGACTGGAAAAGCGACAAGGGTGCTGCGTGGATGCGTGCTGTCCTTGTCTCGACATTTCTAATATCAACGCGTTTCGCTTTAAACTGTCGCGTTACCATTCATCTCTAACAGCCTATCTGTATCCCAACATCCCTTAATCTCTAGATCTTTCAATCCCTATAATCCTAGAGCATATTCTCCGATTTCAATGTTGCAATATCCCAAAATCCTAATATTCTACAAGTCCAGTTTTCGTTGCTTCCGATATCCCTAACATATCCATACATTCTTGCACTCGGAAATCCATATCCTAATATCGATGAATTCGGACATTAGTGTGATCTCGAGCTTCACAGTATTGTGATCAAATCTCAAGCTTCTTACATCCCCAAATTCCAAGCATCTCAAATTCCTATATCCCCAAATTCCAAACTACCTAAATCCTTATATCCCCAAATCACAAGCTTCCTAAATTCTTATATCCCCAAATCACAAGCTTCCCAAATTCTTATATCCCCAAATCACAAGCATCCCAAATTCTTATATCCCGAAATCCCTAGACCCCCGCGTCCCTGCATCCCAATATCGCTAGATCTCGATATCCCTACATCCCGAAATCACTACATCCTGATATCGCTAGAACCCGATATCTCTACGTCCTTACACTCCCAGATCTCGATACCCCAAGATCCCAATCACGTTCCACCCCAATATGGCAATCCTATATCCCTATATTCCTAGACCTCGATACCCCAAGATCCCAATCACTTTCAATCCTAATATGGCAATCCTACACCCCAATATCCCTAGATTCCAATCGTCCTACGCCGACATATCCCGATATCACCTCAGCATCTCAAAACCCCCGCATCCCTAAAAGTTCAACTTGTCTCGGCGCACGGCATTTATGCTCAGCTCGTTACGGCTAATAACCGAGAGGATATTATATTATTATTTCGCAGGAAGAGTGTCTGGTCCCTTCGGGACAGGAAACCTTCGGAGTCACCGTGGGTCTGGGGTTAGCACCTAGTCGCGACAGCTCTCAATCAATAATCGTAATTGGTATCGAAAATAGCGGCGAAACGTTCGTTAATTTTCTGCGCGCGGTCGCCACTCGATCGGTCGACAGTCTAATTGGAAGTATCGCGTCGTGCCATTATGGAAACGGATCGAGTGCAAATGAAAGCCCCCGTGGATTACACTCGAATCGCGGGAACCTGAGAGTGAGTGTGTGCACGGATAAACGGAGCCATCGGCCGACAACGACAAACGTTATCGCGAACGCGGACGTTATCACGGCATTCCTTTATCGGCCTCTGTTCTTCTTAACGCTCGTGCCGTTCGCTCGCGACGCGTTCGGCCCTCGCGAGGACAGCACAATGTGCCAGCAGGATCGTCCACGAGGGAGAAACAGAGAGAGGGAATGGAAGAAAGCCTTCCTCTCTCTCTCTCTCTCTCTCTCGATAATTCAACGGGACAGGGCGAAAAAAATCAATAGTACAACCACCCCAACGGGGGGTCCCCTAACTCTAACCGTGCACACACGGACGACTCGACAGAGAGCCACGAACGATTTTCTACCTCGTATACTTAATGAGCACGGCAACCTATTTTGCGTATATGTATACACTCGCCGAGACCACGGTTTAACGCTCGACGATACGAAACCGGAGGTCAAGCGACCCCCTGATATTTTTTCGAATAAACGAGACGCCCCACGAAAGATATTAACGGAAAAAACTTTCTCCTCGCGAGATTTTCCCTTGTTTTCGAATTACGTCGCGGCTTCCATATATGGCACTGCATGACGTGTGCGGGAAATATTAAAGGACTATGCGAATAAGTATGTGATATTTGACGGAGATCAGACTCCTCTTCCAGAAAGAGACTGCATGCATATTTTACCGAAAGTTTGAATATTTGTCAATTTTCAATCTTTTCAGTGTTATATTTGATAATTTGTTTGAAGTTACGATGATAAATGGAGAAGGCTTGCTCAATGCCATATAACGAGACGCGTATTATACAAAGTCTAATTCAATAGTCGAATTTTAAGCTCAGAGCGCAATAACTGTAACTACATAAAAGTCTGCAATGATCTTGGTAACTGATGTCATCAATCATCAAAATGTTCCTAACGATGTCAAACCATGAGATATTCCTCTCAGCTACATGTTAGGCTATTACGTATCAAACGACCAATTTTGAACTGCTTAAGTCTAATGCAATTTGATGACACAAAAATAGTACAAAGTGGTACTTGTCCTATATCAATTTGGAGCTAGAAATTCGATAAATACGACGGTGTAAACGTCGCATTAACATTCTTAATATAGAGTGACTGATTGTCAATTATAGCAAACAATGACCGATTATAAAACGTATATGGTCTAACTTGATTTGATGACATAAAAATGTCGCAAAATAACACTTCTGGCATATCATTTTGAAGCTTCAAGTTTTAGAAAAATACCTATATAAACGTTTTATCAACGGCCTTAATATAAAATGGCTGACTGCAAATTGCAACAAACGATGGCTAATTCAGAAACATCTATGGTCTCTAACTTGATTTGATGACATAAAAACAGCGCAAAATAGTACTCATTACACATTATTATGAAGCTATAATTATAAAGATTATATAAAATTTATTATAAAAATTATATAAAAAAAATTATATAAACATTCGCTGAACAGTTAAAAGTGGCTGACAATTAATACTAAAATATAAAAGTATCCTCGTTAATACAAGGAATATCTCGTTGATGCATCGATTGGCTGAAATGCGATAAAGGAAACGGAGAAGATGCCATCGCCAACAACGTAATCGCAAGAGAGGAAATTGATAAACGACCGCAACAATCGATACCGTTCCGAGCAAATGAATAAGCCAGCATTCGATTTGCTCGAATTTCGAGCAAGTTTTACAGCAATTCATAAGAAACGATAATATTGCCCGGAAAGTTGTGGAAAAACGTTTTCTCGTTTCGCGTCGGCATCAAAGGCTTCTCCGACAAATTCTCAAAGTAAACACAGGATGCGCGAGCTTTCGCAGGAACACGGGAAATGAATATCGAGCGAAGGATCGAGGTTGAAAGTTCGCGAGCTCAAGCTTTTGCCGCGGCGTACAGCTCAAAGGAATTTCCCGGCGAAAATTGTTCCCGCGGTGAAAAAACGAACGCGGCGATGCCACGAAATCGTAGGGACATTATTTCTAACCAGGTGGAAGGAACACACGACACAACGAACCACGAATACGTTCCGAAATTAGCTTGAACCCGTACCCTGCGACTCGCAAACATTCTCTCCGTTGCATGGCGAGAGTATCGATTAGTGAAAGCGAGAGTAACGTCGATGCCACGAGGTTTACTAGGTATATTTTTTTTTTTTTTTAGAAGAACGAGCCACAGACTCTTCGTCGACGAACGCGATGAATCTCGTTAACTATTTCGAGGGTGAGCGAGCCTAAAATAAGGACGGTCTCCAAGGACGCTTCAGAGGGTTCCGTGCAACCCCTGGAGACAAGGTACTAGGGGAAAAGAAGCGCGTGCATCGATCTTCCTGCAAGTTTTTCATCGACGATCCTCCGGAATACGCTGTTACAAAATTGCGTACGAGAAACGATTCGATAGTGTGCGTTCTCAAATTTTCGAATTCTCAACTTACAAATCAATAAAGTACAAAACACCCTAATTCCAAATTATGAAATTACAAAATTCCCAAATTCCAAATCACTAAATTACCAAATCCCCAAATTCCAAATCAGTACATTGCCAAATCCCCAAATTCGAAATCACTAAATTACCAAATCCCCAAACTCCAAATCACTAAATTTTTAAATCACCAAATTCGGAATCACTAAATTTCTAAATCCCCAAATTCGGAACGATTGAATGTCCAAATCCCCAAATTCCAAATTACTAAATTACCAAATCCCCAAATTCCAAATCACCAAATTACCAAATCCTGCAAGTTTTTCATCGACGATCCTCCGGAATACGCTGTTACAAAATTGCGTACGAGAAACGATTCGATACTGTGCGTTACGTCGATGCTTATGCGAAATTCAATGGTACAGTGAACTCTCGTTACATTGTCACTTACGTGTCAATATCGTAACTTGTCGCCGTATGTTCGAACAACTTTTCAGAAACTCTGCGAACGAATATCGAAAGTTTACGCGGTCGCGAGCCTCCCTGACGAAAATCCGTTTATGCATAAAACTCGGATAAAAGTTGCACGAGTTAAGGTAAACCGCCGGAAGGTAAAAAGCGTTCTAAATAATTAAAAGAGAAGCTCGACGAAAGAAGCATGTCGAAATAAATATTTGAGCCACGAAGTTAATTCGCTTTGCGATCTGTAAAATCGATGAAAGAGTAAACGGTTATCCTCGGCGAGCTTCGTCGTTTCGAATCGAAATAAACTCGTCCGATGTAACTACATTTACGTTTTATTGCAAAGTCGAACGAATTTCGAAATGTAAAAAATACCGCCGGCTTCGATCGTGCAAACTGTTTCGCGAGAATGAGCAAACATTTATAATTTTTTAACAGAATGAAAATCTGTACGGTGTGTATCCTTGTTCGGAAATACCAGGGACACATGTCGTGAGCACGCAAAACACGTGAAATTGGTCGTTTCCGGGACTCGAAAGTCGTGGTAACCGAGTGTAGCGAGTCTCCCAAGGGCACAAAGGGCCCTTAGGCAGAAAGGAAAACTCGAGGCCACGTCTCCGCCCTCTAAATCGCGGACTTTCGACGGATAACTGGCAAGAATCCAACGGAAACGTTTACTGCGATTCGCGAACCGATTCCGTCTAGCAGCGAAACAACCATAAACACGGCTACGAGACTACAAAAACTTTATTTATAACCGGGATTCGAGAGGACAAGACGTTCGTCCCGCGGAGTCTCAAGGTTTCGGAATTCGGAAATCCCTAGACCTCAAAAATTCCCTGGATCACAAAGCCGTTTCGGATAAAAAGGACATCGAATTTCCTAGACTCCGAAATGTCTAAATCCTAAATTGTCTAGATCTCAACTATATTAGATGGCGAATTCCATAAATTCTCCTATGTAATGAATTTCCTAGATTATAAATTCATTAAATTCCAAATTATTATGATTTAAAGCTTTCTAGATACGGAACTCCTAGGAAATTTTCTAGATAAAAAAATTCTTCTAATTGAAAACCTCCGGGTTGAAAAGTAACTGGGCTCCAAATTGGCTAGGAAAAACTTTCCCCCGGAAAATTGCATTGTAAACATTTTCTTGAAACTAAATTGTGTGCTAGAAATTCCCTAAAGACCTCATTGATAACATTTTCTGGAAACCAAATTGTCTACGTGAAAATTCCCTAGAAACTAAATTACATTGATAAAAATCCCATCGATATCAAGATATCTAGGTCAAATTCCCTAAGACAAAAACTGCATGAGCAAAAATTTCCTAGAAATTATATTACACGGACAAAAATTTCTTCAATGAAATAACACGGAAAAGATTTCCTAAGAACTTGCTTGCATAACAAATTTCACTAAAAATCGAAGGCCTAGATACCAAGAGTTCGAAACTTCAAATTCCAATATCCCAAAATTCCCAAAAGACCAATTCTCCTTGTTAACATTTTCTGGAAACCAAATTTTCTAAGTGAAAATTCCCTAGAGACTAAATTACACGGATAAAAATTTCCTCGATGGAATAACACCGAAAAAAATTCTCTAGGGACCAACTTGCATGCGTAAAAGATTTCCGTAAAAAATGTAGATACCATGATTCCGAAACTTCAGTATGTTAAATTACAATATCCAAAAAATCGAATATCTCAAAGAATCACGCCGCCAAAACAAAATCCGCTCGTACCTACCTCGTGAAAATACATCGTCGCCCCTAATTAATGTAATCACTGACCTCGTAGAATGTACAGGTTGCTACGAGACACTGTGCTTAACGCTTGGTCGGGATGCGCGCGATTAAAAATTTATGCGACGTCGTTTTTTCCAATTAACTATTCCTCGGGCTTCGCCGTGGTTCGGAATTTCAGAAAAAAGTCATTGCGACGAAGACCGAACGAATGACGCGTTTCGAACATTCCAATCGTTTTCCTCTAAATTCCCCTATCGTCCGCGCGATCACCGATATAATCCGTACTCGCAGTTATAATGAATTAATACAGAATGGAAATTTTGAATAATACCATTGCTGTACCGGGAACGGATTAAAAGTCCCCTGGAGAAATTATAGAAGGTCGCAAGAAGGTTCTTAAAGAGTTTCAAATTGTGGTATAGCGAAGTTAATTAACAATTGAAAATTTTATTGAACTTTACGCGAAATCGGTGGTTCTTTGAATAAATTTTATTCGTTTGTTCTCGGTGAAATAGCTATCGCGGTGTTACTTGTTGAAATTATCAGAATCATTATCGGAAACATTGAGTGATTCATAAATCTCTCTGAATGTATCGTGGCAATTAATATTTTATTCAGATTTGCTCGAAACTTTTCCTCGACTGTTCGCCAGATATTCGACGAAGAATTTCAATTGTTGGATTCGACGAAGAATATTGAATTTTAGCTCAACAGGATATATGTACGTGTAATTTCATGCTATCACTCGCGTATAATTCGAGAGAGAATAAAGTTGAAGTTTGTCGCTCGGTTATAATGATTCGATCACCCACTGTATTTAAATCGATCGATACGATAGCGTGTGTACACGTACGCTTGCGTTACGGCTAATAGACTCTGCTTCCAAAAGTGAAAGTATCATTGCATTTCACAATGCCTGACTGGTTTTGCTACTCCGAAAATAAAAAGATCCTTTTGTAACGTTATCGGTACGCTGAAAAACATTTGACGACAATTATACGTATCGTAACATACGAAAATAGGATATTTTTTACCTCAGAAATAATTTTCGTATTTTGTAATCGATGTGTTATATGGCCTCGTGTCATATCGCCACTCGCGGTGCGCACAAATTATACAATTTTTATATCACCGAACTTCTATGTTATCACTCGAATTCTTAAATTCGCAAATTTATGAATTTCTAGATTAACAAATACATAAATTCCAAATCACTAAATTTCCAAATTCTCAAATTTCCAAATCCCTAAATTCCCAAATTCTCAACTTCCAAATCACTAAATTTCCAAATCACGAAATTACCAAATCCCGAAATTCCAAATCCCCAAATTCCAAATCACTAAATTACCAAATCCCCAAATTTGGAATCACTCAATTTCTAAATCCCCAAATTCGGAATCACTATATTTCCAACTTGTCAAACTTCTAAATCCCTAAGTTCCTAAATTCCAAATTACTAAATTTCCAAACTCTCAAATTTCCAATTCCTTAAATTCCTAAATTCCAAAATTTCAAATCCCTAAGATCCAAAGTTCCAAATTCCCAAACCCTTAAATTTCAAAATTTCTAAACTTCCAAATCCCTAGATCCCCAAATCCCTAAACCCCGAGATCCCCGAATCCCGAAATTCCAATGTTCCAAAGTACCCGAATCCATCACCAGCAGCGAAAATGTTCCACCGTCCAAACTCCCGCGCGTCGATAAAACAAAAATCGCCATTGGCACAAAATTTAAGAAACGAAAATGAAAAGTAAATTTAAAACGAACCGTTCCCAAATCTCGAGTTGATCGTCAAAAATCCATCTCCGTCGTAGAACGATCGAAGCTTCGTCGACTCGAGCTTCCGGATTCGAGACAGATCCACGTTACAGAATTCCATTAAAGCGTTATTTCATCTCTAAGCCGCTTCTAATGCCGCGTTTGACGCTAGTCCATCCAGAACACAGACACATCTTGTAGTATTTAAAGATACACTGACGCACACGATCCCGTATCTTTTAAATGTCGTCGGTGGGCGGACGATGCTAAGTGTCCGCAAGACAGAAAATGGTTTTTGGCACCCACATTTGATACATTAACATTTCTTCTTCTCTCTTTCTCTCTCTTTTTTTTTAAATTTTTCTCTTTTCTTACGCTCGCGTGCGCGTACACGCGCAAAGTCCTACGAGAACGTACACTCGCACACGTACACGCGACTCTTCTATCTCTCTTCTTTTTTTCCGCCCATTTTCTAAAGCGTGTCGTTGTCTGTTCCACGAGACACAATACACAGACTGTTCGGTGAATCTCACAAAGATAAAACAACCTCTTGAACCACCGCTTATCGCGTCGCATCCAAAGACGCTTTAACGCACGCGGTTACACACGCCTGCTCGTTTCCTCGTTTTGTTTGATGAAACGATAAAAAAAAAAAGAGAAGAAAGTAGAGAGACGAGGAAAGAAAGACACCCCCGTTTAAATTTCGATGCTACGCCGCTCCTTTTATTGCCAGAAACATTCTGCGATGGCAATGACCTCGATCGCGAACAGCGGCAATATTATAATGATTGCAGTCGTTTCATTTGTTTCTATCCTTCTGGCCCGTTTCTTTCTTGAACGGAGAATATCGTGCAGCACTCACCGGGTCTTTTCATACACATACTTTACATTTACTGTGTCCCGTTCTAATATTTGAACGCAAGTAACATTAAATTACAATTACGAGTCATTATCCCATTCGCAGGTATGTTAACCTTCCTTACTAAGGATAATTATAATATTATACTATAATTGATATTATGAATGGATAACGGCAGAAGTGATTGTAATATCATGACTAAAGTTAATATTACGAATGACGAAATATAGTGTACGGCAGTATAACGAGTGGTTGTATAATGCATGTCTATACAGGCAGTGGTACAACACGTAATGATATAATTCAATCATTCAATTTAATAAATGAAACAATTAATCGCGATACAACGGTGTACCACGCACGGAGGTACAACGCGTATGAGATAATAAGCGAGGATCGCATAGCGTATTATTTGCGACAGAATGGACGGTTAAGTAAATCGTGCAACATAGATTTGTCGCGTCTACGAATGTCCTAACGTTCGAATTACGCGACGCGATTACTACAATGGCTGGTTACGCGCGATCTATCCTGTACAGCGAAACATCCTGTATAATCGGGAAGTCGAATAGTTTCTGGCATCAAATATTATCGAATGTGAACGATAACGGTCAATCCACGTTGCAAAGTGGGCGCGTGCGGTTCCCGGTGAAAGCTTGCGAACGCAATGTCGCGAGCTCGTGCCGGGGTCGCCATGCAACAACAGATTTATAATTAAAGAAAGTCATGGCGATGGTACGTATTACGGTACGTCACGATCCCGCTCTTGCATGAACCCTGCACGCCCAAACGGCTCGATAGAATCGAATATTACCGATGTTAATCGCGCACCTGAAGTAACGGTATACAACTTGAACCAAGGTGACGATTGTTCTGTGGAACTCGAACGATATTAGCGCATTTCTTCTACTATTACTTTCGGCCTTCTTGCGAGATAATTCACTGCCAATATTTAACCACCCGAGTGAAAAGCGAGATCGATTAGTCACGTTCGATGGAAGAAAGTATGCGATTAAGTTACTCATAGATTCCTGACATTATTTGCTGAACTTATTTTAACCTCCCATGATACTTTTGGTTTAGGAATCAACTTGACTCTTTTCGGAAAATTGAGAAAATAAATGTTTGCGTTCCAATTAATAAATAATTATTATCCTAAAAATGTGTAACAATTATAAAAAGATATCGAATGTACCAATAATTTCTATTTAGTGCATATTTCGTTATATAAAACGAGACTACAAAAACGGAACAGAAATTAATACGAAAAACTTATTTTACTTATCTAATATGTTCAAAATTAGCAAGAACGCGAACTATCGAAACTTGATCATAATTGCAATGATAGCAATTATCGTTTCGTTCGATTCTCGCGAATATTTACGGCTGCCTTCATAATGTAACCACTATAACATTCATTGTAACACGATAATAATGTACATTTACAAAATGCGTGTTGTTAAACGTATCAAACGGTTCTACACTGCTTTGTTTTTAACATGCAACGTGGACGACAAATGAGTATACATATTGTTTATTTCATGCTTCGATAAAAAGGTTTGTCAGCTGCTTTAAGTATTTTAAAATTGAAATGTTTCAAGGCGCCACCGTCACGCGTTTGCGATAAAAAAAAAGAAGCAATTTTTACTGTGCTATTGTAATCAACAATCATTCGGGATGTAAATATAAAATAATGGTATCGAGTTTTCTACATAAATCGAATTTCATTATCGTCAAATACCAGAAACTTATATAGTTAATCGTTGTAAACAAATACTATTCAATTATTAAATAGCATTGCAAAGCAATGGAACGTTTGAACTCTGCATGAACCTATAATTCACCGTTTTTCATTGCTTTATTCGCTGTTAAGTATCTTTTCGAAAAAAAAACACATATTTCAAGTTCAAGTTTTCGGTATTTCTTGTTTATTGCTCGTTTACAAAGATCCTCGAAAAAAACTCGACTCCCGTTTAAAAAACAAAATTATGCAAAAAACAGCCGAAATTACTACGAATAAACCTATTTTATTCGTTCGAAACACAATCCTTTTAACTATCTGGAAATTAGCAACAATGCGCAGGTAAAGGTCAATGGCGTTCGTTTGTTTATTATGGTGAGCACCCCGATAGGTGTATCTGTTCGCATGTCAAACAGCACACACGGCTCCCACAGCAGCCCTTTTCTATGTGAAAAATACAAATTCATTTTTCTCCACTTACCTATCTTACAGCGGGATTCCCGGTGTTCTTCGAGTAATCCGCGTTCGGTGGAGAGTATATTCAATTAATCGTACAACACATTTTAACACACGCCGGGACACACTGTGCGCAGCAAGAGTCAACGAATGCACCACGAGCGGACTGACAGTTACCACGGGCTGTTCATTATTGGAAAATCCGTCTTGCAGGCTGCTCTTGCGCAGCCGGTCCGACACTACCGACTTCCTCCCCACTACTGGTTGACGCCATTTGTACTAACCTTCCTCTCTATAGTATTCGTATTGTTCATGACCGTACCGAAAACACAGAGCGCCCTATTCCTACACACGAAACAATATATGTATGTGATTCAGGAACAGTTTCACGTGCGGACGATGGTAGTGGTCGCACGAAAGTCTGCAAAATCCGCATA
Source organism: Coelioxys conoideus (assembly GCA_947623535.1). NCBI lineage: Eukaryota > Metazoa > Arthropoda > Insecta > Hymenoptera > Megachilidae > Coelioxys > Coelioxys conoideus. The sequence continues at coordinate 8,118,015 of OX392455.1, read as the reverse complement.
AAAATCTGTATCAACATCATATAATACATTATATTTCACATTTTCTCTCTTGTTAGTTCTATATTTACCATCCTAATCGATCTTAGATGATATGATACGTTGAATCCCCTCTTCTTATGACTATTAAAATATAGCAATCTAGAAATATAGGGATTTAGAGAATTCAGGAATCTAGGTGTTTCAAGGATCTGAGAATTTAGGGATTTTAAAGATCTGGGAATATCTAGAACCTAGGGATTTCAGCAATCTGGAGATTTAGGAACATATGTTTCGATAGAATATACACACATCTATTTTGTTTTTCTAGGCAAAGGCTCCAACATTTGTAGCGCTTGGATCTTTGGAAATTGAAATCCGTCAGTGATTTTATTGCAAATATTACGTGAAAAACTGTCACGATTAAAATATGATGTTTGTTTGTATTTAAAAATTGTTGCGCGAAATATTTTTTTTCTTCGAGAATACTATTTTCTTTAAAGTTTTATGCGAGGGATCTTCATTGTAGTAATTAAAATGCATATAAAAAAACTATAGGCCGTAGAACTTTTAACTTTTTGTTAAATGAGAAAGAATTTTTATAAAAATATAAAATATTATAAATTTATGAAGATGACGAAACTTATTTAAAATTTTAGAAATGGTAAACTGATGGATACAGGATTGAAAATTTATGATATAGCATAGCTGTCTGGAAAGTGAGTAGTTTGTGGAAACAGACAACCTCACGGAGGTTGGCTGAATTTTCGCAAAGTGAATTTCACTTGAATATTAGGTATTATTTTCCGTAGCTTAGCTGTGGGTGATGAAAGATTTGCATTTTAGTTAAGTCGCATATCCTGCAGTGGATTAGTTCGAAGTATATTATTTGGTGTTGTTTTCGATCTTCTTTAGAAAAATATACAGCGTATCACAAAAATAAGATATCATGGCGGTACCCACTACCGGTGTAGGTAAGTATTTCATATCTGTTTTATGGGTAAAAGATACGAACAACAAATAGACTTTTTGGAAATCATAAAATTTTACGCAACGTTTAAAACTAATCGCTTATAAAACTTCATGATAAAAATTACACTCACAAAGTCATTCATCTAAATGCAAGATGCATTCTTTCATCTTTTAGTAAGTTATTATATACAGTATACGTATTTACAATTAATAGTTAATTTGTCAACTTTCTGAAAACATCGCTATTTTGCTTTCATCGTATAACGAATTTATATGGATTTAAGTTGAAGTTATTGAAGTAACGAATGGCAGGTTATATTTTATTCCAAAATACAGTCATAACCTGTACTAGATATACCTTTCTTGATTAATCGCACTTTGTCTGTAATTTTATAGAAGGTAATTGTAATTTTATATTTTTAGTTGTGCCTCGAAACTTTCGTTTATTAGAGGAATTAGAACAAGGTCAGAAAGGTGTAGGCGATGGTACAATCAGTTGGGGCCTGGAAAACGATGATGACATGACTCTTACACATTGGACAGGAATGATAATTGGACCACCTAGAGTAATTTCCCAATTTTTCATTGAATTTAAATTTATTAATTTAAAAATTAAATTTAGTGAACTGAGTTGATTGTTTATATATACTTTTATATTATAATTATTTATATTTATATCTTCATTTTTATGTAATTTCATATCATACATACTTCAATGAAACTAGACCGAGTTATGATGATTTATATGAAAACCAAAATGGTTCAAATAAAATTGATAATTATAATCAATAATAGCTGCAATAAAATAATAGCTACTTTCAAATATTATTATGAAACAAATAAATTATTTAAAAATTATATAATACTTTTAGACACCATATGAAAATAGGATGTACAGTTTGAAAATTGATTGTGGCCAGAGATATCCTGACGATGCTCCAAATGTAAGATTTTTAAGCAGGATTAATATGAATTGTATCAATAGTACAACCGGGGCAGTAAGTATCTAATTTTTTTTTTAAATCAATAATAAAGAAACATTCATTTTATGTATCAAATTCTACAGGTTGATAATCGTAGTGTACCAGTACTTGCAAGGTGGCAACGAGAATACACAATTAAAACAGTTCTTCAAGAGCTACGTCGCTTGATGACACTGAAGGAAAATATGAAATTGTCTCAGCCTCCAGAGGGTAGCACTTTTTAGCCTGACCACATGTAAACACAACACCTCTTCCTTTTTGTGGTAGCATGGGGCAAGATTCAATGAAGGTACCAACCAATATTAAATGGGTGCCCAATAAAGACATATAATACAAAATAACACCTGTGTAAAAAGCAAAGAAGGTGATTATGACTGTAAAAGTTGAATCAGTGTTTTCAATTTATAGAAATATTTACTTACAACATCCTTAAAATTTATTGCTACATATTATTTCTTGGTTTTAAAGCACATTACAATGATATATTATATTATATATATATATGTATATATATATATATATAAAATTATTATTTTAATTTTAATAGATTATTTAAAAATATGAACATGCATTTAGTTAAGAAAATACTGTTTCAGCTTTTAAGTTAATACAATTTAAAGCAAAAGTCGTATTTTGATTCTTAAAACTGGAAACACAGACTGTGTAATAAAATTAATAATCAGTAAGAACAACTTATGCCTTCGAAGTTTTTTAAATGAAAAATAAACAAAAAAAATGCCTGAATAAGTAAATTAGTAAACATTTCAGTTTGTGCATAAGTGCCATTTCATAATCTGTGGAGGTGTCTCAGTAATGACTATTGTAGACCATTCAAAATTTTAATGATTTATATTTTTGTGTGCTCATTTTTAGCAAGTCTTGATTTACATTTCCTCCGTTAGTTGTTCTTAAGATTTTAGCAGACAGGTTGTTGAGATCAATCTTTGATGTAATAATGTGCCTTTTTGTGCAAGTAGCATAAAAGTGAGCATGTATCGAGCGTATTTGGTTGAGACATCATCCAGAACGGCCTCTTATTCTTATATATACTTATATATATGTGTATTATACTTATATATACATATATATAAATATATATGTATACAAAAAATAGTGTTACGTTACAATTGAATCGTACCAAGTAGTAACTTGATTTATAATAACATATATGGTAAATGGTGTAGTGTTGCATCAGTAGGTACATCAATATATGAAGCATTAGATTAAATATGTTTAGTTCTCCATTCCACTATTTATGTACTACAAATATATTTTAAGTTTATTTGGTCACTATAATGCAGTTAATAATACACATGTATTATTTACTCTTCAGTTCAAGCTTCATAATTGATGTATTAATGAAGTCATACTTAATTTTTAATAAACATCCAAAGTACCATAAATAGCTTTTCAATCATTAGGAAATGAGATCTACCAGGCTAGTACAATTCTTTAATGAATTGATACTTTCTGAACCTTTCCAATGGAGTTATATACAAAGCGGAACTTTCCCACAATTGTGTTACATTTTAGAGAAAAGAAGTATAACTATAAATTATTTCAAACATAATATAATTTTTGAAAATTTTGTTATTCAAACGGTAGTGATGTTTATCTTTATTTTTAAAGTAAATCCAAACCAAAGTACGAGATTTTTAACACATTTTCACATTTATCATATAATATTATAAAATTCCCAACTACCTGAAATATTATACATACCTGTTCATCAGCTTAGCACTTCAGTATTACACTATGAACCATGTAATAGTGTAATCTAATTCATATTACTAAAAATATTAAATAATTATTATTCCATGTCGATGAAATCAAGCTTGAAAAAATAAACGGATTTCTTTAGAAATTATCTTTATATTATTACTCGCTACTCCTTGTAGTTTGATATCGTGGGGAATTTATTTTTTTCAGAATGAATATATACACTTAAATGGGTTTAACAGTTTATTTAAACCAGACGATGAAGTCATTGGTTGTAGTTATATTTACAAGGCAATTGATGTGTTTGGTGAACATCTATTCAGTTTGAGAGTAATTACGCTTTCAAATTCCGTAACTTCAAAACGAAGTAAAAAACTACATTCCAATATACGAGCCTAACATCGTCAATCACTTTCTTTGAGCTAATCGCTGAATTAATTGTACGTTGAAAGGTTATTACTGCTTTTTCGATGGTGTGAAAAGTAGTTTAGTATTCTTTATGGTTGTCCACTTCTGTCTTTTCCAGTAAGCTGCTAATGCTGTTAATACCGAAAGGATGATAAGACTCTGTAAATGAATAACAATTATATAACATTTGAATTAATTATAACTGCATATATTTAAATAAATACGCTTTCTACGTATGTTTTTAAAAGTTATAAAGAATTACCTTCAAAGCTAATCGACCTCTGTCATCATATTCAGAATTTGCTGTCCACATAAGGAATGTGGTAATATCTTTTGCTATTTGAGAAGCAGTTGCAGGAGTACCATCTTCAAATTCTAGGACTTCGTCGAAAATGACCTAACACATTTAAATACATTAGAAATAAATTTTTATGTGACTAAAGAGATATATATCAATATCTAGTAACTATATCGACTTACTTGTGCCATACCAATTGCTCCACCAGGGAAATAGGGATTAAAATATTGACCTTCTGATATTGTCATTCCAGCTGGTGGATCGCAATATCCAGTTAATAATGAAAATACATAATTCTGAAATGTAGAATATACTCAATTTTTAACAAGAAAATTAATTTCTTCAACTGATATATTGTATTTTTATTTTTATTTTTTTTTTTTCAAGTTTTTCATTATTTTTTTATTTTAGAAAATATGATACTAAATTTAAAAACATTAATTTACCTCTCCATTGTGCCTAGCATTAACAATAAAGGTAAGATCTGGTGGGTAAGCACCATTGTTGGCTGCCCTAGCAGCTTCTTCATTTGGATACGGAGATGGAATATTGTCAGATAATTTTCCAGGACGCATGTAATAAGCTCCTGTATCATCAGGTCCATCTTGCACCTACATTCATATAAAATTTTTTAAAAATCTGTCAAGATTATACAATATTTATTTCATACCCTTATTTCAGTACAATCTATGAATTTTATTTTTTTCTTATTTTTTATCTTAAAATATTTACCTGGATTTCTTCTGCAAGAGCTTTTGCTTCTGCTTCTGTATGGGTAACACCAACTAGTTCTCGGTATGCTACATATTGTAAGCTATGACAAGCTGAGCACACATTTTTGTACACTTCCCAACCTCGTCTCATACTATATGATACACATATAATCCATGTTTATGTTTGTTATATAATTTTTGTAATAATTTTAATTACCTTTTATGATCCAATGCACCCAAAAATCCATAGAAATCCCATTTATAATTAGGTGGATGTGCTATTAATTCTGAAGCTGTTACAGAACGATCTAAAGCATAAAGTAATGCACTAATACCTCCTGCAGTTACTCCCAAACATGTTAACAACTGTAATTATATAATTTACATAAAATTTTTTCGTATTAATATTATATAGTAATGTATTATATAGAATAACTCAAACTTACAATTAATATGTATACATGTATTTAATAAAAACTAAACATTATTGGGTGTACATTAGGAATGGAAATGGGAAGGGCATCTTCAATTCATTAGAAAAATTCACATACCACTTTTCTACCCTTAGACCATTGGTTTGCAGTAGAAAAATTGTGCACCTGCTAAATGAAAATTCAAGTATTAAAGAACTATATATCTACAAAATAATGTTTTATTTTTAATATTGTAAAAAATACTGATTAAATTTATAAAATTCATTAAAATGTCAGATGTAATTATTTTTTTGTGTTAAAAAGTACAAATTACTTGAAAGCATAAAATATTAATAAGTATTTTATATTAAGATTATTATTATTTTTATTGATTTCTTATATAAGATCTCTACGAATAATGACAAATTATAAATACTTTCAGTTATAAACTTGGCATTTTACTATTATTCACACAGTTCTTATGTCTGCTTAACCATGGCAGCATCACAGTTTTCTGTCCTGATATGTATTACATAACATCAAATAGAATATCTCAAAAATCCCATTAAATCTATTACTCTGTTATACAATATATCTAATTAGATTAAAAATAATAACAGATAATACGAAACTAAACTATCTTTTGAAAAAAATGTCATAGCAGCCGACAAGTAGTACAGTTCGACAAGAACATTGCCTTAACTTTACGTCATCAATATTGTGAGACTAAGGGTTCGACAAAGTATGTTATTTCCGTAATAGAAAAGGAAATATATTTCAGAATGAATAACCATTTCAAAATACATACCTGACTAAATAATGTTCCATAATTTGATTTTAAAAAACCAGATTTACAAATCCGACCCAATGAAGCCGCCATGTTGGCCGAAAGTGTAATGTACAATGACTATTAGTCGATTACACGCCTGTGCAATAAATATTTAAGTGACAGTAAAACAATCACCATTTATATTAATCAAATTGTTCTATTCATTATATGTACATTTTTAAATCGTACGCACGAGATCTTAAAGGAGTAAGACTAGAAGAGCGAATACTTACACAACTTTCAAGTCCCTAAGTCGACTTTAATCAAGGATACCAATATTGCAAGATTGAATTTTAAAAGAATGGTATTTTAATTGACACATGCTATTCACACTGTGTATGTTTTTGATTATATAAATATTAATAAATGTACAATATTTTTAACAATGAAACTAAAACATTATTTAATTTAAATTTATGTGTTACCTCAAACATAAAATTCGAACTTACACGATACGTCATGTATTTTAATGGAAAAGATACAATTTATGATAATATATTTATTCATCACAGTATCGTGTTGCTATATACATATATTGAATATATTTTATTTATTCTCAACATTGTTACATTTGAAATTTATAAACTATTCTGAAAGTGTGGCAAATGTGGCGCATGCGTAATTTCTGTTGGTAGACTTGATAGTTTGCTGTCGACCATTGGTGTCAGCTGGTGGTTTCGTCAGATGATATCGTGAATCCTGTAATATCACATCGATCACCGTGCGGAAGAAATATATTCAAGATGAGCGGAGGAATGCCTGAGTTGGGCTCGAAGATTAGTTTAATATCGAAAGCGGATATTCGTTATGAAGGCCGGCTTTTTACTGTTGATCCTCAAGAATGCACGATTGCGCTAGCTAATGGTGAGTCTCAAATCAAGATGGATACCGAAATCAGTTTTGCCGCTGCTCCGTTTCCCGGCTATTTTGTTATAATAACCACCATCCTTCATCGCCGATTATCTTCTTACATTTACTTCGTATGCTTTGTTAGTACATCATTTTTATGAAAATTCGACAATTTTCCTATACAGTTTTGAAAATACTCAACGAAATCGTAGGTACTTAGATTCGTCCGGTAAAGCTTTGATACAAAACAACCGGGGTCACCCGTCATCTATAACGGATATATTGTGCAGTATTCATAATTTAAATCTGTTTCTGAATATATTGTAAGATTTCACGTATTCTTAATTCCAATATATTTTTTAAAAATTCGCATAATATATCTGAATTCATAACATTTCATATTGAACACAAAACTGAAGCGAGGAAAACAGATGTATGCAAGCTAATGCTTAATTAGATAGTATTATATTTTATTTTTATAGTACTTATCGAAGAAATGATTTGAATTTTATCAGAACTGTGAATAAATAATTATTTAATTCTCTAATACCTTTCATACAGCATAATATACTTAAGTTTTTAAAGTACTAGAAACTGAAGCAAAGAATGAAGTTAAAATTGTAGAATTAATTAATTATCTAAATATTTTCAGTGATAATGTAAGTGGCAATGAATGCGATCAGTTGGGTTGTTTGAAAGCCATTCCTTATATCCTCCATTGTGTCTAATGTTTGTGTATTATACTTACCATGTTTATGTCTCTTGTCCTTTTTTTTTCAACACACATTACAAAACTGTTATAATGAATCGTTAAATTTGAATTTTATACCATTATATATTAAGTTTATTTGTGTTATTGAAACAGCAATTTTATATTTTATTCAATTTGATAATTTATTTCATACAAGATAATGTACATCTTAATTTTATAATTTCTTTGTCACTCATGAATATAAATTAGGAAGATGTTAAATTACTTGTGCCAACAATTTAAGTATATCTTGGCATTCAAATCTAGATAATCTGTTTCTAAAATATGTAATAATTCATTTTTTCAAACAATATAGTACGTTCCTTTGGAACCGAGGACCGGGAAACACAACTTCCAGTGGCACCACAGAATCAAGTGTATGAGTATATCTTATTCCGTGGTTCAGATATTAAAGATATCCGAGTTGTGAACAATGTTAGTTCTATTCCAAATGATCCAGCTATTGTACAGGTAATTGTATATGTAATTTTACATTTATTAGTGGTATTAATATCTATTGTAGAAGTTATGTTTAAAAAGACAGTTTAGTATCAGCTGCAATTATGACAACTAAATTCTTGGTTATTTATAGATGACGGTGCAACCGTCTATGAGCCAGCAGTCATACCAGCCTCAACCTAGTTATGCTCATCCAATGATGGGTCCAATGGGTGGACAATATGGGACCCCCTATGGCATGACAATGGGTACTATGGGACCTGTAATGGGAATGCCAACGTCTGCTAGAGATCCTCGCGGACCAATAAATAAACAGCCAAGTGAGTTGAGCTTGGGCTCTGCTGAACCCAATGCCATCACTATCCCAAACTCACTACCGATGGCCAATGTCGACCCATTACCAAAAGACCAAACTCTGGAAGATGGTAAACTGTTTTTGCTATGAACTATTCCTTGCCAGTGGCATGCTTACTGCTTCTTCTTTGGTAATGCTAATAAGCTTGCTTTTTCTGCTTTTTTCTTGTAACTGCCTGTAACTGTCTATTTATATTATAAACAATTTTTAGTATATTTATTTAATTTTAATTTCAGTTCTATAGTAACATATTTTTAAATGTATATATAGTACATCTTTTTATTAACAATAGTGTGCTTTCATATAAACTGCTTTTATTGTTAACATTTATTTTCTTAAACTAATAATTTATATACCAATTTCTGCTTGTTTAAATGCTCACAATTAATTTTTTAAAATTAACGTTTATAAATAACCGATTGATGTTTCTTTTTCTAACATCAGCATTAAGATATTGTTTAAGTTAAAATGTGTATTCAATATAAGTTTTGTAATGAATGTTCTAAGATATTTATGAATTTATATAACAGTTATTTATATTTTTAATGTTATATGAATCACACTTATCGATTACTTTCAACATTTTATTTATTCTAGTTTGTGCATGAAACTTCTTCTCGTACATTTTTATTTAATATTTTTATTCTAAATATGCATCTGAATTTTATTGGAACAAATTGAGAAGCATTTTGCATTAGTAAGTAACATAATAGCAAGAACAGTTAAAATTTTATATAGAAATCATCTTTTAAGATTAATTTTAAACCTAGTACTTTTGTAACTATTCGCTTAAAGCTGGAATTAAAGATTTAGTATCTTTTACATCGTGTTAAATATTTCAGTACTTGTTCAGCGTTTGGCCTTAAAATTGCCATTAAATGAACTAAAATATCAGATATATGATCAGTTGTTTTATTTTGTAGGTGTTCTAGATCTTATTAGCGGAGGTTCACGATCAACAACTCCAACTTCCTCTTTGTTAACACGCAAAAGTCCAACCATAGATCAGGGTATTCAAGTAGGCATCCAGCAGCAACAAAAACAACAAACCGGCGGTGTTGGTAAACTTGTCGATAAGACGAACATGAGAACTATTCAACCTGTTCGACGTGATCATGATAGGTAAGCAGTAGAGACGATTAAAAAATTATGGACGAATGGTTTTCATGGTTTTCAATATATAAAAATGAACAAGAACGCCCAAGACCATCAAAACATTTCAGTAGTCGAAATTTTTAACTTATTCTAGTAAATATGGTTAAAATATTTATTTTATTTAATATATAAAATGTCGGAAGGGAAATGTTTTTTAAAACGCCCTTATGAGTTTTTTTCGTTAACAGTGGTAATAAAACAGGAGGAACCGTGCCTCAGTACAATGGAAAACGCGATTCGATGAAACAAGATGGTCAGTTACAAGGTCAAGGTACCCATAACCAAGGAATGCGAGGTAACCGTGGTGGATGGATGAATCGTGGAAATATGCGAGGTAGAGGGAGAGGTCGTGGTGGCTTTAGAAATCAACCTGGTAATACTGGTGCCAAACCGAAGAATACATTGAAATTCGATAACGATTACGACTTCGAACAAGCTAATACTGAATTCGAAGAGTTAAGGTACATATCGTTATGTATACCGTTTTTTTTTATGCATGGTTAGTGCCGGCTTCATTTCATGTACATTTGAAATGACAAACGTGGATACCATGCAAAATCAATGTTATGTGTTTTTAAAGTGATACATGATTAACATCGTGTTTTACTTACGCAACGCATCAACAAACGACAACATAATTTCGACCAATATGTACGTATTAAGTAGAAGCACCATTGATTTTTATCGTCGTAAATCGTAGGTCTCAGTTGGCAAAGACGAAGATTGATTCTGGTGCTGATAATGAGAAGAAAGATGATAGTGGCAATGAGACTGGAGCAGGCGAAGGAGAACCCGAAGAAGAACCTGAGATCGTGCATTATGATAAGTCTAAATCTTTCTTCGATAACATTAGCTGCGAGGCTGTTGAAAGGAGTAAAGGGTAAGTTGAGAAACTGACAGTTTAACCCCCAAACGGTGGTGACCGGGTCAGTCGCGAGCCACGTATATCTAAAGTCAGTCTATACACATATATCATACGTTGGTGGAGTGATCCGCCATTTGAATAGTGGATGCAATGTAATTTTGACACCGCCGTTTGAGGGTTAATGAATGAGAAAAAAGAAAGACGATAAACGTATAAAATTTGATATTTACGAAATATTATAGACGGTTCCAACGTACGGACTGGAGGACAGAACGTAAACTGAACTCTGAAACGTTTGGTGTTGCGTCAACGAGACGCGGTGGTTTTCGCGGACATGGGTACTATAATCGTGGAATGGGAGGCATGTATCGAGGTGGTGGTGGTGCTGGTGGTTCTGGTTTCCGAGGTGGTTACAGGGGTTCAAGAGGCGGCAACCGTAAACCCGCTAACCAACAGCAACAAAACAATCCTGGCACTCAAAATCGTACGACCAACGAACAATCAACTACTCAATCGCAGCCGAATAGTCGCGTTGTATCTTATTGAATGAACAACGCTCTACTATATAAATAAGTATTCACTTTAGGATTAAGATTTTTACAATACATGCTCTGCCTTTACGGACTGATTTGAATTCGAGTGTAAAAAAAGAATTCAACGGGTTAACAAGAGAAGGTAAAGGTAAAAGAAAAAAAAATGGAAGGTTCTTAGAGAGAACTTTATCGAGAGGTTTTTCTATTGTTACGCAGGAATAACGTAGGAAACTGATCAATGCTTCGTAAGTCCTGCGTTTAGAATTTCTCGACAAATAAACGCGAATCTTATTGTTATGAATAGTTAAGTTTCGAAAAAGAAAGAAACTCGATATTCAGAGCTATCATGTCCTACGAGTTAAGAAAACGTCAAATGCTTATGAGTGTAATAAGTATAATGGGTGTAATAAGTATAATGAGTGTAATAAATAATACACGTCGGACGGTAGATTGTTTCAAACAACGTACACAAAAGTAATAAGTTTTAAATTTTCAGTTACACTTTGTTCGAACACTGTTCACTCGACAAGCATGCAATTATGAGGGTAAGAGAACAATAAGAATCTCAAGGAAACTTTTCTAATACAACGTAAACACAACGTTTATGATACAAATGGGTAGCATAAAACAATTTCGAAGAACGATAAAAGAAGTGACTAATTACTTTTCCATGTTGCATGTGTGTTACTCTAGCGAAACGAGATACATGGGGCACTACTGTTGATTAATGCTTTCCACGGGTGAATGAAACAAATTAGTAGGGAAGAACAAAATAAAAAAAAAAAGAAAACGGAACATGCGTACAATCGCAGACTAGAGGTAGGACAATATATTATGGTTATTTTGAATAGTCAACTTTATTTATTTAAGATAATGACCGTGTATGCGAACTATGGTGAAATAATTATTTTACTCACGTATTTACTAGAGGGTTTTGATTTTCGAACAGGAACGACCAATTGTTCCTCGTGAAGAAACAAAAAAAAAAAACAAAAAGATTGATTTTGTATATTTCATAGGAACACGCGCACGGAAGCCGAATCGTACATCGATATTGACCATTAATTATTTTTTTTTTGCTTTTTTTTGAAATATTGAACGTGGTATGCTAGTGAGGGAGAAAATGTGAGTACGAATGCCTTCTCGTAGTTCGACTGCGTTTAATAATTCTGACTTTCTATTGAAAATAAAAATTAAGAAACCCTTTTGGTGTACGAGGACGCTGTACGCAAATCGCAGGTAGCGTTACGAGAGTAAGACTCTAAAAGCATGATAATGTCCTTAAAGATATAAGACGCAAAAGGAAAGGCAGAATAGGTATATTATTTGCGACTATTATTTTCTTATGGTTCATATGAAATCCTAAACGTATACAGATATATACATAACATTAACATGAGATTTAGTTACGTGTAAGTCCAATAAAAAAATGAAGAAAACCTCCATAAGCTAACAGTAAAGTTGCAAAAAAAATATAAATCATATATGAATAAAGATAAGTAAAATAGGAAGGAATATGGGGGAAAAAGAAGAAATATAACTTTTAAGTTTTATGCATTGTGTAAAAAAGAGCACACGGTGTATGCGGTTTTCCGATAATAAATTTTTGTTTTGTACAACGGATATTGTGATTCCCAATGCTGAATAATATTGAAATAATAAAATAACGTTTGTTGTATACTCTTTAAGCCCACCAATTGCTTTTGCGAACAAAGACAAAGACAGAGAAAAGTATCCGTCAATTACCAATATATAAATTGTTTTTGTAAATGGCCAATGCCTCGAGGTTCAGAGGAAATAAAACGAGACTTGATCGAATAAGAAAAGTCATATCATTATTATCAACTTAAATGCTAAGTAAACTTACAAAAAAAAAAAAAACTAAAAAGTAAAATATGGTGGCGTTCGTTTATGTACAAAAATACGTTGCGTTGTGCACGCGTGTGTATAAATATCTAACATTGTATCAATGATTGAGAACAAAAATCAAGCAAAGCGTAGCTTGAACCTTTCATTTATCCTCAACCTCTTCTAGGTTTGCTCGAACAAACTCGAGAGCCTTTCTCGGTGTCTCAACTTTTCCGATTCCCTTCACTGTTCACCGGGGCAGTGATGGACAATTTCGACCACGATGTTTATGATCATACGAGCGGCGTGCACTTGCGGGCATCGATGAGAACATACAGTACACTCTTGTTATATTGTCACGGACAGGCCTATGCACAATATAATCAGGGATTCTTTTATACGCTACTCGAATGTTTGTAGATACGGAACTTCTAAATCGCAATTTAAAAATTATAAAATATAAAATCTTTTAGCATCGAAAGCCTGCGCTTAAGATTTGTGCAGCTGGTAATATATAAATGGTGGCAATATAGCTGTAGTTTACTGTATGCTGGTCGTTACACGCGAAGCTATGAATTCGGTATCGTTTTCTGTCGTACACTTCGTCGTTGCGAAATTGCGTACATCGATGCCCGCCAGCTCTACGGCGGGCAATTGATCTGCCCATCACTGCAGTGGGCGACAGCGACGTCAACGCGCAGCGATCCGAATCATTCGCGATGATTCTTGAAGAAGAAGACGAAGATCACGCTCGAAGAGGTCGCATTCTCGTGTCAAGCGCAACTCATCAGACCTGTCCGCGTGTTGTCGCAGACCTCTCTTATCGGACGACCTCTCGTCGTCACTTTGGTCTCCACCAGCGTGAAATTGTTCTTGTAAGTGCGGCGCAAAGTACGAGGATTCGGTACGTAAACTTCGTACGGACTTCGCCCGTTCTCGATCACCCATATGCTACCGGACTCACCGATCCTTAGTATCGACATCAAACCTTGAGCCACTACGTACGGTCTGCAACGAGTCGGTAACAATTAATTTTTCATCGACGAGCACGAAGAGAAGATAACACTTACGTTTGGATGGATAACTGTTCGAGGTTTTTCACGAAATCCGCCTTCATCACTCGGGAGAGCAACTTGTTTGGACTGTCCACCGTGAGGGCGGTCTCCGTTAGCCCAGGGCATAATGTTATCACTCGGATACCGGTCTTCTCGTATTGATAAGATTCCTGGTACATATTGAAATTCGGTTTTGTTAGATGTACTTCTTTTTTAATGTTAAGTTGTATTTTGTAGAGCGCCAACGGGCGAATTTAGTGCCCGTCGCGGAAACCGGAGGCGGTGTGCACCGAACCGTATATGGAAATTTGAAAATTTGGAAAATTGAACAAATTTTGAAGTCCAGAAATTTTGAAGTTGAGAGATTTAAAAATATAGGAGTTCCAAAATTTTTCATTTGGATATCCGGAAAATTGGATGTTTAGAAGTATAGTGATTATAAATTTTCTTAGTTTCAAATTTCCATATTTGGAAGTCTAGAAACGTAGATTACCGGATCAATAAATATTCCTTTTATTTTGGGTAGCGTGTTATTGATAAATTGTATCGTTTAATATTTACTATAAATATTATTACAGCAAACAATCTTACCGCGAGAGATTGCGAAAGACCGATGATGGCGTGCTTGGTAGCCGTGTAAACCGGAAGTTGGGCTGTGCATCTGATGTCAATATGTTGGCTAACGTTCACCAACGTTCCACCGTGTCCGAATTCGTTTCTGTTTAAGTATTTCACGGCGAGCATTGCGGTAGAAACCATGCCTCCCTAAAAAGATTGTAAAATAATTTCGTAAATACAAAAAAAAAACAGAATAAAACCGTAATATTTCTTTTTCACTCACGATGTTCACCGCAATTTCCCTTTCCCATCTTCGTTCGTCCAAAACACCAGCATTATTGATAACGATATCGATATCGTTCATTAATTTCTCTGCTTTTTCGAAGGCGTCTGCAAAATTAGGTTCGATAAGAAAAACATAGAAACAGGTAGATGTGTTGTGTCTCGAGAGACGATAATGACCCCCTCTTTTCGGAAATAATCAAAATATTTACATTTTTCTTAGATCAGGGTTCAGACATTGACTCTGCGATTATCAATTATTAAATATTACTCATCGGTGTAATTTAAGAGCAGTTTCCATTCGCGTACACTGACAACTTTCTCCGTTGTAATAAATGACATATTTAGAAATTTCAAATTTGGACATCTGCAATCTTTCGAACTTTCAATTTTAAGAATTCAGAAATTTCAAATTTATACATCTGCAATTTTACAAATTTCTAAGTTTAGGAACTTAGAAATTTCAAATTGACAGATTTTTAAGTTTAGAGATCACAAATCATTTACATTCAAGATACCCTCTTCTAGAAAGCGTATTCTCTAGATTCTAAACTATACTGTACATGTAGCAAAATTAGAAGACTTAACACGCTCGAACACCCACGAATGACCCGTTCAAATTTTCATCAACTTATTAATGACCCTCGCAGTTTATTTGACACTTACCACTCATTTGCTGGGAATTAGAAACATCCACGTGTATAAAATGAACTTTCTTCTCTCCGTAGGATTTCTCCACAGTCATTTCCACCTTTCTTCCAGCGTCAGCGTCGACGTCCAGTATAGTTACTTTCTAAAGGTCACAAACGGAATAACAAATGATGAAACTACTGCTCCAGTTTGATAACGCATGCGAAATTTCCAGAGTGTAGAAAAAGTACTCACGTTGGCGCCATGTTTTAGGAAGTGGTTCATGAAAGCATATCCCAATCCTGAGGCTCCACCGGTGATGAGGACGTTCTTTCCTGAAACCAGTCCATTTATCGCCTCTATTTCTTTTGCTTTCTCAGACGCGGAAGAACGTCTACTTCGGTTGTTATTATTCTCTGTAAGATTCGGACATTTTACGCTTGTAACGTTCGTGTAATTGTATAATCTTCGACGCACTGCGATGAGATACGAGTGTTTTTTTGATTTGTCAATTGCACAAAGTTATGTAATGATACTATCTCTCGCGGTTTTTCAGCGCCAACGTTATCGGCAACGTTTATTATACGTTTTCAAAAACTGTGCTAATAATTTTGGCGCGGACTACGCGTTGGGACACGTGGAGTTTGTAACGAGCCACGATAGTGACATTTGGAGTTTTTGTATTTTGGAAATTTGGAATTTCGGATTATTTGGGTTCTGTGATTTTCGGACGTCGAAATTTCGGAATTTTTGAACTTCGGGATTTGTATGTCGTGTGAGTTCGGGGCTTCGGCGTTTTAACACGTTGTAGTTTAAGATTTTCGGAGCTTGTGAACTTTCAAATCTTTGAACTTTGACAATTTGGAAGTTTATAACTTTAGGACCTTTGCATATTTGGAGTATCATTCGTTTCGGAATTGAAAAAAATTTAGATTTCGTAATATTATGATTTTAGGACTTTTGAATTTGGAAGTTTCGAAGACGTTGAAACTCTGAAATGAAACTTTGAAGCTTTGAGATTTTTAGACAGTGGTACTTCGAAAATGAGTGATCTTATAAACTGGTGCATATTCAACACTGGCTTATTCACATTATAAAACTCAAATTTGTAAAATAATTTCGAAACTGAAACTTCTACAATTATAAAACTAATGTGAACGAATAAAATTTCTATAATCACTGTCTCAACTGTCAATCGTTCAAAGTATGTAGAAAGATCACTAACCGAAGTATATGAAAAGATCTCAAGCTCTCAAATAGAATTTGAAGTAACAATATATCATTGAAAGAACCACGTGTTCGTAAGAAAAGCTCATTGTCCGTCTACGAAACAGTACACTCGTAATTGTTTAAACAAAGTATATATATATTTCATCGATCAAAGGATCGTCCAGGTTATTTTCGATCAACAGAGCACGTTCGAACGTACCCATTTTTCTCCGGAAGTCGCAAAAGAGAGTTGCAAGGAAGCGTGCAAAAATAATAAAATCTCGAGATGAGAGATCACGACAAGCCAACGGCGTACTGAAGCTTGCTCGGTCTTTGACGATGGTATTTATAGTCGTCTGAAGCGTCGTTGTGACGATTCCTGGTTACGTTGATGCAGACGCGACGCGTCTCGAATTTTTATCGCGAGACAGCAGGGCTGGATTAACTGTTAAACGAAATCACCACGTGCTCTGATGTTCTAAAAGAAGACGTTTGACATCGCAGGATCATCACGAATTATATCTTTTACAATTTCAAATTTTCAGAATTATAAGGTATCGATGTTCTTTATTTTCGGAACTTCAAGTTTGAAATTTTTAGTATTTCTGAGATTCGAGGATCAAATAATTAAGTTTCAATGTTTCAGTGTTCTATAATCTCAATTTTCAAAGGGTACAGTGTTCTACAGTTTCAATTCTCCAGTGTTCTGATATTTCATCTTTCCATAGTCTCAAAGCTTCAAAGAGTCAGTTTTGTAAAATCCAAAGGTTAACAAATTTCAAATTGTCAATGTTTAAAAATTCTAAAGTTCTAACATATGAAAGTCTTAAAATTCGAAATTTTCGAAATTCCAATGTCTCGAAGTTCTACAAACTGAATGTCTTAAAAATTCGAAAGTTACGAAGTCCCTATGTCCCAAAGTTATAATATTACAAATTCTACATATAACAAGATTCTAATCTCCCGAAGTTCCAATGTTCCAAAGTTGTAATATCTCAAAATTTTCAATTTGCGTAGTCCTACAATTCCATATCTCTAAACTTCAAATATCCCAGAGCGTCAATGTCCCAAAATTCTAAATCTGAAAAGCATTAAAGTTTCCAATTTTCAAGGTCCTCAATTTCCGTATCTCTAAACTTCAAATATCCCAAATTCTCAATGTCCCAAAATTCGAAATCTGAAAAGCATGAAAATTTCAAATTTGCAAGGTCCTCAATTTCCATATCTCTAAAGTTCAAATATCCCAAATTCTTAATGTTCCAAAACTCTAAACCTGCAAAGTATTAAAATTCCGAATTTTCAAGGTCCCAAAATTCTAAATCTCTAAAGTCCCAATGTCCAAAAATTCTAAATCTGGAAAATATTAAAATTCCCAATTTGCAAGGTCCTAAATTTTCAAGTTTCTAAATTAATATCCCAAGTTTCCATATCTCCAAAGTATCAAACTGATGCCTCGGACAAATATATTTGATTTTGACTTGTATCTCGAGTATGCATAAACGAAGATACTAAAATAATTGAATTGTGTGGGAGCCTCGAAGGTGTTAATGCGTCCCTGAGAGGCGGCTTCTTGTAAGGTGGACGATGGACCAGGGAACGAGGCGTTTTTCTCACCACCCCTCTATATTTCCAGGATAGACGAATAAGAACAGCCGGCCCGAACAGACGATAACGTCTCTAATTAACGCCTTCCCGCCCAGACCAATTAATTCCGCCGGTTTCGTATCACATTTACTCTGTCAGCTCGATAAACTCGATATATCGTTCCAAAAAGAAATTCAACGTATCGCGGTGACGTCTTTTCTTCCGATAAATCGTAATTAAACTCCTGTCGATAATTGCTGTCCGACGATAAACTCGTAATTATCCGGTCAAGAATGAAAAGGAACGTTCAGGTGAGGATACCACAAAAAGGTGATAGATCGTGGTTCGATAGATTTTGACACATCGACACTTGACACCGACGATACAATTTTTTTTATTGAAAGTAAATTTTGCATGCGACAAAATTGTTGCGACGAGTCGTGTTAACCGATTATTTCGAGACGTTCTTGAAAAGTGTCACGATTTCAGGAATCTCGAAAGATGGGTGATTTATATGCTGACACGAAATGTTTAAACATAATATTTACAAGATAAATTGTAAACCGTCTTCGAGTGTTTACAACCTTGTAAACAATCGGTAATAAATTAAATCAGTTACTTAAAAATTGCTTCAGCAAATTTCGATTCTTTTCGACGCCATATACTTTCTTATATTTTTTTTAGAGCAAACAAACGCAGAAAGTAATGCAGAAGTATTGAAATTCTTCGAACGATCATTAGGGGATAGAAAGTCTGCGGGTCATACTTATTTTTCAAGAAATACCGGGAAGCCAATGTTCTGGGTAACGCGCGAAGCCCATCGAACGAGCAAATTTCCACAAACTGAAAATGGTCAAGGCCCCTCTATAGAGATAGGTCAACGTAACATGCCACGTTATCGATGCACGATTGACTAATAAACATTACGTAGCACTTGTCCTGGAAGTGCAACGACCGTGCAATAAAAATGCAGTAACCGGAAATGTTCAACTTCAGTTATTCCCACGAGTAACTGCATCGAAATCGACGAAATACAGCATTCGCATACTTTCCTTGACTCATCCCCGCTCATCTCGGCGTTCGACGAAACAGTTGATAGCAAAGGACATTCCGGTGCATGAACTGGTCATTATTTTTCACCAGACGGAGATAGCGAAACGTTGCTGCACTCGGTGATACGTATCTTCTCGCGTTTCAGTAATCATGACGTGTTCATTCCTGTTACATTTTTTCCTGTGTGACGTGTCAGCAGATTCATACTATTCCATGATGAAATTTTACTTTAACGAGGTAACAATTTCATAGCAATATGCGGGTTAATCTGTAGTTAAAGGGATTGCGAGATATCGAAATTAGGATATAGGGATTGGGGGTTATAGAAATTTGGGGATGTGGAGATTCGGGTCTATAGAAATTCGGAGTCGTAGGAATTTGGGGATGTGGAGATTCGGAGTCGTAGGAATTTGGGGACGTAGGAATTTGGGGATGTAGGAATTTGGGGATGTAGGAATTTGGGGATGTAGAAATTTGGGGACGTAGGAATTTGGGGACGTACGGATTGGGGGTTGTAGGAATTTGGGGACGTAGAAATTTGGGGTTGTAGGAATTTGAGGATGTAGGAATTTGTGACCATAGAAATTTGGGGACGTAGGAATTCGGGGCGTAGGGATTAGGGGTTGTAGAAAGGGTACGTAGGAATTCGGGGACGCAGGGATTGGGGGTTGTAGGAATTTGGAGACATGAAATCTTGGGGACATAGGAATTCAGGGACATAGGAACCTGGGGATACAGGAATTTGGGAACGTGGAAATACAGGGACGCAGGGATATATGGATGTAAGAATTTGAAGACATGAAGATTCGGACATGTAGGAATTGGAGAACAAGCGTCCATTTCCCAATCCCCAAATTTGTAACATTCTAATTCCGCAAATTCTCCAATTCCTATATACATTTTTCTTCAACTAAAGTATCTTTCGATATGAAAGTATTTCTGCGAAGAAATGGAGCGCGTGTGACGAGGGACACATTCCTGGCGCAACCCTTTCCTCGCCGCTTATCGTCATTATTTATTGTTCCCTTTTCACCGCAAAAATCTCGGGCCAATGGTTTCTCAGCTAACGATCACGAACAAACAGCATCGGGGAGCATAATTCACGTCGAGTCGTGTGGCGCACTGGCACGATAAAGAACCGACGTACGCGCAGCTCGTGCTTCCAGCCCCGTTATCAAAGAAAAAGTGCATTTAATGTGGCCGTCTTGGCGAGTTCGCGATAAATCGTCGAGAAATCACGCGTTTGAAACTCCCTGAAACCGGTACGAATCGGCTGGCGTTGAACTTTACTCCGACGCACGATCGGCAAACTGGAAGTAACGCGTGCAGGATTCCCGGTTTTTCTTCTTTTTCTGTCATTCTTTTTGCCGATTTCTTTGTAGAAACGCGGAGACACGCGTTACCGATCGTCATCGATCGAACGATCGATTCACATTTTGATTTGACCATTTGACCATCGCCTTAAGATCGGGAATGGTGAAATATCGTGCGTTCAAGATAAAATTTTTATACTTTCGCGCGTGAAAAATGTAAAAATGCAAGATAATATTTGTTTGAGAATATTAGATTGATGTGTATCGGAAACAATGTAGTATTTGAAATACATTCAGTGTATTTTATGGAAAAATAATTTTAGGAAAAATGTGAAAGGTTTCGGGGGTTAGTAAATGTTTTCTCTCGGAAATAATAAATTGAGGTGAACAATGAAGTTTGAGAATAATGAAGTATTCAAGAAAATATCTAATCTGTTTTACGGGCACAATTATGAGAAGATTAAAGAAAATCTTTCGACAATAATAAACTGATAATTACAAAGTAGATAATGGTTTTATAATTACTGTATTTATGAATGATAAGTATTTCAAGCGCTACTTTTTTCTTTGAACATTAATTATAGGAACGAAACACAATTAAACGATTTACTTGACAGAGACAAAGTTGATAATTTCTTTTTTTTTTAAAGTTAAACGCGAAAACTTTGAAAGGTACGATTTTAATCATTCTTATTCGACATTTTCCTCTTCCATTATCTGGTGATGCTAACAGAAAAAATCATTAAAAATGATAAAATCTGTGATTTTATAAATGGAAGTATTTCGTTATCATCGTAACGATATAATTGTGTTAAAGAAAAGAAAGGAGGTGTAATTAAAATAACTGATCGAAATCAATTTATTCCTCAATTGCGTTTTTTCACTTTTATTTGACACCTTGCAATGTTTCTTAATAGCTCGTTCATACATTGTGGGTAATTATTAATCCAGTATGCACTAATAATGCTCGCATTATTAGGCAAATGCAATAGAAAATTTTTAGTAAACACAAAACAGAAAAGTTACTACAAAGTTTTTAATAAACATAAAAATAAAAAGTCTATCTCATTTTGATTAATATCAATATCGTTAACTGAACTAAATTAATCCAACGTTCGAATTTATAAAAGTACCACGTGAGAAGCAAATGTATCATTGTAACAAAATGTTCGAGGAATTAGCTAACGTTCTTTAACTTTGTATTAACATAAACATTAAGAACGAAAGAAATTTAATACGAATCGTCTGCGCAGAATTGTACAATTTATCGTCGAAAAGTGAAAAAGCTATCATGCACCCATAGATGCGCATTTCCACGCGATAAATGTATATTTTTTCCCCTGCTCGTCATTCTCGATTCACGTCGATTTCTCGGTTGATTGTGAACGGGATGTTACCGGGTTATCGTTAACCCGGCCTGATTATACCAAGCTTTGTATACGTACCGCGACGTTTTGCGACGAAGTATCTCGAGCATGATTCTTTATAACGTCGTCAACGTACTATCATTCGCGAATATTAGGGTGTTGCACGTGAAATATCAGATTTCGCACAGTGGCACCGTCTAACAGCATTTATATCGTATCGATTCACGGATTACCATTTAACTACAATAATTATACAAGTCATTTGTTAATGTTCTGGACATAAAACGGCCGATTGCAAATTACAACAAAAAGCGACCAATTTCAAAAACGTATAAAGTCAAATACGATTTGATAACACACAAGTATTGCCAAATAACACTTCCATCATATCAATTGAAAGTTTAAAGTTTAATAAAAGCAACTCTACATTTACTAAAATTCTAAACACAAAGTGGCTGATTGCTTCTTACAGCAAACGAGGAACGATTTCAAAATGTATACAGTCGAACTTGATTTGGTGACATAAAAGTAAGATCAAATAACGCTCGTGTTGAATTAAATCAATGCTTAAAGTCTGCTGAAACTAATAATGCATGTTTTTGTTGATTTTTCGAATGTAAAATAATGACTGAATGTAAAATGATGATCAAATTCGAAAGGTATAGAATTATTCAACTTAACACAACAGTTAAGATAAGAATTTTTTAAGCGACACTTGCATCGTGTCAATGGAACGCTTCGAATTCGTTTTTGATTTTTGTGTATAAAATAAATGCCCGAATATTTGTATACACGCTAGAAAAAGAAAACGAGGACAGGCATGAATTTTTGTTTTCTTCTTCAATCTCACGATAAATGATAGGAATCAAAGTTCAGGCGACCCATGCTCATTTCGTTTAGTGGAGTCTTCGTTGGTCTTTGATATGGCGACGTCGGGGCATTTTAAAAACATTTTTTTGCTGCTCCACGAAGATCGCAGGGTTCCACGTAATCCGCCGGGCGAGTTTTTAATCGCGTAATCGAAAGTTTGCTGGAGATACAAAGTAAAGTCAAACAAGCGGATCTTCGTTTTGAACGAAATAGATAAAAAATGGAATAATAAAAATTCGATAAACGGCCCGTTCCGTTTAAATAAAAATTTAACGCGGAATGTGATCCGTGTTGTATTTCGATTAAGTAAAACTAAATTCTGATCAAGTAAAAAATCAACGTGCTCCGGATTGTATTGCGATTAAATAAAAATCAATTCTGATGAAATAAAAATTTAACATGGAATGTGCTCCGAGTTCGATTCCGATTAAATAAAAATGAATTATGAGTAAATAAAAATGTAATACAGACTGTGCTCCGTGTGACGTTTTAATTAAACGAGAACCAGTTTTAGTTCAATACTTTAATATAGTATGTGCTCCGAGTTGTATTTTAATTAAACGAAATACTCTTTTGATTAAATAACAATTTAATATATTTCCTAGCTGTGCTACAAATAAAAATAAAGTTGATTCTTGAAATAATTTAATTTAATTAACATTTTTACAAGGAATTGAAATATGTGTGATATTAAATGTTAATTCTTTTCATCCGTGCGTTTATTGTTACAGTGAAAATCGTCATATTCGATATTGCGCATTATGTATTAATAATTGTTATTAGTGTGATTATAGTGTTAATATTGGTACAGTAAAAAACGAACATTTGTCGTCAGACATGTCGAATAGTGCCGCTGTTCGTAGTAGATGGCGAAGCGTCTCGAAGATGAACAATGACATCCTTATCAATATTATGACTTCAAATAGTTCTGGTCGTTTGTAATTAAGTATAACATTCAAGATATACATTGTTTGTCGTGTCAACCATCCGTAGAAAGATATCGGTTTCCGCCGATAACTGGGCACATATACTGCATGAACTTTTTCGACCGAGTACGACAGATTATCTTCAATATTCTTACAAGGAGGTTGATAGTTACGTTTAATAAACGTTCCTTGAACTCGTTGAATAATAGATGATTTCGATGAAAACGTGTATCGAAAATGTTTACTTTTACGATACATTATGTAATTGCGACAACTTTAATTTGATTGTTCATTTAAGAATAAATGATATTCTATGTATATATGTATATATATATATAACACTATATTCTAAAATTCCTGTATGTCCAAATTCCTCCATTTTGAAATTCACATGTATTCAAATTCCTATATTTTCAAATTTCTATGTTTATAAATTCCTATATTTTTCAATTCCTATATCCCCAAATTCTTATATTTTCAAATCCCTATATTTTCAAATTCCTATGTTTCCAAATCTCTACATTCCCAAATTCCTGTATTTCCAAATCCCTATATTCTTAAATTTCTATGTCCCCAGGTCGTTATTCCTCTAAACGTATACTCACAAATTTCTACATCTATGTCTATATACCTATATTTCAAAATTCCTATACCCTTAAATACCTATATTTTTAGATTTCTACATCCTCAAATTAATCCTATGTTCCTAGATTGCTACATCCTCACACCCCCACATCCCCATACCTCCATGTCCCCATATACCTACATCTCTAGCTTCATCAATAAAGTTTAACAATATATGACACATGGGAATAATGATTCAAATAAAACAATAACAACTTTCTATTTGCAACAGTACAAAATATTTTATTTACAATATTTCACAGTCATTCCTCGCTAATGAAGATTCTTTCAACAACAAAACTTCAAAATAACAACTAGAAACAATAAAGATAAATTGTGTTTTTCGATTTTCTTGTTTGGTTAAATGTAAACGTCTACGAATATCAATCAAATCGATACGAATAAGAATTCGGATTATATCGAATCAGTATTACGAGCAATCGTGCTAATACTAAAATTCTATCGTCAGACTTTCGGGATTTACTTTAACTTAATCTCGTTCTCGTCAGTTTTCAACGAAGGATCATCATCCGGTTTCTGTGGTAAACTGTCGGGCAATTGGATTTCGTAAACCGGCTTTCCGTCCTCGCTGATCCAAACGCTTCCATTTTGTGCGCACCTGATCACGTAAATCAATCCGTGCGCGATGCTGTCCACTCTAAAACAACAATAACATATAAGAGTTTCTTAAATTGTTCAACGCGAGCAACTAATCGACGTACCTTCTATAATATCTTTGCATGATTTCGTCCTGCGGAAGAGTGTTCAACAAATTCTCCACGTTTTGGGGTTGCGAGAAGTCAGGGCACATCACTATTATTCTCACCCCCGTCCTTTGATAATGGTAAGGTTGCTGAGAAGAATAAACAAGATACTAATTAATATAAAACAGGAAAAGGAATTTTATGTGTAACTAGGGGTTACATTGAAAGACGGAGGGTTAAAAACATGTTTGTACACGTAAACACGTTTATTTATAATGTACTCTATGCATTTTCATTTAAGTATTTTATCGAGTATAGTGTATTTTATTTCTAGTAGAAATGAAAAATATCATCCTTCTTGTTTACAAAAATTATATTTACATGAAAGTCAATTTTAGTCAATGAAAATATTATCACAATTATTCGTGATTTCTTTAAGTAACAGGTTACAATATATTTTGTTAATAATATCGTAATAATCAGAAGGCTGTTTTTCTAATTTTTCCTCTGGTAACTCTACTTAGTTTTACTTTTGTAATTATATAATATACGGGAGGAACTAAGAATGGAAATATTCGTGGAATTTTCTTCGACGAATATTTTGCTGGTAAAATATTCCGTGTAAAGAAATTTTCGTTTTATCGATGATACTTGTTGAGATGTTGAAAATAAAAACTTACCGCGAATGAACGGCTAAAGCTAACCACGGCATGTTTTGTTGCAGAATATGCTGGAAACTGTGATAACGAATGCAGACCAGCCACAGACGAAATGTTCACGATAATACCCCCTTTGCCGCCAGAATCTTTTTGCATTTGTTGTATTCCCAGAAGCGTCCCACGTATCACCGCGGTCTACGCAAATTGACCTCAATTAATCAATTGTGACGGTGTATATTAAACGAAATTTATTGTATCACACTTTAACGACCGTTATTACGTATCTCAGACTCCGGGACAGGGATTTTTAGTGTCATTTTTTACACCATTTTGTATTTACGGTGTAAACACGTTGGTCATAGATCTAATATTCATGATGTAGATACACAAATTTTAACAAATTTCATACTAATTCATTTTAAATAGTGCGTAAACCATAATCAATGGTAAACTGAAGTCCAATTATAAAATAGATCGATCATGCATTTAGGCGTATCGATGGTGTAAGTATAAATATTTTAAGATAGCAATTATCGTGCATAAAGTCAAACGTTTTCTAATTGCAAATCGAAGTCTGATTGTAAAATTGTTAAATCATAGATCTATAATGTAAATATACATATTTTAAAAAATATGAAATCAAATATCATTGATTTATTTATAAAATCGACCATCTTTGATCTCCAGTTTCTGATAGTAGAACCGCCATTAGAGTTCATGAGATTAACATATGCTGATTCTGAGGTAAACATACATGTTGGAACTTAAACTTTACCAAAAATCATACCTAAAACTGACTTAACAGTTACCATTACAAACTAAAAATGTGAAAAATAAAAAATAATTAATTTAATATATGCGAACGATAAAAGTCCCTACGAATGTGCGGAATTTGTTTGTCCGATGTTAAAAGTAGATACTGTTCGATACCGTTAGAAAGTGTCGTAACTGATATTTGTATTCGTAGAAATGTTTTTGCTTACCACATTTACGTCGATGGCTTTCGCGAAATCACTCTCGTCGAGCACGCTAGCATTGTTTACAAGAATCTCCAAGCCACCGAGCATGGTGATGACTTTCTTGAACGTATCTGTCGTAAAAGTAAGATGTAAATTTGCAAATGCGAATTTTTAGCAATTTCGAAATTTAAAAATTCGGACATCTGGAAATTATAAAATTTGTGGATCCAGAAATTCGCGAACTTACGAATTCGGAAGTTTTACTGATTCAGGAATCTGATGATTTGAGGCTCTCAAAAATTTGATAATTTGTAAATTTGAAATTTCTTCATTTATACAATTTCCTAATTCATCTAATTTACATATTTGATCTAAAGAGAGCCTGTGTTTCAAGGGTGTATTATTTTAATGTTCCAAAATCTAGTGATTCGCGAGACAACGCGACAATTAGTAAACTTACCATCGAATTCGGAATTGTTGGCGACGTCACATTGAAAGAAAACAGTCCGCTGTCTCCCGAATTCTGCATTCAACGCTTCCATCGCTTGCTTACCAGAGGATTCTCGAATATCTATCATAGCGATTATCTGAAATCATTTGTTCAATGTCAGCTACGATTTATTATGCAATGGTTTACACAATAATAGCAATCGCCGTTTTATTGTGCAAGGAAACAAAAATTTTCATCCTCGATAATTCCGATAACAGTCAACTCGTTAAATAAATAAAGTTACGGAAACAATCATAATTTGTATTGTAATTATGTGTAAAATTTCGTAGAGTAATTATACGTACAAAATTATGCAGAGAAATTATACATTTGAATTATAAGAAAGGAAGAAGTATTGGTAATTGAACCAATAGGATCCTCGATGCTTTCGACAGTCAACTTATCAAATATACAGTATATGAAAGCATAAATGTATAAAAATTTGTACATACGTTAGGTACAGATGAAATAAAAAATGATAAATGTTAAGAAAATTTTGGATTACATATTACTTTTATTTTTTATTTCTTTACAATAGTAAAATATCTAGTAACTTACAGCGGCGCCATTTCGAAGCAATTCTCTGCAGATGGTTAGACCTAAACCACTGGCAGCACCTGTCACAAGCGCTCTTTTTTCCTTGATTTGCATCTTTACAATTTGATTATACTAATTTCTTCTTCGAACGATAACTCTGCAACGTTTCTTCTTTCCGGGACGCGTGGACAATCTTTTTCCATAGAATTTCTCAAATGTCAAACCGTGGAATGTTCTCTAAAAATAACAAGTTTCTTCGGTTCTCAACATTGAATCGGGAGAATTGACGTAGCACCCGACAGTTGTTTTTTTAATTCGATAAAATTATATTGGCAAGACTTACCGATGCGATAAGAGGAAAAAACAATTTCGAACGTTTTCAAACACTGATCTAATAACTTTGATAGATTTTCACTTCGGTGTGGTCGCTGTTTTAACTTTGACATTTACGGTTGCAGGCCAGTGAACACTCGAAGATTGCGACCGTAAGTTTTATGATGTTACAGAACAGTATGAGAGGATGACATGAACGTCTCGGTGGACACTGGTTGCAGCTTTGCTTCTTGAACTGATATCACGGAAACCTCTTTTTCTTGTGTCATCATCTTTGACCTATTGCCATTGGCGTAGCTGGAAATAGACGCTCAAGAAATTCGCTAGAACTTTTCATATTTTTAAGTTCTCAAACTTTCTCATTCTTAAACTTCAACATTCCTATATCCCCGATTGCATAATTTTCAAGTCCCTAAATCTTTAATTCTGTAAATTCCAAATCCCCAAATTCCCAGTTCACAAATTTCCAAATCTCTAAACCCCGATTCTATAATTTCAAAATCCCTCAATTCCCAATTCACAAATTTCCGACCTGTCATTTGCAAATCCCTAAATCCCTAATTCACAAATTTCCAAATCGCTAAACCCCGATTCTATAATTTCCAAATCCCTATATCCCCGATTCTGCAATTTCGAAATCCCCATATCCCTGACTCTGTAATATTCAAATCCCTAAATTCCCAATTCACAAGATTCCAAATCTCCAAATTTCCGATCTGTCATTTGCAAATACCTAAATCCCCAATTCACAAATTTCCAAATCGCTAAACCCCGATTCTATAATTTCCAAATCTCTAAATCCCCAATTCACAAATTTGCGAATCCCTATATCCCCGATTCTGTAATCTCGAAACCCCCATATCCCTGACTCTAATATTCAAATCCCTAAATCGTCAATTCGCAAATGTCAAAATCGCTGAACCCCCAATTCGACTATTTCCAAATTCATAGATCCCAATTAATAAATTTTCAAATTCTTAAACACCCAAATGCTCAAATTTTTAAATTGTCAAATACCCCATTTTACAATTTTTCAACTAATAAGCTTTCAAAACTTACTAGATTATACCTAGTGCGGTTAACATTCTTGATAAAACTAGATGACGCGGTTGACTCTAGACTTTTGATGACGCTATGTTTCTTGTGCGCCATGACACGTTGAAGATTCAAATCTTCTTGTATCAGTGTGACTACGTGGTTCACTGTAATCCGACTATTTTTTTCTTATGAAATACTTCAATGTGGAATAAAATACCCTCTGTTAATTATTCTTTATTAAAAATATATTTAATTTCATATAGGAATAGTCAGTTCACAAAGTGTAATGCAAATAAATATGAAATATCCAAAAGTTTTTTGATTTTATTTCGTATTTTCGTGTACAAAATGTAAGTTCGTTTTCAGACTTTGACTTCGACTAGTTTAACAGGAGGAAACACAACGGCACGAGGTGGTAGGTTGCCTTCGCTGACCCACACAGCTCCATTCTCACCTTTCTGGATAGCAGTCAGCACGGCACGTCCAACATTTTCTACCCTAAAATAGAAAAAGTATACCAGTGAATATTACACTGTGAAATATCCAATTTTCCACAATTTCAAATTTATAAATTGCTAAATTTTTGCATTCGGCAGAAATTTGAAAAAATTATTCACGCTCGCGCGTTTCTATGGACTCTCAATTTATAAAACTTTGACATACCAAATTTCAAAATACCGATGTTCTACAATTCTCATATCCCTATATTTTTAAATCCCTAAATTGTCTAATCTCCGATATGTCTAGTTTCTAAATTAAAAAATTCTCGAATTCCTTTTTTCCTTTATATTCGCAAAATTCCCAAATTCCCAAATTCCCCTGTCACTAAATTTCAATCTACACAAATTCCAACATTCCTTAATTAAAATAACCCTAACTTTCGACATCCACAAATTCCAATATCCTTAAATCTCCATATCCCCTAATCTCAACATCCCAAAATTCCAAGTCCCCGAATTTCCAAACGAATAAATTCGTAAATCCATAAATCTGAAAACTCTCAAATCGAACATTTCCCAAATTCTTCAAATCCTGCAAGGGTCACAAGTTTCTAACTCAAATGATCCCGTTATATTTAAGGGTCGCGAGAATCTACAAATTCAACTAGATAAACGAAACTATATTTACTGTTGTCTAGGAAGATGATTGAAGCCTGCTTCAACATCCTCTGGTTTCACGAAATCGAATAGTTTGTTGTCGAGAGTTTGTACCAGAGCAGTCTCGGTGACGCCAGGACATATTACGAGCACTCGTACTCCGGTGTTTTTATAGTTTGCCTGAAAAACAGCAATATAATAAGATACTACCCTGTTATCCTACTCTATATCATTGAAATCTACAATACATCATATTATATTAAAAATCCGTTGAATAATTACTTGTAGACAACGACTGAATGCCATCACGTTATATTTGCTGGCACAATATACTGGTAATATAGGATACAGGTCCAAAGCAACGATCGATGCAAAATTCACTATAGTGCCACCCTTGCCGCCTTTGTGTTTGCCCATGTGATCTATAGCGAGCAACGATCCATGGGTCAGACCTCTCTAAACATTGAAATAGTAATTGATTAATGACAATCTCAACGATTTTTAATTAGCAAGCACGGATGTTACATTTACAGTCAGGAATTATATTATTTTACGATACTTTAATGTATATGTATATATAAAATATTGTAAACCCACGAACAAGATGTTATTTATTTAAATTTATCTTTGCAAAAGTGCAAAATTTGGTACATAAAAATATGGTTCTGATAGGTTTACTTTTAACATGATTCTAATAGTTTAGTATGGTTCTACGAAAGTTTAAAAAGCTATCGTACAACTGATATATTTAAACGAGCTATTCTAAATAACTGATAATGTAAATAAATGATGATACAGTCAATTAATAGAAATAGTAATATGCGATTAATAAAGATAAAGAAACAGAAAGTTTTTCTGTGCAAATATTGTACTTACGACATTCAAGTCCACGGTTTTCGCCCACTCCTTGTCATTCAACATCCCAGCATTGTTAATTACGATATCCAGTCCTTTTAATTGGTTACAAACTTTCTTGAACGTCTCTGCAAGGGCACCGAGTGAATAAATTTTTATAGCTCAATTAGAATCGATGAATTAATCTTTAGAATTCGATCTCATCATTCGCGATTAAATAAACGTTCTAAATCTCTATTTAATAGTAACTACTTAGATATATACTATAACTATGTAATATTCTAGTCATCTTCAACTTGCCTCCTAACACTTTAACGATCGTAATTTGAAAATAGCACTACCGCGATTAACACTAAACCTACCAGCGTATAATGCAACTTTTCAAATTACAAATGTAGTTGAAAAATGAATAAACGAACGATAAAACACGAATTAATGTTCACATTAATTCCTCATCTTGGTGAAAATCGACACGAATTTAAAAAAAGCCACCTCAACAAACCTTGTAACTTGAAACTAGAAACTCTTTAAATATTCATTTTGACAGTATTGGTAGGTTTAGTGTTGATCGTGAAAACAATGTGAAATTACCTTCGAATTGTTTCAAGTCTGTCACATCGCAGGGGAAGAAGAGTACTCTGCCTTTGCCGAATTGCTTCTCCAAATTAGCAACCGATGTTGCACCCGGAGAAGTGCTGAGATCAAGCATAGCGACAACCTAAACATAATTCGTCAAGTTCCAGATCACGGATAGTAAAATTTTCATCAAAAGAGGATAAATTTCGTGGGTACTCACTTTAGCTCCGGCCTCTAACAGTTTCTGGATGATGTCATAACCGATTCCCACCGAACCCCCGGTTATCAAAATATTCTTATTCTTAACATTGTCTGTCATTCTCTAAAAAGACATATGATTATATCGTCACAAAACGTTTCATACTTTCATCGAGATTTCTGCAGGTTTCCAAACGTTTTCAGAGAGTTTGGGCTTTCGAATGGTAGCGAAGATTCGTTGGTAGGGCAAATTTAGCAAAGGATTTGCGAATGACCAGAATTTAAA
This sequence comes from Coelioxys conoideus, assembly GCA_947623535.1. NCBI lineage: Eukaryota > Metazoa > Arthropoda > Insecta > Hymenoptera > Megachilidae > Coelioxys > Coelioxys conoideus. The sequence continues at coordinate 8,085,686 of OX392455.1, read as the reverse complement.
AATTTTGTTGGTACTTAGCTCTCAAAATTCCTATATTTTTAGATCGTTAAATAAGTAAATTTCTATATTCACCGATATTTATTGCCAACAACCCTGGTATACGCGGTCGCTCCTCCTGTCCCCACCGTAAACCGAACGAACTTGACGCCGATTGACGATTGTTCATGTTTTTCGGGTCAAATGGCGATCACGCGAACCAATAGATCCCGCCGCCGAAAATAGTGAGAGTCGATGAGTTCATCTTTTTTTACTGGCCAATTAATGCCAGTAAAAGTGGTGCTCCGAATGCTTGGGACAAACTCTCCACGCGATAATTGCAGGGTTACTGACAGTAAAAATTTGTAAATATAAAAAAAAATGGGTGTTCTGTCAACAACCCTGGAATTGGCGAGTGAGGAGATTGTATTGAAACATAAGATCTACACAATGCCTATCCCCATAGTGAACCATCCGAACTTGACACCGATTGACTATCGATTTCTTATATTTTTCGGATCAACCGGTGTGCATGATTGCGTGAACTATTAGATCCTGCCAAAAATACGCGAGAGTCGAGAGTTTATCTTTTTTTATTGGCTAATTAGTGTTGTCGCACTCAGAATGCCTGGAGTAACCTCTCCACCCGCCAATTCCAGGGTTGTTGGCAGTATATCCCTACGTTTCGATATCTCTAGATTTTCATACCACTAGTTTCATGTATATCTAGATCCTCATACCTTCTGTGCTTTGTATTTTTTATATATTTAGATTTCTATATTCCTAGATATTACAATTCCTGGATTTCTAGATTCCTAGACTGCTATACCCCTAGATTCCTGGCTTCATATGTTCATAAACCTCTAAATCACTGTACCCCTAGGTTTCTATGTACCGAGATTGCTGTATGCCTAATTACCAACCCGCGAGAATGCCTGTAGTCATGTACCTATTTATATATTTTCAGATCTTTGAATTCCTAGATCCCAAAATTTCTACATTTCTAGATACATACTAAGTCTGTAGGTATTTAGATACCTAGATACCTAGATACCCAGATACTTAGATACTTAGATACCTAAATACCTAGATACCCAGATACTTAGATACCTAGATACCTAGATACCTCTTTCCCTAGATATCTAGATACCTGAACTTCTAGATCTCTATTTCTACATTCCCAGATCCACAAATCACTGTATTTCAAAATCTCTATGTACATCTCCCGATCGCCAGATCAAAATCTTGGTAAAATTTAGCTTCATACGGTTAAAATCTTCGATATACGATATCACAACTACACGTTTCATCCCGATATTCAAATGAACAGGTTACAAATCTTTAATAAAAAAATCTTCACTCTAAGTCAGCACAATGTAACTTTCATATTTAAATTATTATTATCTCTTTGCTACTAAAAACCATCGGCTCCATTGTACGCCTCGAGCAATTTAACCAATTACGCGAAGCGGATCCGATTGATTATGTTCACGGTAAAAGATCGATGAAATATAAAATTTTGTTTAGTTTCACGCGATATGGTTTCGATGATCGAAAAAAGGGATTTCTCTCAAAAGCGCGAATAGAAATATCGAGCGAAGACGAAAAGAAAGTAACAGAACTATGTCGGAAGACTCACCGTTTATAGTTTTAACTAGTTTCACGATTTTTGTTAATCGAACGATGTGAACAGTATCGTGCACGTTCAATATATGAGCCAGCAGTTCGTTCACTGTTGTAATTAAACAGTGTCGTGTGTCTGTGTATATAAATACATATTTATCGGCGTCTCAGCATACAACAAGACAGATAGACAGTAAACGCTGATACGTTATCGGTTATTCTCCTTTTTTCGCATTATCAAAGAAAACAACTACAAAATTTTGTGGATGTCTCTGACAAAAGATTTTCGATACAAATTTTGCAATCGTCGATACCTTCTTATTACACTTTATACTTTTATTGCTGTTTTCACAGGGTAAAGCGACAATTATTTATATTTCTTGTACAATAGTTGGTGTTAGTTATTATACATAATAGTGGTTACAAAATATTGGGCATTGTAATGCATTAACAAATAAGCGAGTACGATAAGGTCTGCCATACAATTAGGTAATTATCGTTTAAAATTGTAACGATAAGATTATTATAGATTTATAATGAACACTTCTGTTACGAATCACAGGTATCGTTAGCATACGTATACGTTACATTGATAAATATTAAATTAATAATTAGTCGAGTAGTAGATTCGGTTAACGGAATGCGGTCTAGTTCGGTGACGTTTCTATAGGGACTTTTAGAGTGGTGTAACTAGGAACTTCAATTGCGTAGGCGGGTAAATTGTTCTCGATGACAAAAATTGCACCGTTCGTTCCATTTTCGATTAATTGGATGATAGCGCTCGCCACGTGTTCTGGACTGTTAACAAAAAATTAATATCATTAATGCAACCATGTTAGATAAAAATATTGTTACATAAACAAGCAATTAAACAGCAACCAAGAAAAGAAAAATAATGAATTTCTTTGGGGAATGTCTGAAAATTTACTTAGGTGTTATAAAATATTATTTTAAAATCTTACTCGTATTTGGCACAGATTTATTTTAAAATCTGTTTAGAATTTTGCAAAGATTTATTTTAAAATTTTCTTAGAATTTGATAAAGATTTCTTTCAAAATCCGTTTAGAATTTGTTTAAAGACTCGCTAAAAAATTTGCACATAAATTTCGCTATTATCATGAATCTATAATTTTGCAGAATTTTATGAAAAAGGTGTCACTAATCTAAATTAAGTTTCATAAATTGCGAGCTCCAAGAAAATTCTCGCACTTGCGGGAATAACCTGAATAAATTCGTCTTCGTATAAAATTAATCTCCAGACTTTCAAAACGAAAGACGCAATCACATTTTAGAAACCGATAAGTTATCCGACATTTCAGTTAACCTTATTCACAAATAATGCTTCGAAATGTGAAACGGTAAACAACATTCTAATTGCATTTGCGTTTCAAGCTGCGCACACACAACGAGGGCGCATATATTTATTGCAGGATTTATCTATTTTCCACGAACAGAGCATATTTCGACGATCTTGCACTTACTATGAACGTTCGATCAACATTTAGAGGGGATCTTCGGCAAAAGTCGAATACGATAACGACAAGATTTTACACTTACGGTTGTTTTTGCATATTAGTCATTGCGTTAGCCGCAGTTTCTTCGTCGAGAAGATCCATTGCATGCTCTTTCGTTGACATGAATCTCGCAGCCATTGCCGTCGTTGTGAGTCCAGGACATATCGTCATCATGCGAATGCCGGTTTTCTCGTAATAATGCTGTCGATAAAACAATCCATTATAGCATAGAAATTACGGAAATATAAGAAATGAAAATGAAACAATCGATAAAAATAATGATATTAAAATTAAGGATGTGTCTATTTATACACACAGTATGTATACAAGTTAGCAAGTTTAGTTACTTAAGATATGTTATGTGAATCGTTTATTGTGCCATTTTATAATAATTTTATACTGTTTATTTATACTCTATGTATAAATATTTTTATCCTAAAAATAAACGATGAACTATTTCGATTCTGCTTTTGCAAGTTATTCGAACACAAGAATTTTAATGACTTTGTTATGACAATCGAGGATATCAAATGCATTTTTTTTACGGAACAAATTGTTCCTTTCTGGTATTATCTTAACACATTCCTTCGACTGTAATAATTAGATGCTAATGAACATGTGACTCGGTATATTTAAGCAACCATATGTATCGGATGAGTACATAATCTGTGACCTTAGGCAGTACGTATTTTTCCACTAATTCGATTTTTTTATTTTACCTTCAACGATTGAGTGAATCCAACGATCGCGTACTGGGTGCCACCATAAATGGGGGCTATGGGGATGCCCTCGAGACCAGCCACTGACGACATATTCACTATGGTTCCGCCATTGCCGCCTTTATATTTGCCCATAGTGTGCAGACCCAGAATCGTGCCGTGAACGACGCCTTTCTAACGGAACAGAATAACTTGCTCATAAAAAAAATCGCGATCAATTTTGATTTTGAAATAAAACAGCGGCATAAGATTCGTTATGGTTGGATCAGAAATCAATTTTCTTCGTATAATTGTTGTTTACTAACCACGGGCAAAAGTGAATTGCGTAATGTTTCTGGCAGAACATAAATATTGAACTGCTTACGTAATTAACGTCGACCATAATCTCCCAGTCAGCATCGTCCATAATTCCAGCAATGTTTATGACAATATCCAACTGCTCGTAAGTGTCGATAACTTTCTTGAACGATTCTGTACAACAGTTGAAGCTGATTAGTATTCACTTTTATCTGAGATCGCGTTTCGTTCGTTACGTTCGACAGCGATAATGATTAAATATAGAGCGACGATGACTTTACCCGATTTTTGTCATATATTTTAAATAGTACATTACGATAATTTCGGCCAAGGGGATTTTTTAGGAAAGTTTGACCCCTTATCGCCACTGTAGATTCTTGCTCTACTGCAGCAATTACAATCATACGGTATTACATAATGCTAATATATAGATAACGCTGAGAAATTACTTTGCAAATTAATAAACTCGTTAATGAAAATATAACTCTCGAATTATCATTCAATTTGATCATTAATGGAAACTCATATTATCGTGTGATTTTTTTATTGATGTGATTATCATTTAATTTGTCAGCTAATGAAAATTGATATTGTCATACAACTTATGGATTAATAAAAACAGAAATTGTCATACAACTAGTCAATTAAGAAAAACTGATATTTTTGTACAACATGACACTTAACAAAAATAGAAATGGTTATCCAACTAGTCAAATAATAAAAACTGATATCGCCATACTACTTGTCTGTCAACAGAAACAGAAATTGTCATACAACATGTTCACTATTAAAAACTGAAATCATCATACAACTTGTTTTAGTGAAGTACTTGCTATGATTGAAATGAGTGTTCAGTAGTGAACAATGAAATTGTGAATACCACGATAGAGTTTGTTTATTGATAATAGCTGTAATTACCTTCTAATTGTTCGCTCTTTGATACATCGCAAATCACGAAAATCGCACGGTCTTTTCCAAATTCGTTATTCAAGTCAGCAGCTGCGCTTTCGCCACCGGAATCTGCTAAATCTAGCAAAGCCACGGCCTAAAATTGAAAAAAGACCATCTCCTTGCACAATAATCAAATACTAACAGAAAATCGTGTAATCGTCCCCTGAAAATTTCCGACTAATATCGTAACAAATCCTCGAATCATTTCAATACTTGTTTAAGCTTCAACATCTCGAAACTTTCAAAATCGAACGCTAATAATTAAATTACAAATATCTCTGCGACCACGTGATAATCTAAAAAATGAACTTAATTTGTGAAAACTGTGATATTAAAAATTGTGGATGCAAAGATTACATGATTGAGTACTGCAGGGAGCTCTACTATCATAAGTGCATGATCCAGGGATCACAAAGAACGATGCAAAAGGCTACGCGTAATTATCCTTATTTCTGCAAGAACTTCAACTTTAACACATTCACACCTGCGTATACCATCAGTGGCTCACGACTAATTCAAAATAAAATCTAAAAAATGTGCCAGTGGGAATATGTTACGCATACAAATAAAATTGTCAATAAAAGTATGTATAATAAAACAATTACCTTAGCCCCATTTCTAAGGAGCTTCCTGGATGTACAGAACCCGATGCCGTTCGCTCCACCGGTGACCAAAGCGATTTTGCCTTCGATGCTCATGATCGATGAAGAGAAATCGGTTTCGCCGAAAAATCTGCGAACGAACCGATCGAAATCGACGCCGATTTGGTGACAATGTAATGAACGTTGCCTCGCGAACCACGGTTGCGAATATATTCCGAGATGAAGGCGCACCTCGCCGTGTGTCGCGGTGGACGATGAAATTCGAGAAATCGAGAATCAATCGTACGAGATTGAATGTCTCGCGGATATCGCGACGGGATAACGTGACCACGGGATCCGCTGGTAAACAGGATCGAATTTATGCCGAGACCCTGCGAAAAAATTCGGCACAAGGTGGCGAACGCGTCCACGATACGCCGTTTATTTCTGTCGATTTATTGAGTTACAGATGTGCGTTTCAGATCCTGATCGGCGTTCTTGGATGGAAAATCGAATGACGACCAGAAATCATGCGAGCGAGCGAGGCATGCAACGCGTATCGATTTCATAGGAACTGTCGAGGCAAATATGTGGGTAAACCTATCGAAAGAAATTATAGTTTGTCATCGAACAATGTGTGACGCCTCGCGTGGATCAATGGATTTGTCTAAATTCGACATTACCAGTTGGATCACACGAGGTATACAAAATTGGAGGATTTTGTTGTGTGGGGATTTGGGGACATAGCGATTTGTGGATGTAGCAATTTGGGGATGTAGGGGTCGGAGTTATAGTTATCTGGAATATAGGAATTTGGGGATATATGGATGTGGAGACATAGGAATTTGGGGTCGTAGAGATTTTGGGGATATAGGGATTTGGAATGCCAGGATTTGGAACGCAAGGATTTGGGGATGTAGGGATTTGGAAGGCAAGGCTTTGGGGATATAGCAATTAGTGGATGTAGCAATTTAGGGATATTGGGATCGGGGTTATAGTGATCTGGAATATAGGAATTTGGGGATATATGGATGTGGAGACATAGGAATTTGCGGACGTAGAAGTTTTGGGTGTAGGGATTTGGGAACGCAAGGATTTGGGGATACAGGGATTTGGAGTGCCAGGATTTGGGAATACAGGAATTTGGAACGCCAAGTTTGGGAATATAGGGATTTGGGGATGTAAAGATTCGCGAAAGTCGGGATTTGGGGATGTAGAGATTCGGAAATGTATTAATTCAGTGATGTAGGGATTTGGTGATATAGGAATATGAAGAAATTTGAAGATTTGGAAATTTAGAGATTTAAAGAGTAAGACAGATAGAAATTCGAGATTTTGGAAATTAGGTAATATTAAAAATCTGATAATTCGAAAGAGAATTCAGACTGTAATAGTGCGAAAATCTAAAAATTTGGAAATGTGACCTTTAACATCTGTTAAGTCTATAAATTAAAAAATGAGGAATGTGCAAATTTCAAATTACGTGTTCTTCTCCGAAAATCGAAAAATTCTTGCTACATTTGTTCTAAATAACAGAAGACTAGGCATCATTTCTTCTTCGATGTCGTTTCTGTATTACAAGTTTGATCTTTCGTCGATTTACTGGCGTTTGAAGTGTCGACGCAAGAAGATTTCAACTTTACAGGACAGTTCTGAAACTGCAATATAAAAACGTTTAACAATAATTATCGCGCAGTACTTGCTGTAAGAAATTAAAATATATTTTACTTGTATGCCGTAAAGTTTCGGATCGACTTTCTCGCCTTCCTTTGTGGGGAAATGAATTAATCTAGGGACCCTGTGGACACTAATCGCTGGTTCCACTAACCACGTACTTCCGTTTTGAGCCCAAGCTAATATGTAAGATATGGCCGGTCCTATTTGATGTTTCCTAAACGCAGATATTTTTATTTTAAATATCGTTTATCCCGTAATTGATTCATCTTACTCTTTGTAACTCAAGGATTAATATTTTTATAATTTTTTATGAAATCCAATAAAATCTCACTTACGCAGTTGGTATACACTGTGGTAGGTCGCATGTTTTTTTGTTTGGGATGGGTTCTGGATCAGGTGGCAACCCTATTTCGGGGAATAGTTTGTTCGTGGGGCAAAGTGCTACCAAACGAACACCAGTTTCTTCTACTTTGTTCTCTTTCTTCGAGTTATTAAAGAGATTACTGTTATTCGAATTCGCGTTGTTTAAAGTAACGTTTAAATATCGATTTCAGATACCGCGAAATCCATGGTCACTTCTATAACTGGTTCTTTCCTGCAATAGATGGGAAATGGATCTTGCGGCCAGCCAAGGAATCCAAAGATACTTGCACAATTTATTATTGTTCCACCAGAACCGCCGTGATTTTTCCCCAGAAGCTTCAGCCCGGCTCGAATAATTCTGGCTGTGTAATTGTTCTTAAATTTTCGTTCGAATTCAAATGTAAATATAATTCGTTCCTCTATTCTTAATCGCAGTTATTAATGTAATTCAGAATCAAGATTTCTCGGAATTTCATTAAAAATCTTCTTTTATGATTAATTTTAATTTCTGTCATTAAATACCTCATTCTCTTTTTTATCGGAGCATTTCGATGGAAATATCTCCTTGTCGAAATTATTGAAGAAAATATCGATCTTCGCCAGTTTATTGCACGCCTGTTGCAAACCAGCTAGGAAAACGTAAACATAAGCACTTTGGATGATACAAAAGTTTGAGAAGCGAAAAATTGATGGTTGTTATTAACCTTGGAACTGAGAGAGGTTTCTTATATCGCATTCAACGAACTCGGCTCGACCTTTACCATAAGAATTACATAATTTTTCTGCTGTCTCTAGACCTTGCTCGCGATCGTTATCCGCTATCATAATATTCTGTTCGATTATAAATTGCACTGTTTTTTCGTTCATTTTATTTGTATCTATTATTGCAAATTAATCATTCATCTTGTACGACGAGATCAAGCTAAATAAAAAATACTAACACGAGCTCCTTTACACAAAAGATAATCGGCTGCAGCGAAACCAAAACCTTCAGAACCTCCGATCACCAAGACATTTTTGCAACAAGGCTCACAAATAGGTTTTAATCCGTCGTCGCTGTAATTTTGTTAAAAACACGAAATACTATTTAAAAATTTCATTAAAAGCTTAAAAATATTGCATACAAAAAATTAAGCATGTCAGATATACTCATATTGGAAAAAATATACAGGATCTGAATCTTGTTATTTTCTACCCAAAATATTATTTTCTATCTTAAGTCCTTAACCATAGAAACTGTTTAATACACAATTTCAATCATATCAAACGATATCAATGTTGACCACTTAATTATTATTGATACTATATTTGAAGCATTTTCTACGTTTGCATTATTAATTAAGCTATTACACTCAAACGAAATACTTAATGTATCGCTAATTGCTACACTGAATACATTTCATTCGAAATTGATGTCTACAAGAAAGAAGACAATAATTAAAAAAAAATCGTTCATGAGTAAGTTTGTAAATATTTCGAGACACGATTTGTATACAAATACGAATCGAAGATATTGAAGATACATTTCAGTGTCTTCAAATTCTGAAGATACATCTTAGTATCTCCAAGTTCAAAAATATATTTCAAAATAAAAACGTGTTTTCTGTGATACAGCTTTCACCAATTCCTGGGTTTTATTATCTTCAACACCGGTTCACCCACTTTGTTTTTCTTCTTTCGCCGCGCCATGTTGGTCACGTGGAATCGACAGCGTTCGATTGTCCACGGATTCCTGCAAACGAAATCGCAATTCTTATACGAATTTTGCATCCGCAATTCCCGTATGGACAATCAATAATTAAATCGTGTTTTCTGAGAGAAGATTTAATGCTATCGCGATCATTTGTGCGAGAAGGTATCGCGTTCGAGCGGCTTACCTTGAATTTTTGCTAACAATGTCGATGAGGCACGAGGTTACGCGTCGTGACAGCATCCTGGAAGCTAGAATTCTTTCTCCAATTGTACAATATATCTCGTTTCAAGGCGAACATAATCAACTTGTAGATTTGTATACAAAGAATTTTGAAGATTCGACCGAGAGTTTGATTTTATATCAATTTTATTGTTACATCCATTGAAATTGCGTGTCGTCTTTTATTTCTTTCTGATCGATTACCATAAGTTTTACCGTGCATGTGTTCAGGGAATGCGTTCGAGGATTGTATCAAATGTGTATCGGTATTTGTTTTTTTTTTTAGAAAAAGCTATGCACTTTATTGGCTAGGCTTGCAGCATACATTCCGAGCAAATCATAACAAAACCAACAATTTCCACTAGCTACCGACTGCATCGTCGATTAAGATTACGCAATGCTATATTCGAGTGCGATTGATCATCGATATTGAACGTCTTCCACCCTTTCGCTGCAAAAATACGAATTCGATGCTTCAAAATAATTTTTACAGTTTTGTTTCGTATTTTTAATCGATTCGTTTAGGTTAGGGGATGAATACACAGTTCACTCTTGCTATATTGCCGTAGTTATGTAGAATATTATTTTTTACCCTTTCGTCGTTGTAGGGCGTAGGGATTTATCAGAACAGTGAATTAGTTGTTTGGTGGCAATATAAGAAGAGTTTATTGCAGTAATCGATTTTTAAACGATTTCGAGTACCATATGAAAATAAATATAATCACTTTCTTCGTACGAAATAAGTTACTCTTACTTTATATAAAATAAGTTGCTCTTACTTTATATAAAGTAAGCTTACGAATATAGTTAGAGGAAGTTAACAAACTGAGTTATGCAACTCAGAAACATAAATTATTGTTAGCTATAAACTAAATAGCATAAAATGTATAGCTGCCAAATATTTTTGAAAGTAATATAACGCAAGTGAAAATTACACAGTTATTCTATAAAAACTGCGGGCATTTTCAAAAAAAATATTGCAAAGTTCAGAACTAATAAAAATACCCACTATTTTCTACCCCAAGAAACGAAGAGTAATTTTCTAGCAACTCAGTGATTAATTAATTTTCATGATTATAATTACAACGAGAGGATAAAGGGTGTTCGATCGAAGATTGGACGATTAAAATGCATAATAATTGTGACTTGTGCATCGAAGACACCGAGTTTAGGCCTCGACTTCGCCTGTCAAATATATAAATACGTTTATTTGTTTCATTCGATTGATGGTCGCTCATTGTCAAACATTCGTATCAAAATTACGAGTACACTATTCTTGTCGTGAACCGTGAACTGCAATAAACGTTAATCGTTCGTTACACTATAAGAAATAGCGTATCATTTTTTCGCGATCGAGTCGAAACGAAACAACAAAACACCGACGATCGTGTCGGTATTTCTCGAATAACGAAAATCAATTTCCATTTTTCGAAAAAAAAAAAAAAAAACGTTGGCGAAATAACGTGATATATAAAACACGTTTCGCAATTGGAGAAATTTTACCTCGCGCACGAAAGATGACTTAGAAATACGATCTTAAAAGTTAAGACTTTGGACTTTACGACGAGTTTTGTGTTTACGAACGCGCGTTACAATCAAACACGAATCCGTATAAAATCTTAAAAATATTTGGACTCAGCCCCGACGGAGGCGATTACGATTTTAGTAAATCATACATGTATTGCGCTCGAGAATAAAACAGATAGCAATTATCTCGCTTTGGCCATTACGTTTCAAAATACACGCGAAAGTGACATTTCAGTTTTAGTTACATCGATGTCGGCTGTCGACAATTTGTTATACAATTTTTTTACGCGTATATAATAGAGATACAAAGACGACGATCTAATTTTCTTTCAATCGCTTCTTTCTTCGTTAGGTTTTCTTACGTGGTTTTAATCCTGGAATCGAAACGACCCAGATAGAACTCGTAAAGAGGGTTTCGACGCCCAACTTTTTCATTTCGGATTATTTATTTTAGCGAATTTAATTCGAGTTACGCAAGTTCTCATAATAGTACTCGAGGAAGTGGTATTAAATTTTTGTAATAGTATAAAATTTGGTACAAAACGAGAACGAGGAAGATTCTAAACTACGGTGCACTTGTTTCGTTAAGGTACATCTTGAACGATGCCTTCAGAAGAAAGCAGAAGACGAAAGAAATATCTTTCACGAAATAGAAAAGCATCAAATTCGACGATTAAAATTTTGTCCGATCTTTTTTCACGATTGGACAAACTCATACGTTGTTGTCTGAGTGTACAGTTATCAGTTTTAAACACTTATTACATACTTATTGCAGTGAAGTGACCACTAAAGTTGATCGATGAACGTTCGAAGCGATCGCAATTGCTTGATTGATGTGTTGTTTAAAAAGTTCGGGAATTGTTGTTTCGAAGGCTATAAAAAAGGTGTCAGAGATCCACCGATGCACCTTCTTAAGGACTATCTAAGCAAGGCTCTTTGATTTCATACATAATCAAAGACAACCTTATTAATCTGCCGTGAGAATTACGTAGCACAGTGCAGTCTCGCTATATGGCCTCGGAAGCAAGTTTTACTTTCTTAGTGGTACTGATTAAAAGAGGCATAAAGATTTTGAAACTTTAAGTGTATATTCGAAATTTTAGATTTTCGGATGTTGTCGTTTAGAAATTTGAAAACTTGGGAAACTGGAAATTGGGAATTTGGGACAATAGAAAATTGGGGAAATTGAGAATTCGGATCTTTGCGACCTTGGAAATTTGGGAACTTGAGAACTTGGGGACTTGGAATTGAAAATTTGGAAATTTGAAAGTTGTCAGATTTGGAAATTCGGAAACTCGGGAACTTAGAAACCCGTAAACTTGGAAATTTGGAAATTTTCAGATTCGGTAATTCGGAAATTCGGAAATTTGGAAATCTGGAAATTTGGAAGTCTGGAAATTTTGTTACTTGCAAATTTGGAAACTTGGGAAGTCGGAAATTTGGAACCTTAGAAATTTGGAAACTTGGGAATGTGGAAATACGAAATTTTGGTAACTTGGAAATTTGAAAAGTTGGAAAATTGAAAATTTGTAAGCTTAGAAATTTCAAACCTTGAAAATTTGGAAACTTAGAAATTTGGAAATATGGAATTTTGGAAACTTGGAGATTTGAGAACATTGAAATGTAGAAACTTGAAAAGTTGCAAATTTAGAAATTTAGAGATTTAAAAGTCCGGAGGTACTTAAAATTCAAACATGTAAGAATTTAGAAACTTATAAGGCCTTTTGTACCATTTCTTTCATTCCAGTGCCATATAGCCAGTATGCGCTGTATTAAACATAAGGGAGTGTCGAGGAAATATGTTACAAAGTGCGTAGTTGCATAGGAAAAAGTACGGCAGTCATTGAAAGTTACAAATTTTTTTCACACGCTGTTCGCCTTAATTTCTGAACACAATCTTCGATTCTCGTCGAGAAATCATTCAATTCGCAATTAACATTACAGCGTGGAAGATCACAAGAAATTCTTTTTCCTTCAAAATTAGCCGTCGAGAATCCAAAGTTACAGTTAAATGATTCAACCACCGTTTATAGGGCAGTTCACGAAAGATTGATTTCTCTGTGAAAATCGGTCCCTGAAAATTTCGAGCTCCGATCGATCGTTTTACAATTGAATTTTCCGCATTCGCGTAACTCGGATTCTTGATTCTTGGATCCCGATCTCTCGAGATCGGTCGATGCAATCAAATCTGTCGCAAGAACGTTGCAACTGGCTCTGTAAAATTAACTCGTAGAAAATTATTCGAATCAGAGTACGAAATTGTCTCTGGTCTTTGGCGATGAAACGTGTCGATGAATCCTTTTTAATTAATCAACGCGTTCTCGTTTTCCGCGCGTATTCTGACACGGTCTCCGTTGAGCAATCGATCCATCGATCCTCGGGAACTCCTCAGCGATCCGTAGGGCTCCTCAGCAATTTTCGACTATAATTTCGGTACATTCGCGATTATGGTACGGCACAGTTTACTTGTATTCAAGCGAGGAAGGATCCACGTGATTCGTGGCGATGCTAGGATCTCTTAATTCTCCGGGAATGTGATTTCGCGCGGTGGCTGATCCTTTTCGACCAACCACACGCTGCCACTTTTGCCTGTGTTCAGAAGGTGGATCAACGCTTTTGCCACGTGCTCCGCTCTGCAAAACATATCATTCTTTCATGTGGAGAACATCGACAGAAATCGATTCGTTTTTGAACTTGAATACAACTTCGGTACTTATATTTTGAACAGATTGTATCTCTTAACACTTTGACTGCCATGTCACCCATATATGAATGACCCACAAAATTACTACAAACATTTATCAGTCACATTATTAAAAATATGTTCACTTGTCTAATTGAAAATAGTCGCATTTGTTACATCAAACTATGGAAAATAAATATAAGAGAGTATTGTGAAAATATTTGGTAAGGTTTGTTGAAAATGAAAATACTACCTAATGCAATTTTCGATTACTTCCGTGTGGCAGGCAACGTGTTAAATTGAACTCGAGATAGAAGCTTACGTGATTTCGAGTCATATCTATACCGATTATGACAAAGTTCTGAAATCATGCCTCTGTTATTTCATTCATTCTACCTTTAATAACAGTGTAAGTATTTTAGTTGTTCAGATGTAGCGAGCCACCCTGTATATGCTACAGAAATTTCGAAATAACTATAAAAAACTCAAAACGTTCTCGTAGTAAATGACACCTTTAAGTAATTCACGAAGAATATCATTTTACATATGCGAATATTTTTGTAGTTTCTAAATTTTAAACATTAAATGTTTCACGAATGCGAGCTTTCAAACTGTCATCGGGAGTTTGCAGTTCGTTAAAATTTCTGTTTACAATAATTTGTCTTTTGTAATCTGTAATTTGTACACGTTATCATCTATGTTATTTACCTCTGTGGAACTGAACTGGCTACGTCGCTACGCCAGGCGTCTTCGTATCTAGCCCAGAGCAACTGTTTGGTTACGTTCCCCAGTAATTTGCTATCTGTCGCACTCGGGCACAATGCCATTACCTTCACGCCGGTTAAATCCACGTGGTATTGATGCTACAGCAAACAATAACAATATCAGATAATTCGAAACGGTTATCGCGTCCCATTTTACGATCGTCGACAATGAAAGTATTATTTACGCGAACGTAATCTGTAATTTGACGTCTGTCAAATTATCTATGCGATTCATTTTAGAGAAATGCATTCGATGAATGAAACTGGGTTTGAACAAATAGATACATATTTTTCATTGTAAATGCGATATAATTAAGAATTTTCTGTTCTCTTTTAAGATGTTTTCATTGACAGCGAGTTTGCATTATGACAGACCCATTTGCATTATTATAAAGGCATTTCTTTAGACATTATATAATTTTTAGTATTTTATATCCTTTGAAACATTTTTGTGGGATCAACAAAATTTGATAAGAACACCCTATTTTTCACTTTTCTGCACGATGGAAGTGGATGAATCTACTTTGAGTTTTACTTAAAAATTTAAAACGGTATATTTCTCTTACCCCAAACGCTCTGGTGAAGTTAACAATCGCCGCCTTAGTGGCGGAATAAATTGGTACACTAGCATAAGGGTTGATGCTGACGTTGCTTCCAATATTAACCACGATTCCGCCCTGACCACCCTTGTCCGTCCCCATAAATCGCTGGGCAAGCAGAGTTCCACGGATCACCCCGTTCTGTAACAACAACTTCACTGTGAACGCGAAACAAAGTGGAAAATTCGTCGAAGCACAGAAATAAAGCACTCGTATCAGCTGCGATATGGAAGAATTCGAAAATAATTACTCACGACGTTAATGTCGACTTCCAGCTCCCAGAATCGATCGTTCATTATCCCAGCATTATTGATTACGATATCGATGTGACCGAACGTCGCGATCGTCGTTTGAAATGATTCTGTGAAACGGAGACAACGGACGAAGTTACGATTTGCGTTCGATCATTAATCGTTGTTTCGTATAGTGTTACCTTCGAATTGCGAGTAGTCCGTGACGTCACATTGGCAAAAGATTACCCGATCCTTTCCGTATTGCGACGACAAACTTTCAACCAGTTTTTCGCCTTCTTCTGCACTTATATCGCATATGGATACCTGCGGACAGAGGCGTGAAATGATTATGATTTTCGTTGGAATACGATAACTGTACGATATTGACATTAAGTAATAGTGAATGTAATGCAAAAATTTATTGTAATATTTATGAGCGAATGTAAGGCTGAAATTTATGGACGCATTTTATTAATTATTTCAAGGTATTTTGATATTTTATAGAGAAGTTAATACAGCTTAGTTTATCTGCTAATTACTTGTTTTCGACAATTTAAGGTTATCTTACATTTGATAACGTTTGCGAATTTAATAATTTAAACTCAGCAACTTTGGACAGTTTAAGTATTTTAAAAAACTTGATATTTCAGATTTTATTTAGATCAGAATTACTGATATCAATATTTTAACATTTCAAATTTACAGTTAGCAATTTTAGAAAAAAAATTATTTCATGTTTAATAACTTCATAAAGCCGAACATTTTACATTTCCAATTTACGTAAAACCGATTATTTTACATAGAATTTTATAGAACAAAATATTACAGATTAAATAATATGAAAAAAACCGTGTTCAGTGATCCAGCTGCAAGTAACGCGAAATCGTTCGGTCGAAGCTAAAATTCATTTGGAAACGATAATAAGTGACTATATATCGAAGAAACAATTACTCTCGTCAACGTGCAATTATTATTTCCGAGAAGTCGGTCAGAAATGGCGATAAAGCGTATTCTTCGATGGGGAGAGATCTAAATATAAGCCAGTTATTTCCATGCACGAGGCGTTGGAACATTCATGGAGCGATATACTAAGTCAAGGTTATATCCTTAAGGAGCTTTTACGAAAAACGAGTATGATCTTTAGCGGTTGTAATTAGCTTTCTCTATTAATACCATCTTTTTAAACGGGGTTTAGCATGAGTTGCACTCGTATTAACGCCACTTTGCTCGACGATAATTGCACCGTCAAGAACTCATCGAGTCGACAAATTGCTTCGTTTGGATTTCGAAACGAAAGACAGACAATTACGCTTACCTTACCACCTTCTGTTAACAATTCTATGGCACACGATTTGCCGATGCCGGAAGCGGCGCCCGTCACCAGGGCAACTCGCCTTTTTACGTCCATCTTTGTTAGACCCTTATCAACTTCTCGTCTGCAAATGAAAAAAAAATGTATCTGAACATTTTCTTCGGGTTCTAAATATTGTAATGGAACGTGTAATAAATTTTTTTTCGTAGTACCTATGGCACTATAATAATTAAAGTCTCAGAAAATCGACTGCCAACAACTTTGACTATAACGATTCAATCGATACTCCAATAATAATTCGTGTTTATTCGCTTATTTTATTTCTTACTTTTCGATAAGCGTGGATTCATAACTTGTTTACAACGTTATTTCAGTATCATTATTAAATTGTAAAATAGTATACCAATGGAGCTTGAATTATAGCTATTGTATATTCAAACAAGTAGTGCTCTGATAAATAAATTAAATAGTATAATACGATAGAATAATATTTACGAACATTTCTATCTAATTCAGTAATATTCAATGTTTATGAATGTTTCTATTCATTCGTGCATATGCTGTTTTCAATTCAGTGGTACACTCACAAAATAGTTATTTAATAAAAAAACTTGAGCTATCGACAAGAAAATGTAAATATAAATTATTTTCGTAAACCTGTACGATTATTGCCTCTGCCATAAGCAAACTGCAAAAATTCTGAGCAAATTTCAAACTCTGTTTTCTCAAAAACCAATTTGCATACGCAAAAGTATCACAAAAACGTCATAAGATTTCTTTCTTTCGAATCAATTCATCATCAAACCGAGAACAATCCGTACTCGGCTGAAATTCAACACAAGGAAAATTGTATTTACATATTTACAATTTATTTTCTCGATGCACTGGGAGCACTCGACGAGGAACGCACGGAAATGTCAGCGAAAATTCGACGAAATGACCCGCCGGAACTCAAAATGGATGAAACGGTCCGATTTCGTTTCGGTAGGCGAAAGTTTAAACGACTTCCGGTCTGGTGGGACGTGTGATCACTCGTGTGGGCAAAATCGAATTTCACCGTCTCGTTATAAGCATTTCGTAGTTGACTTGCCGGCGTCGAAGGGGATGCACGTCCGGGAATAAAAGCGACGATGCTCGACGCGACGCCGTGACTCACTGAATCCGCTTCGAAAACGTCGTTTTACCGCACGCTTTGACCCCAGACCACCGTCACACCGTGTCTGCCAGGTTGTCTTTCACCAGGAACTCGTCGGGAACGCGATTTCCTATCGCTCGTTTTAGAGACGAACCGAACTTTTCACGACGTTTAGAATTTGTCGCGCGTCGCATCCTTTCAACGAGAACCATCTTTCAGCGTTCTTTTATGTACGAGATTTTAACTGGTAGATTTCCTTATCTCGGGTTTTTGCACTTTCGAGTCACAGGAATTATTAAACATACCTCTGTGTAAATATTTGAGAATATTTACTGGTATAAAAGATAGTTGTGGAAGTCGTTAAAAAGATATTTGTAGAGTTACATTTCATCCCCTATTTATTTGTTCGTGGTTTAACAGTAGATTTGTTATCGTGTGTCTTCTGTCTAGCACAATTGTTTTAATTTCACGAGCTCGTCGTTATGTTCTACTTTAGTTACACAAATATGTAAGAATTGTACGTTTGCGTGTAGTGTTTGTGAAAATTAAGCGAAAGCTTCAAACCTTTAAAAATTCACAAATAATATTTTATACTTCCCGAATTTATATTCTTTCTAAAAGTTTACGAACTTTTGTATATTGACGGTCTAGTTTTATATCTGGAGTGATTTAGTTAATAGTTTTTCGCGATAAGAATTTCGATGAGTGTTTTACAAATACTATCTCTCCAACTGATAAGAACAATAGATTTGACACGATTTAGAAAATGATTTTATAGATAAGCCCTGATTCGTGCAAATTAATTTTATACACGATTTCTCGATTTAAAGCTGATACTTTATAACTTCTTGCATACCGAACATAAAATTATCAGTCATAAAATACAATGATCTTGCATTTTCCTGTGAATCATTGATTTTATCTTCTGATGGTAATTTGCATAATGGAAACGTGTTCTGTTAATTACAGTATTAATTAAATGAGGTCTTTTTATGACCATGAAGCACGGCAGTTTATCAATGTTTCAAACGGTCTGCACGACCCACTTAAATTTTTAATTTAAAAAATTGTTTAACTTTCATTTATAATACACGTATCTGAGATTATTATACCTTCAGTCCTAGAATTTATTTATATGTACCTTATAGATGTACATTTCTTAAAATTTATTTATATGTATTTCATATGTGTAAATTTTTTATAATTTATTTATATGTATTTCATATGTGTAAATTTTTTACAATTTATTTATACCCATATATATTATACATGTAATTTTTTTTGGCTGTTTCCCTTTTCAGTTTATTTATAAATAAAATTCCATGCACTTTATGCATGTCAATATTTGGCCATTTCTTCGTATATATTTTGCATACGTAAATTTTTAACAAATTCCATGTATTTTATATATGTATGTTTTTTTCAATTTATATGCACACGTTTCGTATATGTATTTTTAATATTTGTACACATATATTTTATATATGTAAGTTCTTTACAATTTACATCTATAAAATTCATATAAAAATCTTCTCTTAATGTCAGTAAACACATGGCATTAATTCAAAGATCCTAACATCAGTATAGGATTGGAAAGATTAGAAAAAAAGCTAAATTCCAATGAAAACATTCAACCCATCGCCATAGGAGCAACGAACGCCTAAGAGTTTCCAGGTATCCCACACGAAATATTGAAAGCGAATGAAAAGAGAGTGGAGGATATCGGAAGAATTTCGAGGGAGATCAGAAAGTTTTCGAGGGAGGACTCGGTGGATGTCCGCGACGTCTGAATCACCCTCTCGCGAGGAAAGAGTATCGCTTCGTTTAATATTGCAGCCAGCGTGACAGCGGCGTGTCTGGCAGCTGTAGATAAACCGACGAACACGTTTTGCTGGGCGAGCATCAAAAAGGGTCCGATCTGAAAAATTCACGACGCCTCGATCGCTCGATATGTGGCCGGTGAAGTAGCGAGCTACCGGCTGACACGCACCTTTCCTCCACTTTCACCTACGCTCCTCGAAAACACTCGACCGCCATTAAGCACCGGGTCCCCATCCCATCACGGGAAAGTCGAGCAGTCCTCTGAAAAAAATTCTCCAACGTGGAAAGCCACGTCTGCACACGAAGTCACAAAGAAGTCAGCCCACGGGCATCGAGTGCTTCCGAGAAAGTAAATCTGAATATTTCTTTCTGAATAACTCTTTCGATGGACATTCGAGACTCGTCATTCGACTGAGAAATATTTAGCGGAATGTATGTTGTAGACAAATTCTTGTGGACGTACGAACGAGTCGACAATTTATTCTCCTTAGAATTCTTTAAAAAAATTATCAACTTAGTACTCGTGAATCACCTACGAGTTATCTGGCTGTTCGCGTTTGGATATTTGTTTATCTGTTTGTTGCGAGACAATAGAGCGTTCATACTGAATTTAATGTTCCATCGAATTCCATATACATATATTAAAAGTGATCACCTATTGTTCCATACGTGTACTAAGAGTGATTATTTAACGTTCCATATATGTATTAAGAGTGATCACCTATTGTTCCACACATGTATTAATAGCGGTCACTTAATGTTCCATATATTATATGTGTTAAAAGCGATTAGTTATGACTGAAACTTATGATTTATTTATATTTCAGAATGATTGGTATTTGGCACCAATGCGGTTTTAAGGTAGGTACATCTTCCTATAGATTTCGTGTGAGCAACATACACATATCGTACTTAAAAATTGCCAGAAGTAATTTATATTATACGAAATGAAATGGCGTAGGATGGCAACATGTTATAAAAAGTTGATGTAAACAAAGAATGTTTATGAGTAAATAGCGTCGTACAATAACCTGTTGGTTAATCGATAAATCAATAAATTAATGTATTATTAACTTCGTACGTAAGAAGAATTTACTCTGATGCTATAATTGGAATTGACAAGTAGATTTTGTTTTTAATAAAGTGAATAGTAATAATGCGTCATTACAGAAAATTTGTTTAATTCTATAAGATTGACGATGCATTATATTGTTCATAATTATTTACAGAGATACTTGAATGAGACATGCCATCTTTGCATGTCTTTGTACACGTTCAACTAATTTTGTATACGCGCTACAAATAGTTTTCATGATTTTTCACACTTCAAAATAAAAAGTATGTTACTCAAAGTTTTTCAACTACGTCTGCATTTTTTTTCTAGTAAACTTGATAGTTTCACGAAGCTCGCCAATTTTCAAAATCTACAATCCCTTATTTAGTACTTTTTTCACTGGCCTTATATTTTTCAATCCGCGTCGCAAGATCACTAGAAATTTTCTCAATTAATTAGATTTCACAACTCCTTATCGATATCTGTCTCGTAATATGATAAATCAATCTATACATCGTAAGAAAAGCCATTCTTCTTTTCATTCACGCCTGTACTTCCAACTAGGATCACACAATCGTCACAAAGTACTTCAGTTAATTAGAATTCACAACCCTTACACAAATCTTTGTCACAGCCTCCTTAATCAGCATATACGTTCTCACAAAAATTGTCTTTCCAACCCCTCATTCGAGTCTTTCTCGCAACCTCCCCAGTCACCATACACATCCTTACAAAAATCATCTTTCCAACCCCCTCATTCAAGTCTTTTTACATAAAAACAATTTTCCGTCTCATCCACCCTCGCACTTCACATCGACATAACAGTCCCTTCACAATCGTCCTAAATGAATCAGAATTCACAACCCCTTATCCAAATATTTTTTCCAATCTCCCCAATCAATGTACATGTCTGCACAAAAATAGTCTTCCTCTACATTCATCCCTTTTAATCAGTTTAACATAAAATAAACTTTAATCAGTTTAACATAAGTTATCACGAAATGTTTTCAAATTTCCACACCATACAACCCTTCATTCGAATCTTGTTATACAGAAACAATTTTTCTTGACATTTACCCTTATATTTTCAATCAACATACGAAAATTCATCGATGAATGAAGATTCACAACCCCATTTTCGAATCTTACTCACCGTTTTCTAAATCAGTCATACGGCTTCGTAAAAATCATCTTCGTCCGTATTCATTTATTTCAATATACATTACCACCAACTTCTTCGTCTTGTCACATATCACAACCCCTTTGCGTATCAACACTGGTTTTACAATAAAGAATCGATCTCATTCACTCTTGTACTTTCATTCAAACTTCTTCAATCGAAATTGGCAACCCCTTATTCTAATTCACAGTATTCTTACTCGACCCAGCGCCTTCATAAAAATCCTCCACATTCATCCCTTCCGATTCCAGATACATTACAACCAACCACCTCGTCCATTTCACAGCCCCTTTGCAGATCATGCAACACTGGTTCTACGATCAAAAAATCTTCCTCATTCACTCCGAACCGTAGGCGTCACAGAATCACCGCAAACAACGATACTCGAAAATTCGTTCGACCCTTTGTTTCGAGCCGCGTCGACGATTCCCCTTTTTTTTCGACGAAACTAAAAAAAAAAAAAGAAACCAGCCCACACAGCACTTTCCCACGCGATCGTACCTTTCGTTATCCTTCGATTCAACGGTGAATCAGACTCCCCGCAACAGGCAGACCGCGTCGAAAGCGAAACGACGGGTCGAAAAGGGGTTGTTGGGGGGGTGGACGCGTTGTGGCCGCGTTGCAGGAGGGTGTGTTAACTGTCGTTGCCCGACAAGGTGTGGTTGACGGTCGCGAACGCACTGGCCTCGGTGTTCCGTCGCCTTTCACTGCTTCCCGGTGAACGCGTACACCCCACGGTGGCTCGTGATATTGATTGGCGTGGTTGCGTACCACGTGACTCGGTTTACCGGCGGGCTGGGTGTTGTGTGTCTGCGTGTGTTGCGCCCTCGCCCTCGCACCCCCCGACACCCGCCCCCGCAGCCCTTAACCTTCCGTCCGAGACCGTGGCTTTTCGTTTCGCGGCCCCGATAACCCATGGCCACGGATTTCGATCGGCTTAGGGTCCCTTCGACCCCGCCCTGTCGCACCTCCCGGATCCACGATTTTACTGTTGACTTCTTCATTAACTTTCAAATTTTCATTAACTTCCGCTCCACTACACATTGACATTTCCTAATTTTTGCTTTTGATATATATATATATATATATATATATGAAATATCATACATATTTATATAATGTTTTAATATTATTGGTAATATTTGTAACAGTGTCTTTAATTGTATTAGAAAATTATTCCTACTTGGTGTTTATTTTATGGCATTTCATTTTTTTTTTAGTTATTTAATATCAATGAATAATTTTAAAGAATGGTACTCAATTTTATTAGAGTATTTTTTAAACATTAGTAAATCCACAAATGGTAATTACGATTGCAAGTTGCGTATGTAGGTATAGAACATAGACGGCAAAATTAATCGATACTCGTTAGAATACCCTCTTATCATTCGCACTTTATCACGTTTTATCTCTATATATCTATTTTATCGTAGATAATGCAAGGTACTATCAAAACAGTCTGCAGTACAGTTTGCAACAAAATTTTTTCTAGGAATTATATTTATTATACTAATGAATATTTTATGTAGAGAAGATGGTGTAAAAATTAAAAAGGAAAGTTCGCAGTCCGACAAATTGGAAAATTGAAAAATATTGAAATTGAAGGGGGTCGAATGTTTATGAATTTGAGAAATTGTGAATTTGTGGACTTAAGGATTTTGAGAATTGGGGAATTATAAATTTAGAAACCAAAGGGTTTGGAAAATTGGTGTTTTGGAAATTTTGGTAGCTGAGTATTTAAAATATTTGGAAAATGAAGGGAGGAATTGGAAAATGAAAATTCGGGGATGCACAAATTTTGAAATTGGAAATATTGGGGATTTACGAATCCAAAAGATTGAATATTTGAACTTCAGAGAAACGGAGATTAAGTGATGTATTGCGAATTTAATAATATATGAATTATGAGATTTAGAAATTTGGAATTTTGGAGATACGAGATAGTGAAAATTTGCATCCCCATTCCGAAGGATGAGGATTTGAGAACTTAAAACTTCAAGAATTTAAAGACATTTTTCTCGAAGTATTAAATTTCGTCGAGACGAAGTAAAATCGAATAAATTACTTTCTGTTTCATCCCTCATATATTCATGGTTGCACTCGATCTCCATTCTAAAATCAACCGCACATTCCGCAAACCTAGTCCACAAGTTTGACCTCAAGGTCACGAATTCGAAACGTATCGAATTTCCAACCAAACAAAATTCGATTCACCTAAAAGAACCTATCGCGTCCCGACGCGTAATCGGTACGGGGAATGAGAAAGACGGTGTGTACCGAGCTTCATCTCATCGACCGGTTGAACAATCTCGATCGCGCTCTCGGCGGAAGCGTCAGTTGAAAGTCACGGTCTTCCTCTGTCATGGCCGCGAATCTCCGGTGTTCCGGAGCTCGCATCGATAAACATAGCGAATACGAGAACGCGTATCCGGCCAGCATCGAGGAGGAGGAGGAAGCTTTTTACGGGAGCCGGTGTTAAGGTCGTGGCACGTGGTCGGCCAGCGACGGAAGGATCGCGTGGGTCATCCACGGGGCGATGGACAGCCGCCGCAGGATGAAATTTAGGAAGCTTTTCCGTAGCCGAATGTCACGGGCCACCGTTTTCGCCACGAAGCTCAAACAATGCGTCAGGAAGCAGCCGACGAGAGTCCGGAAATGCATGTGCTTGCCGTCCAATTATACCCTCGTTGAATTCCCCGTGGTCTGGTCCGAGCTCAGGTTCGTGATCGCTGCTCGTTCAAACCCCCCCTACTTCTTTTCTCAAACCTACCATAGGATGTTTTAATCGTATGCCCCTAATCGTTCATCGTAGTCGTTCCATTATAATGTGCTCGAAATTTTACATACCGCTGCGAGTATTTAGGGATCCGAGTATCGAGCGAGTATTTAGAACACCTTACATCTTCCAAGATGTACATTTTCAATTTTATGTACACGAATGATGTTCCAACCAGAAAATTGTGTTCTAGAATTTAACAATTTTTTTATTGTACTAACACATTGATTTGGTAAACATTTTGTATTGAATGTGCTCCAGAATTGAGAACAATGTTAATAAGCATTAATATATGTTAATATGTGTTAATCTTTTAATCTGCGTTAATACATATTCCTCTGTCCATCCGTGTTTCTACAATTCTAAAAAAGACTATTGAGTTAGTAGATAAGAATTTAATAACAAGATTTATTGAGAGTCGAATCGAGGGACAAAAGAATATTTCGAACGTGCGCAGCTTCGATTTTAATTAAATAAATGGCTGCCCGCAAGCGAGTCTATTGTATCGGTTTCGACGAAAAGCTAACAACGAGAGTATTTCGGTATTGTATTCAACCATCGAGTGAATTCGTGTCGATATTCCAGGGCGAACCAACAATTGTGCGACGCTGGAGTGAGATGCGCCAGGAACCAAGTATTCCCGGTGCACCGTGCCATTTTGTCAGCCGTCAGTCCATATTTCAAGGCCCTTTTTACCAACAGCCTGAAAGGCGGCAAGGCAGAGACCACGGAGGTCGCTATAGACTCGGTTCCCGGTGAAATTTTCAGTTTGATCCTCGATTACGCTTACACCGGCACGTGTAACGTGAACGCCGACAACGTCGAGCAACTTTTACCGTTGGCCGATCAATTTGAGGTCCTCGGTGTCGTTCAGCTTTGCTGTCAGTTCCTGTTGCAGGAACTTCGACCGGAGAATTGCTTGGGTAAATTGTGAAATCAGTCGATAAATTGTTACGTAAATTATCGGGCAAGTTTCCAAATTGTTTCATCGAAAATTGTCTATCGCAAAACTTACACGAAGTTTAAAATGTTTAATTTAAGTTTGAAATTCGCCAAAAACCTCGACGAATAATTGTATTTATTTTTAACTAATTGAAACGTCTATTCATATTTATTTAATAATACTTTATTTAGCCATTCTTGTCACATAACCAAGTGGATTAATGAAATTGTTCATCATTGTAGTTTGATACGATTTGACATTTTTTTGGCACTACTCGTGTAAATTAAAAAACCTATATAAAAAAAGGCTATACAAAAAACTGGGCAAAATTGTTCAACCATTTTATAAAAAATAGTTAATACCAAAATCAATGTCAAAATCTAACAATTCGATGAATAAAGAATTCTCCTTATAAACCAAGATCAAATATCGATTTTTGCGTCATAAATGACCTAATCATCAACGAGTTAATATACTCGAACATCTTCGTGTAGAATACTGCTGCTCTTTATGCTATCGAAACGAGAGACGTTTTAACGAGAGTATTTAGATACGACGATAATTTCAAAAATTTTTGTATTACGTTCGCCGCAGGAATTTTTAAATTCGCGCGTCACTACTTCTGCCGCGACCTAGAAAAGAAAGGCCGGAAATACATTCGCCATCACTTTAAGCGGATACTGCAAGAGAGCCCGGAATTCAAAGAGCTGACGAGCAAAGAGCTCGAAGCGATTCTACGTGACGACGAGCTGAACGTTAAAAACGAGGAAATAGTTTTCGACGCCGTTAAAACCTGGGTAGAGTGTAACATCGAGGAGAGAAAGGCCTATTTACCGAGGCTCTTGAAATGTGTACGCTACGGTTTGATGAGCTACAATTTCTTCACGAACAATGTTCTCGCGTGGAAGATCATCGAGGAGGATGAAGTAAGTATTTGATCGATCCGCAAAAAATGAACGTTCGGAATTATGACAGAAAAAGGATAAACACGGGAAATTATATTCCAAAGACCATTACATATATTCATATATGTATCGGTAAAATACCATCAATTATAAAAAATTATAAATACTATCAATTATATAACTTATATACAATTATATAAATTATATGTACTACTAGTTATATAAATTATACATACTACTAATTACATAAATCAAGCAGTGTTCATACGCGTAAAATGATTCCTTTAACAATCTCGAAATATGCATCAAACCAATCAATTAAATATTCAACTCTCGTGGTGATAATCAATAAACTATTTGTTGCATCAAGATATTTATCGTTAACGATAGTTGCTTTCATTTTGTATTTCTATATGTTTAAGGTATGTCAGCAGGTGCTCATGTCTGCTAGTGCATATTTGAGCGAGCAAGAGGCAAAACATGGCGGTGGAGAGATCGATCCGAAGAATCCTTTAGCTAAACCGCGAATCCCTTACGAGATCTTGTTCGCGATCGGTGGCTGGAGTGCTGGATCCCCAACGAATTTCGTGGAAACTTATGATACTAGGTATAATAGCGACTTATCGTATTAGGTATAGTAGAGACCTTGGATATGTGGTATATTTTTGATGTTAGGTATAGTAGCAATTTATGATATGAGCTATAGTAGTGACCTACGGTATTAAGCATAGTTATCTGTGATATTACGTATGATACTCAACTATGATATTAGGTTCAGTAGTGACCTATGATATTAGGTACAGTAGCAACCTATTATATGAGGTATGGCAGTGACTTATGATCCTAGGTATAGCAATGATGTTTGTTATTAAGTATAGTAGTGATGTGTGATATTAGGTATAGTAGTCATCTATGATATTAAGTATAAGTGACCTATAATGTCAGGAAGCGACCTATCTACTATGCAGGTGTAGTAGCGACCTTTGATATTAGGTGCACTATCAACCTATAATATTAGGTATAATAGTAAGCTATTACATTAGGTATAGCAGTGATGTATGATATTATGCATAGTAGCAACATATGATATTAGGTCTAACAGCGACATATGGTACTAGGTCCATCTTATGTGCACATTACTTTACACATCCTCTATTTGAAGTCGTATATGTATATCTATATATACGTATGTCCTTTTTTTTCGATTACCGCGGTGTTGATTTAACAAGGCGAAAGTCGTGATCAGGCCTCGACTCACAGGGTCCTGTAATGTGAACTCTAGAGCTGACAGATGGTTTCTATCAGTGAACACGGATGCGACACCGAGGGCTTACCACGGCTTATGTGCCCTGAACAATCTCATCTACATGATCGGTGGCTTCGATGGTAACCAACATTTCAACACGGTCAGATGCTACGATCCAGTGACGAAAGAGTGGCGAGAGAGAGCATGCATGTATCACGCGAGATGTTACGTCAGCGTTTGCACTCATGGTGAGATGATATTCCCTGCAGGTTTTTTGGAAACGTCGTTACGTAGAAATAGATGATTAACGCGGTGAATATTCCGGTGAAAATTGACGTGGACATTGAGACTCTAGGTATGTTGCCGAGGAAGGGATTACGGGGGCCGTATAAAGCGAGGATTTGCAACGTCTTGACATATTATGCGTAGATTTGGCAATGAGTCGATTCACTGCGCAACGATTTGGGAACACGGTGAATTATTATGCACCGAATTACAACGCGTCGAATTACTATGCACCGAATTAGCAACGCGTGGAATTAACAACGCGCCGAATTTCAACTCGTCGAATTACTATGGGCCGAAATAGCAACGCGTGGGAATACTACACGTCGAATTACTACACACCGAATTAGCAACGCGTCGAATTAACAACGCGCCGAATTTCAATTCGTCGAATTACTATGTACCAAATTAGCTATATGAGGGACTACTACGCATCGAATTAGCAACGCGTCGAATTACTATGCACAGAATTAGCAACGCGTCGAATTAACAACGCGCCGAATTTCAACGCGTTAAATTACTATGGGCCGAAATAGCAACGCGAGGGAATACTACACGTCGAATTACTACGCACCGAATTAGCAACGCGTCGAATTAAGAACGAGCCGAATTTCAACTTGTCGAATTACTATGTACCAAATTAGCTGTATGAGGGACTACTACGCATCGAATTAGCAATGTGCTGAATTAACAATGCGCCAAATTACAACGCGTCGAATTAACAACGCGACGAACTTCAACGCGTCAATCTACTACGCGTTGAGGTAGCAACATGTCGAATACTACGTGCTGAATTAACAACGTGTCGAAATGCTACACGCCGAATTACAACGTGTCAAACTACTACACATCGAATTAGCAACGCATCATGTCACAACGCTTCGAATTACTACACACTGATTTACTACACGTCTTCTTCAGAACACCCCAATGTACCTCGAAGACAATAATCTCCATGTAATACACGATGATAAAACACTACTACGTATGAAAATCCAGGCGAAAACAAATCCGCGAATATAAATAGCGGCAATATATCGAGAGTCCCTGATATTAGAATTTTTATTCAAATTTAAATTCGAAAGTTTAATCGTACTGTTCTTGCATTTACAATTAGGTGGGAAGATTTACGCTCTTGGCGGATTCAATGGCCGCACAAGAATGAGCTCCGGGGAAAGATACGAACCTCAAAGGAATCAATGGGAAATGATACCACCGATGCATCGACAAAGATCAGATGCCAGCGCAGCTGCTTTGCAGGACAAGATTTATATCGTCGGGGGTTTCAATGGGCGAGAAGTGTTAAACACAGCCGAGGTATTCGACGTAGAAACGAACCAGTGGAGTTACATTCAGCCGATGCTCAATCCACGTTCCGGTGTCTCTTTGGTCGTCTTTCGAGACAGCCTCTATGCTCTCGGTGGCTTCGATGGTTTCAGCAGACTCAGTTCTGGTAATTTCTCCAATTAAAATTCGCATCTCAATTACTTAGTCTTTTGGATCACTAAGAACTTACATCTTTTATTCATATCTTATTGAATGCTCTTACTTGTTTCTTTAGAGTCGGAATAGTGATGGTCAATGTACAAGACTAAATGTTTCATGTTGTATGTACACTGTTCATTGTTCAATGTTCAACATAGAAAATTGAATATTCAATGTTCATTGTTCAATGTTCAAGATAGAGAATTGGATATTCAATGTTCAGTGTAGAAATTTTAATGTTCAATGTTCAATGTTCAGTGTTCAACGTAGAACGTTCAATGTTCAATGTTCAATGTTCAATGTTCAATGTTCAGTGTTCAACGTAGAACGTTCAATGTTCAGAGTTCAATGTTCAATGTTCAATGTTCAATGTTCAATGTTCATCGTTCAATGTTCATCGTTCAATGTTCATCGTTCAATGTTCATCGTTCAATGTTCATCGTTCAATGTTCATCGTTCAATGTTCATCGTTCAATGTTCATCGTTCAATGTTCATCGTTCAATGTTCATCGTTCAATATTCATCGTTCAATGTTCATCGTTCAATGTCACTGTCCTGTGCACTGATATTGTTCAAAGTTATACATCCGCAAAACACATGCTACCCGAAAAAATGTGCAATAGTATTTGTGAACACCATCCACGTGTTCAGATAGCTTTGTTTTGCGCCGCGTTAAAATTGAACATTCCTAAGGGCGTTAGTATGCATTCTCCCGATGCAAAGGGTGCTCGCGCAGTGTATAAACGTCGCTGACCAAAAGCGTTTGGGGTGCGTCGTGACGCCCCACTTCGCAGATATCCGACGCCACATAGAAATTAATGTCTCGCTACGATATCGATCCTCTGATCTCGTAGGGGAACGTTACAATCCGAATCATTCGGAGGATTGGCACGCGGTTCCGGAGATGTTCAGCCCTCGCAGCAATTTCGCCACGGTCATTCTGGATGACATGATTTTCGTCGTTGGCGGCTTCAATGGTAACACAGTCCCGAATATCTCTACGAATTTTTATGCACTCGATACATACATGTATGCGAACGTTAAGTCGAAAATGTGACGGCTGATTTATTCATAGAAGCTGCAGTAATTGTACGCTTCATTCAGGATTTGATATCTAGATCGGAATTAAAATCTGTCCATGAATTTTATTGTAATTTGTGTTTTCGTCGTGAATGATTATGATCTATATTTTCGTCTGAACAGATAAATGAACTTTCTTTTTGAATATTTTTTATATATGTTTTTGACTAGGTTTCTTTTTTGTTGATACGTTGATTGTTACAGTGAAATTTGTGATGTTTGATGTAGTTTCGTGTTTGATTTAAACTTAATTTAGTAGCAACATAGTTTGACCTGCCATTGTTCGACGTGATCACACATAGTAAATTATTGAGAACGCAGACAATTATTCGATTTTATTTTTTAATTCATAACTTGATATTATTGGTACGGTATTCAGATCATTAAAAAACATACATATTGTTTTATTGAAATATCTTTCTTTTAGATATTTCATGTAATAGAATCTGAATTAAATCTTCTGATCGAAATGTGATCTATGATGTATTGAATGTCGAATAAAATTTAATGATTACTGTATTTTGTTTCATTAATTTACAGGATGCACGACGATCGCGTTCGCAGAATGTTATGATCCAGATACCAACGAATGGTACGATGCATCGCCAATGAATTTGAACAGAAGTGCTCTGAGTGCATGCGTGATCGCTGGTCTTGCAAATGCGAGTGAATACTCTTATCAGAGCAAAGCTCGAGATCTGGGTCAAGGTAAGTATGCATCTAAAGAAATTATTTATAGGAAAACAAAAATTGCGAGAAAATTACATGATTCTGTTATTAATATCTCCAGCCATGATATTCTAATGCTGCTATAGAATATTTTTCACAAACGAAGTTTAGGAATTTCTCATTAATTGATTTTTTGATAAATGAAGTAAAAAAAAATAATGTCTCATTTACTCATTTTTAAAGAAAATTAAGTTTCGTAATTTCCTACTATTGATTTTCTAATAATTGATGTTCGGTGATTTCTCATTAACTGTTTTTTTCAACAAACGAAGTATAATAATTCCTAATTAATTAATCTTTTGACAAATGAACTCTAATAAACGTTTGCCCGTATTTCATTCTATGAAGGAGCAATGAAGTAGCGATTCATGCGCATTCAAATTGCCCAATTACAGTAACCACGTTTTAAAAGAAACCTTAAAAGAAATTTATGAAAAAGAAATATTTCTGTTAGAAGGACATTTAATGCACAAGTATTTCCATGACTCATTTAACGGAGAAACTACAATATATCTCTTGTTAGGTCAAGCATCGTCCGAGAATCAAGATAAAACGAACCAAGGGGGTGAAGGGGCTGTCGAGACGAATGCTACAATTTCCGCGGAGGAGGGTGAATCCGCGAACTTCGACGAACTCATCCAGGAAGAAATCTAAATGAGACTGGAAACGATGTCAGCAATTTTCTGAAATAGTTCGACAAGGAAATATTCGACGAGCGGAGCATATAATTTGAAGAAATACCAAAAAACAGGACGATGGACTTCGAGTACTCGAGATCTGCGTACCATCATTCTAAAAATATCGAATAAAATCGTACAAGGGGATGAGTCGTTTAATGCGATCTTAAATTACCCCGTTAATGTACCAACGGGACAATTTTCACCAACAGAGTGATTTAAGTCGATCTCATTGAACGGTTCACCGTTCAATAACAAAAATAAAAATTGAACAACGAATTAGAAAAATATTGAACTGAATGATGATGCGAGATATCGACGTATTCGTGACGACAAAAAGGGACTAAAAAGTACAAAGTTATAAGGTAAAATGAAAAGAAACGGAATTAAAAATAGACCAGGCGCCTAGGACAAAAATGAAGGGAATATGGTAGGTATGAAGAACTCTTCAAATTAACGTTTTACTTTTATAGCGTCTTTTATGAATTGATAAAAAATTATCGCGTGAGTTACGCGGGTTTTAACTGTGATTAAATTATTCCCTTTTTTTTCACGCCTTTTTAACGGAAAATCGCATCGTAATTTTGTAGGGGATATTATTTTTTTCCTGTTATTAGAACCGTTTTTATTTCCAGCCTTATCTTTTTTTTTTTTATACATCGCATTTCGCGAAATCTACGCGCGACGGAAAACGCTGTGCGAAACGTTTTCCAATTTTATCGATTCGCCTATTAGCTAATTTTTGAACTTAAATGAACGAAGTATATTTTATGCGTCTTAGAATAATTTTTCCCGCCGTTCGGAAAACTTTTTTTGCGAAAGAGGAAATTGGCACGGAGATACACCTGCATGGTTGTTGCGCAAGGTGCACGAGAATTTTTCAGTTCTCTTTTTTTTTTTTAATTAGACAATTCGAAATTCGCATTCGCTTTTTATAACGTTCATCTCGTCCCTGCATGTGTATCTCGACAGCGTACATTTTTCGATCAAGATCCTGACGTGCCTTGGTCTGTTATTTTAATCGAATAAAAATATACGAACTGTTTGTCTGTTGTTTTAATATTTCCTCACAAATTCGAGACAAAAAGGTATGCAGCAAAATAATCCTTGAAAAATTCTTCTCGCGATCGCAACTGTTTCATTAAAAGCAAATAATAGTGCAAATGTAATTTCTGCATATTCGTCATAATTAAAAATTAGCATAACGTGAACATTATTAATCGCGTCGCTGTTAATGCAAAATTAAATACTCGATCAAATAAAAATAAGGGAGGGATAAGATCAAGTGACAGACACGACCTGTAACGGTAATAACACTAGACACCTCTCTTTTTTATTAATCTATCTCATTTATGTATACGTAGATTTATTCGCTTTTCATATGCATCCATATACTATGTATAGTGTATACATTGTTGTTAATCGCTCATCGGCGTTGCTCTCGCAACTACAAACGTTCTCCATCGACGGTTTCCTTCATTTTTTCTCTCGTGTGTTTTTTTTCTTTTTTGTTTCACTGTTCGTTTCTTATGGTTAGTCGTCTCGTCGAGTCCTTTCCACCCCTTCGTGCCGGATCCGCGACAAACTCTTTTTGTATCGATCGACAGCCGGGGTGAAACGCGTATCCTCGCACTCGAGGCAACGCGTTTCCGCGCGGGAACGCGAAAATCGCGTTGTAAACACGCTGAACGCTCGCTACTTTCATAATCGTACCGAAGACACGACGACGTTCGAGATATATTACAAATACGCAAGTTAGAAAAGGGTGTACGCGCGAGTTTTTCGTAAATTCTTTTATTCATTCATCGAAACGCGAGTGTTTCAGAAGCGAAGACGATTTCACAGTTTACCAAAACATTGCGTCCAAAATACTCGAAAAGATCTATACTTTACGAAACCTGGAACACAATTTTACATAAAATATATACCTTCATATATAATTATAACGTAACTTCACAGTGATTTCACGTTGCGTCATAATTTCAATAATTATCAAAATTTGTAGACTTTCTTCGACTCATCTCCGAACGATGAATCATAATATTTGCACAAAAGGAAGCTACAAATTCAATTTTACATCGCAGAATAAATTGCTCGTTGCAATAATAAAAATTCGTCGTAATAAAAATCCCTTCTGAAAAGTAATTACATGCCTAATTATTCGTAATCCGCGTTTTAACAAGATGTCAATTTTTACACGAAATGCAAATGAAGTTTCAAGAACGAAGCAGATCACCGTAAACGATTAAATATGCATGTCATTAGCGGAATTTAATTTACTTCGGTAACTCGAATAAAACCAGTTTCTTAGCTTCTGATCCACTCGATTTATGCGGCGATTAAAATAACGACAGAGGGTGAGGCACAAAATCAATGGCAAGGATACGATCTTACAGCTGAACGAGAAAAGTTCCAAGGACTTTTGTGCTTCGTAGCTCACCGTGGGATGCTTATCGTGTGATTTGAAATTCTGGCGGACGAGAGCCGTACTCGTGTCGAAACACGCAGAGATTGTACGACTATCGTAAAATTTGAAGTGTAAGATGCACGGTTCCCGAATATGTGCGATTCTTTTTATATTGTAAAGGCGTACACGTACGAGTGCATAGGTTAAACGTTTACATTGGGCGCAGAGGGTTTACAGTTAACGATATTAACGAGATTCGCTGCAACTCGGCTGCCATTTTCTTTACAGGATACTCAAAGTTGAGGACACTGTTAACACACAGGAATAAATCATAGCAGATAAATGTTTTTTTTCAGGTTGGTGAATTTATGAATCTAGGAAATTTAAAAGTTTTAATTCTGTTAATTTTGTATTTATTAAATTTGAATATTTTAGAATGAGGTTCAAAAATGCTTAATTGAGTAACTTTCTGAATTTGAAAACGTCCTTATATTGGAATTAGAAAATGTTTTTAATATACAACTTTTCAAGTTGTTCAATCTTATTCAATTCTTGTACTTTCAAATTTCTGAGCATTGGCATCTCCAAATTTTCAAATTCTCTAGGTATCAAAGTTCAAAATCTGCGAACGCCATAAATTTGTAACATTTATCAAATATTCAAATACTCTAATTCACGAAGTTCCAAATACACCTTCAAATTTCTAAATATCCACATATTCAGGTTTCCAAATTTTCTAGTTTCAAAACCCCTGAAGCTTTAAATTTTCAAACATCAAAATGTTCCGATTTCCAGGTTCTCATAGTTATAAATCCCTAAACCCCAAATTACTGAATATCAAAGTCTTTCCATTCCCTACTTCTCATCATCTCAAATCCCTAAATCCCCGTGTCCTTAAATATCTCAATCTTCAACTTCTCTAGTTCCAACAACCCCATAATTCGAAATATACAAACCTTCAAATTCTCCCAAATTACCAAATTCCCAAGTAAACTAAAAATTTTCCAGAACCCTGCGCCTATCAGATTGCCCAACTCCAATATTCTCCAGCCGAAAGTTCCAAGTTCCAAGTCCACAAATCTTAAATTCTAGAATATCTAAACCCTCGAATGCTCAAATTCTTAAATTCGAAAACATAAAAATCCCCAGAAAGTGAAGAAAATACAAGAACAATAGTTGCGATAATATGTTCACGTGCCTCAAAGCCTTCATGCGACGCAAATAACGCGAAACGATTAGGATTACAAAATCGTACAGCGAATCTCATTCATTTCCGCCCTCTCTGTGTTCTCTCTCATTCCATCGGTGACATTCGCGACTAGCAATTGGCAGACGCGGCGTCACACGTCTTCGTTGCTTCGATTACGATTAGTGTATAACGTTTGTTTGTTTGTTTTTTACATAGATTGTTCTGAGCAATTGAGATCTAGTATTGGAGGGATTTCAAATACCTGAAATGTTAGTCACTTGCTTCGTCGTTCCTCATGATTCATTTGTCTTCATTCACCGTCACAATCACCGTTCGAACGCAGACGTCTTCTTGATGGCACTTCCTCTCTCCGTGTTCGTGTAGCCGTTTATCATTTTTTCTTTTTTTTAATCATTTATAATTTTTACTCTTGTTTTATTTAGAATACTCTCTCGCTCTCTCTCTCTCTCTCTCATTTTACGCGTCACATCCTCACTGCACGCACTCACACACTTATCTGAGAGTAACAATTGACATGCGTTTCGTAACTTTCCTAGCGTCCAGACAATGTACCGTTACACTGTCTTAATTTATTATACTTCGTTTCCTTCTTTTTACTTGTTTTTTTTTCTTTTTTAATTATTTCTCCGTTGATCTCTCTCTCTCTCTTTCGATCACGATTTTTTGCTCGACACCGGGCTGTAAAAAAAGAGAGCCACGATGCGTTCGTCGCTGTTCTCTCGAATGTTAAAAAATGCGGGAAACAAAGGCGAGTTTTACGTTTTGTTCTCCCTCCTCATTTTCACGGTGACGTTGAAACGAATTTTCTGAAGATAATGACGACGACGACGATGATGATCGACGTTCGAGAATCATTCCGTGTATCCTCGCGCGTTTATGTCTCGTGTTCCATCAATTTTTCATTTTCCCTCCTATTCACGCGCTGTCGAGCGGTTTCCCGTTTTCTCGATAGCCTTCGATTTCCCGGTAGGCCGAAAATTCGATACTCGAAGCGGCCGAGATAAATGCTCGAGGTAGTTCGATGATATTTATGCTATTGAACGCGACGGGATCGGTCGGAAATAGAATGTAGTGTTCGGGGAATTGAGAGCTCGAATTGCGACTTTGGGATTATGGAAATTCAAGAATTTAGAGATTTGACGATTGTGGAATTTAGGGATTTTGGGATTAATGGATTTGGAAATATAGAAATTTGAGAATTTGGGGATGTTTAGGTATTTGAGGATTATGGCATTTTGATATGTAGAAATTGGGATAAGTCGAAATTTGAGACTATAGGAAATTATTCTGATGAGAATCTAGAGATATGGAAATTTGGGGTGTGAGAATTTGGGAGAATTGGAATTTGTGAATATAGGAATTTGGTAGTATAGAAATTTGGAAATGTACAAATTTGAAAATGTAGAAATTTGTAAAATTGGGCATTAACGTCTTCGAAGATTATAAAATTTGGGTACTTCAAAATTGAAGGATTTAGGAACTAGAGAATATGGAAACTTCGAGAATCGGATTTGAAAACTTGAAAATTACTGAACTAAGTAATTCATGTATTCCCAAACTAGATTCTATAAATATGGCATTTGAAAACTTAGAAATTGGAATCCTCTTTGGATCAAACACGTTATATTGCAGAAAGTACAATATCCCCGATACTTTCTCGTTAACCAATTACCATATGCATCCCCACTCGGAGATAATCCTCGTAGCCACAAATTTTGCGGTACTCTATCTCATCAAAATTTTCCTGCGGAACGTCAGTAACTAGAATGACCGCATGAAATATCATCGAACTATCCGTGACACCCTCGGCTGTCCTGCTCGCATTGCATCCCGTCTCCATAGAAGGCCAGCTCCGAACACGAGCTACTAGTAGGCCCCATTCGTTCGCCTATCATAAGCATAGGTCCATTCGTTTCGATCGTTGGATGAATCGTCGCTGATGAAGGTCCGACAGAATGACGCTTAGGAACCTAACGAGAGAAGCCGATCGACGATCGATTTATTAAAACGTGTCCGAACGAGTGGCCGCGCGTTGTGCTTTTGTGTAAAAACGTCGAATTGCCCCGTTTCGAAGACGTGATCGATCGAGCGGCGGTCGAAGGCCATGGGAAAAATAGGGGATGTGAAACGGGACAATTCTCGGCGGGACGCGATAATTAATCCTAATAAGATCGCAGACGTCACGGAGAGTTACGAGAATCCGCTCCGAGGTGCTTTCTTCATTCCTTTCGGTGGTACGATCGAACGTTGCGCGATTATTTATTCGTTCTTAAGTCGCTAGGTTAAGTCCGTTCCTTATCTGAAGTACTTCAGACCCGCCACCAGCAGGAACTTCTCGATGAAAAGCTCGGAATCGAGGACGGCGATGTGCGCGGCTCGGCCGATCAGGGCGTTCGCCGTTGCCGGCAACGCGTGGTGCACGTCGTATCTCACCAGACTGACCCCCGAAGACGACATCACTGGATACAGAATATTGTGCACCATCTCCCGATACGCTGCACCTGGAACCACGAAGAGACAGTCAGACAGACGGACACGCGACAGCAATTCTCTATTTTTTTATTCAGATCGAAGGAATTCGCGTTTGGGGTGAATTTTGGGGATTTGAGAATTTCGAGACTGATTAATTTCCCAATTTATAAATTTGGGGGTTGAAAAATGAGCAATTCGTGAACTTAGGGGATTAAAAACGAGCATTTCGTGAATTTTGGGATTTGAGAATGAGTAATTCTTGAATGTGAGGTTGGGAAATTTCAGGATTTCGAGGTTCGGAAATTTTGAGATCGAGAAATTTAGCGACTTTTGAGTTTGGGGGTTGAGAAATATTACGATTCGGAGATTTGGGGAATTAGGGTTTGAGGGGGTTAAAGAGAACTAGGAACTAGGAGTTCAAGGGACTAGGAAATTTGGAAATTTGTATTTAAGAATTGCATGCTGTAAGAATTATCGAATGTGAAGTTTTGGATATCTGAGAATTTGTATATTAGGAATCTGTGGATTTAGGGATTTGGATATCTGGAAATTTTCGTAGTTCAAAGATTTGGAAATTCGATATTTGAAAAATGTCGAAATTAAAAAATTTGAAAGCATACTTTCTCAATTTTGTTCGAACAAATAAAACAAACATAAATTACGGTAATTCAACTATAATTTAAATCACTGGTAAAACAACGATCAGAGGACCCGTCAGTCCTTCTAACCTTTTCCTTAGAAATACTATATCTCTTTCCATTATATCGCAGAGGAAATATTGAATGCACAAGATAGTATAAAACTTTGATAATAAAAGTACTAGGGAAATAAAGTATTTACTTCGAAATGGAATGTTTTCGTCCATTAAGCGAAGACGTACGCTCCCTAAGCTCCAGGAAATGGTGGTACATTGATAAGAAAGACAGATACGTCTCCATTTTCGTTGCTTACCGACGGTAAGTGCAGACTCTTATTCCCTCGAGTTGCCCCGGAGATCTGTCCGTTTGGTAAAGCTGTATCGCTAGACATCAATGAAAAATAAATGGCGTTCGATTACCTTGATCGGTCGAATCCCGTACGGCGGCTTTGCAAAGCTCTATACGAGCGGAATGAAGCGGAACGTATCGATCCTGCGCGCTGCCGCAAAGAAGAACGTGTTTGAATTTCTCGAGATTGCTCTTCTGGCTCAACCGGAACATGAACG
Source organism: Coelioxys conoideus (assembly GCA_947623535.1). Lineage (NCBI taxonomy): Eukaryota > Metazoa > Arthropoda > Insecta > Hymenoptera > Megachilidae > Coelioxys > Coelioxys conoideus. The sequence goes on along the minus strand of OX392455.1, from coordinate 8,046,345 downwards.
ATCGTCTGACATCCGACGCATCTTTCATCGCCAACTGTAGAAGCGACTCCGATTTCTTCAACTTCTGCATGAACCACATACCTGGACAATGCGAACAAAACGATCTGGAATATCGGTTACCGGAAATACCAGATTTGGACTCGTGGATGGTTTATTGGATGATGTAACGTGGGATTATGTAAGATGACACGACATAACATGATACAACGTTAGATGATAGAAGATCATACAAGAATAACGCATGAGATGATACAGCAAGGATGATACAACATTGGATGATATAACGTAAGGTGATGTATCGTGGATGATACAATTTGGACGATATCACAAGATCATGTGTATATTGGATGATAACATAGCATCATATATGTATGAATATATGTATAGGACAATGTCATCGGATCGTACATGTATATACATATAAGGCGATACCATAGGATCATATACAATACAAATGTATACATATGATTGTATGATATAATAGGATAGTTTAGTTTTGATGAGAATATGTTTCTTACAATTAATTACTTCGAACCACATGCGAGTATTCGCAATGTGAATTGGTATTATCGCAGTCAGAATTGTAAATATGTTTGGATGTTAATGGTTTAGTTTACCTGCATTAACTAATCCACTGGTGTTGTACAGTGTCCCCAAATGTGGGCCGCTCAGACTGAGAAATGTGTGTAAACGTGGAAGAAGCGGTCGTAATTGAGGCCGCGTTAGAGCGCTCCTTATGATGATGGTCCCTAAAGAATGTCCGATAAAGCTCACTTTCGTCGGGTTCAGTCCCGATGTCTCAATATGGTGGAGAATCTCGGCTACAAGTCGATCGGTCATCCTATCGAAGTCCGAGAACGTGTCACCCTTTACCAACAGACAAAATAATTTATTTCCACTTTCTAAACTTGTGTTTGGCAAGAATTTTTAACTAACGCTTCTGCAATTATTATATACAGACACTCGATGCTTCGAGTTTCTACGGAATTTTGAGAATTGGCGAATAGGAGAGTTTGCAGACATGGGAAGTGGAATAGTTTTCGAATATGGGAATATAGGGATATAGGGGATTTGTTAAATTAAAAATTGAGGAATTCGGAGTTTTGGGAATTTCGGGATTTGAAAATTTGGGCATTGGGGGATTTTGATGTTCGGAGAGTTGGAAATTTGGGAATATGAAAATTTAGGGATTTGGAGATTTGGGGATTTGGGGATTTTGGGGAATTTGGTAAACTGGAAATTAGAGAAATTGGAAATTTGGGGGTTTCGGAATGTGGAGATTTATTATGAATTTGGAGATATGGAAATTTAGCGATGCGAGAGTTTGAACATATAACTTTGGAAATTTAGAAATTTGGGAAGTCAATTGGAGGAAATCGGAATTTGTGGATTCGGGGATATCGGGCTGTAGGGATTTGAAAATTTAGATTTGAGAACTTCAGGAGCTATAAATTTTGAAACGCAAGGATCTAACAATTTCTGAACTTGAAGACCGAGGAAAAACCAATAAAGATTCTAGGAAGATATTGAAAGTAGCCTTGCGAGAGATTGTGAAGTACGTATCTAAAACTATCGTACAGGCTAGTAATTTGTAACGGCCCAAAGGTAAACTATGTGAGCGAAAATAATTAGAGGAAAGTTAAAACGAAGGAGTCGAGTGTCCAACTCACCTGATTCCTCTCAGACATCAAAAAGTCTAAATGCGCCCCGGGAAGACTCAATTCTAAGTACGTCTTGACCAAACGAAGATCAGCAGGATTGCCATCTAAACCGTGCACGCAGATGATCAAGTGAGCCCCTTCCGGTGAGAATAGCCGGTACTCGTTGCTGATGTGGAAGTACGGCATGGTCGAAGCCAGGGTTGGATAATCACTAAGAGGCACATTGGATCTTAGAGGTTTAACCGACGACGGGGTCAGAAGGTCACCGTATCCAAGGGAATGGGCACGTTTATGGAAACGCAACTGCGCTTCCTTGCGTTCTCTAGAGGGGATCAGGTAGACAAAGAGAAACTTAACTATAAAACACAAAATACAACGAGAACTAATGACCGCGAACTGAAAGACCGTCTCGAACGCGGCAAAAACATCAAACAAAATAACTGTAGCCTTCGTTCGAACGAAAAAGCTGTCGAGAAACGTATCTAACAACAAGGTAGGTGCTACGATGGAGGAGCTACATCTAGAGCTAAAGATTACAAGCTTCTCTGCCAAATGAATCGTCGTTAAGTTAACATCGATCATAATCGAACGATCGAACATACCGTTGTTTCCCAACAACGTAGCCAAAGTTACAGTTACATTCGCGAGAACGACACAGCAAAGGCAGCGAAAGCTTTAGCCCAGACTACGATCGACTCCAGAAGGACATCGTGCGCGTGAACCCTCACCTGTAGATCTTCCCGGAGAAGCTCATCTGTCTCTTGAACTCGTCCTTGCACTTCTTGAAGTTGACAGCGTCATCCTGTGTCGACTGCAGCAATTCCTTGCCCTCCTGGTAGCAATCCAAACAGATATCCCTAACTCCGTAGACGGTTTCCCTGTCCCTCTCCCTGTTTTTCTGGGGGCTGCAGGGGGCGGTCTTCGTCTGTTTCGGACTCCTCACCGGTTTCACGGTCTCGTACACGTGGTACAGGGGGTTGTCGATGATCGCGGGCGGATCCCGGAACTCCTCCGGGGGCGGTGGCTCGTCCTGGAACATCTTCGGAGGCGGCAGCCGCACCTCCTCGTACGAGTGCTCCTCGACGCTCTCCTTGGTCGGCGTCGGTCTCTCCTTCCTGGGGACGATCTTCGACAACTTCTGACGGAGCTGCTCGCTGGACAGCTTCGCGTTTCGGCGTTGCTCCGAACTGGACGTGTCCCCGCTGCTCACCCAACCGGAACACTCGGACGTGAGGTTGCTGGAGCTGGAGCTGGTCGTCGGGCTGCTGGGTCGACTGGACGGCGGACTAAGCGGATTTGGAATGACGGGAAGATTGTTGCTAAGGCTGTCCTTGCTGTCGCGGATCGGCATGCAAGGCAAAGACACCGCGCTTCGTGGCACCACGACCTTGTTCTGCGCCACGGGCACGCTGGCGCATCTCAGTCTTTTCACGTTGGGCGGCGGTGCACCGGCGCTTGGGGTGTCGGACGGCGTCGTGCCGTTGGTCGCTGAAGCTTCGACGGGAGACTTGATGGGTTCCACCTGCCGGATCATCACAATTTCAATTGCAAAATGTTCCTCGAAGAGCGTTTTCATTTCATATCAAAAAAGGAAAAAACTTATGGAACACCCTAATACATTTATAACCTTCGAATTCTCCATGTACCAAAGTTATGGACTTCTATTTTAGATGTTCCCTATACTCCAACTACCAGGTCTCGAACATTCCACGAACTATTAAATTCTTAAATCCTCAAATCCACGAATATACATATTTCTAAAATAAACAACAAATACATATTTCTAACTTCCCCATAGTGTTCAGACCCTCAATCTCAAAATACCCAAACGCCCAAACTTAAAAATTCAAGATATCACTAAATCTTCGTGTTCTCCAGCTATCAAGTCAAGAGTTCGTCACGAGTTCGACCCAGAAGTATTCAAATGACCATGAATCCATTCAAGTTCGTTACCTTCAGAATAATTTTATTGTTATTCTCGACCTCCAGGACGCTCGTGATCGGTGCCGGAGGAGGATGTCGATACTTTGGAAGAGGTGCAACAGCGGGGTCCTGATATGCAGGTGGCGGCGGAGCCGTTTTCCTGTTTCTATGGCTACACTTCCTGTTCTCCTCGTTCGGATGATCGATGTCAAGAACGGGCGCGGAATGCGGTCTCCTCCCGTGCCTGTCCCTCCTCCTCTTCGGCTCCGACATGGCTGTCATCACTTTGTAGAACATCTCATTGGTCACTTCCGTTCTTTTCTCCTCGCTCTGCGGTCTCCTGCGTTTGTCCTCGCTGTAACAGGACGTCACACCGTTGCGAGGAGACTTGATAGCCGGCCTCTCCTCTCTTCTTCTGGGTCTCTCCCTGCGGACGTCGCAGTACTCGTTGCGGTCGACCTCGTCCAGCAGCCTCTCGGTGCTCTTTGGTCTTCGTGGTCTCTCGTTTACGGCGTGCGTTCGTCCGCTGGTGCCGTTCGTGCGATAAAAGAAGGAGTCCGTGGTCGTTGACGTGTAATTCGTCCTTTTGTACAGAGAATCGGCTATCATCGAGTGACTGTTCGGTATCCCGCCGCCGTTCACCGACTCCTGAACCTCTCGATTACGTTGATTATGATTACCGCCAGTCTTCCCGATCGTGTGATACCTACGGGACTCAAGCCCGTTCGACTGATTGTACTTCCCGCCGGATTGATGAGTCTGCTTTCGAGAGTTGCCTCGATATGTCACCCTGTCTAGAGTAGCCGTATGCAAGGGTTGCTGTTCCGGTAGAAAACTATCGCCGTTCACGCTCGACTTGTTCGACAGGAAATTGTTTTGGTCGTTGCTAACCGGTTGCAGAGGCTGTCGGCTGGCTATTCGATGACTCCGTGGCTCCAGACGAATCCTTCTTGTGTCCAAGGAATGGTAATCTGAAAATTATGTTCGATGCGTGAAAACTCTATTCCTTCGTGAGTTATGAAAGAATCAATTTCCATTTTATTTTATACAAATTTCATTAGAGCTATTTGGGACTATCGGGACTACGTTTTTATTGATTCAGTTTTGAAAATTCTTGTAGAGATTGTTTAGGATGTCCTCAGACCTAATTTCCGTCAAATTTACATTTCCCTAGATTCACGTTTCTCCAGGTAGCTCTGAGACCGAAAACGATTGGTAGACAGTTCCTCCCTCTGTCTCTACCCTTAGTAAGTCGATGTGTTGCATACCGGTGTACGTGGAAGGGTGGAGTGGTGGCTGAGAGTAGAAAAGGGCGAGCTCTCCTAAGGGCGAATACTGCGCAGAGGCTAGTTTTTACTGAGAGTTCAAAGGGAGTGTTCTAGAGCGAACGTAGTAACTGTGGAGTGTTCTAGAATGTGTACACACTACAAAACGGAGAGCAGTAACTTTTTGTCAAGAAGAAGAATCATTCGCATCACACATTCACGTATATGAAAATAATTCTTATGCCTCCCATTGCATTTACAAAATTACAGTCGTTCTTTCTGGTTGGTGTTAACCGATACTTAATTTCAACTAGAATTTATTTTTCTGAAAATCTTTCACGTTTCGTCATTTACTGAATTATTATACAATATCCAATTATTTCATTATTATGATATTATTGAAAGTTATTGTAAGTTTATTAAATTATTATTCAAAATTGTAATTTTAGTCATTTGTCACATTCCAACCAACGGTCAGGAATCCAAAGATCAATCGGATCACGGCAACGTTCTATACCTTCGATAACGTTAGTAGTCTTGTTCTCGTTCCAGCAATCCGTCTGTCCATGGTCGACGGTCGCCACAAAGGTGGGTACCGTCAGGGTTTGCTCGCACTTGTTCGACGGTCTGTAACCGGGTAGCTGTCCGCCAGGTGGCAGTTCGGGGAACATGGCAGCCAACAGCGAAGTGATGGATGTGTTCTGGGGATCGATCTGTTGTCTAGGGAGCACCAGCATCTGGGTGGACTTGGCCCTGGGCAGAGGTACCACCGGCGTGGATCCCAGGGACGGGTTCGGCGCCGAGCAGGCCTGCTGTCCCGAGGGAGGGAAAAGTGTGTTACCGGAAGGTGCCGCTGACCTCTGCCTTCCTCTCGAGGGCACAGTCGCAGGCGGGGTGACATTCCGCGTGCCGCCCCTCTGTCTGGGGAACAGCTGGGTGGACACGGACCTGGGCAAGGTCTTCGGCGACGTTCTCGGCTGCACGGGAGCGATATCGGGTCCCAGTTGATCCAGGGACTTGCTATGCCTCGCTGGAAGAGTCGATGGGGTCAACGTCAAACGACCCTGGATGGATCCGATGTCCTGGGCCGCACCCTCGCTCCTGGGAGACCAGATCCCCATGGATCTCGACTCCAGAATCGCCGCGATCCCGCAACTACAGTCGTCCATACCGGGAACTGAAAGACACACGTTGTATTCGAGCGTCCTTACAACTCTATAGCCACTGTACAAGTCGCTCGTGCTCACTTTTTTCGTCGTTCTGATACTTGCCGCTGTTTCTGTGCCGCTGCTTCATGTCCACGTACTGATCCTCGAAGATCAACGGCAGAGAGTGCAGGTCACCGTCCAGTTCTGGACAGTGAACCGGAAGAGGGGGCAAGGAAGCCAGGTACCGGGATCTCCGAGCCGCTTCGCTCACGGCTTGGTAGGATTGATAGTTCGCGTCGTAGCAGCCCCATGCCGACGTCCTTGGATTCTCTAGCACGAAGAAACCCTCCGCGAAACGCTTCACCCTCAGTTGATGATGAATCCTCGCGAGGTGCTGATGAACGGCCTCCCGTCCGGAGAAAGCTTCCAAAAAATGTTGCCAGAGGACAATGTTTTGTGCGCAGAGTTGAGCGATATCAGTTTCCTCCGTGTTCATCATCTGCAAACGCACAGTTCATCGATCGCATCGAGCTAATTAAAGTAACATCATCTATTATACGGACCTTGGTAATTTCTTTGTGCGTGTTCTGAGCGAGTTCGAGCGCTCTTTGTTGGCAAGAGGGTAGGAGCCGGGCCAGATCGGCTAAATCGTTGAGCAAAGATTCTCTGGCGGCCAAAAGTAGCCTGATCACTTCCTGCTGAACCAATTTCGCGTGCTGTATCCTCGTGGCAGAACCGACGCATCTCGTCGTCGTTTCCTGTAACGATTCGGATCCGTTAATCGGGCAGCTCTATCCTCGATCGAGAAATTTAACACGCCCCGAATGTGAACTCACGATGTTTCCTACCCCGGCATTGTTGTCTCCGTTCGCAGCCGACTGTTTAAATTGCAGCCATGGTTTCCCTCCACGTGGCGCGCTGCGAGCACATTACTCGGTTAATTATCTGCTCGCGAGGTTAATTGAAACACGCTCGACTCTGCTTGATACTCGTGTCACGAGGGGAATAAAATTTCAGTCAATTATACTGATTAAATCGAATCGGTTTCCGAGATGAAATTAGTTACAACGTTCCATTTTTCTCGTGTCAGTATTTTATACTGAAGTGTCATTATATGGTTGCAGTTATTCGAAAAATAACAATTAAGACCGTTTACATAAAAGGAACGCCTCTCTGTAAAAATTTGAGACGTTATGCAGGTCCGAATTATTTCACAGTTTGTACATTCCTGAATTTTATTAGTGGAACATTTGTTTTACAGATTTTTGCATCGGAAGGTGTTTTCGAGTTAAAAAATGTTCGATAAAATTCTAAATACCTAAATTTAAAAAGAAAATTACTTTCGAACTAATTGAATCTGTTCTTAAATTACATTTGCCGGCAATTTCAACAATTATCTACATTCTATTCTCGTAATGTACGAAATATTCCGAACTCACCAGCTTTGTACGTAATGAAGTATGCTCTTCCTGCAGCCAACATACAAATGCAATCGGACGATGAAAACAGAGACAACAGATAAATTTTGTAATTAGCAGACGAGCTGATATATTAAATGATTAAAATTGATACCGACTTGATGTACGGTTGATGAAGAGCCACGAGGCAGGCATGGATCGTCATGGACACCGCAGCCAGATGAAAATAGTCGAAGAGCACAGGGAGGTGATAGTGAAGCCCTTTTGTTGGAGCGAAGTTCAGCTGCAACGCCCTATGAGGTAGAAAAGTAAACGAAGCTTGTCAAACCTTCAAGGTGAAACATGAAAGCACACACGGCCAAGGTTATCGATCTCTTCCTGTATAAAAGTCTGTGGGAAAGTTCCGCTTCTTAAAGCATGTTTTCCCTTCACGCGAAGCCTTGAAAAATTGTTTATTTAACAGGCACGTTTTAGGAAGGTGAGTATTTTGGGATTTGGGAATTTTAGGATTTAGGGATTTGGGGATCTGGGAATTTGGGGATTTGAACATTTAGGGATTTGGGGATTTGGAGATTTAGGGATTTGGTGATTTGGAAATTGGAGTATTTGGGGATTTGGAAATTTGGGGTATTTAGGGATTTGGAAATTTGGGGATTTGTAGAATCGGGGATTTGGGGATCTGGAGCTTTGGGAATTTGGGGATTTGGAGATGTGGAGATTTAGGAATTTGGGGATTTGGGGATTTGGGGATCTGGAGCTTTGGGAATTTGGGGATTTGGAGATGTGGAGATTTAGGAATTTGGGGTTTGGGAATTTGGGGATTTGGAGATTTGGGAATTTGGGAATTTGGGAATTTGGGAATTTGGAGATTTGGGAATTTGGGGATTTGGAGATTTGGGAATTTGGGGATTTGGGAAATTGGAGAATTGCGGAAATGGGGATTAGGGGATACAGAAATTCGGAGATTTGGGAACCTAATGATTCTAACATTTGGGAGTTTGGAGATTTGAAAATTAGGAAATTACAGAATATTAGCATTTGGAAAAGAGGACATTTGAGAATTGGAGAATCTGGCAATGTAGACATTAGAGAAATTAGAAATTTGGAAATTTAGACATACAAGAATTTACATATTTGGAACAGTAAACTTTCAAAAACTTGCTAGTTTTGACATTACCAAATGTAAAAACTCAAAAATTTCAAAACTCCCGCGCGATCTACAGCATAAAAGACAACCGATATCAAACTTCTCGACGTTCCTATTCGAACCACTGCACCCAAGTGTTCATCAAATATCAATCCTATCATTTCACCGGATCCCACGATGGGAGCCGGTTTCATCACGTCGAAGGAGAGCAAAGAAGCGGAACTCTCTCACGGGTGTCGCATGTCCAAGAGTGTCTCGTGTAGCAATCTGTGTTGGTTCGAGACCGCAATATTCGCGGCGTAGCTCATGCTCGGCCGATCTCCTCGCGGTTTCGCGATCTGTTAGGCTAAAAATCCGCAAGACGCTCACCTAGACGACACGCAGGCCATGTTCCCAGGTTGCGTCGGCTCGCTGAACCATAACTCGACCCCGAGATTGAAGTGGGTGCGGGAAAGAACCTCCTCGATCTTATGGCTGTGCACGAGCACGTGCGCACGGAATAGGACCGAAGTGCCGAGTGTCACCTCCTCGTTTCTGTAGAGGATCTGGAAGCGCTTGCTCGTCCCGGGTGCCTCCAACGAGTCTGGAACAATGAAACAGATTGCGTCTTCTTGGGTCTCGTTCTGCTAGAGTTCCTGAGCCCGAGCCGCCTCGGAAATTATGGTCGAATGTCCGCTCCCGTGTCTCAGAAACGATTGTTTGGACAGGCGTGTACCCAGAATCGGAATTGCGTTATTGGATGCTGGTCCCGGTATACCTCAGGGCTGTTATCGATTATTGACAAGTTATGGATGTCTGTCGTTATACGGGGTGTTCCGTGTAAATCGAATTGTAACAGCCTCGACGAGTATCTAATGTCTTCATCGTACTCCTCGGGATTATAGGGGAAAGTTGCCGAAATCGTACCACTTAGCGAAGTATTCGTAGCTTCCGAAGTTTTGGGTAGTTTATCTGAGAATTTAGCTTAGCAATTTTATAGAATACCACTTAAATAGCCCATATATAGCATCAACGATAATTGTAAAACAGTTGTTATAATCTCGCCAGTATTTTTAAAAAATGATTTAAGCAACCGGTATTCTAAACCGTACTTGCTAGTCCCCAAAATCGCACCCATATTCGTTTATATAATAATTCAATCGACTTATATGGTTATGCTGCTATGGTTTTGCATTTAGGTTATATTGAAATATTTACATTTCAATTTGTAAACGCTGCTGTTACATGGCACCTGCATTCAACATTTACCGAGATTTGATTGTGGCACTATTTAGGAGAAAGCTTTATTACCAGACTTTTTTATCAGTACGATATTGGCAAACTATTAAACAGTCTTCGAAACGGTTTGTAGTCTCGAGATGCACTACATGATTCTGTGCCTACAGCAAAGTCAAGAGTGTTCGATTCTCAGGTTGGTTTTCGTACTCTTAAAATGCAACCGAGAATGAATAAAACATGCATGACTATTACTGTCCTGGATCACCCAATAAATTCGCGCAGTTTCATCGAGATATATGAAGGTTCATGGCACAATTTAATGCACCGTATAATTTGGTTTTATCGTTTAAATTTACTACCCGGTCCGACCTAGCCTGATTCGAAGAACGTTTTTGTAACGATGCAGGTTAAATCTTTGTAATATTTCTTGCGATAGCAAGTTGCTCGATAGTTTAATGCGCGACGGTGGAAGAGGTTCGACGTGCAGCGACGTTCCACGAAGTTTCTAATGCAATCGACGACCGAGTGCGCCACGGTTTGAACCAGTTCCGCCATTGTCTAACTGGGAACCAGTAAGTGAATTCAGCCGAGTTTTCTGGTGACACGGGTGCAACGTACCCGAAACTTTCCTGTTTCTGCGGACGAACAACGAGGAAGTTTCCTGAAAGGCTGGACACACGTCCCGAGGGACATAATTGATGGGAAGTCGATTGCTTTTGATTGCTCTACACGTTTCGTGGGCAGCAAAACGGGAAAACGCCCTGCCACGTTGTGCCGTATTTCCATAAGTCTGCATGAGACTTCCGGTTAATTCGTTGCTACGAATTTGTAAATTTCATTACCTGTGGATGTCGATTTTTGGAAAATTTTGACTTCCAGAATCTCGGTTACAAAAGTGAAATGCATATTATAATATATCATAATTGATATACTTTATATAATGGTTGATTATAAATTTATGACATACTTTGTTTTGACGTTCATCATTTTCAACGGATTTCAGACGCAAAATAATAATTATAATATGTAGAGCAGATTTAATAAAGAATTGCATTAAGTAAAACTTAAGTAGCAGGAATTGAACATCGATGTTAAAGAAACAAAGTTGAACTTTTACATAAATAGTCTGTTCCCACAAAGCAGATTGTTAAACGAGTCGAAAACTATTTAAAAACTAAAATATTAAGAACGATATTGAAGGCGATAACACTACAGGAAATACAAGGGGTGGAATGGATGATATGAACTAGGTGCGTGAGTCTATTGGATTGACCTTGACCGGATACTGTCGGGATTAAAAAATGGAAAAAGAAGGTACACTATAATCGATACTTTCGAAAGTAGGAAGAAAAATGGGTGCCGAGTAAAATACAGCACGTTTTAACTTCAAAACTTGCACCGAAAACATGAAAATCGTCTCATTTTCATAAAAAAAAAAGTTACTTTCCGAACAACCTAATAGGTATTGATATTGGTACGAAAAGGTACCGATACAAGTTGAATGCGGAGGCTCGATGTACAATTACCCTCGAATCTCGTCATAGAGAGCGCAAATACGCAACGCAATCGTACACGCGAGCAAACAGTCCGTCGGTTCGAACGGTGTAAGGGTAAAAATGCAATAAAAGAGGGATACTCACGGTTGCGCAGCTGGTTAACCTCCACCTTGACAGGCAGTTTCGGCGACACTCTGAGTGCGGTGCGGATCTGGTAATACCTGTGAAATTGGAAATCGTCGATGAGCCAGGGGGCTGAGCCGTCGCAATTACGAGCGTCGAAAGCCGATCCGCTTACCCACGCTGGAACAGGTCGACATTGTAGAACTTGCAAAGCTCGAGGGAGAACTCGAGTGTGGCCTGTAGATCGCTCATCTCGATCCAGCCGCGATGCCAACAGCCCACCCTCCACGCCCGGTTTTCAACCTCTCGCGAAGCTTCTTACTCTAATCGAACGAAGACCAGCTTCGTCTGTCGCCACGATTTACGAGCGTTGAGCACTGTTCAAGGCCTGCTCGAGCATCCTGGCTCGATCCTGCCATCCTTGCAGCACGTGGAACAGCTTCAGAGCCGACGGCGCCCTGGACACACAATTTCAACCAGCCCCGATCGATCGGATACTCGAAGAAGAAGAAGAAAAAAAAAACGCTTGAATCGCGTCCAAAAGGTGCTTGAACCGACGCGATCGCACGAGTGGATAAAGATGTATTGTCGGTGAGGATCGAGCTTTTCACCGTACCTACGCTGACAAATAGAGTACACAGAATGTGGGTTTCCAAGTTTTTTAACGATCCAAATACGCCGATACCTCGACGCTGCGGGCTGCTGTTTCGGTGTACGTACACGTTTGCGAAACTTTCCGGAGTTCGTTTCCGTGGAACACTTTTCACTTTCTACGACTAGACAGACGAGTTGTCGGGCTGGTGCAATGGATTGGGAAGCTCGTTTTTAAATTTGAGAGGACATTTATGCGATATGGGTGATACGCGTTAAATTGATATTTAGCTGTTTCGATATTGGTGGTACGGAGTTTAGATGTTTATGGGTTATTATATTTATTATACAAGTTTCGGAATTTTCAGGTTTTCCTGTTTTTGGATATTCAATTTGAATAATTTTCAAATTATGACTTTCTGCATCACGAATTTTCTGAGCTTTTACATTCCAAATTTTCTATATTCTCAGATTCTCATATTTCTAAGCACCTAAAAACCCCAAAATTCTCATATTCAGACATTTTTCTATTTCTAGGCCTCTATTTCCCTAAATTTCCCTATTAACGAATACTAATATTCCCAAATAACTAAATCTCAAAATTTTCATATCCCAAGATTCCTAAATCCCAAATCTCATATTTAAAGAATCTTCAATTCCTAAATTCTTCCATTTAAAAGTCCGTAAATTCTCAAATTCCAACATCTGCAAATTTCGAAGTTCTCAATATTCGCAAAATTTCTAAATTCCTAAATTAATTGAACTCAAAAATGTTCAAATTACTGAATTCCCTAAATTATTAAAATTTTCAAATTCCCCAATTTCCTACATTCCCAAAATTTCCAATATTCCTGAATTCCCAAAAAGTTTAAATCTGAAAATTACAAAAATTGTCCAATTCCAAAATTTTCAATATTACCACAATGTTAAAATTCTTGAATTCCGAAAATTTTTCAATTTCCAAGCACCCAACATTCTCAAATTCCGGAATCCCCAAAATTTCCGAACATTCTGAACGCTAGTAACCACCCGAATTCCCAAAATGTTCCAAAACCGCCGCATCGGCGTAATTCCAAATGCGGCGATTGTTTGACGCGCGTCGTCCGCTCGGGGCCATTGAAACGTCTAGTCGGTTCTCATCAAGTTCCCCGTCGCCGAAGAAAGAAGTTCATTTAAGCTGCGCTTTCACTGGCCTTTGCGGTCAAACGCCACGGGCTGTGGCCACGAAACGTCACGGGTGAAGCGGAAATCCGCGCGCTTCGTCGCGCGAGTACGCGTCACTGTCAAGGACGCCGAAGGCCGCGCGCACTTTAGCTTCCTCGAGCGAAGATCAACGACCTGGCCGTACGCAGAAACGTCGCGAGGGTGCCACCAAGGAGGCAGAAAAAAAAGAACTCTCTGTCGACACGAGAGGGTTGGAACGTGTTTCTTCGGAAACGCGGTTGAGCGAAAAAATGTTCGCGTTGATGCACGAAATCGTGGAAACTCGCGATCGCCGAGCTTCAAATGAATACACAAGAAACTGCGTAATTACAACGAACGGAAAAATTGTACGATCCTTGAGATAAAAATGCGGAGATGTATATTTTTATCTTACGTGGGGAGACCGTTTTTTACTTGAACGGTAATCAAGATAGGATGAAAGTGAAACGTATTTTTAACCGGGCACAGCGGGCGTCGGAATATCGTGCTTCTTGGGGCAATGTTGACGGGTTAATTAAAGGATCGATTACATTTTTATTTAAATCGTTGTTTTAGGAGATAATTTAGGGGATAATTGTACGAAGGTTAATTAGAAGATCGATTACATTTTTATTTAAATTTTTAGAAATTTCAGGGGATAATTGTACGAAGGAAATGGTTTTTGATATCGGAAAAACGTAGCTGATATACGTGAATGCATCAGTGAGTGCGCGGAATAGAGAGAATAGAAAATATCGGAATAGTAGTGTAACTAAGAGGCAGCGTCACGAAATAATAAATTAGCAATACTGCGATATAATAGAACAATCGAACAGTGTACTAGTATATTAGTAGCAAAAAAAGAGTATTGCAACCATTGGGTGAAAAGTCACGTGTATTATACCAGTATAATGGAATAATCGAATATTGGAACAGTAAAATAATGGAATAACAATGTAGTGGTACGTGAAATAGCAAAATGGTACAGTAGTATAACAGTAAAACCCCGAGGGAACCAAATTGTAAATTAAAGTAAATGATAATGAAGTAATAAAACGAAATAAATGATAATGAGATAGTAAACTAAAATAAATAATAATGAAGTAATGAAATAAAATAAATGATAATGAAATAGTAAAATAAAATAAATAATAATGAAATAGTAATATAAAATAAATAATAATAAAATAGTGAAATAAAATAAATGATAATTAAATAATAATATAAAATAAATAATAATGAAATAGTGAAATAAAATAAATGATAATGAAATAGTAAAATAAAATAAATGCTAATGAAGTGGCAAACTAAAATAAATAATAACAAAATAGAAGAGTATTAAAAGAGTGAACTTACAACATAGCAAAACGACGAAATAATTTAACAATAACAAGGGATTTAATATGTCAAAAAGAACTGGAACTCGCTGAATTTTCTTTCACGAACGCGGAGGAAAATTGAATCGAAAGTCGTAAGAGCGGGGGCAAGGATATCGTGAAAAATCGGATCTGTTCTTGAAGCAACTTTTCTAAGGCGTATTGTGCGGCCCGGTGTCCCAGAAGGGTTAAGGGTACATAGTCGGATAGCGGAAGTTTTAAAGAGAGTTTGAAGCTTTCAAACTGATACCCGGATATGTCTTTTTTTCCATTCATTTTTCCTGTGCTAAACGCAATTCAAAGTTTCGCGGAGTAAACGCGCGACGGGCACGACAAGAAACTTTTCGCGATACTTCGCGAACATTTCTATGAATAGTTCCCTCGTTTTCGGTCCTCGCAATTCGACCGTTTCAAAGCCCACGATCCGAAACGCGTTGTCAAAAAAAAAAAAAAGAATATCCCTCGAATAGAACAACGCTCCGCGTTCAAATTGACAGATGGAAACGAGCTTCGTTAACCGGCAAAGTTTCTGAAACGTCGATTCGAAACTTTTACTTTTATCATCGATGTCGACAAAACCGATAACTTATCGTTATCTATTTCGTTGCACCGTTAGACGCCCGATTCTCGCGCTAACTTTCGCACTTTAATTTTCGACGATTTAATATTTCCACTCGAGTTTCATCAAACATAACACGAGCGTTTTAATTATTTTTCGTTGTCACGATCTCGATACGTTTTACAATTTCGGAATAATTCGCGGATGAAAATTGCAATTAGTTGCGATTTCGCTCGAAGTTCGCAAACAACTGTTGTTAAGAACACGCACGCACGTATTTCCTTCCCTCGGAGACACAGTTCTTGCTCTCTTATCACGTTGCTAAAATTATCTCCTGAATAGCTCGTAATCGTTGCTCGTTAAAACAGGGATTCGAGATTACATCTCCCGTACCTTCGACATAAATTGAAGAACTTCGGTGTTGGAACAACGGCGTCGAATTAAGAAACCAACTGGCTCTTTTTTAACGACTATCAATTTAATATCATTACTCTCGTTCGATCTTTTAATCGTGTACAAGGTGACCCACAGGTTTCCGTAATAAGTGTAACAGTATCCTCAAACTAAAAAATTTACGTCCACAAATATTTATAAAAATATTCCAATGAATATTTTATTCAGCAAAGTTAAATAAAATTCCGACAAAATTCAATCGCTAATTTATTATTGCAAATTCATTATTAAATTTATTATTATATATTCATTATTCAGTTAGTTATAATAAATTAATTATTAAATTTGTTATTATAAATTCCTTCTTAAATTTATTGTCATAAATTCGTTATTAAATTTAGTATTATACATTCATGATTATATTCATTATTATAAATTCATTATTGTTAGGTAGACCTTCGTTACACATATTACCAGAGGCGGAGATGTAGCAATGGAAAATGGTAAGCGTTGGCCATAAACTAGATTGGATAAACGGTCTTCTTGTTGATGGAGTCGTAAATTTGAGAAATAGAAAATTTGTAAATTTTCAAATATGCAAATTGGAAGATTTGAAAATTCGAAAACTTCAAATTTAAAAAGCTTGTAAATTAGTCAAGTAGTAAAGTGGTAAAGTGGCGAATTCGTAAATTTGAGAATTTGTAAATTAGAAAATTCCGAAACTTGTATATTCGTAAATTTGTAAATTCGCAAATTTGTAAATTGGTGAATTCTAAAACTTGCAAAATCCAAAACTCGCAAATTAGTAAACTTAAAAATTCGTCAACTTGTAAATTCGAAATTTCGAAAACTCAGAAACTTGCAAATCCGCAATCTAATAATTAATAAAAAATATAAATTGAAAATCTAGCAACTAGATACCAAGCAACATAGTAACATTGTCTGCGCACCCCCGAGTTCAACGACGGCAACGAGACCACATTGTCGCGCATAAAGGTTTCCGTGAAATCGGCAATATATCGAGAGTATCCTGTAAATCGACACCGTACTTGTTCTTCGTGTTTCCGATTTTGTACGTAGCTTCGATAGAAAACATTAACGTAATATTTTCGGGAGAAGTCGTTGAAGGTTGTCACTTGCCGAGGAGATCCGAGCGTGCTCGGTTTCGAGCAGTTTTAATCGTGAATGCTTCTTCGTCATTTCGAACGACTGGCAATGGTATTTCTAGACCCGAGGCCGACGCACTGTGGCCCAGTTTAGCGGCACTCGTCGTTTCTGGCCTACATCGAGACCCGTGTATTTACGCGCGATACGATTCGAGGCCGTGAAAACGTTCTGCGCTCGCGATTTGCGACAATGCGACAAACGCTAAATCGTTCCAGCTACGCGATTAACTCTTCCGTTGAATGATAGCCTCAAATTCATCGCGAAACCTTGCTGCGCCATTCGTTTATTTAACCTTTTATGGACAACCGCGGCACAGCATTCGAACCCCAATATTTTACACGTGGATTTCTATATCGTAAATCAACGCAAACGCGGGAATATCTATTTCATGAATCAATAGCGGGGAAAACGGTGATCACCATTGAAATATTTAATAAATTGTTATTGCTTACGCCTTCCACTTTCCTGCTAAAAAAATTTTATTTCATACTTCGCTTTTACTGCGGTCATCCTTTATGCGACCGCCATTATCTGTTTCCTTACAACGACAGGTTAGGTTGCCGTATGCAGAGTGCTTCCATAATATCTTTTTAATGTCACGAAAAATTGGTATACAAAGATTATGTGCGATTAAATAAATACATCGGTTAATTTTCAATCGATGTTGTAAGTGATAGGGTTTCGTTGAGATTACTGAATAATTGATTTATGCGAACGTGCACACGTGTCACTACTCTTTAACTAGCTGTTACTGTACACAGAATGTTTTCATAATATTTTCCTAACAACCTACGAAATCGGTATACGAAAGTAATGCATGATTAAATAAATTTATTGAATATTTCAACGTTAACTGATGTACTACCTATTCACAGGGTGTCATAGATTATATAAAACAGTTGATTTACGAAAACGCACATGCACGACACTGATTCTTAACCACCAGTAACAGCATATCAAATACTTTCGCCATTTTTGTTATAATAACGTGGGACAGAAAAATTATATGCGTAATTAAGTAAATGGATCTATTAAATGTTTCAACGTTAATTAATGTCCTAAGTGATCATAAGGTTTCGTAAAGCTTATGAAATAATTGATTTAAGAGGTCACCGTTTGTTAATGGAGGATTATTATCATTTTTGAGCTAAGCGTGAGAGACTTGTCAAGGCCGAAAGATTGAAACATTATATAGATAGAGTTAATTGTATTATGGTACGGAAGAATAATCTCGTTTCGCGCGACAATTGTGCAAGCTTTATCGAGGTTGAGAAATTGGATTAGACTACGGAAGAATTGTCGCACTTTCTGAGTAAACTGTCAGAGCTTTACCGAAGCAGCGAAATTGAATTATGAGACGAAAGGAGTATCACATTTTAAGTCAACTATAAGTTTTCCTTCAAGGTTTAGAAATTCGATTAGGATACCAAAGAATCTTCGCGATTTATAATTGACTCTTGCACGTTGCCTCGGTTCAATTGGCCGGAAATGAAAATCCGATACTCAGAAATTTCTCTACGAGACATTCTATGTGTGGAAATTCTATTGACTCTTATTCGAGGAACATATTCACTGCACGAGCTATTATTTTGTAATGGTGCACTACAACACAATGCAAATACCATAAGTTTGTGACAACGAAAAACCTATGTAAAAGTGAAACGAACAATTAGTGATTAAATATTTATGTTTTGTTAAATATTCAAACAGACCAAGAGAACAACTGAATACCATTAAAATAATATAACAAATTGATAACAACATAAGAAAAAATTTCACGATTTGAAAATACAACATCATTTCGTACAATCACCTTTCGAAAAGAGTCAATCACAAAATTCAAAATATTCAATCATATTTTCTCGACATAGTAATTAAGCCTTTAACTCTTTTTGGCACATGTGTCAGGTAGAGCTAAATAATTATCCCTGAAGTATTAAGACAACTAAAGAAAGTTGAAACGTTCGGTATATTTTGGATTTAGGGATCCTTGATTGTGCAAACTACTTCAAAGTTCTCGATGGAAACAATTTCTGCAAATATGATTATGTTCGTTGCATCCGAGCTATGGCGTGCATCATGAGAGTGACACGATATAAATTTGTAAGAAACAAACGCAAAAGAGAATTTATTTCGATCGACGTTTTCGCGACGGCTAACTGGGAGAAACAACAGGCGGAAATCTCTAAAAACCGGGCAGAAGGCGGGCAAATACGAGAGGACAATCGAACGAAAGGGTAAATATTAGCAGAAACGGATAAAAATTGCGATTCCCGTAAAAAATAAAAAAGAAAACCGACCATGATGCAGCAGGGAAACCGTTTAATTCGAAAAAAAAAAAAAGGAAAAAACGTTGCTCGATGGTGTAGCTTTTGAAGCGTGTTCACCTATCGGCTCGGCACAATGGCGCGAGTTGCAGAGGAGGCCCGGAATAGCGGACGATAACGGATTTCTACGATCTTTTTTATCGAACCGGACGTTCTCCCTGCGGCATAGCAGGAGGCCGGGTTAAATTAAGTATGAACGGACATAAATAAACCCTTCACGGTATTTTTCGAAGCATCCGTGTTCTCCCGCTTTGTGCGCGCCGTCGAGCTGTTTTATGCACGTGATACGTGTTTTGTCGCGTCTTTCGAGAAACGTGCACGTATAGGCTCGAGGTTCTTGACCCCTTTGCTACGCGAATTTTCCTTTTCAAACTTTGATGTATCTTATTTGCAAGTCTAAAGAATTGTCGGCGGAATTTTGCACGACAAAACGTGTTCGGATGAAATTTTATTCTGCATGCGCAGATATTACAAACGCGAACGACGACGGTTTATTTTTGTGCAGCATGGAATATTTACGAGTGTAAAGTCAACTTTTAAATATCGTGGGTGTCGACTGTATCGATGTGTTAAATATAATTGATATACACATATTTTTATAGTCGTTTCATAGATATTATGTGATTTTTTGTGTTCAGAGTAAATAGAATATTTATAAGGGTCATATTTAATACATCTATTGGTGTATGATTGATATATTGATATTTTTTAGGCCATTTATCGAAGATCGGATTTTCATTACATTCCGGTTGGAAAATTATTTAAATTATTGGTTTTGAATCAGTTCACATATTGATCGAACGATTAATGAACGAAACCACATGATCGCTAAAGAAATTGAAATTGAAATGTAAAGTTAAGATGAAATAAAAACTTAAATATATTGATAAAGGAAACGAGATTTACATTAAAGTATCCATATAGGAATAAAATCTTAAACTATTAAATCCTGAATATGTGACTTTGATATGAATAGACGCCAATTAATTTAATCGTGAACTAGTATCTCACAAACATTTATCCAGAAAAATGTGCAAAAGGGAATCGATGCTAAAAGTTCAAACGGGCATCATATAAATATAAAATGGACGAAAAACAGGAATTTAAAGCGATATGTAAATATAACGACAGCAGAATAAGCTTTCATCCATATAGAAACGATCCGAAAATGAATTATTACGAATTCGATTATTGATCCAAGGATTAAAATGCGATAGCTGGATGTGCATATTCATATATAATTACAGTATTGCGATATTTATAAAAAATAAAATTAATTCAACAAGAGTTTGATAAATTAGAAGAAATATAAAATTCGAATGCGTTCGAATAAAAACATAGTTGAATGTGGTTTTCAGAATTTCTAAACGTACGATGCAAAAAAAGAAGGGAAAAGGAAAATCTTGTTCCAGATCCGATGTTGTATGGTGAAAGTGTATTATTCACTTACGGAAATGTGTGATACCTATACGTCCCGATAGACGAGTGTAGTGCTTGTTCGTTCTTTTGTCTGACCACATATGGCACTATTCTACTTACCGACATACCTTTGATCATTGTTCTACATTCTATGCCATACATACTTACGTATCTTTTGTATCATATACTTTTATCAATATTCCACTCTTTTGTATGTGTCGCATTGCAAATTCGAATATTCTGCCTGATTATTTTAAACAAAGTCACCATTACGATACACGATTAATATTTTCAGGTATAATCTCGCAGGACACATAACTTCAGCGTAGTAATTTACTAGATGTCACGATGCTTTTAAATCGATATTGTATTAACGCAGCTTTTGAATGTGACTCTTATATCGATATTAGAAAATACTATTTACGGTAATATAAATTACTATATGTATTTAAACGTTTTATAAATAAAGATTTACGAAGAAAAGCAACGTTGCAGAAGCCAAACGAGTAATTCGCGTTTATTGAAGAACTATCTACAACCATTTTCATGAATTCATAAACATAATTTACAAAATATACGCATATGATGTTACATCATAATTTATTACTACGATTTGTTATGACACAGTCTATTACTTATTCAAATCATATTCAATTCCGTAAATTATAATTCAAACCATGTTCAATCACGTAGATTACAAATCAAACTATAACCTATTTCCCCTGTAAAATGAAACAGAAAATTTGCCTGTAACATAACCTCACTTCTGGGAGTACCCTACTTCCACCTACGGCAACGGCAAAGAAAACGAGGATACGGTGAAAACGTTGAAATACAAAGTCGAAGGGAAGGAAGAAGAAGATCATAACCGATCGGGAACAAATCGTTGTAATAAAACGACGGAGTATTACGTCGTAGCTTATCTAGGTGAAAATCGACGCGTTTAGTGGCCGGTGGACGAAGTAGACCCAGGGGATGGGAAGCGGAAACGACGCGAATAGAAAGGGGGAAACGTTTGTCGGGGAAGATTGAAATTTCGTATCGATTAGCCTTTCGTTTCGGGGTGAATTTTCGTCGCACGTAGGCCGCTGGTCTTCTGGGGTCGTCAGCCGAACGGTCAACCTTCGTTTCTATTCGCGTTACGAGCAGTCACCGAGA
Organism: Coelioxys conoideus; assembly: GCA_947623535.1. Lineage (NCBI taxonomy): Eukaryota > Metazoa > Arthropoda > Insecta > Hymenoptera > Megachilidae > Coelioxys > Coelioxys conoideus. Next base: position 8,024,774 of record OX392455.1, on the reverse strand, counting down.
GTTCTTGAAATATTTGCGATTCCATGTCCTCCTCGAGGTCTGCCACTTTGTTTTATTCTCGGCCACGAGAAGAATTCGGACGAGACCATTCGGGAATTGCTTCCAGAGGAACGTATGTTACGAAACGAATTGCTATTTTTGTCATGGATTGTTTACTCTTTAACCGGGTTTCTTCCTTCGGGCAAATTAATTAGTACCACGCTGCTCTTATTAACCGATGAATAATCGATAAAACGATCGTAATTGGTCTTTATGGGCGTTTGCTCAGTGGTTTAATGAAGCTGTTTTTTGACGTTCCAGCGGTACTATGTGTATGTAGAGGATTAGGGAAGTGGCGAGCTGATGTGTCAAAAATATCATATGTTATACGGTTACGAAATTGTAATTTTTCCCAATTTCTCACGGTTTGATATCCTCATATTCATAAATTTCTAATTTTCTACATTTTTAAACTTAAAAGTTACTAAATTTCCAAATTCTCAACTTTCTAAATGTAACAATTATTACTTTCTTGAACTTCCAATTTCTAAATTACCAAATTTCCATATCTCCAAATTCCAATATTCCCGAATTCCTAAAATTCCAACTTTCCGAATTCCAAAATTTTTAAATTTCCGAAATTGCCGCTTCCGTAAATTCCAGTACCAGCAAGTTCCAACATCCCCGAATTCCGTCATCCCGAAATTCCAATAATCTCCAGATACCGACGTCCCCAAATTCTCATCCGTACAAAAGGCAACCTAGAAAACAATCCACCACGCACTTCCAAAGAAAATTACAATCCCCCCAGCGTGAACCGAGTCACGCAGCGAATCCTAGAAACGATTCTGCAAAAAATTGTATAAAATTTCCCGATAAAGTGTTTTCATCGTCCGCACAAAAAAATAACAAACGAAGAAGCGTGCATCGATTTTCATCCACATAGTCACCGATGATGTCGCGGGAAAATCGTTTCAACTGGGCGGCGAAGTAGCAGCAACAGGCATTGATTAATTTAACACTATCGTCACCTGACTGCGAGCAGGGGTTGCGCCGAGAAAGGGTGAAAACGCGATAATGCATTTCCTATAATTTTGCAATTTCGCGTAGACGTCCGACGATATCGTCAACCGGTCTCCAGACAGTCGATATAACGGCAAGAATATTTATGACCGAACTTCGGCAACGTTGCTTCGCCACTTTCAAAGAGCTTTTTTTCGCTCATCTGCAATTCAACTCGCTCGATTCTATTTAAACACCGTATCCGCTCGGATACCGTGCTCCTTCAATTCGATTCCTTTGCGATTCGATTAATTGTCGATTCCGTTTAAACGGCTCGTCGTTTTTCCTCGATTTTCTTCGCCCTTCGTTTCGTCCGGCTCGCCCTTTTGTATGTTGAATGGGCACGATTTAATATTCGCTTCGTTGGCCGGCCGTTCTTTGACCGAAACGAACATCGACGATATTTAATGAACATTCCGCGATTTTTAATTCGCGAACATCCGTGCGTTCGCAATCGCGACTGAAACTCCGAGCCAGTTAATATGCAGAGATTTCTGTTGAATTTCCTTTTCATCGCTTCTCTGTTTTCGATACCGTCGCCGTTGCTACGATGCGATATCGCTGCTCGATTTGTTCGATTGAATATCTGCCCTTTGGGCTATTTTTAATTACACATTCGTTTCGCGTATCCTTTATTCTCAAACTTTTCGAGCTTCCGCGAAATCGTATTTAACCTCTGTGAAACATGTATTTTCTAACATTTAACGAAGGAGCGTAAAAGTTTGACATTTTTTTAACTCTTCAAGCTTTCGCAAAATCATATTTACCTTCTTTAAAATACGTATTTCCTAACATTTAATAGAGGAGCGTAAAAGTTTGACATTTTTTTAACTCTTCAAGCTTTCGCAAAATCATATTTACCTTCTGTAAAATACGCATTTCCTAACATTTAACGGAGGAGCGTAAAAGTTTGACATTTTTTTAACGACCTTTAAAACATCGAAGTTTCGCGTTCGTTCCTGCACCTTGCTTTTTGTATAATAAAACACGTATTTTCTAACAGTTTTTTGAACGAGCATGAAAGTTTGACCTTTGAGATGGCCTTTCAACCATAGAAGTTCTATTTTCGTTCAAAGACGCGTTATCTCTTATTCGGTTTTTGTCGTGATACGTTGTTTAACTGTCGGAGAATTTCTTACAAAAAATAATGCGCCTCGCGTTGGGCATCTTAATTAATTAAATGCTAAACACAGTATGCCGAGTGAATTTCAAAGTAAAGAAAAGGTTAACAGTATTTTTTATTTTACCAGCGGCTTTCGTAAAAGTAAAATGTTAATCGTATCTGACGTGCAGGCTTGAAAAGCGCCGGTCGAAAAAGACCGTTGTGGTTGCGTGATTCCATCTCGTTGAAGTTGAAAAGCAGTTTGTTGTAACACGAAAGGATCGCGCCCTTTCAAGCCCGTCATTCTACAATGCCGCTCAATAGTTAACGTCTTTGACCCCCTCTCGGTCGTTTCCCCGAACTTTTCACCTCTGACCTTTGCCGGAAGGAAAACGCGTTCTCCCATTTAATCAGACCTCGCTATTCGAAATTCGTAGGCAAAATATCTTCGAACCTTTTTCAAACCCCTTTGCCGGAAAATTGGATGCTTTCAGTCCAATCTTTTCTTATTTCGCCGTCTTTACAATTTTTTGTGTTTCTTTTTAAATCGTAAACAATCGATATACAACGCGTAAATGTAGATAGATGATTTTTATTTTTTTATTAGAAATAAGTGATTTCAGAATTGATATATGTATAATTTGTGAATGTAGGAAGATTATTTTGAATTTTTATTTAAAATATGTGGTTTATGAATTCGTGTATAATGTGTGGACGTAAGAAGATTATTTTGAATATGTATTTAAAATATGTGGTTTATGAATTCGTGTATAATGTGTGGACGTAGGAAGATTATTTTTAGTTTGTATTTAAAATATGTGGTTTATGAATTGATCTGTAATTTATGGACGTAGGAAGATTATTTTCAATTTTTATTTAAAATATGTGGTTTATGAATTGATGTATAATGTATGGACGTAGGAAGATTATTTTGATTTTTCATTCAAAGCAAGTGGTTTATGAATTGACGTACAATTTATCGGTGTAGGAAGATTATCTTGATTTTTCATTCAGAAGAAGTAGGTTGAAAGTAGATATACAATGTACGGTCGTAGGAAGATCATTCCAATTTTTTCTTCGAAATAAGTGGTTCAAAAATTGGTATGTAATTTGTGAACGTAGAAAGAGTATTTCGATTTTATATTAAGAATATGCACTTCAAGAATCGATGTATACCGTGCGCAGGTAGGAAGATTACGAATTATATACAGGTTCTAATCGTAAATTTTACTGGCAGAGTAACAAGTAATCGGGATACGTGCTCGTTTACGAGTTGAAAGTTGATAAAATGAGATAGAAATTTAAAATAGATTGCAGTATAAGCAGAACCGTAATCCCAGAGTTGATGAGACAATTTAAACTTAATTTTACAATTTTTCATTGCGACTTGATGAGATAATTTAAATTTACTTTTACGCTCGGCCATTCCGAGCCGATGAGATAACTTAAATTTAATTCCAGGCTCTTTCGTTTCGTGCCAACGAGACAATTTTATTTCACGTTTTTAGAAATTTGCTACGCCGCAAATTCGAGTAATCGAGTATTACTTAGTGTATTAAATTTCTACTACATGAAAGTTTCATTATATTTCAGTTTAAATCTCGTACAAACATCGTGGATACGTGTTGAAATGGCGATTCTTCACAAAAACGAGAAACGATAATTCATCATAGCATATTTAACATGTTACATTCGATTTTATTTCGTCGTTTGAAATATGGCCTCATAGCGAGCAGTCGAGTGCAAAGAGTGAATATCTACAATCTGTAATAAGAAATCCGAGATTTGTCATTCTGACAGGTTCAATTATTACCCCGTTAAAAACGAGGAGTCGAATCGCCGAGAATGGCGGAATAATCGTGTCAGTTTGCCAGAAATTTCGCGAAAGAAACCGGGAGGTGGCGGTAAAAAAAGGGAAAACGTTGCCATGAAAGAATCTGTTCATCAAACTAGCCGGAATTATCTTTTAAGCAGCTCATCACTGTCCGCCTGGCTGCCGGTTTAGCTCCTCCTCTTGGCAGTGGAAGCACGCGTATTTGGTCAGACGTCTAGACACTTCTATCCGACGAAGGGAGACGCATCTATTCGGGAGGTTACCGAAGGGAAAGTATTCCTTATTTCCTGCCAGAGCCCGTGTCTTTCAATCGATATCATCTGCCAACCATGATACATCGACTGCCACTTTCATCCGTCGATTGGTACCGGTCATATGTGAACAACGCTCCGAATTCAGTTATATCAATTATTTACAGCAAAAACGAACGATATGAATTTTTGAAGGCTCTTGGTGTCGAGATACTGGCTTATTAAAAAATTAAATTGAAAGGTTAAGTATCCTCGTTCTGGTGTCATATGTGACATACGTGTCCGGCGTTGCAAATTCAGTTAAATTACTTGTTTAATGGAACAGCAACCGAAGGGTAGTTTTGATGGTTGTTAATGTACAGGTAATTATATACACTGGATGACTAAAAAATTAAATTGAAAGTATAAGTAGTTATGTTCTTGTGTCATGTGTGGCGTACGTACGTCACGTGTCTGGTGTTGCAAATTTAGTCAACTTAATTATTTAATGGAAAAGGAACCACCGGATGCTTTTGATGGTTGTTGATGGTAAGACAATGATTTGAAGACACGCAAATAGAATACCACTCCTGGATTATCACTTAGAATATTGCAGTTTGATAAAAGCAATTATATAAATGTTTTATGAACAGGTACATCGTTTTGAGATACAATATCAGCCTATAAATTGAGTAGTTCATTGTTTATTACTATAAGGAATTCAATAATTTGTGTTTTGAACATTGATGAAATTTTAATTCAGTCATTTTTATCAGACTTCAAGTTCTGAATTGATATACTTGATGTACTCTTTTGCAGTACTCGTATGTCATCAAATTATGCCAAGCTTTATCGACGTCGAAACTGATTACTATTTAGGCTATCTGATAAATCAGGCATTTTATATCGAAAATGTTAAGAAATGATGTATAAAATAACTGTTATTGTACTTTAATCCCCAAAGAATCTTTTCTAGACAACATTTCCTAACATCTTCAGAAACTGAATCACCGTGTTACGTTTACAAAATTGTGCTCTGATCCGGTAAACCGTTCAGAGCCTGATTCTTCGGGCACGTTTGTAGGTATCAAAAGCTTATCGGTCGTATATGACAAAGAAATAAATTTTCTCAACGGAGAAAGTAGAAAATCCAGCAGGAACGTGATCTCGCCCCCATGATCACACGTAACACCTATTCACCGGCCGAAGCCAATGAACCTCTGTGTGGTGGTTCAACAACCACGCGAGCGTGCTCGAGACGTTTCAAGCGTAAGGCGATAAAGCGTAGTTTATTGCAACGCGCGTGTACATACCACATACATGCTTCCACGTTTCTTCTCGCTCTTTGAAAACGTATCGGCTCTATTTATACCGATAAAGACATACCATGCGCGTATGTGTACCTACGTGTGTATATCTACGTGCGCGTACTTCTACGAGTCTGCACATCTCCATGTACACATGTATGTATGTATATACCACCATGCGTGTGTATCTCTTTTTGCGTGTGTCTCTCCTTACGTGTACTTCCGTGTGTGTATATTTCTAGTACATGTATCTCTACGTGCGTGTGCATTGCCATATGAGTATATCCACATATGTGTTACCGTATGAGTGTATCCGCATATGTACATATTCATATATGTATGTACCTCCGAATATCTGTATCCATAATACGTGTACTTCTGTATACACGTTAATGAATATGTGTGTATCTCTATGCGCGTGTGTGTCCACGTGAGTGTATAAGTCAGCATGTGAGCACTTATATGAGTGTATACCTCTATGTACATGTACCTCAGTGTGTGTGTTTCCAGTGCGTGTGCCTTCATGCGCGTGAACTTGCGAATATGCGCGAATACGTGAACGCATAGCAATTTTTCTTTCCTGAAGCGATGAGACGATACGGAGATCGCGAGCGTTCGTTTTATAGCAGCAGAGATTATCTCGTAATTAATTATAGTAATAAACGAACGGCCGACACGGGATATAGCTTTACGAAGAGCTGCTTAAACCTAGTAGCTCGACAAAATTACACGATGCTTTTATTTCGAAGCTTCGGGAAGGAGATTAACGCTTTCACGGTAAAGCTGCGATTGAAACGGGGATAAAAGTGGAGGGATTTGTTTTCAGATATCGTGCTTCGAATCGCTTGTTACAATACGTGTTGTCAGGATGAACGCGAACAAAGGAAATTATGAAACTCTATGACGAAAGTTTATCAAAGCGGTTTCCATGGGGTTTAAGTCCGTCGCTTTACACGGGGACCTTTTTTCATGTTTGAGAAAACACCGATGGAAAATTTTATGAATTTCTATTACGAAAGACACTTTCTGAAGTTGAACATTATTTTTACCGCGGGGAAAATTGTAATGTAGGGTGAAGGAGGGTGGTGGAGACACGGGGATCTGGAAATTTTGGGATTTGGGGAATGGGAAAGTTGAGGACATCGATATTTGGAGATAGAGAATATGAGAATTTGTGAGATTTGACGATTTTGCAATTTGAGGACATCGAAAATTCAGGACACAGGAATTTGAGGTTTTAAAGTTCTGGGTTCCAAAAAATTTAAGAACATGGAGGTTCGAGTACCTTGTGATTATTGCATCCAGAAATATACACATCTAGGGACTTGGACGTTTTCAAATTTGCGGATCTAGGATCTAGGATTTAAGGATGGAAAAATTTGATATCTAGGACTCGAGATTCGAAAAGGTCGAGATCCAGAATCTCAAGCCAAAGAAATTTGGGATTTAGAATTCCAAGATGTAGAAATGTAGAAATTTCTATATTTAAATATCAATGAATCTGAGTATTTCGAAATTTACCAATTCAGAGAATTCAAAAACTTTAAGATACTAAAATATTAAAATTCGAAATTTCGAAAACTTGAACACTTAAAAATCTTTCAATTGTCCTAACCCGATGCTAACACCTCAAATCCGGAAAAAATCATAACCTCTTACGAGAATCATTCAATTTCCACGAACTGAAATCTCCGCACAGCAACTGACTCGAATTCGAGAGTGCATATTGAACTTGACCCGAATCCTAATTACGGTTCGTACCGGCCAACCCTATTCTCCCAATAGGTACTGCAATTTTTAGACGCAATAAAACCGGTCGAACGATAAATGATGCCGTCAGACGTAACACGCGCATGTCGCGAGAAATGCGCAAGGGATTATCGAAAAGTGTTCACGGTATTCATCGTCTAATCAACGTGATGCGAGATAACAGCCAAGAATAGCTAACTCCTAGCTAACATCGGTTATTTCCTGTCGTCATCCGCCTTGGAATATTCATTGGGGACAACCTCGTCCTCCGATCAGAAGCGAACACACACGCATACACTCACAATAATATCACGTAAATAGGGGAAACTGGATGCATACGTATTCGAATGAGTATGTGCGAGAGCCGGTTCACTGACCACTCACTCGATCGAAGTGGAAAATGTCCGTAACCGTTCAGACTTGATACGCGCTAAGGTTTCAATTCGGATAAGAGCATTGACGTAAGTAATCAGGCACCGGGGTGGGCTTGAACTTGTTAAAATACGGACTAATCGTTTCACTATACCGTTGGATATCTTGGATGTTAGATGCGTTGTTTACTTTTGCGAGATACGAGTGTTCTGAATTTAAATCGGCAGATTTTTGTACCTGTGATCATCTAAATCGGCAAATTTTTGGATGTGTAATAATCTGATTCTTCGAATTCATAAATTTGTTAATTTGCAAATGTTCAAGTTTCCAAGAGCATAGATCACCAAATTCTCAAAAACTTCATTTTCTAAATTCTCAGTTTCCATATTCTAGCATTCTCGAATTTCCAATCCCGAAATCCATTGATTTCCACTTATTAAGTTCTTATATTCCTAATTTTCAAAATCCCAATATCCCAAATCGTAAAATTTTCATATTTGTAATTTCCAAAGTCCTGATATTCTAACAATTTAAATTGCCATCAAATTCCCAATTTCCTAAATTCTCACATTTCTACATCGCCAAATAATTCTCAAATTTCTACATCCCAAAATTCTCAAATTTCCAATCATCAAATTAGCAAAATTTCAATATCCCCAATCAGCAAATTCTCAAATCCAAAATTTCCTAACTCACAAATTACCAAATCGCCAAATTCTCAAATTTCCAATCCCCAAATCCCTAAATTCTTAAATATCCAAAAATTCTCAAATTTCTACATCCCAAAATTCTCAACTTTCCAATTCCCAAATTAGCAAAATTTCAATATCCCAAATCGCCAAATTCTCAAATTTCCAATCCCCAAATCCGTAAATTCTAAAAATTCCCAAAATTCCTAAAATTCCAAAATCCCCAATCACCAAATTCTCAAACTACTTTTAAAATCTCCAAATTTCCATATCCCATTATCCCAATATACCAAACTCTAAAACGTGCAATCCCAAAATTCTCCAATTTCCCAAATCGTCGAATGTAAAATTTTCAAAAATCACCGAATGTGCCGCACGCCGGACAAAAATCCTGGTTGCATCAATGGATAAAGGACAACGGCCCGGTACGTCAATTTATGATGATGAGAGAACATGAACGAGAGGTTGTCGCATTGTAGAACGAGGTGCATAAGTAGAGGCTTACAGACGATTGTCTGTAGACACATGTCCGCAGACAATCTGCGAACCACAAGAGGCAAAATACAAACACCAAGACTGTTCGTGGATAAGTATTGGCTTGGCTGTTGTCTCCCGTTAAAATGGAGAACAAGCTATAGTCTCTACGGATCAACTCTCATAATAGTTACAATTGCTATACAAACGTCCTATTATAATGTAACCCCTTGTAATAACAACACTGCGGATATTTATTGCGTTTATCGAAATCTTCGAAGTTTGCACAAATTATGTAATCTGTGGAGTGCGATTTTGTGTGTCTCTGCAGACTTCGATTTTTTTATATTATCAATGTCATTTTTTTATTTTTTGTGTTTCCAATGTTTTTATATTCTTTGTAATTACAACGTATTCGATATATTCGACGTTCGTGATATTTCTGATGTTTCGATCAAATGTTCTCATACCCTTACGCATATACTTATTCGTTTTCAAATAAGCGAATGCATAATTCAGAACGTCGACAGGCTATCCGATAATCGCGAGTGATCTAACGTAGAATATTAAGCGACACGAGATGCTCAACGGTAAGACGCACTGTAGTTAGTTAATAAGAAATTGAACTCGCAGATGAAAATACAAGACGCTTCACTAAATAAGTTAACCTCCACGAACAAACTAGAGGATGTTCGAATCGAGAAATAAATTGAACGCCAATCACTATACTAACGTGGAATTTTAAGTAGAACGGGATCGCTGTGGCCAGACGCGTCATACCAAGCGAGTTGAATATATGTAAGAAAGCAAACAGACAATACTTCTTCCAATAATCTTTCACAAATAAACAAGATATCCGAATCGAGAAACAAATCGAACGTCAGATGCTATGCTGATGTAGAATATTAAGTAGAAGATAACCCTGGTGATCAGACACTACGCATCAAGATTTTTAAAACAAAAATCATAGTACGCTCATAAATTAGCATAAATAATTTCTTTTTATTATAATTACATTTATTTTACATTTGTTCGCACATATTTGCAAATATGAACAATACACTGATTGTTGAATGGAAATTTGAACATGTATTTTGATATATGTTCCACTTTTATCGGTTACAGTGCGGTTGTATTAAATAAAATGTATATTCGATAAACGCTCACATTCTGGTTTTCAAAATTATTTCTTGTCTCAGTGTCGTCTGACTTGTAAAAGTACTTGACACCTAAATTTACAACCCATGCGTTAAATGTGAAATAAAAATTTGGAAGTTAATGGGTGAACTCGAGTAAAAATTCCTTGCTATTTCGCACAGAAAACGATCATTAGGGTAACAATAATAAATTATTTCGGACCGTTAGTGTTTTGTTCGCGCGTAAAACGTCGAAAAAAAAATAACGCGAAAAGGTAGCAATTTCACGGAGCGATCGGAATAATCGACTAGCAATCAGGGGGGCAACTTGAATCGATTCGGTCCAATTCAGCGACGAATTTTTCAGCTCGGAATCCGGTCGATAGCCATCGAATCGATCGCGAAAGCCTTCCGTTCGGCTGGCCGTCTAATTAATTTCGCAGGGCCAACGAGCACGAGGCTTCCACGTTAATTCGATGAATCGAGTTTTCCATTCCGGCCCGTCGATTTCGCGCCCGTCAAACGCCCCGTGGGCTGCAAAATATCGAGGCAACCCCGCCGGCTGATTCCCGCGGGAACGCTCGATCAGCCGCGGCACGAAAGTTGTTCCACATTCGGTGACCTTTCGAATCGAAATGTCAGGGTGTCCTAACGGTGTTCGGCCGTTCGCCATTTTTATCCCCCCGTCCACCCCGCCAGGATTCGTCGCGATGCAATTTCGACGATCGACGGATCCCTTAATCCGCGCCGTTGTTCGAGCATCGAATCGCTTCGATTCATTTCCGATCGAGAGCACGTCGAAACGACGAAGAGACTATTCATCCCCGGGAAAAGGAGACGCTAATAAAGCATCATACCGGCGAAAGAAATAAAGAGCCGGGGACAAATGGAGGAGATATTAAGCCCCGATAATGGATTCTTGTGCTCGTCCAAGCGTTCCCTGATATTTCCGTGATATTCATTTCGCCATATTGTCACGAGTGGCCGTGCTTTCGTCGCGAGGCGACACGAAGCGTTCCATTCCGTCGGGATAAGAACTTTCCATTCCTTAATGAGAAAACAGCCGGCATCCGGACGGTCGGGGACGACGGAGGGGGAGGACGAAAGAAACGAAGGGGGTTACATTAAACGTAACTTAACTCGGCATTCCGTGAAAAAAAGGAAGAAAGAAAAAACAGAAAAAAAAAACGAGAAGAGACAGAGCGGAGAAATAAACGCGAGTACCGCGGACCGACGAAACGAGGAACGGAAATGTTTAGACTCGTTGTTTGCATCGTTTCTCTCTTTTGATCGACGTAATTTGGTCGAGCCGCTGATGATTTAATTATCTTTTGTTTGTTTTCGTAACGTTTTAACGGCGCTTTTATCGGAAATGAATTTCTTCCAGCCTTTTCAGAACGGTTCGCCGGCGAAAAGAATGTCGTGACGCGAAATTGGACGGACGTATTTAGGTGAACTGTAGAACCTGTTCAATTATTTAAGAATAGATTGTCGAACAGATCGATACTACGATGATGTTCGATTGACCGAGACCGATGGTATGACGGACCAAGTCATAATTGAAATCGTTTTGATTATCGGGACACGAGGTCGATAAGATGTGCTCGGATGAACTATAGAACTTGTTAGATTATTTAGACAAACGATGTTAAAGTGATTTATATAAGAGATACTTTGATAATACTTCGCTATTTGAGACTATTTACTGATATGATGAAGTAGGTTTCAATTGTTTGCTGATATGATATACTACTGTTGTGATGAACTACGTTGTCATCTATTATTTACTGGTATGACATACTAGGTTATAATTCTTTGCTGTTATGATGAACTATGTTGTCGTCTATTGTTTGCTGATATAATATAATACGTCATAATTATTTGATGTTATGATAAACCATGTCGTCATCAATTATTTGCTGTTGCGATGAACTACGTTAAGTTATTCTGATCATACGGATCGGTTTCCGAAACGCGTGTGTTTGTTTCGTGCTTCACGCGCGAGAGGTTACACGACCGTGATACTTGTTAAATTATTAAGCCATGCGACATTAAATCGACGAATAGTTTAATAATATCTAATTATCTGAGATTGTTTGCCGATAGGACGAACAAAGTCATAATTTAGAACATCTTGATTGTACTAGTTCGCTTTCGAAACGTTCGCGTTTGCGTTATGCCCTGAGTGTGAAGAGAGGTCAAACGGTTGTAATGGCTGTTAAATTATTAAAGAACTCGATGTTGAACCGATGGACTCGTCAATAATATTTGATTGTTTGCAATTGTTTGCTGAAACGGCGAATTGAATCGTGATTTCAATCGTTCCTCGTGCACTGATTCGTTTTCCAAACATTTTCGCCAGTTTTATCGTCTGAATACGAGGAACGGGGTTAGGAAAATAATCTCCGCAAAATTGCAATATCTTTTAAATTATGAGAAAATATGATATCGATATTGATCCAATCATCAATAGTACTTAATAACTTGATATTTTTTCGTGTACAACTTAATTAACAATATTATGTTACGTTTCTAAAATACCTTGAAGGATTATGCAATACATATTTCCACGAGTATAATTCTCATTTAAATGTACCAATATACAATCAACGTACTAATTTCTATCTATCCTATAAACAACAAAGATGCTCCTCACCGCGTTGATTGACTCGATCGCATAATTATAAGACAACAATCGAATGAATATGAAACGACCGAATAATTACGAAACGAAGATAAAATGATTAATACAGTCGCACAATTATGAAACAAAAATAGAATGATTATGTAACAACCGAATAATTGCCGAACAATTATAAGACGAGCGAACAATCGTGAAAGAAGAGTTACTAACAAGACAAACCTTTAAACCGGACGACGAAATCCAGCGGCTGTTATCAAAGTGTGTTACACGACATCCTGTCGTTGCCACCGTGATCAACAATATATTAAAAACGACTTATCACTCGTCACCATTCACCGCTATCCTCGTCGCGTCGGAACACAAAGCACATGGTGCTTCAGCAAGCATGCTCGACGAGAGATAACTCATTTAAAAGCTGTAGCCCCTATTCAATCACCGTCCCGGCCTGATAACGAGACACACGTAGAACGACAAACCGTCACGCAATCATCGACGTTTAATCTTATCGGTGGATCGTTAAAATACAACGGCCGTCGTGCGACATGACACCGGAACACGAACGCGGATGGCCCGGCCTTAAAGACGGAAACAGGAGATCGATCATTCTTGCGAAACGAGTAGTGGCCAACGATATCGGCGGTTCCCATAACCTTGTGAAATTATTGAACGACCGTCCCTCTCGTAAGTAAGTTGGAAGCACATTACGACCTCGAGCACGATCGTTCCCTCGACCCGGACGTATTTCCTCGTCGCGTAAATCGGGAGGGCACGTTGCATCGGGAATTAAATCAACGCGGCCGGCTACGTTGATGGAGATGAGGAGAAAACGAGACGCGGAAGAGCAACGGAGACGGGACGACCCGGCGAGAACGAGAAAGCAGGAACAGCCGGAGTAAAAGCAAGGAACACAAGAGGAAGAGGAGGCAGAAGCGAGCCAAAGGGGTGGGGGATCAATTTAGAAGCCGTGACTCACTCGACACGGTGACGTCGTTAGCGCACCCCTTTCGTCCTCCCTCAACGACACCCCTAAAAAAGAAAAAGAAGAAAAAGGAAAAGAAAAAGGAAAAAGAATAATCCGGTCACAACTCTCTCTCTAAGCGAGAACTAATCGAGGCCAGTGCACACCGACGGGGAGAAGAACGAGGCGAGGAGGGATGCGTTCTCGACTCTCGGCCGGTCGACGAGCCTCGAGTATTATTTCTGGTATTCCTGTACACCCGCTGTGTGTTAACCCGAGGAGGTGGCACGCGAGCGGAGCGGAAAGGGCACCGAGTCATCGTTGCGCACGATAACACCACCGGTCCCTCGTTACATCGAAAAAAGGAAAACTCGCCCGTCGGAGTTTCACCTACACGCCCATCTATGTACATTTACGCGCCACCGACTTCTGTTTACAAAGAGAAAGAACGAAACGCGGCCAGAAGAGGAACAGAGGGGGGGAAAAAATTGCTGGAACGAGGAAGAGGATGCGAGAGAGAAAGAGAGAGAGAGAAGGAAAGGGGAGAAGTATCCGACGCGTCTCTCTTCCGCGCCCGGTAAAGCCCAACGTCCCCTCGTCCCAATTACCGTGCCCATCGCACACCGCCTCGTCCATGCTCGTAATTTGCATCCGACCTCTATTTCCTTCCCGACCGGGTTCCTCGACACCGAGCAGAATCCCGCGGATCACGACGATGCTCGTGCGGGATCGAACATCTTACGAGTTCGCAAGGCGATGCGAATCGGGGATACGAAAGGTGCACGTCCTGGGAAGATCGACTGTACTCACGAGGCACGCGTTCGACGAGGATCAGACAGCCGTCGGTCGCGAGACGTCGACTCCTGGATCGACGACCGACGAACATCCTATTCCTCGGGTCCTGGCGTCGAGGTGCCGGATGATCCTCCCCGTTGTCACTCCGGCAACACCCACTTTCTCCTCTGGCCTCGTAACCTCGAGGGCCACTTTTCTTTCTCTCCCTCGCCGCCGTCGTCGAACGAGGCGCAGCACCACTCTGACAGCACCACCACTACCAGCGGACACCACCACGATAGGAAACCACCACCACCACCACCACCGCCGCCACCACCACGGCCACCACTACCAATGCCACCGCCACCACGAGCAGCGGCACTACGGCCAGTCGTGTCGCTCTCTGGATACTGGCTAGCAGTCGAGTCGGTTAACCGACGGATAACTTCCCCCTCGTCCTTTTCTACCCCCTAAATGGCCGATAATGTCCGGTTGGGCGCGCGTACGATATCCGGGTGGGAAACTACTGTACGCGGACCGCACACGCGGTGCCCGACGGGCATGGGACAATTCCTGAAGTTCGTTGCGGGATCTGCCACACCGTGAGCTGCCCTATCTTAGCGCCTGTCTGGCTCTCCCGAACCACCAACGACCGCCCCCCTTGCGTCCCGCCGACGCGACGCCTTCACCACACGAGCGTATGCGCGATCCTGACACACGCGTGTCCGTGACATGGACCGGCATGCGCTCTTCTGAGCCCGCCTCGTATCGCACGCGCTCATCTAGGGCCAAATTTCCTCTAACCCCGGTGTCGCTGCTTGACAACCGACATAGGGACTTTCGTCGCGCGATACCACTGCGGAGGGAACGATTTGGACATTCAGAACACTTCACGCATACCCTTTTTCAATTTTACCGATCTACTGTTCGCTTAATGGCATCTTTCATTTTTTCGTATCGAACAGAGAACAACCAATTACTTGTACTAATAAGTTGTACTACTAACTTGTATTAATATCTAGTACAAATAACTTGTACCATTAACTTTTACCAATAATAATTTCTGATAATAATTTATACTACTAATTTGTACCAATAATTTGTATCAGTAACTTGAACTAATGGCGTGTATAATCAACCAAACTGCTATTTTTGTTTGACTGCTACTTGATTGACTGCGGCTTGATTGCTACTTAATACAAAGTAATATGAACTATTATTTTAGCTATTAATTTGCGGAAGTCATTGACTACAAAAAATGTAACTTCCACTCGCTAAGAGAATAGAATTTACCTCCATTTTTTTTACTTACTAAAAAGTAGTTTAAGCATCCCATCGACACGAGTTATTTATTTGCAAATCTACTTATTGAATAATATTGTTACTTGTTGAAAAGTTTTGTTTAATCTCAGTGTCAAGTATTTCTTCTTTTTAGATTTTTATTTGTAACCAAGTGCTTTGGCACTGAAATTGAACAAAATTATAATCTTTTTGACTAGAAAATCAAAAGTATGATGCAATTTATGACGCATTTACAAATGCGTTGCATAACAGACTCAGGTAAAGGGGTGAGTAAAAAACAATGTTTATTTTACAAATGTGGAAAATGAAATTATATTCCTGGCAGTCGCAAATAGCGAGCGTTTTAATTAACCTTGATGAGCGGTTGAAAGTTACTGCGCGCATTGAGACGAAAGACGATGCTAAAAATTGTTTACTGTAATGTTGATATTACAGTGCTGACGTTGTTTCGGTGATATCATAATTCAGGATCAGGCGTCTCGATTTGTTCAATCTTATTAGAATTGGATACAGATTTTAAGTAGTTATTAAATATTTAACTATCGCTTTTTAGGAATATTTTTTAAATTAGTCACAGACACGCGTTTCAAACTGCGTGTCTAAAACTTGACGCGTTTCCATATTGATCAGCACTCTAGGGATTTTTAACAGTAAACGCCACATAACCTATAAAATACCGTCCAACTGTAGTACTAATTTTGCATCGTGACACGCTTCTTTTTTGAAGTTTACAGTAATATATTCAATATTTTGTGTAAACATTTACATTTAGTATTTCCTTTACAAACAGCATAGACAAAACAAATATACAATATCATTTCATTTTGATATCCACTATCCTTAAATTATGTTGATAATGCAGTTTGAATGCTGCAAATGCTTTTTAAAGTGCGATACAATAAAAC
Source organism: Coelioxys conoideus (assembly GCA_947623535.1). Lineage (NCBI taxonomy): Eukaryota > Metazoa > Arthropoda > Insecta > Hymenoptera > Megachilidae > Coelioxys > Coelioxys conoideus. The sequence continues at coordinate 8,008,257 of OX392455.1, read as the reverse complement.
GGAATGACGCATACGGTATCGTTCAGCGAATGGCCTTGAGTATAAGGTTAGATTTCTTTGTCCATTCGTATATGAAAGCCCACGGAACGTTAAAACAGAGTACAGTCGGTGTTCCTCAGAATAGTGTCATGGCGCGGCAACGATGACAGAAAGTGTGTTCCTTACTGACGAATCCGGTACTAAAGTGAATATGTGGGGCGGTTTTCGTTGTAACAAGAGCTTCCTAATACTGTTCCTGGTTCATGTGATTGCATTTCAATGTTTCGTGTGTAAGTGCTTATCTATCTTCATGTACATCATGTTTTTGTATCTTCTACTAGATACGGCGGCACGCGCATGCTTCAGGTCTCGTATTCTGCGCATGCTAACCGCGAAATTCAAACTGATCACGCTAGGAAAACGTTCGTTTTCTTGTTTATACGTGATTTTTGTTACGAATATTTTTGTGCTATCTACAAATTGTTACTTTATTATATTTTAGTATTACTTGAAAGACTTTAATGGCCGCTTCTCTGTTCTGAGAATTATAACGGTACAGGCGTACAAGTTGTGTTGATTTTTGTTTCGTATGTAATGTAGAACTATGTTAGTCTCAAGTTGATAAATTTCTAAATAGCAAATATTTCTATGTTCTCAAATTTCCGAGCCACGAAATTAAAAAAATTTTCAATTTTCGATGGTTCAATTCCCTGACTTTCTAACTTTCTGAACTTCGATTATTGTAATAAATGTATATTTAATTGTTTCGCTCGTAGAGTCCAGGTCCGCAGGAACATACCCAGGATTGTATCGTGTACACGTTACGATTTGCATGAAAAACTCATTAATATATTTCCACATTCTAGAACAGATTTACAGATCATTCTACCACGATGATACGTTTATCTAATTGCTTTTCGTTCAACAGATTATCAGGAGCATCACAAATGGCAAGAGCTAAGAGACAAAGTGGAGTCGATGATCCTCGAGCAACGAGATGGATACGGCCTAACGTACAGCATAATCAAGAGGTTGGAAGGGCACGGGTTGTTGAGCGGGAACAAACAGGAACTGCATGATAGGCCTACAATTTACGCCATCACACCGACGTTCGCTAGGCCGGTACAGAAGGCCGAATTGACCCGATTGTCGCAAACGTTCCTGCACGTGCCGAATTTCCATTGGATCCTCGTCGAAGACGCGGAGAGGAAAACGAAGCTGGTTACAAAATTCTTGGAGAATAGCGGTCTAATTTACACTCATCTGGCGGCATCGACACCGCCTAATTATAAGCTGGGTCGAAACGATCCGAATTGGAAGAAGCCACGCGGCGTTGAACAAAGAAACGCTGCGTTGCGCTGGCTTCGGGAGAATTTGAAATCAACCGACAAAGGGATCGTGTATTTCGCTGACGACGACAATACGTATTCGATCAAACTGTTCCACGAGGTAAGAATATTAACGGCGGGCCGGCAATTGGTCACGGCACGGTTTATGTAACTGCTGCTTGTTGCAGATGGAGAAGATACGGAAGGTCGGCGTGTGGCCGGTGGGTCTGGTAGGTGGTCTGATGGTGGAGAAACCGATGTGCGATAACATTACCAATAAGGTAATCGGTTTCAACGCTGCCTGGAAGCCTGATCGTCCGTTTCCGCTGGACATGGCGGGCTTTGCCATTAATCTGCGGCTTCTCTTGGAGAACAAGGATGCCGTCTTCTCGTACGACGTGGAAGGCGGTTACCAGGAAAGCGAGATACTCAAGCACATTGTTACCAGGAATGAACTGGAACCGTTGGCAGATTTTTGCACGAAGGTACATGGTATAATTGATTCGTTATTAAAACTTTGACGATCGGTGTCATTTCACGCAAAAATTCACGTACAAAGATGAACTTGCAGACTTTGTACTTAAACATTGCGTTAAATTAATCCTAACGGTATTCCATACATGTTATCTGTTATGTTATCTGCGTCTACTTTATCGAATGTTAAATATGATTTAAGAATTAATAATCTTGTTCTGTAATCCGGTCAACGACCTTCCGTCGGTTATCGTTCGAGGAGTCAAATTTCGCGAAATATACGATCGTCAAAGTGTTGGATAACTAGCGCGTGCAAAGTAATGATGTTTTGTATTTCGTTCAGGTATACGTGTGGCACACGAGAACCGAACCGCCTCAATTAAACGTGGAACAATTACTGATAAAAAAAGGTAAACGATCGAACGTAGGCATAGAAGTGTGATAAACGTATCAGGTTATTTGGCGGATTTTTAGAACGTCAAAATAATGTTTGCCATAATCGGATATGTGATTAAGAACAAACGAAACTAGAACAATGATATTTATATACGCTTTTTTATAATTTCAAACGTGGCTGTATGTTCAATGAAAACAATAATGCAGTGCCATAACGCGTAGTCGCTTATAGCTGCATACACGACGAGGATTTTTACTAAGGTGATATTACTTGAGTAAACGTAGAATCAGCGTATTGATATTATGTGCGAATACTGCCGGGCAGTTATTATTGTTAACCTTTGCACGGTCTTTTATAAGTCTCCTCCGATATGAAATACAATTTTTATATTTCCCATGCAACGTTATTCTGTTGGTGGAATCTTAGCGTGCTCTTTAATATATCTAATTACATCTATAAAGGTTCATTTTTTACGATACTAAAATTTCTGCTGTACCCCGTATACTCATAATTACAGCTATATACTCGTGACGATAATTACCCGATTGTGATAACAATTGTATGAATATGATAATTATAATCACAAAAATACGAATGTATGTCGGAATAAAAATTTCTTAAAGAATCGGCAGTGATTGGTAAAAATGGTTTTCGTAAGAACCATACATATCACGACACGTAAGAAAGTTGCGAACTGTCAAGCAATGTAATTTATGTTTAAAATCGTTTGAGGATACTTTATTGTCGTTCTAAGTGGAAACAGTTTAGCGAAAATTGAATTTAATTCTCAAAAAGAGTCGCATCCAACGTCGAGACAAAAATCCACTGATGACCGTGTAAGTATTAATACTGTTTTACCTGTTTGAATCAAAGTTCTTTTACTTTTTACACGCCTGTTGATACAAGCTCACCTATTTTAATCGTTGTAACGAGAAATTAACGTTTGAATAAAGGAAAGTTTTAAAGAAATAACAGAAAGCGCGTGGTACGCGCAAGACTTCGAATCATTCGACCTTGAAAAATGTTCTTTATCCTTTATTAAGTCGAGTACGTTTTCTTCGACGCGTACAGAAAAAGCATACATAAAAAATATGCCTTACACCTACAAACTCGTAATAGTGTCGCTTTTTTTAAATCCTTTACCGTTTTAAATTGGAAGATGCGCAGTAATACTTTTCGTGGGAAGCTATTTGGATTACGGATTTTGGCAACGAATATAAAATAGCTAGATAAACGTGACGATATCTCGTCTTCGACCGAGTCACTAGATCTTGGTAACATCTCGGCGGAGGTTCGACAATTTTTCGTGATGAACAATCCACCATCTTTCTCTGTTTCCCTTCTTCGACATTCTACAAGAACAGTTATCTGAGACTTTGCGTTGAAACGTTCTCGAAGTTGTTGATTGTATCGAAAACGACTTCGAAGATGTTTCGATTCAAGGCCTCAAACAACTCGCTCTGTACATAGGGTGACTTAAAAAGAAGGATCCGAGACTTTTGAACTCATCCCGGTACAATGCGCCACTAAAGTCTTGGGACCTTTTCTTCTTAACACCCTGTATATACTTTTCGCGTATAATAATGTACTCGTTTGACTTACAAGCTAATAAGTACTATATATTTGGCAAAACTCTGTTTATGGTACGTAAAAAAGCTACCTCGGTGCAGAAAGTGTGTTCGCGAGCGGGGAAGCGTTATCTTTTTAATTTTAATTCAATCTTCTCGTTATAAGTACAGTGGAACCTTCATATTTTCTGCTAGAGAAATATATGATTATCGCCATGTAACCGTTAATTTCCTACTCTCCCTTTAAATACATGTAGCCAAAGGATTCAAGAGAAGAAATCTGTTTCCTTCTACTGGAAAAAAGTGGCCCTTTCCCGGAGGGAGAAAATGAAATTAGAATCGTGTGAATTAATATTTTGTAGGAAAAAATAAATTTACCATAAGATAAATTAAGAACAAGTTTACCCTGTTTGATAACCAGGTTACGTCCATGTTAAGAGCCCCTAGCGCAGGAAAATATCGAAATTCTACTGTAGCTATACACGTAAGCCTTATTACGATAAATACAGAGGGAATCAACTTTTTATCCAACTTGTTATAGTTGAATTTTTCTAGTCGGCGAACGCACTTTCCGTACCCGCATACAACAGTCTAAACTTACCGAACTCTCTTAAAATTATCTTCAATACTCCTTAAAGATTAGGAAAAACGTTTACAAGCATTTACAAAAACTTATCACATTTTTAACTGTGTTTTTTTTTTCTCGAAAAGCCATCTTACACGTTAGGACAAAAGTGGTACTTCATATTATTGAATACTATATAATTTATGTATATATATTTATATGTGGCAGCTTTCGATTGTTCTCCGTCTTTTTTTTTCTTTATTTAAGTATTCCAGAAATGAAACTTCAATCTCTTGTTATACTGTCAGCAAGAATTTATAACTTACAATTTATTTCAAGCGAAAAAGAGTCCATCGAAGGTGTCGCTGCTGTCGATTACACTATACACATATGCTTAGAGAGACTTCTAGTTTGTTAAAGGATACAACTGGGACATACACAGATACGCCATCACGATCGACGCATCGAATAAAATTTCTTTTCCTTTTAGTCCCTTCTTAAGTTTCGTATCTTACAGTTTTATATTTTAAGTATACCGTTTCAGGGCTGCCATATCCGATCGCGAGAACATACTTATTAAATCATACATGACCGGATACTTGATCATCGCAAAAACTGCTCAGTTTTTCTTCCTTACTTACATGGTAACCTACGTATTAGAGGATATATAATAAAATGCTTGACACTTTGACGATCTCTGTCACGTATTCATTAATTTCGTATTTAATTTTACAATGTAATGTCTGATAGTATCAGTCACCGGTACATTTACCCTAACTGCAATCCGAAAAAGAGTGATCCAGTAAATTGAACGAAGTATGAATATAAGTTTCATACTTATAAGTATGAAAGGAATTATTCAAAATTGCAATTTATACACAATCGTCAAAGTGTTAAGAACGAAAACGTAAAACGTCAAAAAGACACTTGGGCTGCTCTCGCACGCGACGTAATCTTTACATTGTATAAAATGTACATACACGTTAAACTATCACGATAAATTATATCACGGGTAAACAAAGAACATGTCACGCGAGATGTGTTCATCCCAAACGAATAAAACGAACACAAGTAATCGCGATTGAACGCACGGATGAGCGTCCTGCACGTTAGCCATGCTCGATGGATAAGGGGGCAAGAGTCACATTTAAAAAAACAAATACTCTGCGACAAAGACACATTCTTTTAGTAAAAAAAAAAGAAAAGTAAATTGTTCATGATTAAGGAACACGCGTAGCAAATGCATCTTGTCAAGTACATTGCGAACGAGTCGAAATGATAAAGTTTGTGTGACCTGAGCTGTTTGATCGTCAATGATAATCGGGGTATACACGATTCGTTTCCATGATGTTTCTTAAAGGAATCAGTCTTTGAAATAAAGTCGTACAATCACGAGAAATTCGAATTGTCTGAGGAAATTAACTTGTACGTGTGCCGTGGACTGTAGAGGGTAGTGATGGGCAATTGTCGCGTAGGCAAATAGCGGATGTTTGGCTCATTGAGGAGAAGCTCATTTCTCAAGTCGAAAATCTGGAAATGTCTATCTTCCTGAATTTCTAAGTTTCCATGTTTTCATAACTGGGAATTTACTACTTGGCACATTCCGAAATAACATCTTACGCGAGTAGCGGGAATAATCGAAAGTTCGAATATCTTGATTTCCAAATTCTCAAATTTCTAAATTCCAAATTTCCAAATTCTCAACTTTCCAATTTCTCAAATTCTCAAATTTTCAATTTCTCAAATTTCCAAATTCTCAAATTTCCAATTTCTCAAATTTCCAAATTCTCAAAATGGCCAGATTCACAAATTATCAAATCAACAGATTTCCAATCCCTGAAATTTTTTAACTTGAAAGTTTGTAAATTCTCCGATTTCCAAAGTCTCAAATTTCCCAAACTCTGGAATTTCTAAGTTCTCAAATTTCCAAATCTCCACTTTCCCAAATCCAGGAATTTCCAAATCGCCAGTATCACTTTATTTGCCCACACAGCGTGCACCGTTGCACGCTGGTTGCCTAGGAGCCCGATCTGCTCATCACCTTTATAGACACTCGATGGTTCTTGCCGAAATATGGCGTGGTCTTTTGGTACCCGATTAACCGTTCTTAGAGAATGCCGGCGCAATAGCGTATTCGGTCCGTTCGAATTTTCGACCAGGCTACAGTTGAATTAGAACCACGAGAACGGATGTTGAGGAAATACACAATCACCATCGAACGTTATATGTACACAGGGACCCGTTACAGAAGGTCCCTATCCCGTTCGTAACCCGCCTCGTAAACGGTGCATGGTGAAAGTCTTGTTAGTTACACGGTGTTCTCTTAATTATCGTAGAAGAAAAAAACGAGATTGAACAAGGTAGCTGTTTTCCCTGTTTCAGTTTCGTGCTGTGCAAAGGATAACACAGTACTACCCAGCGTACTAGACTGCGATTATCTAGAGGGTGCCTCGAAGCAATGGCCACTAAATTACCGACTGACTTCTACCAATTTCGCGATTAATTTTGTACAATTCTTTCTCCTCTGTGTGCAAGCAATCTATCTAAACATCCCTCCTTGGCAATATTCGCTAAGTTACATCAACATCGATAGATTCTTCGCTCCTAGAACGATCTTGGGACACTGGCGTGGACGAAGAAAGGGTTTTAGTATCTCGGGGCCCTAAACTGGCCCACCAAATAGCTACTGAACTGTGTGTGTGTAGGTTGGGGCAGAATCATGTTTGTACCGAACGAATTGGCGAAGTGCAGAAGTCACGAACGATAGCAAACATCTGCCGTATCCTTAAGAATCAAGGACACAGAAAATGCGTGCACGATGCATCGTCGAATCGCCACAAGATGGCGGCCGTGTCGCGCTCGAGACACGTGTCTCGCTGCAGCCGCGCGAATCGTTTCAAGTTGGAAAAAAGGAGAAGACTCGTCCCGACAACCGCGATACTCTCTCGGTTCCCTCGTACGTTTCGTTCGAGACAACGTTTCCACGGTGATTTACAATCTAGTACGCCGGAAGAATATCTAGACGGCTGAATCCTTGCCGACGAAACCGGTCTTTGACACCGATCTCTTCCCGTCGAAGGTGATGGACGATTCCCGGCGCAGTCCCGAATCGATGATCGGCGTGATCTTCTTCTCTTCCTTCAGCGGCTCCTTCTCGTCTCTAAAATGTCCCAACAGAGAAAACATGAGCGACGGTTATTCGTGGAACGATTGGACATCGAACGTCGAGTGGTTCTTAAAGGTTACTTCTAGTACTGGGCATAAAAAAAAGAGCATGTCGAGAGATGCGGCGCGTGGTGCAACATCGAATAATACGCATAGTATGCATGCTATCACTCGTTAGTATCGTGTATTTGCAAACTGGAAACATATCGTTATTTTGTTATTTTTCTTCGGCGTGCGTTTAACGCTTTCATTTCGAGGCGAGGACACTAGTTTCTTAACGATACTATTTAAGAAAAATCTACTGTTTTTTATTGAAGGTGTTAGAAGTACGTAGTCGTCGAACGATACCGATGCAATGAAAGTCTAAAGGATCAATACCTACGGGGTTAGATCACCTTGAACAGACAAAAAGTTTATTGCAATTTTAAAAAGTTTGTGACAGCTATACCTTTTTCCATAAAAATTTCATGATAAACATCGAATCTTTGAGTACTCTGTTTCTTTCTCAGTCTGTTCAGTTCCTTTTCTCCCAATTCTCCTTCACAGATAATTATATCTTTATGAACATTAATGACAAATAGTTTCGTGACTTCTACATTGCTCGTATCAAATAGTTCTTGATACCATGTTAGCACAATTCTGCACTGTTTAAGTAAAAGATAAATTGTACATTTTTTTATCAATACTCATAAAGAGAGGCAACAAATTATTTTTACCAGTCCTTACATGGTTGAGTTCGTACAAAAATTGTAATAATTTCAAATTTACAAACGGAGGTTTTGAAAATGAAAACACGAGTTGTTGATATTCTTCCTATAGTATCGTGTGCCACATAATTTGGAGGATTGCAGAAAAGTTTAGTGATACTGGGTAATGTCTATCAGAAGCCGAATGTTATATCGTTTAGTACATAAATATTGCAAAAGTTCATGTCACGATGCTGTTACGAACGAAACAGAATGATCTCGAGCGATGCGTTAACCTCGTTTTATCACGGATGAAACTGAATTACCTACATCCATGATTCACGGCCGAATGGTACACAGGGTGAATTAGAGCGAGTGTTAGTGAGTATTTGCTACGTGGTTAACGAGCAATTAATAACACTTCAGAGTGTTGATATCTCATGCAGCATAGCCAAAGCACGGGCGAATAATGGCGATAGTATGCAGCGTGTGTCAAGAGTGATAGAAGGCTCAGAGAAATAGAGACAAAGAGAACGACAAAATGAATAAGAAAGAAATAGAAATCGGTGAACAATGTATAATACAATGTTGTCTCACGGTGAGTGGTTGGCGGTGAAACGGATGCACTGACGTAAAGAAAATAATCCAACGTAAAGAAAACACGAAAAAGGAATCGGTATTGGAGGAGCAAACAAACCAGAGTTCTCTCATGCTGCAAATTTGTTTCGATACACGTTTTGTCGATGTGGTTTCTATCGATATTGCGTTTGATTCAGGGCCTTACCATTGCTCAAAAATAAGCATTCTTGTATAGTATAAAATATATTTGTGTATTTATTTCTACCTTACGTTTATGGTAACGATCTCTTTGCAAATATTTATCAGAACGGTTATTAGTTAGAAGATACGTTATTTTCTTTGGAGAATATCGTTTATTTTTTAAATAAATAATGTCCTGAAGGTTCCATTCGCACTATCGATCCACTCATGATCTTTGTATTCGATCGGGCATTATGTTCTTAGGTCCCAAGTTTCTCTCTTTTTTCGACAGAAATTAGTATACAATATTTATTATTCAATGTTGATTTGTTGCATTAAACTGTTCTGCTCTATTGCCCTTTTCCATCTCACAGGACACATCGTTATTTGCATTTTCTTCTTGTATCAAAAAAGGAAGAAACTTATGGGACACCCGAATGTTAGAACGGTTAACAATGAAATCTAAACAATAATACAATACTTGACCGACCCAAGAGTGGATCATAAGCGAACCGTGAACGGATCGATAGCGCGAAAGTATCGGAGAACCGAAGATAAACAAATCGGATAAAAGGGAGAGAGATAAAATGTTGAGAGGATTGAAGAAAAGAAAAAAAAATATCATGCCAAGTAGAAAGCCGTGTCAGAGCCCCTTCGAGGAGGGGCCATGCTTCTTACTGATTTCACTTATGTATCTCTCTTACATGGCAGTGTGTCTGACCAATCTAATGGTACTTTTTCCACTACCCGAGTCTTGGATGGCCGTGACCCCGGCGACATTGGCCATTTTTTGGTCGCAATACGGCAATGGAAACCGCCAACCGTAAAGACTACCGGTAAAAAAAAAGAGAGAAAGATGCGAGAGGATCAAAGTGTCACCTAATGGCGGGATAGTTAACCATGGGATATTGTATTATTTTTGCTGTTGGACAAATTATGGTATCGAGTTGAATATGGGGAATGAAATGGAAGCACGACGAAGGATGACCAGTTCCGATTTCTCGAGTACCGATTATTCTCGTTAATACTTGTACAAGATAAAAGTATTATTGCAAAATTTTTACGAAATCGATAAATCTTATTTAACTTGCAATTTTAATCGCTTTGATATAATATTGTTGTTTTTTTCTAGGGAGGTCAGCACTTTGCACTCGAAAGCATTTTTACTGTTGGCAAATAGCAACTGTAAAACTTTTAAATTCAAAGTTTTTGATGAATTTTTGTGAAATTTTTATTTTTGTATTATCAATCGTCAATATCGTCTGTTTCACTGTGTTCGGACATCATGCGCATAATACTATAAATTTAGTTAGAAGTTATTTATTTTGAATTATTCCATTAAATGAAATGTTGAATGTGAGTCTCCTCTCGAGTGCAAAGAGTTAATACATAAAGAAAGTTTTTTTTTGGAAGATATGCAAATTATTTATAAATGTAAATTATTCTTACGTGCTACGTTTACATTATTCGATGTCATATTTAAAGATGGAATTTATGTGATATCAAATTCATCGTAGATCAAATTTATTTATGTCGATTTTATATGAAATTCAATGTATCGTGCAATTGATACTCGATCATCAAAATGTTGAACTCGGAAATTGAAAATGAAGACTCAATGTTTAATGTTCAACTATTATTGATTTTATGAAATAGGTAAAGAAAGAGTAATTGAAGAAGGGAAAGAATTCGTTATCGATAATTACTAGCAAGATGAACGCAATCCATTCGTTCTTACTCGAATAATTTCAGTCCCCGACAAACCGGCACCAGATTACCGAGGGTACTTTAAAAATCCATCATTCCTCATCGACTAATTCGCTTGTTAGTCACGGCTCCCGCGGGAATCTCGAATCGAATTCTTTCGACGAGGCAGAACGGAAGAGAACGAAAGAGATTCGCGTCTGAAAAGAGTACGACAGTGGATGGGAAATAAAAGTTCGATGACACGGTAAATATAGCGCCAAAGACTTGCCAAAGCACAATGTAATAATAAAATGTATGTAATGTATAAAGGAGGTCGAGTAATTTAAATGATCTATAATACCGAAAGAGGATGTTCACGTGTGTAAGTGTGGCACGAATCAAAAAATAGATAAGAGTGTATGGAGATGTAATCGAAATGATTCTCACCTGCCGAGTTTCGCGTCCTCTTCGTCCACTGGTTTCCGGCGTGATCGCTCGCACATGTAATATATGATTCCTGCGATAGAAATAATGACCATTAGAAATAATGAGCAACTCCGAATGGATCGGTGTCGAAAGCGCTTTTTATTTCACACAGTCACGATGTAACGAGACTAATTGCGTCAAAGCGATGGAGGATTAAAACCCTACGATTATTTGAACTCGTACTTTAAGAGGTACTTACACGAATACTTCAAGAAAAACGTACAAGTACCTATATTAAATGAAAAGGGGTCAATCCGTTCTGAAATTAATCAAATCAATGAAAACGTTGACATTCTCTTTTTCTTTGGTTGCCCGGCTGGTACGGGTTCGATTTAAATCGAACATTTCGTGCGAAATCGTGGTTTCGGATCGATTCGGGATACAATTTGAAACAAGTTTATGCCCGGCAAATTAGTGTTGTAATTCCGGATAAATCCGAGCTGTAATTTCAGGTAGATTCGCGGCACCGCTAGTTCTAATAAATTCACGCCACGCTAGCGAACGTAATGTCGCCTGGCGATTTTAACGCTTTGATTTATGGTGACACGCGAACGAATTTACGTGGACATTTTAAACGCGGTAAATTGAATTTTTAATGAAACCGCCCCGGCACACTTTCGCGTAATCTTACGCCGCGGTTTTGGTCGCTGCAATTTCGCGAACGCATTATGGCTTCGAATGCGACGATCGAATCGCGAGAAACCGCGGTTCGGGTTCGAAATTGAAGTACGAAATGAAACCATTTTGTTTCAAACCTTCATAGAAGATTAATCCGATCGTACAAAATTAAATTGTGACAATTTTCTTTTTGCGTTCACATTTAAAAATTTTCTTTTTATGTTTGTATTTAAAAATTTTCTTTTTGCGTTCGTACTTGAAAATTTTCTTTTTGCGTTCGTTTTTCAGAAATTTGTATTTGCGTTCGTATTTGAAAATTTTCTTATGTGTTCGTATTTAAAAATTTTCTTCTTGCGTTCGTTTTTGAAAATTTTCTTTTTGCGTTCGTTTTTGAAAATTTTGTATTTGTGTTCGTATTTGAAAAATGAAAAAGAACGCATTTTTGTGATGATACGAAAAAAATAGTGTTCTTACCTGTTTTATGCGCGCAACAGCAAATCACGTCGATGATGATGATGATGACGAACAGTACCGCGATCACGATACCGATTATGGCTGCACTCGATATCAGAGGTGCTTGATGGTGAACCACGGGTGTGTCTATACCTTGAAGGATAAAAACAACACGTCAGACAACATATCGTTATTCGAGTATGTGTTTTTTTGCAATCCGTTAGTGCAGAAGCATTACTCAACGTTGTTTGGTGATGACGAGGATAACATCACGGTTTTTTTGTGAATTACATTTTCGAATACTCAAGATGTCTATTGATAGTTTTTCAAATGATCCGCTTTTGTTATGGAAATTGCGAGTCTTTTTTCGATCTGATTAATTACGTTTGCAATCCATGCACAGTGATGTTAGTATAGGACGAAATACGGCATTTGCCCTGGGTTTCGAATTAAGGTGCATTTCAATTTCTAAATTCTCAAACGAGTTACTAAATTTTAGAAGCTCATTTTATTTATTTTATTCTCAAATTTAGAAATTAAAAAATGTTCAAACTCAAAAATTAAAAATTTCGCAATATTAAATTTACGAATCGTCGAAATTAAAAATTTACAAATTCTCAAATTTAGAACTTGCCAATTCTCAAGCTCAAAATTCTTTCAAATTCTCAAATTCAAAAATTTACAAATTCTCATAATTCTAAAACAAAAATTTTCAAAATGAAAAACACGAATTCTCAAAATAAAAAATTCTCATACGTAAAACTTACAAATTCTCAAATTCAATACACATCATCTCCAAAAGCACAAATTCGGCAACGTCGAAATTAAAAAAAAAATTACATCCGCCGCCCCAATTGTTCAGCGATCTCACAATAGTTTCCACACAAGAATACAAAAACAATAATAATAAAATTTCATCACCAAACACGTTACGCGCACGATTAATTTTTAGTCTCCTGAAAAGAAACAAGATCGGCAGGGGGGCGAGGGGGGCGTTCCAGGGTAGGTGCCAAAAATCCGTTTTCATGAAAGCGTAGACACGCAAAATACGTAAGGAACGATAAGATACCAGAAACCAAAATTGAACAGAACCAAACAAAATGGCAGGCAACGCGTGTAGAATCAACGATCGTCGTCGAACAAGCGATGAAGTGGAAGCGTGTTGTTAAAAAAAAAAAAAAGTAGAAGAAAAAATGATGCAAAAGGTACGCAAGTACATGTATACGTCTACCACAAGCACGAGAAAACATAGCTAAGAAGAACACAGGCAAACCAGAAGGGTGGTGCTGTCCTTCTGTCGGTGATAAAGGGTGGTGCTGACAAAGCTCAAGGAAGGGGGAAGAAAGCTCATTCGCTACCTTTCTCTCCCGATTGTTAGTCATTTTTTTTTTTCTACGCGTCACTAATCTAAATGTGCTACCTTCACACAGAAAGCCTTTCCATCGAGTGCTTCTTTTCCTTTCTCTCCCACTCTCACGCTCGCTTTTTGGCTTGAAATGTCAACAGGGACTACTACGATATACATTATCGCTCGAAAGTATCTGATCATACCTCAAATCGATATAAATATACATTCGGGCATCTGAATATGTCGAACATTGAATCGTGTATATGCATCGTAACGAAAAAAATATATTCATTGCGTAATACGTGATAAAATATATCATATTTGACCAGACATCGAATCAGTTATTTTTAATAATAATTAGAATAGGTTATCTTCATAGTGATTAGAAAAGGTTATCTTAATCGTAATTAGAAGAGGTTGTCTTAATGATAATTAGAATCGAATGAGTTATTTCTACGATAATAATTAGATAAATGTTTCTACGCTCTCGGTCAGAGGAAATAATTTTTTTCTTGACGAAAAAATAGATTCTCGTTATATCGCCATAATAGACACTTTCGATCCGAACTGTGTAATATTACACATTTCAGTGAGTCGTTGATCCAAATAATTTCGAACGCGTTCCAGAAAATTTTTGGACAACTCGATAGATTGCGAGTTATAAGAATTGTTAGCCGATGTAGCATCGTCTGTGGCAATATAGTAAGAATCCATTGATCAAATACTATTTCATCAAGCATACGATCAAATAGTTTTGAGCGGTACTGTAGATGTATTATACTTAGCAGATGTACACGTTACACCATCGTTTTTCTTCAGCAGTACCTGAGAATATTTACCGTCATTTTTCCAAGCATCTCGCATCCTCGTGTTTTATTATTCGATTTTCTTTCTTTACTTCATTTTGTTAAACGGGTGAGCGGAAAATGAACGAGACGGCCGGGAAAGAAACCATTTCAAATTGTTCTGCCCGTTCGCTCGATTTTTCTACCGTACCTTTTAACCCCTCAACGAAACAACCCTTAACATATATATTCCACAAACAAGCTGACATTCGTAAAATTATTCTCTGCATTTTTCAATGTTCTGGGACTTTAATCTCCGAAATTAAATTTGCAGAATGAAATTTTCAAAACCAAATTTTCAGAATTAAACTTATTATTTACATATTTTTAATCACTTCAATGTTTTTAGAATCACATATGAATACTTCATCATTTTACATAATCGACAAACTCTCATTATATTGACACAGATCTGTAGAAGTAGGAAATGTTCTAGTGGAATCAAAAAGTTTTGTTCTTTGATTGCAGCGAATTTCGCGTCACATCATCTTAAACGGGTTTCACTGAAACAGGCAATATAACGAGAGTCCACTATACCAGCTACTGTACCGTATCTATTATAAAACTTTCTGATTATTTCTTAAAATTTTCGGAACTAACTTTCATCTTCGTCTTCGACCGTGAAGTAAAAAAATTATCATTCGTAAAGAACCACAAAACTAGTAGGCTATCGTTAAGGGGTTAATTGGCGCCGAAGTTCAGATGCACAGAACAATCCCTCTCTTTATTTCCTATAGAACAAGCCACGCGCGATTAAATCTAAATAATTGTCGAATCAGCAGCTTCGATGCTCATTTCCCATCGGAAAAATCTCGGAATCCCGCGGGAGCGGAAACAATTTGAAGGTGGCTTCTCCGTAGGCTGATTCATTGGTATTGTATTTCTTAAACACTCACAATTATATATATTTCCGTACGTCATATTTACAATAAGTGTTTCACAAGGAAACCGTGTGTGTTTATCCTCGTCATATATACATCTATATATATAATTGTATAATATAGATATATATAGTATATATAATACGAACGTGTATATATATTATCATATTAGGCACTAGGCTAGCACATTATTCTTGCACGCATTTAAATCTTATCTCTGGTCTATTCATATGTATATATACGTTCTGTACATGCACACGTGTACATTGTAAAGAATTCACAGGCGTTACCTCGTTTACATGTACTCATTCAGACACAGTTGGAATTTGTAAATCTAAACGCTGGACCTACCGCGTGTAACATTGTATCTATTCATTTTATTTCTTTCTTGCCTGTTTATTCGTTGTAAATTTCACCATTATCTATTCGAAATTCATATTTATACGTACGTTTCGTACATCCGCACGTGGACATATCGTGTACGGATCGCGAGTGTATTTGTTAACCTGTTAACTGGGTTATTGTTCGAACGGGGAACATTATGACGATCAAAGTATTATAATGGAAAGCGAACAAAGTATCTGTTACTTCTGTACACGGCGAAAGTTAGTGAAATGTATTTCCCTTTTAATACAAGTGGAACGATACAATTAAAGGCACAAATCTTTTGATAAATGCTTCGTACGACTTTTAACTTTCAATTGAGCGACGAGTTAACTCGTTATTCCCGATTAACAGGTTAGAGAAGAATTCCAATAGCGAATTCATCTTCGAACGCTTGCTTTAATACGTTTAACATTTACTGCGTTACTTCTTCTCCGTTATATACTTTGCTTTCGTTTATTGACATTTTATGCTTATAATACATAGCTTATATACTTGGGTGCAAAGTAGGTTTCCTTTGGTTAAGGGTGAGAGTAGAGGGAGGAGCCTGTAACTATTTGCGTCCATCTTGAAAGATGATAGCGAAATCCGAGGAGGTTTGATGGTCAAAATTTCCATATTTTTGCATTTCCAAATTTTCAAATATATGTACTTAATATTTTAATCCATCGAATTCCTAAGTTCTCAAATTCTCAATTTTTTCCGAATTGTATATTTTTCAAATTGCCAAATTCAGAAAATTTACAAACTTTCAAATTCTGCAGCTCGCAAAATTTCGCAATTTTCAAATTCTCTAATTCTCGAAATTTATAATTTTGTAATTTTTATTCATTAAATTCCTAAATTCTGAAATTTTCGAAGTCCCACATATGCAAATCTCCACATTCCCAAATTCTCAAACTCCTAAATTCCTCAAATTTCCAGATTCAAAAATTTCTAAAACTCCATGGATTCTAATTTTTATATTCTCCAACTCTCACTCCCAAAATTGCCCATATTTCTCAAATTTCCATAATTCCCCAAACTACCAATGAAATCCCTACATCCGTAAATCTTTCGATTCCTAAAATCCCTAAAATATAAAATTTTCGAACCTCAAAACTTGCGAGTGTCTAAATTTCCCGAAAATAAAAACATCCAGGTAAACTTAAGGAGATCCTAAAAACGAACAACAATAGTTCTCCAAATAAACTTTAATCCCCGCGCTAGTGTCTGGTTCTCCGACATCTGCACGTTCCCTAGGGAAATCAACCCTCTGTTCCGACATACGTCGTATTTATTAAACGGAATTCAAATTTTGCTTCGTTCCAGTAATCAACAGAAGTGGATACTAATTAAACGCGACATCGAGATATTTTATTCAATGTTCATCTTCACCCTCGTCGCGTATAATCTGTCAAATACACGGTGGTTCGGGTATTTTGTGAAAATAAGGTACGTTACAGCGTAGACGAGGCCGGTGATCATTTCGAGTCGTCATTAAGGGAAAAAGGCGGAAAAGAAATCGTAGCTATCGGTGTGCTGCGATTGACAGGGTCTTTTCTGGCCTGTTATTAGTACGCGCTGTTACGTGGCTGGGTATAGGTGGCATTGCGGAGAGAAATATCCGATACGACACGAACGAGGGGCTCGAAAGAAGTGACGTGGCTCGATGAAATGAATGAAAGGTGAACACAATTGCGAACAGCGAAAAAATGGAGGCTACGAACGGTAACGGATTTCGATCCTAGAAACCGTTTCGTGTTTCCACGAGTTTTTACCTCCTATCTGGTAATTTCAACCGGAATAAAACGTACCGTTCCCAACTTTGTTATCGACGTAATATACAGGGTGTTCGAACTACTTATTACAATATTCTACAATTACTTAGTACAATAGTATACTGAAACTATTTATTACAGTTGTAGACTGCAACTATTTATTACAGTTGTATACTGCAACTATTTATTACAGTTGTATACTGCAACTATTTATTACAGTAGTATATTGCAACAATTCATTACATTTGTATATAGCAACTATTTATTAAAATTGTATATTGCTGATATTTGCTGTTTGAACCATTCATTACTAAAAAATGTTTCTTCACTCCATCAGAAATAAATCTCTACCTCATCAAGGTTGTCTCTTTATTATGAACACAGATTGTTTGTAATAGCAAAAAAATTGTAGTGCAAGTCTTCGAATTCGTTGTGATCTTTGTTCTTTTTTTTAAACAAAATTGTATTTCTATAAGTGATGTATTTAAAAAAATTCAATCTATAATATGTCGGTATTCGAGAGATCCTGCAATCGTTATCCTTCGGACAAGTGAAAAAATGGAAGAAGCTGCGAACGAAACTGAAATAGTGGTTCCAATTAGTTAAAAAATAGTAATTCCACAATTAGTTAATATAACCATGAAATTTGAGAAACTACGAGGAAGCAGAGGTCTACCAAATTTGTCATCGTGGTAAATTATCTTCATAACGAAGCGGTTTATCGTCGTAATAGGATGTCGCCCTTGGAACAAGGTCATCCTCGGAAGATGTTTGAAATGACGAATGATACGTATGATAATTGCACGGTTTCTTTCGAGCGTCAGACGTGGACGATGAGTACTCGGCACTATTTTCGTTCGCTATTTAAATTGCAAATCCGAATAACGTAGTAATGAACGAGATCGACGATGGAAATCACGATGCAACGAATTAACGGCCATGCTGGAGACAATTTTCGACGTCCAGGGGATAAGAATCTTCCAGGAAGATGCCACTAGTGCTACGATTGCGTTATCGCGAGTTCACGACTAGAATATAACCATGTGCCACCCCCCGAAATAGATTCACGGCTCTCGACATTGCACCGTGCACTTCATATTGCGAATGCAGCTCACTCGAACATCTCTCCCTCTCTTTACCGATGTGTTCCTTTCTCGGGATGCGACTATTTATAACGGAGCCTCTGTTCCGAAATGAACAGAGTTCCTCGAACCGATTTGCGCTCGCGGGAATCTTCATCCCATAGGAGAAAGTGTTAGCTAATCGGGATCTAAATATTTGTCGCGAATATCGAAGATGTTTTAGATCTTTTCACGATTAAGTGTATGCAAATATATGTAATACAGACCATTTTTTTGATCTTTGAATAGAAAATCATTTTTCTGATCTTCGAAGGAAAAATCATTTTTTTTTATCATCGAAGAGAAATTCATTTTTGAAGGAAATTTAAGATGTGATCAGATTAATAAATAGTGGGGAAAATCTAGTTGAAAGAGTTGTTATATAAAATAGATTGCTTAAGGTGACTTTTAACTCCAAAGAAGAATGTAATGTAATGTAGAAGTTTTTTATCGAACATTTTTATACGAACTACTTCAAAAAAAGTGTCTCAACGAATTTTCTAATTAAAAAGAAACTCGTCAGGTGGCCATTTGACCGGTTTCGGCTTTAAAATGGCGAAGAGGTGGCAATAAACGTGTACCGAAAGGAGGATCGCAATAGTTGATTGAGAAAGAGGAGATCCCCTTTCGGTATTATTCGTAGTTCGCATTTCTCGACGATTTGATCGCGACAACACCCCTTTTGTACTCGGAACACTTTCATCCAGCAACGGCGCGTTTCTTCGCGCCTTCGGAAGCGAGGGGTCAGAGAGTGGAAGCTCTTGAACGAGCCATTTGCATCCTCCTCGAAATTATCTCTCGCCGACTCCCGGCTTCCTGATCTTCCGACCGAAACAGTTTCGCGAGATGTGCCGCGCTTCAACTTGTAAAATTGCATCGTCTCGAACGGAAAGGAGAAGAACGAGCAAGACGGTAGATCGAACCGTGAAACAGGTTGCCGTTCGTCGAGGTTCTTGCTCTCTGTTATAACTTTCAACGGTGCCGCGAGAGAGAGAGTTTTAATTGCGTTACAGTCGAACCATTATCCCCGGTTATGCCGATTAATCCCGGAATCTGCTTCCCATTCGCGAGGTTTAATCTTTCGACGAAGGCAGACGGATTAAGGCAAAATAAACACCGCCTTCGTGATCTCCTTTTACGCGATCCGCGCCCGGCCACGTATTTAGAGCCGCGTTCCTGTATACTCGATTTATTCGATGAACTTTGGGGGAAGGGATAATTTGAGCTCTCGTGAACGCGGATTGATACGGTAATAAATTCTGTTATTTGGAAATTTGGGATTTGAAGAAATCGGGATTTGGAGAGTTTGGTATTTGGTAAATTTGGGGTTTGGTGAATTTCGTATTTGAAGATTTGGAATTTGAAGAATTTGATATTTGAGGAATTCGGGATTGAAAGAATTTGGGATTTAAAGAATTTGGAATTTGGAGAATTTGGAATTTGGAGAATTTGGAATTTGAAGAATTTGGAATTTCAAGAATTTGGAATTTGAAGAATTTGGAATTTAGAATTTGAAGAATTTGGAATTTGAAGAATTCGGGATTCAAATAATTTGGGATTTGGGGAATTTTAGGATCTGAGAATTCGAGATTTGAAGTAACAGAAGAACTTCGGATTTCAGGAATTTGATATTCGAGGATTTTGGTATATAAGAGTTTGGAATTTGGAAAACCTTGAGACTTGAGAATTTTGTAATCTGGAAGATTGAGATTTGGTGAATTCAGAAGTTGGAGATCTGAGAAATTGAAAATACTAGGAATCGCAGATTAGAAAATTTAAAAATTTAAAAACTGAAGCAATTTGAAACTCGTGAATTTGGCTTTAAAAATTTTTAAATTTAGTCAAATATCCAAATTTGAGATTCAGAAGCTTGAACATTCAGGAATTATCAAATTTGGAAATGCAGTAATTTACAGATTCATATCTACACGAATTGTAGCTACAGCAACATTAGATATTAAGAAATCTGAGAACTTATAAATTCAAGAATTCGATTTGAAAATAACGAAATGTGAGAATCTGAAAATTCGAAACATGAGAAACCGCCAGCCGAATACACAATTACATCCAATTTGCGTAAACGAGGAGACATTGCTGCCTGTATCGATACTATCCCTAGGGAATATTAGCGTGTACACTGCATAACCGCGATTCGAATCGACGTCGTTCCAGGCAGCACGCGAGCGTACCACTTATATCCCATAAAAAACCAAGTCCCCATTAACACCGTATCAATGCGGAATGCGAACAGTTTGATATACAGCGATCTAACGGCTTTATCGCACGAGAATTGTCCGGCGTCCCTAGGGCGACTCTTTTGCAGCTCGATACCCGTCGAGGCGGAGTAATTCTCCAGCAAAATATCTGCGAAAAGGAAAAAAGGGAGGCTGCTCTGCTCTCTGTTCGCGAGGCACACGGTCCAAGCAATCTCGATGTCCGTTTCTCTCGCCGAAAACGATTTAACTTCGACAAAATTACATTAGAACACGCTCGAATCGATTCCCATTCTAATGGAGCTTGGCTGGACGCTCGCAAACCTCTCTGCTACAAATTAAGAGGGCTCCTCCTCCTCCTCCTCTGTCCGTTGGCTCTCGTTCAACAAAGCTCGGTAGATCGATTCGTGAAAAAAAAAAAGGAGGAAAGAAACGAAAGAGTTTTCGCGAACAGAGACGATTATTTCGTCCCGTACCCTCATCGGTTTCCTCCTCTCTGTGTGTCGAGCCTATTGTCGGCGAGGAACGCTTTTCGCCGCGAAACACGCTCGAAAGAAGACGCTTATGGTCGCCTCTCGCGACACGCCGCTCGCCGGAAGCTCCTTTTCGGAGCACTCCGTGAAATCGCGAACACGCTGCGTCGCCATCGCGATCACGTGCTTCCGGGAAACAAGAGGTTCGTTTCGGAGCAGCTCGTTATCTATTGCTTCTTCGCCTACAGTTTCGAGACACTGGCCACTCGTCAGATTTTCTTGCCGATTACGCTTCCTCGTTATCGTTACGAATCCGGACAACGTTTCGACGATCGTGCAGTACGATGATATCGTGAACTTGGGATTTTCACTCTCTTTGGTGATTTGGTTTCGATTATGGAGATGTATCATTTTTTTCTTGATCTTTTTAGACGATTTTATGGACAAGGTACGTTAAATTTGGACAGAAATTTTGATTCTTTGTTAGCTTGTTGCTTCTTAATCTTATGAATTATATTGAATTGAGATTCGTGTTATTCAATGAATTTTATGAATTGTGTATAGAAATTGTTACATGTTACATGTATGGTATCGAGTTTTATACGCAAAACGTAAAATTTTTGTAACTATTAAAATGTACGGTGTTACATTTCATATCTTTCAAAATGTGAAACATTTATTTTTATATCTTTCAAAATGTGTATTCGTACATTTTACAACTTTCAAAATGTAAGGAACTACTTTGAATATCTTTTAGAATATGATTTATGTGATCTAATCTATAAAGAAGACAAGAACGTTTGATCGTGTTACGTGAGAAAGAATAATATGAATTTATTTCTGAATTCTACATCCCTTGTTCACAAAATTGTACAAAACAAGAACAATAATTGTATGAAAATAGGTAATAGATAGTGTTGGAATGTGAACAAATTAATCTTCCCTTGACGTAATTTTAAGTCTTTGAAATATCGTCAATTGTGATATCAAATATTGAATGATTAAATGAGATTCTTTTTACAGTCTAACATGCATTATCGGGCATGGTAAGTATCCCTAAGTAAAATGGCGACTTGAGAGGACCCATCACTTCGATCCAAATGGTTGCTCCAGAAAATTTGATTTAATATTAATATATCTCAGTTATACATTAGCATTAGTAATTAAGAATTATATTACTGCAAAATTTTCTAAATTAATTTCAATATTTCCGAAATTTCGATAATTAAAGAAAATTTAGATTTGAAACTTGATCAATGAAACTTGACCTTATAATTCAAACGAGCTCGATAAATTCGTGCAAACTACCATAATTCGTGTAGTATAATTCCCGAGGACCCGTATATCACAACGAGCACTACGTGTCGCCATTTTTTTTTCGAGAAAAGCAAGAACGTGCCCTCGAATTTCGTGAACGAATTTCCTGCAACTTTTAATCATCGTTCTTTTGTTCGCGAAGGAATTCGATTTTACGAGGTATCGAGTATCGAATAAAAGTCTATCGATCCACAAGGAATAATTTCAAATTTAATCGGTTAATCTAACGGATACAATATAAAATAAGGTAAAAGTTTACCCGCTTCTACTCGGAACCACAGTATTTCGCGTCTCCCGATTCTGCTCTTACCATGAGATTCCTCGTCTAACGATTAAGTATACAGATATAATACATAGAATGTACATACATACGTCGTTCTATCACTCTCGAGATTTTAGGCCAACCTGGATTCATCGATCACTTAAAACGATCAAGCATACAGCACTCGTGGTCTTTATCTTACGTTCGAGTCAGCATACACGAAATATAACCCTTTACGGTCCGTTTACATGAACGTAAACGCGAAGCCACACGAACGCTCAGCACGCGACAGTTAAATTGTGAAATGCCATTCATTTTCGTAGAAGCACGAGAGAACCTCGTAACAACGTTCTATTCATAGAAAGCCTGATGGATCGTACGTACACGTTTCTTACGTAGATCCTCCGGTTGTTATGCTCGGCGGCCATGTAACCCGTTGTAATATTCTTTTACGAGCAACAAAAATCTATTTTTAGTATCGTCGATCTATAAAATTTTACGATCACCCCTTAGCCTCTTCGATCCAAATCGTGCTTATGTTTCGTTTCGGGAAACAAAATCTTGTTTCGGCACGACTGGATTCATAAAATTTTATGTTAATCTTTGTTTTCTAACTCGGAATTGTATTTACGCGTCACTTTCAGTAATGGTCGTATTTTTACGAAACCAAATTTTATTTGGTTATTTTAGATTCGTAAAATTTTATTTGATTTTACTTTATGAACCGAAGTCGCGTTTATGTTGCTTTCTTAATAATTGTTAGGTTTTCAAGAAACGAAATTTTTTTATTTTGAATTTATGAAATTTTGTATCAATATCTATTTTTTAACGACGGCCACGTTTTTGAAAGTTAAATGTTATATTGCTATATTGAATTCATAAAATTTGATGTCAATCGTTATTTCTTTACTTGAGATTTTTTCTATTTTATTATTAACGATGGTCATATTTTTAGGGAGTTAAATATTGTTCTGCTATTTTGCATTCATGCAATTTTATGTCAATTTTTATTTTTTAACTTCAGGTCGCGTCTATGTGCCTTTTAACGACGGTCATGCTTTCAGGAAATGAAATTTTGTTCCGCTATGTTGGATCCATACAATTTTATATCAATCTGTATTTCTTCGTTTGGCGCCGCTTCTATGTTCTTTCTAACGATGTTCGCGTATTTAGTAAATGAAATTCTGTTTTTATATTTTCGATGTATAAAATTTGATATCACTCTGCATTTTTTAATTTGGAGTCGCTTTTGTACTTTTTTTTTATCGGCGGTCGTGTTTTTAGGGAATGAAATTTTGTTCCTGCTATTTTGAATCCATGAAATTTTATGTCAACTGACATTTTTTAACCTGAGGCCGTATTTACGTTCGTTTTTTATCAACGGTCACGTTTTTAGGAAATGAAATTGTGGGGCCATCAAATTTTACGCGAATCTTTATTTTTGAACTTGAAGCGATATTTATGTACTGCTTTTTTTTTTACCGTGGTCACGTTATTTAATGAAACTTCAACGAGGAATAAAAACTTCAGCATTGTCAGGTCTAAAAATTCTGTAAAAATATTACAAACGGATAATCCGCTTGCAATGTCGAATTTGTAAATGCAAATTCGAAAAAAAACCTGGAATTTTTACAAAAACTTCGATCCACTATAAAAATACTGCATAAAAAACGTGGTGTCTAAATAATCATTATACCAAACCAATATAAACAGACACTGTCAGATCATTTCAGAAACCAATGATCCTCAAAACACATTTACGTATACGTTTGTTAGCAAAAAAAGTACTAAAAGCATGTGTATCAAAGACCCATCGCACTTTCTGATACCGGCATAAATAAAAATCTCATTTGCTACCATTAATTTCACAAAATTAACAAAAAAAGGCGTCATCGTTTTTCGAGCATTCGTGCAGCTTCCTTCAAACAAATCTCGGTACCTAAAAACACACTCACAGACTCGGTTTACATACAATCGCAAAATTACATGGATTAATTCCTCAAGATACAAAGGTACGTGGTGTGGAGTGTTCGAATGATATTGTGTACGTGTTTGTCGCCAACAAAACGTATTCGAGCGGCACTGCTGCCTACATTGACGTAACTAGAATCATTTTTACCTAAGGAAAAAACCTAGGACTTGCCACAATTTTTTATTTTATTGTAATTATCAAAGCACTAAAAATTGGAATAGTTGTCAAATTTATAGTCGTATCTTTAATTTCGCGTAAACTTTTCTATTTCTAATTAGTAGATTATATTAGATACGAGATATTTAATTGCATTAAACATCTTCGTATTTTTTAAATTTTTTAACAATTTTTTAATATATACATGCTTCACGTTTAGAAATTTTGACGACGAATTTTAATCGAATATGGAATCGAATATTGCAATAAGATTTTATGAAATAACGTAATAATCAGCGAGGTTCATCTGCAGGTAGTTACGTCAATGGCTGCCAATCGAACGAAACGGAAGGAAACTGAAGAACGGGAACGTAAAAGAGAAGAAATTAAAACGTAAAAAAAAGAACGAATCGGCAACTGAAGGTACAAGCGCATGCCATGCGATTAAAATGTCTAACATCTAAGAACCCAGGCAAGTGAGCTAAAACGCAAGGGATTCAAGTTCGACGACCCTGTCGGCAAACTGCGTTTATTATCGATCCTCAACGAGTGTACAGCTAATAAGGAAACGTTTCTTTTTATCATCCGTTTCAAACAAACAACAAATTTTATATGCATTTGTACCGCAATAAAAAACCAGCCCGAACAAAGTTATGAATATTATGACAAATTAGGTTTGATTTCTACATAAGACTCTTTTCTGATCGCATTAAAATTAGATTTGGATTAAGTATGGACTCCACACTGGATGTCTAGCATTGTATAACCTTGGGCTATTGCACATCACGCGATATTAATGTACTATTGTATAAAATGTTTTTCATAATTTTTTACTAAATGACCTTAACAAAAACTTTCAGAATAATTTTCAGTTCGATAAGACGTATCGAGAAATTATTAAAATTGAAGACGTAGATATTGACCAGTAATATTTCTATAGATACACTTTTTTATCAAGTGATTCCGCCGCTTTGAAAAAGCTATGTTATTTTCCGACACGAAAGTGAGAAATGTTTCCTTGCAAGGAGGATCGTTTGTATTTCACATACACGCGACAGAGTCTTCGCAACTTCGAATCAATGTTTCTTCTGTAACGTAGCACCCGTTTCTCTTTCATTCGAACGAAAGTTCCGTATATACGAACAATATACACACAATAATTTTGGCGACGTTTCTGACGACGATAATGGTGACAATGGTGACGATAATACTAACGGTAATTACGGTAATACGTGTATACAATAGGGCGATACATCAGTAATTAATTTTACACGATTATAATATCATAATGTGACGACGACGGTGACGATAATAATAATAATAATAATAATAATAAAAATATTATAGTAATTATAGTAAATTAAAATAGCAGTTTTGTGACGCCTTCATGATACAATAACAATGGTAATAATGGTAAATAACGCTAATAGCAACGGTGAAAGTAAAAATAATCAATAATTATAATAATGATAATAATAATAATAATAGTAATAATAATAATAATCGTAATCATAACACACATCATGCGCACTAAAACACGTATGGTCCAAGAGCTAATCAAGCAATACTAAGTAAATCTGATGATTCGATAACATTTCTCCCAGAAATTAATTTAAACAAAAAAATAATAAACAAAGGCAAGAAATGAACATATACAAATTACACAAGAGGAGAGAAAAAATCGTATGCAATCGGCTGAAATGAACCCAACTAAGAAACTAATGTTTAGCCGCAATCTAAGGTGTTCGATTAATTATTTAAACAAAAAGAATAAACTTTCGGCGTGCTCCCGTTTCGTGCTGATGCTCTCAGGTGTCGTTTTTTTTTTTGCTCGCGCATCATTCGTGTACTCGATGATCGTCGTCTGTCCTCGCGAGTGGGGGTGTATGGGGTTGGTTTTCGTGTGAAGGGGTTAAAACCACCCCTGGGCCTTCAGAATGTTAAATCAACTCGAACATTGTTTTCTTAAATAATACAAACGGCGCGAATGTTTCACGGATATCTGCTAATCGAAACTTTGTCCATGACACTCAATATTAACGTGTCAGAATAGAAACAAAATGGCGGTGCTGAAGTTAGTACGATCAAACATCATTTTAGCTCGTACATACATATTTTATTTTTCGTTCCTAACACGCTAATACTCGAGATGGCGAACAACTATTCGCAGAATAAAAATTAGTGAGAATAATATTTGTATTTGTTAGTTTTTCCGAAAAATGTTCTCGAAGTTATTTAGCATTCTGATGTCGACAGACTGGTTCATACCCTTTAAAAGGTTCACGGAAGCGGTTTAAGTATCTGCAAGATCTTTGGCTCTAAAACGTACGCGTGTTCGAATTGTCAATTAACTCGAGGAAATAAGAAATAAGCAAAAAGAAAGTGTACAGAATTCGATCGACGCGCAACTCGGGACGAAAACGGATTTTTCTGCGAACAATTTCCGCCGCGCGGGACGGACATCCGTCAGGCTCGGCTCGATAAATCCTCGTTGCAAAATCAGAACGCAATGATCACGAAAAAAATTTCTTCTCGAATAATATTTGTACTCTACGGAGTGGCGCGAAACAAGAAACCTCCGGCGAACACGATCGTTCTTTCCCCCATTTTGGAAACGAACAGCTATCGTACCTCGAAATGTCGAAATCCTTAATTTTATCGTACGATTACACCGTCCAACTACCTGCCTGCATTTCTGTATCAACTATCTCTCTCTTTATGTATAGAATTTTGCACTGCGACAGCGAGTCTGCGAACCGTCACTCTTTAAACAATTGCTTAGTTTCTAAAACTTCTTAAACAATTATTTATCTGTGAAAACTGTTCAAACAATTACATAGTTTCAAAAACTTTTTAGACAAGCACTTACTTTTCAAAGATTATTTAAACTTAGAGAATAATTTCTCTTTCAACGCTTTCGGTAAAGACGTTCACACATTTTTTATGAACGAGAATAAATTTTGAACTATATCAAGATATATTCAATAGCAACACTGCATGAAATCGACAGATGCAATAAATACAACTCAAGTTCTATATAATCAAGCATTTAAACTGAATTGTACGATCTGTGTCGTTGCGAGATTCAAATTTCGCGCGCTACTATGTGCATCAAATTGAGTCTCTGAAACATCGATGAAGAACGATTCGCAGATTCAGTGGTCGTAAAACTTGCACGAAGTTCTATAAAATAGGCATAGTGAGTAGAGAAACGCGTCAAAGAAAGTTGTAATTTGTTGGGTCGTGTTATCCGAGCACACCCTCCCTCTCCTAGCAGTACTTCGGGTTCTAACACTAGGCATTTGGCAATATAAGGCAGTAAATCTTAGGCCAATAAAGCCTATCGTAACGTAGACCCCTTTTCTCGCGCAGATACTCTTTAATGACATTGCAATCGTAAAATCACATTCGTTGTTTCGGAAACATCGATGCTTAATGGTTTTTCGTAATGGAAGCACTTGTTCTTTCATAAACGACAATTCTCCTCTCGGCCTCCGTAATTTAGTTCGTAAGAATTCACATCGAGTATTATTGCAATCGTCATCGTTACTGTATTTAAACGTATCTGGCGACAGAATCTTCGAAAGAACCACCAAAGTTTTAACCTTAGCGTAATGGCAGAAACGTGACGGTACGTTCGGTAACTGACGAACATTTAACACTTTGACAGCCAGATAGTATTATGGAATCTACGTTCATAAGTTTACGAGTCGTTTCACGGGCAAATGGAACTTTAACCCTTGAACGAACGATCGTGGTGACAGGAATTTAAAGTTCATCTCGAATCGTACGAATTCTTTGCATTTGAAAGGTTTAGGGTTTAATTTTAATCGAAGCTATCGAACTTAAAGTTTTGGTTTACGTTCGATTAACTTCGGGGTTACTGACGACCCAGTCCTGTCGCTCGAGGGTTAACGATGCCGTTTTATTAATAAATACTTAGTATTCAGATTGTTATTAATTATTTCTAAACTACGTGTCACAGTAATTCTCTCACGGTAAATGTATTTAATGAACTAGGCTGAATGATAGATACTAACATCGTATTATACTTGAAACGTTGTATTAATAGTGTTATTTGATTCTCATTCGATTCCATTATCGATCCTCAAATTTCCATTTTTTCTACTATCGCTACACAGTGATTCAAACACGGTAAATGTTATAAGAAAGTCACGAATCGCGCGACACTGGCTGTCAAAGTGTTAACCAAGTGTACAGTAGCGAGCACAGTAGGCTTCCGTAGGGAAAACGGCGATATAAAGAAGGGTGAGCGTAGAAATTTCAACATTTAGAAATTCTCAAATTCACAAATTTGAAGATTTTCTTACAGATAAGAATGTAGAGATTCATGTATATCTATGTTCGGAAAGTCCCAAATCGGCGAATTTATAACTTTATAAATTTTCACATTCAGATGTTGAGGAATTTTGAAACTTTCATATTCAGGAATTGAAGAATTTTGAAATTTTCATATTCAGAAATCCATAAATTTAAGAATGTTCATGTGCAGACATTTATAAGTTGCAAAATTAAAAAATTTTCACGTTCAAAGTGCAGAAATATAAAAATGTTCATATGCAGAAACATCTGAATGTTCAGTATGCATCTTCAGAAATTTTTAACTCCAAAAATTCATAAATTTATAAATTCGCGGATCAACGAATTAGATCTTCCACGATCGAATGCAAATGGCGGCGGACCCCGTAGCCATTTTCGATCAAAGGAAGCCTACGTTGCACCCGAGTGTACCAAGATGAACGAACGCTTCGCACCGCGTCCCTCTCCTCTCTCTCTCTCCCCGTCCAGCAAAAGGAAAACGAAAAAATCTTTCTCACTATCGCAAAACTCGTCAACGAACCCACTTATGTCCGTTAATATAACCCACATTATCTCACGGAATGTTGTGCACCGGTTTATTCGACTCACTTTACAACACCGCTCGTGTTCTGATTTGACGAGCCGTTTTCTACGCGTTCGACCGCGAGAGAAAAAAAAAATCGATAGAAAAATCTCGACAAAATTTATGTACGCGCGAGAAGTGTCTCGTCTCCTGTCCATCAAGTGTGTGTTCCTCGGTGTATGCCCGACAGGATAATCATACGATTTCGCATTAGCACTTCTAACGTGTACCACTAAATGGATTTATCAGAGCAGTGAATAGTGTTTGTTTGTTTTTTTTTCTTTTATTGTATTCTGTTTCATTATCTTTAAATGGCTAGGATTAGGATCGTTATTGCTGTGGCAATGGCGGTCACGTCGAGCTTGCGAGTACCTCCAGCGGAAGTATTTATACTGTCGTCCACACTGTAGTCCGTAGATTCTGAATGATAAAAAGTGACTTGTAGAAGGATCGTTTTGTTGTGTCTTGAACATGTTTTGTTAAATGGGAGGGGTATATCTAACGAGGAACGTTAAGAAAATTATACACGTTGATTTTTTACGGGCTTTCACCGCGATACGATACTCGAACGAATACCGTTTGATCGACACGAATCCTGTTCCGCGCACAATTGAACAACATCCTCTCGAGTATCGTGTCCAACGAACAGTACACGATGAAAATCAACGTCTATCACTTGCTAAATATTCCTTGCAAGTACGCCTAGATGCCCACCAAGATTCTCTACATGACAGTTTCTCTAAAATCGCATTGCTTCTACAAGGGTCAAGGGGACTGAGGATTCTCCCGTCTCGATATGCGGCAACCTCGAAACGAAACGTCCTTAGGAGAACGTGAACGTTCGTCGAGAACTCGTCTCGAACCAACAAGCAAAAAACGAGTCGAAAATACCTCAATGACCCTTTTCCCTCCTCCTTGAGTGAACAAAAAACAGAGGCGAATAAACTTGGTATTTCTCCTCAAATGAAAAAAAAAAATAAATAAATAAACGAACAGGAGAACAACATATCAGTCGGTGCAATAGCCTCGTGCACATATAATAAAAAACGTTTCAAAGAGGAAAAAATATTATGACTTGATAAAAGGGGGCACTAATACCGTCGTGAGGGTGTTGTTGGAACGCGACGAGAAGTGAACGAAAAACGAGAAGAAAAAAAAATGAAAAAAAAAAAAAAATATATGGATCAACGTGTTTCGCGTATCGAGTCGTTCTCTATGGGATGCGATAAAAGTGAGACACTTACCCCTGGCGGTTTTGAACTTGGCCGAGCCGGCTTTGCTGAAGCCGATCGCGTTGTGCGCCTTCAATTCCACCACGTAATACGTGTCCGAATAAAGGTTCTTCACCCAATGGCTCACCCTGCCGGAGCTCCTCATGTCCTCCGTTCGACACGTGTCCTCCAACGTCTCCCATTCGCCGGACACGCGTTTTATCTGGCAATATTTGATTTGGTACATGTCGATCGGCTCCCCGTTGTCGGCCGGTTTCGTCCATCTCAGCTCGTATTGATTGTTGAACATCGACAGGTCGTACTCGGAACCCGCTGTTATGATCTTCGGTTCGTTCGGGAATGTCCTAACGGGCGTCATCTGCGAGTGATAACCACCCCAATTGCCCAGGCCCACCACGTTCCTCACAGCGAATCGGAAGTCGTACGAGGTTTGAGGCTTCAAATCTTCCAGCACGTATATGGAGTCTGGAACGAGCCGACAGAGAACAGTGATTACGGGGTCTTCACGGTGTTTCGTGATTAAACGCCAGCTTAATCCGTCCTGCGCGAGAACCGTTCCGGGAACCACCACTGATCTGGGGTATTGTTCGATTAAGCTGTTCCTATCGTTACGCGTATTGTATCCGTGTATCTTGTACTATACAAGCAAAGTTCTCTAGGGAAACGAGGATCCCTTGTCTTAATATTCTATCTGTCTATCTTAATATTTTCGCTGTATTTAATGACATAAAAATTGTACTTATTCTATGTTATTAAAAATGTTCCTATTTAATGTTCTTAAAAATGTACTTATTTAATGTTCCTAAAAATGTACTTATTTAATGTTCCTAAAAATGTACTTATTTAATGTTCTTAAAATTGTACTGACTTAATGTTCTTAAAAAGTGCATTTACTTAATGTTCTTAAAAATATACTTAGTTACTGCTATAGAAATTGTATTTATTCAATGTTATTAAAAATGTTCCTAAAAATGTACTTATTGAATGTTATTAAAAGTGTACTTATTAAATGTTATTGAGAGTGTGCTTATTGAACCTTATTGACAGTGAACGTATTTAACACTACATTTACGGATGTTCAATGACCACTTATGGTTAAATAAAAAATGACGTACGAACATAAGTAGATAATGGATGAAGGATAACATGCATTTTAACAGAAACTTTTTAATAATTTACGTCATTGAAAATAAGAAATCTAAGATCCGTCATTTTTACGAGTTCCATAAACCTAGTGTCAACGTTATTAATCGTGTAGTTATTCAATGTAACTGGAAGTGTACACATTTAATGCCACGAAAAATGCGACTATCACGAGTTATTAGAAGTGAAACGAGGAGCGTCTACTTACTGACAGACCAAGTCTTGTTCTTAGCCTCCATCCAAGTCTGATCGTGCTCCTTGTACTGGACGGTGACGGTTCGCAAGGGCAGCTCGGGCTGTGTGGGCGGCAGCACGAGATCGAACTTGATGGTGGTCGCGGTGATCTCCGCCATCTTCGCCTGCAGTATTTCGCCGGGTTTGCTAGCTTCTCTGAGCTCGATAGTGTGCTCCCGCGTTCCGTGAGCGTTCGACGCGATACACTTGTAAGAGGTGTAATAGCGTTTGTCGAGCGGCACGATCATCAGCGTGGAGAGCGGTCCGTTGCCCAGCTGCTTGATCATGTTATCGTTGTCGATCTTCTGATCGCCGTGGACGGTCCATCGTATCGTGGCATTCGGTATGCTCTCGGCGATGCAGCTGATGTTCACTTGTCTCTGTTCCCAGGACCAGACGGTCGCGTTCGGCATCGAGGCGAACGACGGCGGAAACTCGACGGTAAGATGGCCGTTTCTGCGCGCCTCGCCGCCCGTGTTCTGAGCGATGCACTCGTAAAGTCCGTCGTTCGATCGGAGACTCTCCCGAATGGTCAGGGTGCCGACGGTCTCCCCGGCGATGTCGTCGGCGGTGTTCGTCACGATGATCCTGTCGTCGTCGAGCTGCACGCCCTTCGAGTACGGTTTCTCGGCGGTGTGCTTCCTGAACGTCACCTGGGGCGGCGGTCGTCCGAACGCTTTGCACACCATACTCGCCTCCTTGTCCTCCACCACGGTGCTGTTCAGGAACTCCATGATCTTCGGTTTCACTATCACGTTCACCTTGATGTTCGTGTTCGCGGTGCCCGCCGCGTTCGTCGCCGTGCACTGGTACTCGCCCGCGTCTTTCCTGTTCACGTTCCTGATCGTCAACAGACCAGTCACAGAGTCGACCGTGAACCGATCCACGTTCGACAGGTTACGCTGGGTCAACGATTCCACCCACGTGAATTCCGGTGGCGGCTTCCCGTACGCTTTGCACTGTATGGCCGCGTCTTCGCCCTCGATTATGTTCACGGGGCTGGACAACTCCTCGACGGTGGGCCGCACGTGCACCTGTTGGGGACGCGAACGCAAACGGGGAGCTTGATATCTGCGGTAACGTCGCGTCTGCCACTCGGAATAATTGGCATGCATATTTGCCCTCGCCTTCGCGACTAACGCGTTGCGTACATACAGGGTGTATGACGTTTAACGGGGAGTAATTTTGCGCATCGTAATTAACGATTTTTATAGGATGCTTGTTACTACGAAGAATTCTCAAATTTTAATCTAGATGACAATCTTGATGGTAATTAACGTAGATGTCAAGAAAACCATCTGAACAAACTTTATAATGTAACACTAGAAATACCGTCATTAAATGCATACTTACTTTAGACTTGAAAATGAAGTAGAAAAATAAATAAATGAATATTGCAGCGTCACTTAACATATACAACCATTCATTAGCTCAATAAAACATCCCCCATATTTTGACAAAAGGTTAGACACAAAATTTTATCACATAAAATGTCAAATCCGAAACCAGTCATTTTGACTGGTTGGTAGTTCTAGTGTTAAAACAGCAAATTTGGAAGCGGTCAATTGCTTTGGTACTTTTAGCGTTAATCGAATGAATTTGTGCAATGACCCAACAAAAATGTTCAAACTTTGCGAATAAATCCACTAATTCCGTAAAACACGAGGATTCTGAACGCGATAATAACTTAATGGAAACTAAATATAAATAAATTATTGAAAGTAATAAGTAATACGATTGATAGCTTGATAACCGAATGCTGACAATGAACGGACATTGCCACATTCGTCAAGTACGATTTAGACACAAATGCTAACACCGAGCATCACGCTAATGCGAAAGAGATAGACGTTAGTGCCTCGACTGTACGTTTGACACGCGCAGACAGAACTTTTCGACGGACTTGATATATTGCATGAAACGTACCTCGACTCGAATAGCTCGTTCTTTGAGCTCGCCCGTAGTCAGTACCGATGCACGACAAGTGTAGGTGCCGTCGTCAGATTCTTGTACGTTCTTGATCTTCAGGGCATACGTTTCTATAATGTAGCGCTCGTTCGTCTTAATTAATTCACCGTTGTACAGCCAGTCGACCGAGGGCGAAGGCCTTGCCCGTACTTTACACTGAATAGAGAAGTCCTCTCCCAGAATGGGATATTGATTGAGGGGTGCATTGTCCCAAGTGATCGCCACTGCGAAACAGTCATTATTTTTCGTACCTCTATCTTCCTACCATTCCACGCATTATTTTCTTATACTACATTAATTCGCGATCAATTTTTATATTAAACAATACCACGAATTGCAATCTTTAACACCATTGGTTTATTACTCCCGTATATTTTGATTACTCTGCGATACAATCTGGATAATTTCTAAGCAAGTTAACTATTTTTCTGCAACTATTTTGCAATTATAGCTGCAACTATTTTTTTCTATTCACATACATGATGAAATATTTTTATGAAATAACATAACAATAATTGCAAAACAGCTTCAGTCATTTTCTCCTATCGATATATATATTATTAAACTGTTTTAATAACCGTAAAACAAAAATGAATATTTAATCACTGACTGTTAATACCGATAACAACTATAAAGAAGTATTTTCAGCCTGAGAGCTTTATTTAAGGAGAAGTTACACGATGCTGCAACCATCTTTATTTTTAGTTCTGCAAGTTTCTACGTTAGGAATTTTGAATTCAATTGTTTGATCGAATTCGATAAAAATCTTGAATTCAATTGTTTGATTAAATTGGATCAAAATCTTGAGTTCAAGAAGTACAAGCGCAAATGTTCCGTAGTCGGACGCAATCTGCAAAATGAATCATGAATCGAGGAACTAACATTTTATTAAAAAGAAGATGGAACAATGCCGCGAACATTGACGAACGGTTTCCGAGGATTGAACGAAAACCGATAAGTACGAGGTTCAATATCATGGAAATTTCTACTCACCTATGGTTTCGATCGTCACGGCCTTCTCCAGGCGAAAGGTATTCGCATAATTGGCTTTGCACGTGTATCTTCCGGCTTGTTCCTCTTGCAACGAATTGAAGAATAGCGACAGGCTGTTATCCTGGTGCAATTCCGTGTACATCGGTGGTTTTGTGTGTCCTTGGAAAGTGCTACACGGAAGAATTGAAGGAAATTATTACGATATCTCCTGTGCATGTGTCACACAGCCATAACAATGATGATGATGATGACGACGACGAGATGTGTGGACAGTGTTGCAAACTGAGCGCGAATCGGCTCGGTGTTTCGTAACAATTTTCATTCAAAAATTTTCATTATCAATTTGCAATTGATCGAATTTAATTTGTGATTGAAGATCCCGAAATTTTTGCACGGTTCCTGCGACAATTCCTACTTTGAACTATAACGAAACTTGATTTTTCGAGGAAGTATTGTTAGAAGCTAGTTTTCAAAAATTTGCAGGCAAATTAAAATTGATATTTTCAAGGATGTGGATATTTATACAAACAGTATGTGTACAGAATTGGATATTTATATATACAGCATGTGTACACAATTATTCAAATGTCATAATAAACGATATATGATGTTTTAGCTGAATGGGTGGTTTGCTAACCTGTATACATACTGCATGTATAAATAGATGAATTATCAAACTAAAGTTTGATGAACAATCAAAAAAAGCCTAAAGAAATATTAAGTCATTAAAACAGCATTTCTACTTCCACTTCTTGACAATTCGCAAAAACTAACGTAGCAACCAACCATCGCCAATTCGTAGCACAATTTTTTTCCAATTAAAACGGAGACATTAAATCATCGGAAAATCCGTGGTTCAGACGATTCGAGAAACGACTACGAGGGTTCAATCGCGAAAACCGTTGATGTATCAATGTCCCTGTCGTGCAACGTCGATTACCGTTCGGCAATAAACAATGCTCGAGCAAATATTTTCCAATCAACCGTCTCCTCGATGAAACCTATAAACCAGGGACAATAACTAATCCGTATTCTAACGCGAAACACCGTGCCGATATCGGTGAAATATCGCTATGTGACTAGTGGTGGGGGCAGTTAAGGGGGTGTGAGAATGGTACACGCAGTGAACACGGTGGCTGCATCGAATTCGAATCGATGGCGTGGGATCGAGAAGTGGTCGTAATCGATCGACCTTAATTCCCGACGTAAGGGTCAGATCGAACACGAAGAACACCTCGTTGAATTCTCTGTTTGGATCCCACGCCAGCAACGGGGACCAGCAATTTCTGTTCTGTCGCTCGTGTTCCGAGCGGCGAACGGGGGTGTGGGTGGCAGGAGATAAACTGGTACAAACGAGACGCATTCACATGAATTCACACAATTTAACAACACTGCATGACAGAGTACGGTTGCGGAGATAAGGTCCAGGCGGATGCTGAATCGAGTCGTAATGAATAGTTTCGATGCGAATTCGAACGCCCCCCGTCAGCAACGATACGCTCTAATGAACCCTTTCGATTAGGAAACACGAGTTCCAGAAACCGTCGATCTAAGAACCGACGGGAAAAAACGAGCGACGCTGATTATGGTTACATAGGTGGTGGTTTCAGCTGCGATTAGCTCTAGGATTGTTTCTGGGAATGGCACTGCGTTGCCATAAGTGGATACGGATCCCGGTGGACCCGGATCGATATACTGGTCCTCCCACTTAGGGTGGTACATGCAAGGTTTGAGATATATCTTATAATTCACTTTACATATTTTGGAAGGTATAAAAAAACTTTTAAGTGCTTGAATTCTTTAGTGTAAAAATTCTCAAATCCCACAATCCTCAAGTTTCAAAGATTTTAAACATGCAAATTTGTAGTTCTACTCGTAAATTGCCTAATACCAAAAGTTCTCAAATTTATCAAATTTACAGGTTTCAAGTTTTAAAATCTCCAAAGTTTCAAATCCCTAAATTTATACATTTCTGAACCCCTAAACTGTTGAATCTCCAAATCCTTAAATTTCTTGATTTTTGAACCCCCGCATTTGAGAACTTCCAACCCCTTAAATCTCAAAATCCCTAAATCTTAAAATCCACAAATTTTTGAATCTTTAAACCCTCAAATTCTAAAATTTCCAAAATCCTCAAATACCTAAATCCCAAAATTTCCATATGTCCAACCTCCTGAATCTCCAATTTCCTAAATCCCCAAATTTGCAAATGCCCAACCCCCTAAATCCCCAATTTCCAAATCCCCGAATGTCTAAACTCCCAAAATGTGAATCCTGAAATCCCCAAATCGCACCTGCAACCACCATAACCGAATCAACGCCACGTAAAAATACTACAAACGATAAAAAAAGACTGTACAAAAACAAAGATAAAAAAGATCGTTCTTCGTGTCGTTTGTGCGCGTTTGGTGATATGTCGAGATGCATGTAGCAGTGTTAGTCCGACGATTATGCAATAATACCCTTTCTTCTTCCCTAATCGGAAACACGATCCGTAAGTAGGATTAATGAAACGGTTCTCGGGCCGGTACACGCGTCCGTCGTTGAATTTATCGGCCATTACTCGCCACGAGAAGCGGACATAATTATGCAAATCTCTACGGGGTCCGCGTAATCGAGCAAACACGCGATCCGACGAATCAGTTACCACCGAGGTTAACGCTCGTTTCGACTGTTTGATCGTACGGATCAATATTTGCAAGACGCTAACCGCGATATACATTATTTAGCCCAAGGATCGATCGTCATCGCGCAGACTAACACCGGGGTTAGATGATATTGAGCTCTGTGGGATGTGTAGTGACGACGATTATGGTTTCTCGATTTAACCCTTCGAGTTTCGCTATGTCTGGACGTAGTTCACCGTGGACCATGGTCGTTTATGGCAAGTGCACGCGTATGCAGAACATTTTGCAAAATTTTAGTATTCGGAATATTTGCAGAACTAGAGGATTTATGCATTTGATGGTTCGGTATTCAGGTGTAACGATCAGGGGTGTTAGGATTCAGTGACTCAAGGATTAGGGTATACAAATTTCAGGGTGCATCGATTCGGCAGTTTGGAAGTTTGTAAACTTGACAATTGGGTGATTTGAATGTTTGGAAGTTGAAGAAATTTAGGAAATTGTGAATTTAATGTTTATCGACTTAGAATTTAGAGTTTGGAGATAGTAATGTATAAAAATTAGAACTTTTGCAAACCAATAGATCCAAATACTAAAAAACTCCAAAATTCTAGGACATATAGATCTAAGAATTGGCAAATGTGTGAATATTAAAGTGAAACCATCCCTTTCACAACTCCATACATGATTCTGATCGTAATCAAGTTCCAAATAAAATCCTCCACCATTTCTGTACATTTCTCCATACATTGCAACAACAATAATTTTGAAACCATACACTCCAGTTCCGAGCGAAACAACATATTATCTCGAATCAATACACGAACAGTAACATCACACTTGCATAAATTTTGACAGTCCACGATGAACTTTTGACAGTATCCCACGTATGTGAGTTGACAGAGCGACAGGGTTAGGTTAGACAGTGCGATAATGGAGCCACTTAATTGCTCGGTTGGCCTGTTGTTGTCGTTGAGTATCACGTATCCTTTAACGCCTGTTTT
The DNA here is from genome assembly GCA_947623535.1 of Coelioxys conoideus. Taxonomy (NCBI): domain Eukaryota; kingdom Metazoa; phylum Arthropoda; class Insecta; order Hymenoptera; family Megachilidae; genus Coelioxys; species Coelioxys conoideus. The sequence goes on along the minus strand of OX392455.1, from coordinate 7,969,260 downwards.
GGCGTAGAGTTTTCTTGCCACGGCAGCAAGGTACACACAGGGAGAGCCAGCGGCGTTGTTCAAATAGAACAGGAAGTCAGTTTGGCCACGGAAGGCGGAAAACTTTCCCGAACAGCTTAATGAGCAACGCTTAGCTAGCAGAACAATCGGGCGGACCTGCAGCAATTAAGAGCCCCAGTATGCAAGGGGTTGTTGTAGACGTAAATCAGCCGCGGGGTGAGTGGTGCTCTAAGAGACGGGGGTAGCCAAGAAAGATAGCGTCTTCTAAGTTGGATAACGGTACGGGGCTCGAAGAAAGTCCAACGACGAAAATGTTGGGGATACGATCGCAAAACAATGAGACAGCGGAGGTTCGGTTACGACACTACTTGGTTGCGTGTTAATGAAATAGTCTTGAATTCAGTTTTGTATACTCGCCTGTCGATCGGCAAAACGACGAGTCTGTGTGCAAAACAAGTGACAGAAATTCGTTAAATTAGTGCTGTTGCGTGGGTGTTGTGGTCCTAGCTCGGGTGTAATACAAAAAATTTTGTGGAAAAAAAAATGCCTAAACCACGTACAGGGTGAATGTGTAACTCGAGGCTCATTCCTTTCGACCCGTAATTTTACGTTCTGGTCAATTCGATTCTGATCGATTTGTCAAATTTGAGAATTTTTCGCCCCGCTGTTCAATCTTTTTCCGATTCGATTCGTGAAAACATGATCGAATCTAGTAATTTTTTTAACATCAAAAATGTGTTTTAAATTGGTATTTATTTAAAGACCGAAAGTGGTATTTATTTATTCAAAAAGTTGACCGCTTTCGAATTTCTATTCTAATTTATGTTCAATAATTAACTAATCCAAATGTCGAATGGTCAAAACCTTTTTAAATCGATTGCGTGACAAAATGAAAAAGGGATTACTTTTTTTAGGTTAGAAACGTTACTGTATTCCTTTCTAAATTTAAACATTACACTTAAACAAAATATTGGGCAAGAACAACAAAAAATTCTCAAATTTTATTGATTTCCTTTTAAATTGCCACTGAAAATTATATTTCGTTCGCGATAAAATATGGAATAGTATAAAGCGTTTTGAGTTTTCAATGAACTGTGACTATGAACAGTGACAATTATGTTTCCGACACGAATATAATTTTTTTAAATACTCTAATACGTAATATACGCAGAAATAATGAATCGAAATGAATTTACATAGTTTCCAATAAAAATATCAAATTGCAAACATAGAAGATGAGCTCAGAAAGAAAAATTTCTCATAAAACGATCCTGTAACGAGTACTTAATTTTCATTTGCAAATCAGTACCACGAGTTATACATCTCTCGTTTCAATTATCCGCTAAAAGTGGCTCTTTTATTGTCAAAAAAAGCTCAGTAGCGTAAACGTACGCGACCCTTGCTCGTATATTCTCGTTTGATTTGACAAACGTTATTTGCGTTGTCGAGAATTGTACTTTTTTGCGCTTTGTTTCTCGCTGTTAACGTCGTCGTTCGAATCATAACGCTGCATGTTTCGACGAATCAGCGAAATTTAATAAATCAACGGATCCTCGTTGTTTTCGCGAATGTTTATTGCTCTTCATATTCGCAGCGAGTATCCGGAATCACGTTAAAATCAATTTCCTCCTTTTTTTAATATAACGTCGAAGATTAAACCGAATGCAAATCAGTTTGTATTCAATTTGCAGATATCATAGAACAATTTCGATTATAGGAAAAGGAAAGATAGTGAAAATATTTTCAGGAGAGAGATAAATTTAGCACCTCTGTTTGTAGGTTAGAAAGATTCGAGTTGTAAGTTCACAAGTCGATAGATTCATAAGTTCCTTGATTTGCGAAATGAGGAATATCGAAATTCAGAAATTTTCAAATTTTCATACTTCAACATTTGTTAAATTTGTTAGTCTGAATTTAAGTGTTCCTATTTTTTTTTATCTCAAAACATCGAATTCGGAGATGTACAAATTCACACATTGTTGACATCGTCAGTAAGTTGATGATTTACGAATTTACACGTGTAGGAATTCAACAATTTGAAAGTAATATAATAAGTAGAAATTTATAAATACTCAGATTTATAAAGTAAGATGTTCAGTAATTGTGATGCACAAAAATCTACATATCTGGATATCTACAGATTACGAAACCTAGAAATTTAGGAATCTACAAACCCAGATATCTACAGATTTAAAAAGTAAAAAATCTACAAATCCAGAAACCTATATATTCAGAAAATTAAAAATCTACGGATCCAGAAATTAGGAGACACAGAAACATACAGATCTAGAGATCTAGAGATATTCAGGTATCTAAAAATCTATGGATCTAGCAGTTAAGAAATCTACAGATGTAGAAGTTCAAAAATCTGTAGGTACACAAAAGTGCTCCACCGATCCAAACGTAGAGATCCATAAATCTACAGGCGAAAATATGCGGGAATGAAAAACTCGTATTGTACCAACTCGAAATTGCTATCGAAAAATGAATGTCCGCCCGTATCCGAAAATTCTGTCGAAACATAAAACACCGTCGCTCTGATCTACCGTCACAAACGATATCCGCGACAAGTAGCCGAATCATAACACGTGTAAACGATCGTAGGTCAGAAGCCTGTTCAAACGAGAATATACGTCGGCAAGGGACGATGTACGTCACAACAGGAGGATCGTGGTCAACGATCTACGGAGAATTACATCAAACGGATCTACTCACTTGAGGGACTCGATCGCACGATTCTGCGGATCGAGCCATTGCATCTCTCTGATGAGCTTAATGTCCTCGACCTTCGGTTTGCATGTCAGGATGATGCTGGAGCCGACTGGCTTCGTCTGTGTGTCCCCGCTCGGCAGGATCTCCAAGGAAGCCTGGTCCGCGTATGCTGCAAGCAAAATCGAGACGTGAACGGTCATTACATCGACAACGAAAACGGATCGTTAACTCGTCGAGATTTTCCACCCTTCGCATGGTACCCGTTCGCTTTAATCGGACACCGGTAATTGGGCGTAATTCCACGATAACGACGCGATTGCGTCGTGTCCTTGAACATCGCCTTTGCGGATTCTTACCGACACCGCGGGACAACGCAACATTAACTCTTTACCGTGTCATTAATGCCATTAACTCTTTAAATTGCCAAGTCTGACGCACCGTGTTTACCTCATGTTGCATTTTTTCGAACACGAAGTACCTCGATAGCGCAACGATCATTAGTGATTCGAAGGATTTGTTGTAAAGTTCTGCATACATTGTTACAGAGTGTAATAGATGTTTTAGATAATGGGGATTACTGGGTTTAGGGACATTTCGAACTACGGATATTCGAGTGGACGGGTGTTTGGAATTAGGGAAATTGCAGCTCAGGGAAATCTACACGGAAATAGTTCAGGATATAGGATAAATGGCTATAATGATATTCGAAGTGATAGTGTTCATGATTAGAGATATGAGAATTCAGAGACATTTAGTGACAGATAGTTTGGGATCTATGGATATTTGGTACTAGCTGTTCTCTGAACTAGAGATATTTGGAACTAGCAAGTTTCATATTTGTGGACCAAGGACTTTTGGTTCTAGGAATATTGTATTCCAGAAAGATTGGAAACTCCGAATAGTGGGAAGTTCCATAAAGTTTGACTAGTAGATCTATTAATACCGATCTTTGTTAGTATCTTAAAGGAATACTTTTATATTTTACAGGTTTTATTTTTACAATTTTATATATTATAGAATTTATATCTATAATTTTATATGTTATTAGGATTTGTTTTTATAATTCTACAATTCACAGGATTTATATATATAATTTTATATTTCATAGAATTTATATCTATAATTTTATATGTTATTAGGATTTGTTTATATAATTATATAATTCACAGGATTTATGCTTACAATTCTATATTTTATAGAATTTATGTTTGTAATTTTATATTTTATAGGATACTAGCTAATTAGTTGCCCGCAAAAGAACAATTAATTGCCCCAAGAAATCGATGCAATTTACACGCAGAATACAAAAACGAAACCTCGAGATAATCAGGTGTACCAACCCGATGCAGCTACCTCTCGTACGCCGGCTTATCCTCCGATAAGCAACGAACCCGGTGTTAATTAATCGATTTATGCCTACGAAATCCCGCATCGTTTGCGCGAAATGTGATTAACAACCCGTTGTTATCGTATCATCGTGATCGGTGTGTGTATCGGCAGGTAGGAATCGGTCGAACGTAAGCTTCTTACCCGCAGGATCAGTGTCTCGAGGCGACGGTGTGCCCCGGAACACGTAAACGCACAGCACGGAAATGCAGATCGACCTCTCTGCGGCGTTCATCCTCGAGACATGGCAGATGCCGGGACCGCTTTTGCGACTACGACGACGACGACGACAACAACATACGTGCGTCAACTATGAGGCAGGAATGCAGCCGGGGTTATGTCGGCGTGACACGCAACCGGCGTAGGGTGCCCCGTCGGTACGCACAACAGGAAGCCAGAATTAAGCTAATTAATCGTGACGAGCGAAAGTACGGAATTGGACTAACTAGGAAACGTTCCTACGGCCGTGTGCCACTTGCTAACCTTCTCTTTACGCCGTCATAGCAAATGTTTGCCGACGTTCTACCGAAATTTTCGACCAGGCCGAAATTTTATTCGCGGAAACTCGCCGCGTCTTAGTATGCCTCGATGAACGTGGGATTTCGTCATTCGACCTCATTCACATCCAGAGGTTTACGTTGTTTCGTGCCATTTGCGTTTCTTGTATGTATTGTATTATCATTGTCGACAGATGCTGTTTACAGTTGACGAGTTTCACGCTTTAATGGAAAACCACTGTCATCAATTTTATTCGTACAGTATTGCGATACTGAATTAATAATATTTTGTTCACGGTATTCGATTTTAAGATATGAATATTATAATAGCATTTTGAGATAACACGGTGGGATATGACATATTTCGGAGTATGAATAATATTATATTTTAAGGCGTGAATATTATACTTTCATATTTACAATATAATATTATATTTTAATATATGTAGTATAATGGTATACTTTAAAATATGTGCCATGTAATATTATATTTTAAAATATGAATAATATTTTATTCATGTAATGTTGTGACATTATGGTATTTTATTCTGGAAATTCATAGTTATCAAATACAGTTAAAGCTAGATCTATCACAGCGAACAAATTGGTCGCTTAAAAAATTCGAGTTGCAATGTTTTTTTTGAACTTTTTTTAAATCTGTGTCGATTTTCATTAAGGCAATGAATTGATGTGTTCTAAGGTGTATTCATTTTTCAACTTCATTTTCAGTACAAGTTTCACCGAGGAACGAACGTCCTAATGAAACAATCGTTTATTCGGAACATGTAAACTTTCCTGCTGTCATGATTGCATCTTCGCACACCCGAAAAAAAGCGAATGTACGCCCGTCCGTTTAATTGGCGTGCACCGTTGACGTAATCGACGGTGTTACTAAAATTGAAACTGTGTCAAATGAAATGACTAGGAAAAAAAAACACCGTTCTCGGTTTACAGAAGCGAGTTTACCGTCGTGGGACACGCACGGTGTGTGTTCGCTAGCGAAATTGCGATGCGACAATTAAATCGACGCCGCAACGTTGGTGAGACGATGACCGTGGACGAAATTAAGGGAAAGATCTACTTCCGGTTCGTGGCTTCTGCGGGGACGCGCGAAATGCAACATATGCGCGACACATGGCCTTTAGGCGAATTTTAGAATGTTTTGGGTTCGGGAATTTTGGGATTCAGAAACTTGGGGATTTCGGAAATTCGATATTGTGGAATGTTGGGAGTTCTGGAATGTTGGGAATTCTGAAATATTGGGATTTTAGAATTTTGGGATCCTCAAAAAATTGAGAATTTTGGAATATTACGATTCTGCAATTTTTGGATTCTGGAATTTCGGAATTTTTAAATTCAGAAGTTATAGAATTTTGAATTCCTGGAACTTTGCGTTTTTGAAATTCAGAAACCTTGGAATTCTGGAATGTTGAGATTCAGAAATTTGGATTCTTGGCATTCTGGAACCATGAAAGTTTGGATCGTCGGAATGTTCTTAATCTTGGGATTTTAGAATTATTTCATTTTGAAACTTTGGAATTATTTAATTGGAGGGGGTGTGGGATTACTAAATTTTTTAAATTTATCCGCGGAACCCGATGATTTAGACTTATACAATTTTTGGACTTTATCACTGTGAAATTTTTTATTTTTCTAGAAAATTAATTTACTCAATACACTGTTTTCAGAAATACAAACAATAGAAACAGCAGATCTATACATAATAAAAATAATGAAATTGCACATAACAACAATAATGTGATTACAATTAATAAAATAATGAAGACACATATAACATCTGTGCAATTACGAATAACGAAACCGATGAAATTATAAATAATAAATACAATGGAATAATTAAAGCGTGTCATTAAAAGAAATATTAAAACAATGTCAGTTCGTACCTCGATTCGCATAAAATGTGCTTTGCACGCGTTTTTGCATTAACAGTGTTTGTTCGATCATCGATCCCAAGAGAATATCAGACGGATAACTCTATCAGAGTACATGTCTCTTGATAGGAAGCTAACGAGCGAAATAGACGGTGCGTAATTCGAAGGACGTCTCGGAGAGTCGTGCAGAAGATGATTCAAACGGAAAGTCCAATTTTCGGTGCCATGGTCTGCTCGTTTCGCGATAAGAAGTTTAGCAATCGACCGGGAGCAGTTCGTCTGGCAAAGATTACGACCCCAAGAAATATCTTGGCCCGGGACAGCTTATTTCTGCTCGTTCGTGAAACAACGGGCGACGCGGTCGCGATAAGCCTCGCGAATTCATCATTTCCGGATCGTTTAGTCAAAGGGCAGAGGAAGGACGCACGACAGGGGTGAATTACAGATTTTCCTACAGTCATCCGGATGACTATGCCTCCGGGATGACTAATAACCTTCGCTGAACGAAGACGTCCAATTATACAGCGCGTTTCATGCAACTCGAACGTGCTTCTGAAAGTGGTTTGTATATAAAATTGTGGGCACTTTAAAGATTTTGAGGTCAATTTTGCTTTTTGTGAGGTGCAGGAAAGTATGATTTTACATAGATCACATTTTTTGCACACATAATACTAGAATCAATTCTATTAAGACACAATCAACGAATTGTTAAGTATTTCTCACAAACAATATTTCATGTTTTTTATGAATTGTCATTTTTGAATGTTGAATTTTAATCACATCAAGAATCGTATAAATATCATACTATAGCCTGGATGAATTGCATATGAACTGGATAAATTTTGTATCATGATCTGTACAAATCTAGTATCAGGAATTGTATGAATTTCGTGTCACGAATTGTACAAATTTCATATTATGAATTATACAAATTCCATATCATGAATTATACAAATTTCATAATATTAGCTGAACAAACTTCACATTATCAACTAAATACATTTCGTACCATAAATCGTTAATTATTGTTAGTACACTCCAGTACCATATTATACATAATGTTTCATGAAGAGAAATAACGTGCTAATATTAAAAAAAACCATGAGCGATTTCACTAGATATCGTTCAATCTTCGTGGACAATATTTTGTGTATCTGGAGCTGCATCTTGACCCAGATGTATGGGACAGCCTGTACAAATGAGATGTTCATGGTAAACGATCGTCTCTCGCTTACAGAGGACCATCAGAATAGCCATTATCTTGTAACTCGACGAAATTTCCGGTTGGAATTCTGACATCTGATGAGCTATCCGCTCTAAACGCCATCAATTATCGTTAACCCCTTATTGTGTCCGAAGAAGAATAGCGTCGTTGTTTTATCGTTAAGAAATTAGACGACCGAATTCGCAACACCAGAATTATTTATCAAAATTCTCTCGATGACTTCCACTCCCAATATTCCCTCTTGACAGAATTACTTTCTCAGACTCAACGAACAACAATTTTCGACTATCATCGTGTTTCTCCTTGTTAGAGCTTCCCGTGTAAGCATCGAACCCCCGAAGAAAGGCTCACCGTAATTCATGATCCCCGAAATCCGTCACCTAATTACACCCCGAGCATCGAAAGCCCCGCGCAAACCAGAAAGCCGCTTTCTCACCCTCGATCATTATATTATACGAAACTCATTGGTGAGCCAGCTAAAAGAACACCGCAAATCCATGGGGTTGTACCATCCACTCGAACATATTCTATAATCGTTTTACAAATTCGGCCGATTCATCGCGGCCCGTTGACCACCCCTCTGCAAAAAGGACCATCGTCATCCGCCCCTCGAGTTCGCGAATACAACCCCACTCCCAAATGAGCACGCGTGACGAGGAATCGCGAGAAACATTCTACTCGGCGAATTTTCGCGAAGAAATCCCCGGTAATTGAGGCCGGGTCTTCATCGGGGTGGTTGGGGGACGAGAAGATGGTCGCAAGACCGAGGAGAAAGAAATAGGGTGACGAGAAATAAAGTATGGCCGGACGAGAGGAGCGGGGGGAGAAACAAAGGAGAGGATAGATGCAGAAAGCCACCCTCCTAGGACATCTTATTTACGTTAGTTAGGGTTTGTTGGCACAGCCACCCGAGGGGCCATTCAATGGAACCACCACCCCCTTTCTATTCCCCGATGCCTACGTGCACGTTCGGAGGCTCCTAGAAACCCTGCCATTATCCTTATCCGGCTATATATGGGACCGTACAGCCATCGCACCTCCCCCCGCGTGCACCGGGGTCGTCGTTCCGTTACTTACGCACCACCCGATGTATACCTCCGCGTCGGGGGGTGGAAAACGGGTAAACTCGGCGACATGTCACTCGAGCTGGAAGAATTCGATTCCGTGAGGGCTCGAGGAAACAGAGGGTGGGCTAGCCCGGCCCCGAATCCGCGAGGGATACAGAGAGAGGATTTGATCAAATTCCGATATCGAATTGGCCGGGTAAGGGTGAAAAACGAGAAACGGAGGGCTTACGAAATTTCCCGATGTAGCTACTTGACAAACTTCCAGCCGGGATCGACGGAACTTTCGCGTTCGGCCGACTTACACGTGGATTTCGCGCGATCGTTGCTCTTCGATCTGGACGGACACGCTTTTCGTTCGGTTATCGCGCGTTAAGTTCGAGAGGCCGGCGGGTATCCGGGTTGAAATACGAGATCGAAGAAACGCGAGAACGTTGAAATCCAAAATTGAACCCGTGATTGGAAATTCAGCACCCACACCTACCCCCTGCACACACGGCGAAACGAGCACGCGTTACCGCCGGTTACTGAGATCAATGGCACGTTTTGAATTGAATATCGATGATTTCGACCGTGGCGGTGTACATTACTCATAAATTCGCGCGATTTCTATTATAGATATTCGGCTGCGTGAAAACTGGTTGATTTCGATTCAATCGCGAACTCTGGTGTCGTTACTTCTACGCAATATTGCATTTCACGTACTCGTTTAGTTTCATAAAATTTCGTATATTTCGCACAATAATATTCGTAAAATTTCACGAACTGTTTATTGAACTTGTAAATGAATCTTTTATATGCGGACACTCCATGTTTAACATGACGGTATGACGCACGTAATATTTGGTGAACGTAGTACCTTACACTTAACACATCATACATGATATATAATATTCAGTGTCTCATTACTTCATATGTAATACGTAATAACTAACATTTAGGATTCAATATTTAATACCTATTACTAAGTACATAGTACCTAATTTCTCACGTCTGGTACCTGACACCTGATATACTTAATACCTAGAACCCAACACTCAGTATCTAGTACCTTGAATCTGAAACCTAGTACCTAATACATAGTATCTAACACCTAGTACCCGGTTTAGCAATGATATTTGATATACAACGTCTAACACCTAATATCGTCTAATTTTCTAATACTTAATATTCTCACACAATTTTCCTTCTAAAAAGACCAATTAAAAAGAGTATAAAATCGACGGTGAAAAATTGCAGTATCGTTTCATCGATAAGTTGAAGGAGGTTAGTTTCATTTTAATTTGTACGACTCGTTACAACGAGTTGTACACAATTCCATTAATAAAAAAAAAAATTACGGAGAACGAGGGTAGCTGTTGCAACGAAGAGAAATTATTTCGAGTTTGGTAAGTACTTTCACGCTCTTGTTGCAATATCGAAACGCGACCGTTTGAGAAGTGCGTATATATCGTTGCAATATGTTCGATTTCAACAGTCCTAGAACAGGAGAAACAAATTGGGGCAGAGAACGATGAAATAAAATACGGCACAATATCGTTTTTTTTTTTCTGATTTTGTTCGATGTAACGAAACGTACAACGGCGGAGGCTATCGAAAATAATTGAACGGTTCTGTGTACCTCATAGAATTTTTCGTTGAAAAAATCTATCCGGTGGCAAACTATTTTACGATACTTTTTTGATACATTTTAAAACGAACGAACGTGAAAATGTAAGTTTCGTGACGAATATTTTCCGCTTCGATACGTAACGAAGTTATTTTCAACGAAAGCGATAAACGAGGATTAAATTTGAGGAAATAAGTTGACAGAGGAAATGACACGGTGTTAATGAACGTATGATAGCACCGTCAACGGTGCAGTTAAAAATTGTGACTGATATTAGTAGCACCGGAAATTTCCTGCAACAAGTTAATCTGCCCTGTAACGATAACGGACAAGTGCAGAGTAGTTCGAGTTAAGTTTAACGGGTCTAATCGCTGAAATATCGACAAACTGTCTTTCCGTAATCAAGTAATCACGCTACCGTAGTATACACCGGTTGAAAACAAGGGGCTAAGTGAAACTGTAATTGAGGAACTTCCTTCAAAAACTCGGCTCGAAGTTGTTCGTCAAATTATGTCAGTTACATTCGTTGTGGGGGTATACAAGATTGGAATTTTGGTATTTTACCATTTTAGGACTTTAGGATTTTGGGAATTCAACATATTGGAATTTTTGGATTTTAGGACTTTGGGACTTCAGGATTTTTAGATTTTAGGGCTATTAGATATTCTAATTTTGATATATTGGGATTTTAGAATTTTAAGATTTTAGTATTTTAGAATTTTAGTAATATTGTAATTGTGGGATTTTGATAATGGTTGAAACTTTGAAATTTTTATGGACATGAGACTAAAATATTTCGGAATTTTTAATCTTGGGATCCAAAACTTTCAGAATTTTGGACCTTACGTTTGAAATTTTTAGATTTTGGGAGTGTTGAACTTCGGAATATTTATACTTTTTTACTTTAACAAATGTTTGTGCACTGGGACTTAGTAATCCCCAAATGCAATTTCTCTACATACATAAAAACGAACTTAAAATTACCATTTTGAAAGTGTGTCAACCCCTAAAAGTTCCTCTCCCTAACGCGAAATATTTTAAATCGGGTTCAAAATGGCCCGTGTTTCAAGTCCTAAAAGTTCGACTCCCCTGATCAAATTTCTCTAAATAAAATCTTACATATAAGTTTACAGCTCGTACGATGCATAACTATTCATAAAATTAACATTAAATAGGATAAATATGTGTAAGACAATCGTCAACATTTTGAATACTTTGTTATGTTAAATGTATCAACTAAAATTAGCGATAGTTTTATATATGAATTCATACGTCACCCGTATTTGGGTGACATGGGTCTCAAAGTGACTTTGAGTAGTACTTACTGCCTAGTCACATTTTCAACTGACTCATAGCGGTAGTCAATGCGTTAATCGAGTGTGCATGCAAATCGATTCGAAGTCGAAAGAGCATCAAAGAACACATCCACTGTCCCTTTCGAGGGATAAAGGAATCGCGGAAAAGCGATTCGTCGTATCGACAAGAGAGGACGTTAAGGGATGTCCGGCTGGACCACCGCCACCCCCTTTCGTTCAATGTCCAGAAAGTTTCCCGATTAAGTCGCCGGGGGATCGTTTCGTTGTAATCTTGTCGACAAACTCTCGCGATTAAGTAGCTCGATATATATCGCAACTGTGTAATGAAGTGGTCGAAGGGGCTCACAGGCATCTCGGTGCGGTCGTTTCGTAAACCGAAATTACTCTCGCTAATTAATCAACGGGTGGAAAACGGTCGTCTGGCCAGAAACTTGGCGCACGGGCATACACGACGTCGGATTATCCGACTATGTACGCTTCGCCGATCAGAGAAAGGTGTTCTGTTATTAATAGCAATTAAGCAAATGGTCCTGCGCGAAATTTCATTAGATCGGCCTGGGCGGGGTGGCGCATCGTGTGCAAAGGGTGCATGAATTTCTCGTGCGTGTTCGACGGGAACAACTTCCGTCTGACGAGGGAATAAAGCGCTTTTCCGCGGGAAATCGGACGTTCGAACGAGGCTTCACGGGATTTTGAATACTAAGTGCTATGCATTAGAAATGGCAGTCGAGTGCGTTGCAAACGAGCTGGATTTTCGGTTTACAGTTGCGACCGGATTTGAATATCTACAAATCCGAGTGCACCGTTTTTTCGGAAACGAAAATCACAACTCTTTTACCTATTTCGATTCAAACTGTGTTTTAAAAAGTGATGACAAAAAAGCACGATTTTTTCGAGTAAACTTGGATGTAGACAAAATGAGTTAACAATTTTTTAAAATTCTTTGATGTACAATTCAATTTTAACTAAGCAGATTTAAAGTTTTTGTGGATACGATCAATGTAAGCACTAACTGTTTTAAAACACATCATAAAAGGCAACATTTTCGAGTAAACTTGAAACGAGACACAATGAGTTAACAATTTTAACAAATTCTTTAAAGTATAATTGAATTTATGCTAAACGGGTTCGACATTTTTGTGCATATAAGCAACTTCGGTACCAACTGTGTTTTAATACACATTCACAGAAATGAACTTTGGGGCCTGATAAAGTTGTTGAATATTAAAATAAATTATATTAAAAAATACAGCAGAGATAAAGATTTAAATACGATGGTTCGGTTGTTTCACAAAGGTGTATTTTATAGGATTGAAAATTTTTACGTCTTCGATTCATTGTGGATGAGTTGTGTGTCTTTTGTGAAAGAGTCCTATTGTACATATATGCGAAGGTAGAACACGAATTTGTTGGTCGTGGCAATATTTACGCAAAATTGGGAAGCCGTGGCATGAAAGAGCGAACGGAAGCGAGTTCCGTGTGAACAGTTAGCACGTGGTTGACTGAGGTAGCCAGAAACCAACAATTTGACCACAAGGCTTCCGCTTAAAATCGGCTTTCGAAGCACAGTTTCAACGCGTGTCTCTCCTCTATAAATATTACATAGTATATTTTCCTTTCATCGAGTTTCATTGATCGCACCAAAAATCTTACACGAAATGTTATACCTACTTCATCAAATTTAATTTAACTTCTTCCTGTCAAATTTTGAGCTTTCCTTTGTGAACAATTCAGTAGCATATCAACCTATCATTATCAACACAATCATTGTTGACGCAATCAGTTGTTTTATGAACAACAAATCAATATAGTTATATTTTTGTGCAATAAAAGATCTGAAGCGTATATAGAAATGCTTAAAAGAAAAATGGTAAGGGAATAAATGGAATGTGCGCTTTCATTAATTTTCGCATAAAATAATTTTTACACAGCGATGTATTTGCTGCGTCGGTGAGTTGGCTTTGATATCGATGTTTGTACAGTATCCTCTTAATATTCGACACATGGTTCGCCATCGTTCCGTGCAAAAACAACCGCTCAAAGAGCGAAAAGAAGTGGAAAAGGAATCGGTGGAAGCCTTCGGGCGGCATTTAATTAGAATGCGGCTTATCTACGACCCAGAGTGTTCCGTCTACGGCGTCCGGAGAAGTTTTTATCGGTATCTCTTTCACCGACTGCCTTTCAACCACTACGTGTACACGTATTTAGTAGGCTTCCATGTTGCCTTTGTGCTGAGACGTGAGCTTTGATCGGCTGACAAGACAGAGGAGGAGCGTTTTGATTAACACGGGCTTCGCGCTATTGTCAGAATTTAATCGCCATTCGAATATATACTGTCGATCAAACGCAGCGATACGAACTTTCAAACTTTCCAATGCAGGAGTTTAGAAATTTTCAATTCTTAAATTTCGAATTTTCGAGGGTAGGTACTCGCAAGTGAGAAATTACGGATACAGGAGTATAGAAATTAAAAATTTTTGAATTCGACGATGTAGGAATTTCGAATTCGAAACATAGGAATTTAGGAATGTCTAATTTTCAAACTTAGGGGTTTACAAATTTTTAATTTCAGAGACGGGGATTTATAAACTTCAAATTTTAAAATTTAGGGATTTATTCATTTGAAATTTCAGAGAGGGGAATTTAGGAATCCCAAAATTCAAATCTTGGTATTGCCAGATCTCAAATTTCATATTCTGGAATGTAGAAATTTCAAAGTTTCGAATGTAGGGGTTTGCCAATTTCCAACTTCAGACACGGGGGTTTATAAATTTGAAATTTTCAGACTTGCGGATTTACAAGATCCAAATTTCAGACAGAGAAATTTAGAAATCTCTACTTTTCAGATCCACGTATTGTCAAATTTTTAATTTCATATTCTGAAATTTAGAAATTTCAAACCTTCGAACTTAGGGGTTTACAGATTTCAAATCGTCAAACACAGGTGTTTACCAGTTTTAAATTTTGGGCACGGAGATTTACAAATATGAAAATTTCAAATTTTCAAAATGTGCACGCAATATTTTAACTTGGTAATCATTCCCTTCGGTAACGTAACTTCATTTTATAACTCTGGTAATAATTACGCGTTTGAATATCCCCCTTTGCTGTCCATATTAAAAAGGAACGGCGGGTAAAGAGATTTCTTGGAACATCCACCGACAAATTCAGTGTACCACGAAGGGACGGTGGGTTCATCGTTTGAGGAATGCGATAACGGGGTGTTCATGACTGCACATTGCTGTTTCCGTGCGGGTTAAATTGAGAATTCCATCGAGCAGCAGCTCAATGCAAACAAGCGTATCAAAATACGCGGTACGCGTATCTCAACGAACGCATTCGTAAGATACTGTACGGGGAAGAGATTCGATCTTGTTATTAAAACGCTGCCCGCGAATATTATGAAGTTTCGACGAGAGCAGAAGGGAAGAGGTTGTAATTATTTCTACGGGGAAAATATCCGAAACGCTTGAAACTGGAGGGTGCACGGATCGCTGCTGAACGGCTCGAAGCTACAATTTTCATTGATTAATTTTTACCCGATATTATTTTTCATCGTATTTTCGCTGAATCTACTAGTTCAAAACATGCTCTTTATTAAAATATTTTGAACGTAGAGATATTTTTAACGTTCGATACATTTGGTTCTATAAATTCACATATCGGTATCAATAGATCGATACAGGTAGAATAATAAATTGATACTATAGATCAATAAATCGAAACATTTTGATTGATGAATTTGTCCATTTAGATCAATAAATCGATACATTTAGAATAATAAATCGATACAGTTAGAATAATAAATTGATACATATAGATAAATAAATCGAAACATTTTGATTACTGAATTTGAACAATTAGATTAGCAAATCGAAACATTTGGAGTAATGGATGAATAGATTTTGTTTAAAATCGTTTAGTATAAGGATTGATATATGTATAAGTGTTCGTACGTTTAATTAATGACATGGCCATTTTCATTGCAATAATTGGATAATTTTTTCCTGACTGCATAAAAGGAAGAGTCATCAATTGTACCATCATCCGGTGTATCAAATTTCTTTTAACATATGCATTGCATCAATATGTATATCTTCCATATAGAACAATCATTTTGCAAGGTTGCGCTGAAAGCATTAGAGAATACATGAAAATACAAAGATCAAAATAAAAATTGCATAATAGTATGACTTATGCAATTAAAATATTCAAAAACAATTTTGACTCTATCATCTTGTCTATACATTTCTACTTTCTTCGGACACCATTTTAAGGTTTGAAAGTGATTTAACTTCTTGTGCAACTACATTGTACTTAGATTTAATGATAATTAAAATAAAAATGTTGAGAAGCATCTATGATGACCGAACAAAAATTCATTATTTTTGAATTAAAAAAAAATTGCTTACGCAATGTATGAATAAGTAGATGCGCCTAAGTGTCCCTAAGAAGGTTAATGATTCTAATTACGATATTTTGTGATATCAACAGATTTCACGTAACAGTTCAATTATGCAAACGTCATCAATCAGCGCCGATCACCATGGCAACTCGTTAATAACATTAGAGGTATGAACGAAAAGGTGATTTATCGATGCAGATTCGTGCGAAATCAGTGCAATCGACAATGAAACCGTTATCAATAGCCTATCATAAAATCAACACGGTCGGCCGAACAAATGATTCGCGTTCGCATACGTTCCGATACCGATGTAGTGCCCTATAAACATATAGGAAACTAATTGCAACGTTTTGTGCGACAGAACAATAGAAACATTTAAACACCGTTTCAAAAGCGAACTTCCCCGTCAACGGATGAAATTCCAAACTGTCTTCTGTAAGCCACACTTCCGTTTGAATATGATCCCTGTTCCCGGTGTTCTCCGGCGCTTCATCGAAACCGCCGGATATCGATTAAGCTACATTTCCATAGTTTCACGACTAATTTTACCCGGTCGTGTTGCCGCGATTGTTCCGTACGGTTTTGCAACTGCGTACATCTTGTTACGTGTTCCGCTACGAATCGTCATATTGCCGCCATCGTTTCGCGAACCTGGATTAATCAACGTTGCCGCGCGTGTTTTCTGGCCCGTTGGCGTAAATTGGAAATTTCGGGTGCCCGGAATTTTGGGAAATTTAGAGATTTCGGGATTTCTGACGCGTGGGTATTTTGTTTAATGGATTTCGACGTTCCGCGGATTTCGGTGATTGTAGATTTTGATACTGATAGATTTTGGTAATTAGATTTTCACATTGGAAGATTTTTGTGATTATGGATTTGCATATTGATAGATTTGAGAATTCGTAGATTTAGGGATATAGGAAATTCAGAGTTTACAAATTCGGGTATATAGTATAAGTTGGAAACATGAGAATTTGGGAATTTAAGAATTTGTCAGACATGAGAATTTTGAGGTTTAGGGATTTGGGGATATAGGAATTTGGGAATATAGGTGACTGGCTATGTAGAAATTTGGGCAAATGAAAATTTGGGACATGAGAATTTAGGGATTTATAAATTTGGGGACCTGCGAATTTGTGGAATTAGAAATTTGGAGACAAATTCGCAAATGTAAGTACTTGGGTATATAGAAATTTCGATACATGAGAATTAGGAAATCCAGAAACTTCGAAACGTGAAACTTTGTGAATTCAGAAATGTGAAAATTTTTAAAGTCCCAATGTCAAAATCTGGAAATGTGAGGATTTAGAAATTTGTAAATACATTACAAATCGGAAACTAAAAAAATGTTCGAATCTCGATATTTAAGCCCACCAAAAAATCTTGCAGCCATTTCTCCTCATTCTATCCTAAATAAAGACCTTCAAAATACCCCGAAGAAAATAAAAAATACGTGCACGCTACATTTGTATTCCTCATTACAGCATCCTCATTATAAATATTCGCAGAAACAGCAAATATTATTTCCTCTATAATAATGTTCTCATAGTCGGAACACATTCATGCTGATTGGCAATTTCATCGAACATATTTTTCCTGGTAGCTGCGCTTATCACCCCTTTGAACGAGTTTCTCCCACGGGAGAGATCCATTATAAAGCCGCGAGAAAAAAAACGGCAGAGGATCGCGGTGCTAAATACAATGCCGTGTGTGATCCAGCGAGACGCATCGTCAAAAACAAATCCGAAAATGGACCCGCGTCCGATCCCTTCGCGCGTCGTTTTCCAGCCCCTGTGTTTCCGAGGAAAAACAACAAAGCGAACATTTTGTCCGCGCGCGAAATTCCAACAATCCGGCAGGAAGAACATCGCGATACAAACCTGCTGTCCAAGTTTTTATCCGACACAGCCGAGCAAGTTCATTTCGCGCGGGGGATCGATAGGAAAATGTGGGGAAACACCCACGCGTTCGTGCTTGAAACACGGGGGAAGGAAACAGGGATTTCTTGTGCGAACATAACACTGAGTGCGGGTAAAATTCAATCAAGCGTAACCTAATCTTATTTCTTGGCCGAGAAATGGACATCCGAGATGAAAGAACATAAACTGGTGATTTAATTCGTGATGGGAACTGTATTTAATCGCGAGTATAGCATCCTTTTTGCGTTTAATCTGAGCTTTTAATCGAGTTTTAATTTTTCATTTAATTGAGTACTTTAATATATATAATGTATAACATAGTTATATAATATAGCATAGTTCTACATACTATTGTATTTTGTAGAATTAGTGACAATTTACATTGCGACTTTTTGTGTTCTTTTTTTTTTTTTTTTTTTTAATTTTGTGAGAGGTTACTAGAAAAATTATGTTTGGGGAGTGTTATGAGATACGTTATAGGATCAGCAGTTTCTAGATTAGAAGAGTATGTACAATGTCCAATAGTTCTTCATCTTTTTTTGTGAAGAGATCAACTTATTCGTGAAGCATCTTACAACTTTTTTGTCTGATAATAGCAAGATGTATCTCGGATATTACTAGGATGTCCTTGGAATATCTTTCGAATCTTTGTTCCTAGGATATTCAGAATACTTATTAAATAATTTTCCGATATCTTAAAAATAATCCAAGGGTATATTCCAAATATAACGCAACACAATGGTAAACTCTCTTCAAGATCTTCGAATTTCCTCGGAACATGCATAGGATATCCGTAACATATTCCTAGAATAAACATACGACATCCACGTATCCTAGACATATCCTAGGAATATACCCAGGGAATTTGCAAGCACCATAAATAGAGTATCACGAGAATAAGACACAAATATGCTGAAAATATTCACGAGACGTTCTCAGATCAGGATGTTTCCGGTATACCTAAGACATTCTCGGAAATTCGTCGGATTCTCAGCGAGATGACCCAAAAAGTGTGATTTATGGATCATCAAAGTGCGGCGTGCACGACGAGCAAGCAATTTGCGAGATTCGCGGAGATTCGCGAGCGCGTTAACGCATTCTCGTGTGAAAGTGAGCGACGATAACGCAGCCCCGTTCCTCCTTGAAGCACAACACGCAATTACGCGGAGCGTGCGTGGATATCCACGAGGGAAGAAAAAAACGCCCCCGTAACGTAAGATCAACCCCCCGCCGCCCCTTCGTGACGAATCGATGCGAGAGGCACCCGGTTCCGTGCTCTCTTCCCTAAAAGGCGGCGCCCTCAAAGCGGCAAGACTCGTTAAAGGCGAATCGTTCTCTTTTTCCTGCCACGGTGTGCCACTCGTTACATGCTTCGCACGTGCTCGAGGCTCGCGCGAACACAGGGGCGGATTCAATGGGCATCGGGCCGGGGAACGAGTCATTAAGGGGGGACCTCCATGTAGGAAGCCGGAATTAAGCCGATTTTCAATAATTATTTCGAAGGATAAGAAGCGAATAAATATTTTCATGGTTTTGTGGACTATTTAATTTATATGTCGACTTCATTTTGCAAGGTCTTTGTAGAAATTAAATAAAAAATTGCGGAGGTACAGTCTGTTGTGAAAAAAGCATCATGAGCCGATTTTCAATAATTATTTAGAAGGATAAGGAGTGCATAAATATTTTGACAGTTTTATGGACTATTTAATTTATATTGCGACTTCATTCTGCAATTTTTTTGTAAAAATAAAATACAAAATGATGGAGGTGCAGCCTGTTGTGGTAAAAGCATCATGCAGCATCATAAGCCGATTTTCAATAATTATTTTGAAGGATAAGGAGCGAATAAATATTTTCATGGTTTTGAGGACTATTTAATTAATACTTCGACTTCATTTTGCAATTTCCTCCTTGAAACGAAATGTGTACAAAATTTCAGACCGAAATTGCGGATGGCGATCAATAGGTTTAATTGTCGTGACGCGATCGAGAAGAAGGCCAGCGCCACTTGACTCGGTTGTTCGATGTTGTTACGATCCAATTGATTGTCAGGTTCGCGGAACGCGTCGGTAGAGATGATCGTTGCAAATTGCTAGATTGCGGCTAGTTGATGGAGCGATTTTCGAAATCGGTTGCAAACTCTAATTAGAGACGGTCATTAAGGGCAGATAAAGCGGAGAATGTTGTAGCAACTTCGGGCACGTAATGAAATATTCTGATTGCGATATTATAATCGTCCTGTACAAATCGCAAGGATCAATTAGTTCGCAGCTGAACATCAGTATCAATTACTGTGATAACGGAATATAAATTAAATTATTAAAATTTGAAATTTCAATAGAATTAATAAAAGTGTAAGTTTTGATATGATCAATAAAATTCTAAGTTTTGATATAATTAATGAAATTATAAGTTTTAATATAATTAATAAAATCATAAGATCTTATATAATTAATAAAATTCTAAATTTTAATACAATTAAATAAAATTGTAAACTATAATATAATCAATGAAACTATAAGTTTATCCTTTCACCATCAGAAACTCAGGTAAATTAATAGAACTCGATTGTTCGGTTTAAATAATTACGGATGCAGCAATGAGGCCCACACTAGAAATTTAATATCAAATGATGGACATTAAATATGGAAGGCTTCCATTCAATTGAAACAATTGTATTTAATGTAACCGTACGATTGTGCTATAATGAAGTTCCGCCTAGGGAAAGTGTTTCTGTTAGAACAATGAAACGTCAATTAACAACGTGAAACATAACGAATTCTTCATATTTTCTGTTCATTTTAATCTCAATACTCAGGTGTACTCTATTCTTGTAGACACCTGTACTCGAAGGTTTGTGTACACTCGACACGCGTGATTCAGACGCAAACAGCTGAATCGAAGTTTTATCTCTTATCTGACACACTTGTTACGATATCAAATATTGTATCTTGCGTAAAGCGGGTTCACGTGTTCTCGGCCGAACGAGATATTAGGGTGACCCATAAGTTTCATCATTCTTCGATATGACACAAAAACACACTTCGAGGAATATCTTACAATAATTATAGAAAGAATAAAATAATGTGTCCTGGCGGTGAAAGAGAACGATAAAGCGCATAACATTGATGCAAGAAATCAACCTTAGAAAATAAATATCGCGTATTCATTTCTGTCAAAGAAAGAAGAAACTTGTAGGATACCCTGTTAGTATAATGTGCGATCGAAAAGAAAGACCATAAATGGATGTATATTGCGGATCGAACTTTCAGGACATTATTTAATGAAAAAATAGAGGATCTTCTTCAAGAAAAGAGTATAAATATTATAACTAAAGACCATTGTAGCTAATATGTGCAAAGAGATAGTCACATGCTAATGCTTTACCTGCCTCCGATCGTTCATTCGCGCATTCTCGACTCCACGTTCGACAAATATTCCAGCTGGAAGCAGTTTTTCGGGAGGATCAGCGAAGCGTGTTCGGGCGTATTTCGTCTGTAAATGAATTAACGGGACCGGAAAGGACGCCACGCGGTAATCCGTCCCTGCAAACCAGAGCGTCTCGATTCTTTGCAAGCAGAGCGAGACGGTCTGACGCGAGTCTCAGCAGGCAAAGCCACCGACTTACGCGTCTCAAAGACGCCGAGAGACTCGGATAGCGTCTTCAAACAGAGAAAACCCGACGGACAATAAATCCCCGTGGCGGGGCTGCGAGCCGGCGCACGCGAAAGAACCAGCGAGAAGAAACGGTGGCATTATCGACGCTCTGTAAAATTGCGGCTAAAGCGTCGTGATAAAGCGACGCCATAAAAAAAAGGCCACCAACTTCACCTCCGATCCACCGGATCCGTCCACGCGCGGTTCGCTCACGTTTCGCTTTTGATACGATCAAATATTATCCCGTTTAGCTTATACTGCACACGGTTTTCGCAATTTGTTTCTCTCCCCGCCCGAGAGATCTACGAATCACGGGAACTTTCGCGGAGAATCTAGAATCTAGAGAGATTCTAGTCAGCGACTAACAATTGCGATCTTCCTGGAGTGGAAGATTTTGGGGAAAGTCTAAATATATTCTATGGATATTCCTGGAAATCTTAGGAAGGTCCTAGAGACATCGCATGGAGATTTAGGAAAGATTCTGGAAGTATTCTAGTGATCCTAGGGATATGTATAGGAGAGCGGGGTGTCACCCTCTAGAGAGATACTGAGGAATATTCTGAAAAGATCCCAGAGACGTCTTATGGACATCTAAGAGAATTGTAAAAATATCCTAGAGATATTCGTTGGATTTGAGAGGATTACTACGGTATATTATAAAAATATTCTACAGGGTGCATCCGAGAGATTTTGAGAAATATTCTAGGCAGATATTGTGAAAATATAAAGTAAATACTAAGGAGAAGAAGGAAATCTGTAGAAATCCGTGCAATATTTCCGGAATATCCTAGGAAGTTCAGTAAGATGCCCTAGGAAGTTCCTTAAGATACTCTAGGAAGATTCTTAAGATACCATAGGAAGATGCCTAAGTACGATATCCTAGTAACGTCCTTAAGTTATCAAATAAAAATCCTTAAAATATCCTAGAAATATGATAAATTATAGTAAACCTAGTCAAAAGAGTAAATTAAAAGTTTCTATATATTGATTCGAAGTATATTGAAAAATATTTTGCAATATTCTCAGGTGGAATACACGTTGCGACAGTCTTCCCTCGGGATGAAAAGGCAATATGGGGGAAGCGTATCTCGTCGTTCGCTTTAATACCATAAAGTCATGATGCATTATGTCTAGTTTGATGGATGATGCGAGTCGAGACTAAGTCGATGTAAAATTTGGACACATAATCGTTGCCATTCGCCACGTGTCCCATGGGATTTCATTCGGAGCAGATAAGGTTTCCCCGGACGTGTCTTTATGGTATCCCATTGATCCGGATCCGATTTAGTGCGTGCCTCTTTCTACGTTGACAATGAAGCTCTACCGCTACCGTAGGGGTGGATATGATCAACTTTTGGAAGAACTTCTACGAGTTGTTTTATTGACATTATGAATCGCTTGTTAATTAAACAGACCGTTTCATAATTAACTCCGCCATTTCCTCGCAAGAGGAAATTTTTTTCTTTCAAAATTCTCGGTAATAATATTTGAAATTTACTCAGATCTTTCAATCAGACCTTATCACATTCATTGTGATTCATCTTCGAAGTTCAAATTCTTTATGCAAAATAGTTGAAATTACCAGATCACATGATCGTCATTAATCCCTTGCTTCATTATTTATTTGTGGTCAGTCAGAACCAACTACAATCACAGCTACAATATTAAAACAGATAAAGAAAGTTGTAATGTTATGCCAATTTTGTATTCAGCGATCCTTGATCATTCTAATTATACTTGAAAACCAAATTGAAGCATATTAAAAATTCTAGTAAGATTTATCACAGACTCGTGAAAATATGGTTTAATTATACTATCGCATAAATAGGAAAATTGTAAAAAAAAACAAGCTGATGGGACGAATTCCCGAGGACTTCGCAGTGAATTCGTAAACGTTTTACCGCGAATCTGTAGAGATCTTGATAACCTGAACGATTTCTTTGTCTCGTGTAATCAGCTCTGCAACAGGTACTTTCATTCTCAAACTGGTTTTTGCTACACTTCTTTTCCGGACGATTTGAGACCAATTCCAGTTCACTTACAAGACATTTATGAATGCGATACAATAATGCCTTTTCGAATACCTACTGCTTGTCGAACCTTCGAAAATGTCGCTTGTTTAAAGCACGAACATAAATTGATACATTTAAATCTTTATCTAGTTTAACGAATACATTACAAACTTTAATATTAAATTTGAGCATCATTCCAGGTATGATACACAAAGAGCTTTAATATTAAATTTAAGAATTGTTCCATGTAAGATACATGAGTAAAGATAATATTAAATTCAAACATTGTTCCAGCTATTCTTGGTTATGTACCGCAGAAAAAGTTTCGAATGAAGTCCTGTAAGTGAAACAACACGAAAGTACAGTGCATAGTTACAAACTGAATACGCGAAACAAAAACAGCAATATCTGCCGCCATTATTGGACAACGGGGACAGTTCTATAAGTATGGCGTTGGATCTTGTTGGAAACTACTGCTATTCCAACAATTGTGTTAAGCGTTTAAAAGTCGCTATCCTTATGGTGTGGTCTGACCGCAGATGGTGACCAACTCCTTATGGTCGAGGGTAAAAAACGACATTCTGTTTCGTAATTAAATAAGACGCTCTGGAATAGCGTTGCGCAATAAACACGGGAATACGTTGTGCAGAGAAATGAACTAACAGTTTACCATAATAAAGTCATCAACTGTACTCATTTATTAAAGCAAACTGAGTTACCAACAACTTGTTTATCGTATATTCGTTCACGATCATACATTAATTTACTATGAACTTATTTATGATAAATAAACTCGTTTGCCATAAAATCGTTTACTATAGTAAGTTAGTCAGTTAACAAATACTTATTCTCAATAAACTCATTTATCATGAACTCATTTATGATAAATAAACTCGTTTCTCGTAAATACATTTATTATAATAAACTCATTTACCCAAAAACTTGTTAACTATAAATTGATTTAATATAACAAGATAAACAGATTTACCATAAAATCATGTACTACAACAAACTCACTGATCATAAACTTACTTACTATAATGAACTCATTTACTACAACAAACTCATTTGTCATAAACTTATTTATTATAATAAAGTGATTTACCATAAAATCATTTAATGCAACGAACTCAAGTTAATTTGCTATAAAAAACTCGATTATCAGAACAAACTCAAGCTGTTTCACAAAGAGTAGATTTGCGACAAGAAAGCGTCGCATTATCGAGGTCGTCGCAACGAAATTACGAAAAAGAAAACTGTAAATCGAAGAAACGATTAAGTACGGTAAAAACGGCGAAGATTAAGAGCGGTGGCGAAAATGCGATATACGTAGAGGCGCACGTTTCGCGGTAATATCGTGCCGTTGGAAGACAGACGACCCGCATTACGCTCGTCAGAGAGAATGTTCTTGCAAATTTACTGAAAATTCCGGTTGCTAGGTTCGCCTTCGCGCCGACATTTCACAATGTAACGCGAAATGGAACGAACCGTGGCCAGCATCAATCATCCGGCTCTTTCTCTTGTTCGCTTTTCACTTCGAAACACGTCGCGGATAACGCGAGAGCTTTGAAGATCTCTGAACCACGTCCACCCAGTATCGGAACAAAAAGTTCGCAAAAAAGGAGGGTGTATGACGAGCCTTCGAAACGTGGCCCGATATCGGTTACCTCGCTTCTCAATGTTATCTGGAAAAGGCTGCTCGAGCACACCGGCGAACTCGAAAAAGGGACAAAGAATCTTACGGCGTCGAGATACGCCGATTTCGATCGGAATTTCTCCGGGGAAAATAGATTTTCAGGTGTGTCGAAGATCATAAGTCAAGTGTCCAGGCGAAAGCGTTGTCTTGTCCGTAATAAATGAAGACCGAGATCGGAAACTTCGAAAATACGAAACTGCGACAACAGAAAGCGATAAAAAATGAAAGATATACAAATTTCGTATCTATAACCTCAATTTTGCTCAAAATTTTTCAAAGGAAAGACTACAAACGAATCTTCCAATACTTGCCGATTTTAAATTTATTTGTAAATTGGAACGAAAATTGAAATTAATGAATGTCTTAGAAAAAGAAGATTAAATTCTGAACTGCGACTACTGACATCGGTGTTCATGAAATTCGAATCTCCCATGTGTGCCAAATAAATTCGAACGTTGTAAATAATAAGGTTGAAATTCATGTATGTAGATTATATTATTTAACGAGGGTTGCAACGTACGTTTGCGCTTGTTACTGTAATATAAATTTAAACGCTCGATGATGTATCAGTCACTTCGTATCATTATTGTAGCACTGGTTTATCTCTTTGCCTGTCCTATTCGCCCTATTCAGCTTCATTATTGAAGAGATGAAAGGCAGAAGAAGGGTGGAACGAGCTAGCATCATGGCCGGTTTGTATGCTCGAAAGTTTTCGCTCTCGCTATAGTTTGCTTTGACTGATCCGATCAAACTATCGCTAACGGCGTCACGGTAAACATTGGTATTGGCAATTTGCATAAAACTACGTTCGTGAACCGCGGAAGCATCCTTTCATGGAAAAACTGATCGGGGAATCCGTTTGTAAATAGGATTTCAGACAACAGCCTCTTCGTTGAGGAAACGATACAATGAAGACGGAGAAATACGTTCGTGCAAAATAATCGTACACGAATGAGGTACAAAATATCGTATCGTATGAGCGAAACAAATTGTATTACGTGTGCAAAGCAGTGAAAAATAAATGCTGATTCGTGTGTGTCGAACTGTGCAAAATAAATATTGATCGATATGTGTCAAACTGCGCATAATAAATATTTCATTAAATCTATAAAACTGTGAAAAATAAATATTTTATTCCGTTCGCAAAATGAAGTGCAAAGTAAATATTGATTCACACGTGTCGAACAGTGCAAAATGAATATAGCATTACGCGTGCAATATGAACAATACAGTGCAACATAAATAGGGTATCGTATGTGCAAAATAAAATACTGTATAATATATGGAAAACAGCGCAAAATAAATTTTGATTCACACGCGTTAAACAGTGTAAAATAAATGTTAATTATTATGTGTCAAACAGTCCGAAATAATTATTACATATGTTGCACGTGCAAAATAAAGAGCAAAATGGTGCAAAATATATACTGTACTATTATGTAAAAATATTATTCGCGATACGTTGGGTATATAGTTTCACAGAAGACAATTTAAAGTTGCTAAACTTGTCAGCATCCGCATTATGGTTATTAAGGAAGATTCGCGGATGAAGTAAACGAAATTTCGCGAATGCAAAGAATTCCATTTCCATCGTAATGGGTTTATTAAGTAATCCTACGGGACTCGGCTGTGTTGTACGAGAAGATCAGTACAGCGCGTTTTTTCATCTCATTCTGTTCGAACGGTATTGATTGTGGACGATCGGTTTGCGGCTGCAGCCTGAAACTGTTTGCGGTCGAACGAATCAAGGTGATATCCCACTGCACTTTGCGGAATTGCTCATTGGCTTGCGGTCATGGAGATTTTCCGCGCATCACGTCTAGTCTGTCGGAGAATTATACCACGTGTCGAAATAGCGGACAGAAGAAAATTTTTCGAAATCTAAACGTTACGCGGATATAATAGACTCTCCTTTATTTTGGAAACGTAAGGAGCAGATAGCATTTGTAGGTGCAGATAGTACTTGAAGTTGGCGATATGATCAGTCGATAACATACTATGGAGACAACAGATTTGTCGTGTAAACTTTTATCCTATAAAAGTTTCCTATTTACTTGTGTAAATAGGAGTTCCGTGGTTCTTAGATTACAATATTTTGCGATTCTAAGTTTGAAATTCTAAATATTTTATATTTTACAGTTTTGAACTTTAAAAATTCTATTTATCCAACCTCCAAAAATTCCATTTCCCAAGAACCAACATTTCTTTAAGATTAAAATTTTTTAAATTCTGTTCTCCCGATATTTAAATATTTGAAATTCTACTTCCTCAAGTTCCTACATCCAAATCTCGAACTCCTTAAAGTCTGATGTCTCGAAATTTCAAAATACCAAAGGCAAACTATTTAAAAATCCTTATTATCCCAAAATCGCAAAACTCCCACACTCCAATCGTTGAAATTAAAAAATTTCATTATTCAAAAGTATCAACATACCAGAAGATTAAAAATCGCAGTGTTCTAAAATTTCAAAGTCCGTAATTTCCATTTCGATCGAAACTATGTCCTTCGTAATAATTACTCCTGTCGTCTGCCGTTAATCGTGGCAATCTTGGACCCCGTCCAAATGTTCTAATCAGTTAATTATGCAAATATCGCACCGGGGATCTACATTCACCGCGCGAACGAAGAAAACTACTAACCTCGAAATTATTTCAAAAAGAAAGGTTTCTTTCAAAAATACCGTGGAAAAAAGACGAAAGAAACCTCCAAAAATTTGCTGGAAAGAAAATAAAGAAATCTTTAACAATTCCGAGGAATAAATGAAAGAAACCTTGATAAATTTTAAAGAAAGCAGAGAAAGAAGCCCCAAAAAATTTCTAACAGTAAAATGAAACTTTTAAAAATGCTCAAAAAAGAGAAGAAACAAATCCTCAAAAATTCCGTGAAAAGAAAAGAAAGAAACTTTCAAAAATTGTCAGGAAAAATTGAAAGAAAACTTGAAAATTTTCAAGGAAAGAAGAGACAGGAGGCTCCAAAAATTTCCAAGAGAGAAAAGAAATTTTCAAATGTGCCGAGAAAAGAGAAGAAAGTAACCTTTAAAAATTCCTCGGAAAAGAAAAGAAAGAAACCATCAAAAGTTCCTTGGAAAAAAGCAAAGGAGTCTTCACAAATTGCCAAAGGTGGAAAGAAACTTTTAAAAATGTCCAAAAAAGAAGAGACACAAATTTTCAAAAATTTCGTGAAAAGAAAAGGAAGAAACTTTCCAGAATTCCGAGGAAAAACTGTAAGAAACCTTGAAAATTCTCAAGGAAAGAAGATACGGGAGCCTTCAAAAGGTCCCAAGAGAAGAAAGAAACTTTCAAACATGTCAAGAAAAGAGAAGAAAGTTACCTTCAAAAATTCATTCGAAAAAGAAAGAAAGAAACCATCTAAAGTTCCTTGGAAAAATGGAGAGAAATCTTCACAAGTTGCCAAGGGAGGAAAGAAACGTTCAAAAATGCCCAGAAAAGAAGAGAAAAAAATCATCAAAAATTCCGTGAAGAGAAAACAAAGAAACTTTCAGGAATTCCGCGGAAAAACCGCACGAAACCTTGAAAATTTTCAAAAAAAGAAGAGACAGGAGCCTCCAAAAATTCCCAAGAGAGAAAAGAAGCTTCCAAATGTGCCGAGAAAAGAGAAGAAAGTCACCTTCAAAAATGCCTCGGAAAAAACAGAAAGCGACCTTAAAAAATTCCGTGGAAACAGAGGAAAGAAACGTGCAAAAGTCGCTTGGAAAACAGGAAAGGAGTCTTTAAAAATTTAAAAATTGCCAAGGGAGGAAAGAAACTTGGAAAAATTTCTGGCAAAGAAACGAACGAACTGGAAAACTTCCCTTCGTCGTTTATCGCCTGCAGAAAGCCCCGCGCATCCTCCAGTCAGCATCTGGCGACAGGATAACCGGGATACTTCGTTCGATAAAGCGATTTTCCGTAAAAAAGAAAAATTTCCGCAGACGCGCAGCCTGGTGTACAGCTGCTTACCGTAGGGCGGCGAAATAGTCAGATTCAGCCGTTCATAGGGCACAGTTAGCCGCGTTAGAGGCGGGATATATCCAGCAATTTCGGTAAAAGGGTTCCCGGTGTATGGAGGGTGCACCTGGTGACGCCAGCGTGCCTCGACTAAAAGCTATTTTCCCGTAATTCAGCAGCCTGTCTCTGAACGCGACGACTGTACAACCCGGCAGGTTGCTGCTTCCATCAATTTCCAGGACGAGGTCGGCCCTGGTAGTTTCGCGGCAATAAGTCGTAACTCCGGAGACTTCGTTGCGTATATATACGCGCTGGTCCTCCAGGACCGCTCTTAGGGTCTGCGTGTTTACGACGTCGACCACGGACGAACACATTTTCGCTGTTACACAACCGAGAACGTGAGTTTCGCGAGTCGATACTGGACAGCTTGAATAATCCTCACCCGAGACGATTCTCCGTGTTTCCCCAAATTTCTCCCACCGTGCATCCCTTTTGCGGTGGACAACGTTGTTTTTGACGATTCACAGTCACAACATGAAGAGATCGATTTATGGCCAACGTGTGTTAACGTATGTAAATACATGTGAACGTCATGTGGTTGACACGTGAACATATGTGATCGACATGTGAACGTTCGTGATCGACATGCAAACGTATATGATCGACATGTGAACGTATGTGGGCGTATGTGATCGACATGTGAACGTACGTCGCTGCACGCTCGAATTTAACCTGTGCTTCCTTTTGCATCGCACGCACTACACTTGAAAATATTTCAATTCTCAAATTTATAGTTTCGAACTTTATTACATTTTCGAATCATTGCATGTTTTCGAACCTTGCAGGCTTTGAGGTTCAACAATTTTATATTATGCTAGTTTTTACAACATTCGTTGCTTAAGAAGAAAATCTTCTATTAAGGTGTACAATAAGTTTCTCCCTTTGTCAATATGACATAAAAACGCACTTCAAGGAATTTTTTCTAAATAATCCAACAGTTTTACAAAGACAATAATAATATTATCCTGAGGCATGGAAGAGAGCGACAAAGCAGAAGGTTCATATTTACTACATGAACCTAAAACAGTAAATATTATGTATTCGTTTCTATGAAACAGGAAAGAAGCTTATGTAACACTCTAATATTCCTGTGTACAATAAAATATTTCACCTGCAAGATGTTCTCGCACAAACAAGGTTAAAATATCTCAATTCGTGTGCGTCATACATTTTCTATTTTCCGTACTCGTTAATGGTGGTATTATTTTAAGTGTACTGTACTTCGCCATTTCGAACAATAAATGAAATCAATATTGTATCGTGAGTACGCTCGTCCACCGCAATTGCAAAAATTGGGATTAATTTTGTCGCTAGCGTGCGATACCCAAGGTGTTAACGTTCTGAACGAAGAATGGGGTTAGCGAACTTGATTAGTGCGGATGCGCCACAAAACGAGGGCCACAATGACTTCCTGGTTCTCAATGATCGCCTCTCGTGCTCTTTTCAAGCTGCGTAATTTTCGCGCGAACCTCCGCATCTTCCACGTTTATAATTTCAACGCTTGTCCCTCGATCAATGAACCCAATTAAAAAATCAGCACTATATAACAAATTACGATTCTTCTTTTAAGTGTGCGGAGTATCTTTTCAGTCATTCGTTATACACACACGTAAAGTGTCTTTCTATACATACATTCTATAAAGTGTCTGTCTATAGATACATTCTATAAAGTATTTTTCTATACATACACTCTATAAAATGTATTTCTATAAATACATTCTATAAAGTGTATTTCTTTACATGTATTCTATAAAGTGTTTTCTATACATACATTTAATAAAATGTCTTTCTATACATACATTCTATAAAGTGTCTTCTACACATATATTCTATAAAGTGTCTTCTATACATACATTCAATAAAATGTCTTTCCATACATACATTTTTGTAAAGTGTCACCACACTGATGACGTAATGAACATTATCTGAGTGCATACAAGTAGATAGCAACGAGATTTAAGATTCGTTCAAATAACAGTCAAATAGAAATTACGAGCGAACAAGTTAAACCCCATAAATCAGCCATAACACAGCTGCTCTAGAATCTCCACTCTCCGTTTATCATCGCTTAAAACGCGTTAATGCAAAGCAGATACTCTCGCCGACGGTGTATTAGGGGATGAGCCGTTCCGCGATCTAATCGTTGAACAAAGGAGAGCCAACCGGCCATTTCGTATTCCATTGTCGTCGGCTAAAGCAAGGAATAGAATGGCCAGACGAGCAGTAATTATCGCGAATTGCTTAATATCGCGGTGATAAAGTATTCCGAAACAACCTCGGATGTGTACGCAAAAATAGAAGATACGACACACGAAACCCTTTAATTGCGGATTAAAGAAAAATAGAAACGCGTGGAAACACTGCAGATATACTAGAAAGGTTTCGTAAAAATTATAGGGATATTTTAAGGATACTTTAGCGTCATTCGATGTAGAAGATTTAGGGAGATAAGAGGGTTTAGAGGGAGGTCAGAGGGTATAATAGGCGCGATGGGCTTTTTATCGGTTTTTGATTTTTGGTTAGTAAATTTTTGAGTTCCACTGTTTTCCGAATTCAGAATTTTTAAAATCCTAAAATTTGAAATTTTCGAATTTGTTAATTTTAGAGTGCGAACCTGTGGGAATTTGAAAATTTGAGTATTTCGACATTTGGAAGTTTAGGGATCTGGAAAAGTGAAAATGTGATAATTTGGGCATATCGAAAGTTTTCGGGAAACTTAGACTTCTGAGAGGTTGAATATCTGGCAATTTCGGCTCTCGAAAGTTTCTGGACCTGGGAATTTGAATATCTGAAAATTGGTGCTTTTCAAATGTTAATCAGAAATATTGATTTTTGGAAGTGTAGACACTCGAAAATTTTGGAACATGAAAATTTGCATTCTCGAAAGTATCGGTATTTGAAAATTTGAATATCTAGAAACTCGAAAACCTGAGAATTTTATTTGCAACCGCGAAAACGCGAGTGCCGTGTTTACAGAAATTTGGAGATTCGGAAATGTCGAAATATAGGACCGTGTAAACGTGTACATTTGTGAAATTTGGATGTCTGTACTGTTTGAGCATACTGTTCTCTTTTAATTTCCCACGAAATCCATTAACAGCGTTAGTTATTAACGCAAATACACGCTGGTCAAAGTCTGGTCTCTGGTTTTAGTGATAACAGGGGTAGTAAAATGGGACGCGGTTGAACGTGAATTGAACTGGTAGGCTTATTTAACCCTTTAGCGGTAAACGACGTATATATACGTTCCGCAGAATCGTACGCGTGTAGTTAATGATTGAGGTACTAAATTAGTATCAGACTACAGTCGCATAAAATAGATCGTCTATCGGGATTTAATTATCGATTAATTATTTGTCCAACGTTGTGAGTCCTCTTTTTGCATCGAATTAAAACGGCGGTATATATGTATAATACGCTTTTTAGAGAAAAATCCGTAATTCGAAATTAAAACGAGGGTCACGAGAGGAGGGATAACGTAAATGGAAGAAATAATTATTTATCGACGCGTGTACAGTATTTATCATGAATAAAGAATCGCATTGCGAGAAATTTGACGTGCAATTTCGAATGTTCTACAGAATTTTGACGGGCGCGCAATTTATATACGGAATGTCGAACGGGTAAACATTTAATGGAACGAGTCTGCGATGCAGACCGCTGCAATTTTGTTTCGATGGACCCACAATGAAAAATACTACCCCATCTCCTGTCGGCGCACTTTCCAGCGTTGTTTACGCAGACCGATCGGTAATTGTTAATAACAGGACTGTCCCGGGTGCATTAAACTAATTGCCAAATAAATGGATGATTTGAGACTGCTCTCCATACATCAACGATGTTCAAGAAAGACACCGGCTGTGGCTGTTTTACTCATTTCATTATTCTATGATTTTTAATTTTTCATTTTCAAGTTATAATTATCAATTTCTAATTCTCGGGTTGTGTTTCTGATTGTCAACTTATAATACTCAATTTTTAATTCCAGCTTATAATTGTGAAAGTTTTAAAATGTAAAAATTTTGAGATTGAAACTCGAATGTTTCCAAACTTTGCAAATTAAAAAACTTCCAGATATTCAAATTTCAAAATTTCCGAATTTCTTAATCTCTAAGTCTTGTAAATCTCTGAATCTCTAAAGTATCAAATTCCCAGATCTCCAAATCCCTAAATCCCCAAATCTCCCGAAACCTGAAATTCCACAATCCCCGAATATCTCGGCCCTTAAATTTCCAAATCTCCAAATTTCAAAATCCCGAATCTCCAAATCTCCAAATCTCCAAATTTCAAAATCTCCAAATCCCCAATTTCCAAATCTCTAAATTTGAAAATTTTCAAGTTGAAATTTCTATAATTCTATAATTTCTATTGAGTAACCAAATCGTGTTCTATACCCGGTCAAAACAAGTCCGCGCACAAGGGTGCGGGAAAAATAAAAGTAATCAAACGCGCGTCAAACTTTTAACGATAGACAAACACTTTCCCCGAGTTTCAATTAGGAAACTGTTTAAAAAATTTTCAAATAATGCTCGCTGAAATCGCGCGTCCACGTCGAAAAGAAAACATTTCGATTAAAAGGAGGAAAAATCGTTCTTTAAATATTGAAACGTTCTAAAAAACCCCAACGTTGACAGAAGGTAACTCGCCAAACCATTAACGAGAACGACTCGATTGGGCGTTGTTTACCATTATCGACGTTTCCAACGGCTTTCCAGAGAATTGCGAACTTAATTACGAGCGCATTCAATTAATTATCCAATAAACATAATCGAACGATCAACACGGTCGACCGTCGATAAAAATCGTTCCACCGGATTTAATAAAATTTTTTTCGAGATCGAACGGAAACAATTTGACAATTAACGTTCGAAGAATGCCACATTGTCTTCCCTGTGAAAAGATTCGAATTTTTTTGATAAAATCGCGAAGCTTTTCACGTGCCTGAAAGCAATCATCGCGCGACACTTTTCCGATCGTTGATCCACGTTTTTGTCTGCCTTCAATTTTCATCGATTCGCTACGATTTTGTTTCATAAGACTTGACAATGGTAACCCATTTTCCATCGTCGA
Source organism: Coelioxys conoideus (assembly GCA_947623535.1). NCBI lineage: Eukaryota > Metazoa > Arthropoda > Insecta > Hymenoptera > Megachilidae > Coelioxys > Coelioxys conoideus. The sequence continues at coordinate 7,934,792 of OX392455.1, read as the reverse complement.
GCACTATGCGACACGGAAAGCCGGGGTACTGTTTCTAACTGTTAATTACAAAGCGCCGCACGTTTCAGCTAATTGCCGAGCAAATGTTTCTAGTTTACAATTAGTCGAGTTACATTCGTGCCTTCATCTATGCAAATTGTAATTTCGTTCACCGTAAACGAATTGAAAATGTGCGACTCGGATTGTTCAACATTTGTATTACATAATCAAAATACTGTTACAAATTTTAAATTACATTATCGAAATATTGTTTGAAAATTTAAGATATTACAATTGAAACACCGTTTAAAAATTTCAGATTAGATTATAGAAATATTGATTTAAAATTTTTATTTTGTAACTCGATTTCCTGTCAATTATACATAACAAGATCGAGACACATTTCAATCAATAAATATTTCATCGTGTTTTATCGACGCTACCGGATAACCTTGTTCGCGATTGATTAGAATATGACATTCAGTAATTCAATAACGAGTGTCATTCTCGACAGTCTCTCAACTAGCAAGAATCGTATCGAACGCCTCGCATCGATTCGATCAAAATTCGAACGGCCACGGTATCTGATTATCCGCGGATCACCGTGATACGATTGTTAATTAGCGAGCGGTATTCAAAGTCGACAAAATCAGCGTCCCGATTCGGTTTCCCTGCCACCCTCTGACGAGTTAACGAGAGCCACGCTTCATTTCGATTTCTCTTTGCGGCGATCCTCGAAACGCGATTTACCTTAGCAACGGGGGTGTGTAGGCCAATTAAAAACGTTCCGCAGGGTCGAAGGTCCCCGGGAAAGGCGGACGGACGGGAAACAGGCTCGACTGTTCGCGTTCGGGGGATGAAATTAAATTTCCTTCGTTTCCATGTTGCCTGTACGAAGGGTGGTCGGGGGTTGCGCGCTTAAGACGGGCCAGGATTTAAATAATTTAGTCGCGAACTGCTCCTCCGACAACTTCCTTCGAACCCTTGTCGGATCGGTGTCTTTCTTCGACTACTTCCGTGCTGCTTTCTCGTATTCCGTCGCCTTAACCCCGCAAGGAAAATATCCTGGGGGAGGAATTCGGATAAGAAATCTTTCGCATTTTCCACGGGGCGACACTAACGATATTTTCACGCGCGCACGTGTTGTCGATGAAAAACGAACGGAAATATCAAATTCCGTTCGCGCAGACAGCCGACTGACGGGGGTTGGACAACCCCCGTCACGGCTTTCTGGCCTTTTCATCCCCTTTCTCTCTCTCTCTCTCGCTCTGGTATTACCATTTGCACTCATTGGCGTAAGTAACGCTTTTGTTTAATACCGGCAAGGGGTAGTTGTCGCGATATATCACCGTGCGCTGCTTATACATGTATGAGCATGTATGTATAATATTATATATACACGCATTAGTGTATCGTTGAGTACCGCTATGTATTGTATGCCGTTGTTTATTAACACTGAAATTATTACCAAAATTTGTTAAGATGGTTTTCTTGACATCTGTGCTGATTGTCATCAAGACAAATAATGAATAAGTGTATTCATTTATGTTTCATCGTTTGTTCATTTATTTTTCAACTTCATTTTTAATTTCAATATAATTGTACATTATATGTCGGCAGTTGTACCACCGCTACGCATAAAATGTTGTTGTGCATTGTATATCTCCATGCGTCAAATTATCTTATTCATTGCATATTGTCACGTGCCAAATTACGTTGTACATTGTATATCGCCACGCGTCAAATATTGTAATGCATTGTATATCGCCACGTGTCAAGGACTGCTATGTATTGCACATCGCCACGCGTCAAGCACTGCTATGTACTGTATATCGTTACGCGTCAAGAACTGCTATGTATTGTACATGACAATGTGACAACGTGTCAAACACCACTGTGCATTGTATATCACCACGCATCCAGTACCACAATGCACTATATGGACACACGTCCTGAAACGCCACGCGATATATATCGTCACGCGTTAAATACCATGCGTTGTATATTGCAACGCGTCAAATATCGGTCTGCGCAAAGTAACGCGTCGAATATTGTTATTCGCCGTATATCACCACAGGCCAAATACTACCACGCGTCAAATTTCTTCACGCTGTTATGTATATCGCTACGGATTTCGCTACGTGCCAAATATCGTCAAACCCCGAATAACATTACGCGGCGTATATCGCCATGCACTGAATTTCGTTACGTGTCAAATATTACCATGTATCAAATTTCATCACACGTCGTATTTCACCGTGTACCGAATTTCGCCACGCGTGGAATTTTGTTATGCTGCATATATCGCCACGGGCCAAATACTATCATGCGTCGAATTTTGCTACGCGCCAAATATTGTCACGTACCGAATTTCGCCGTGCGTCGTATATCGCCATGCACCGAATTTCGCCACCCACCGCATATCGCCGAGCACTAAATTTCGTCGTGCATCATATATCTTCCCATTTAAATATTTCCACGTGTTGTACATCGAAATTCATCGGCTAAACGGGTTCACCAAGGTCCCTAGCTAGTTAAATCAATACGTGCGGTCTCTTTCTATGCAGGACCGTTAATACGATCCGCGGAGAACCGGACGTGATGGAAATTTCGATATGTCAGACGAGTCGAGTCAGTTTTAGGAGAAAGACTAGGGTGCTGGCTCGCCGAATCGAAGAACATCATTTTCCTATGAATACGAATAATACCCTGCCACCTTTGAGCGAACGCAGCTTTCGTCTGGTAAATTGCTATTGAAGTGGAGAGATCGGGCTGGGGGATGTTGCGAACGGTACGAATCTACAGAGATTTGACTCGGTTGGATGTTTTCAGAGGTCGGGGATGATATTTGTTCACGAGGGACGCTTTGATTAGCTAATGAAGTAGACTGCATAGCTCAGATACGAATTAGATTTCTAAACGGAATTGTATGTGTTCAAAAGGTAATTGTAGTAATAGGATTCTCTTGATGTTGGGATGCTCATTTTGATGGTTACTGAATAATATCACGAATTTTTACAGAAAATGTACTTTAGAAACGCTAGCACTATGTTACCTTCACCATGAAACCATAATTTCATAAAAATTCTGTATTGTAAATATCTATTGTATGATCGCTATTATTGTGACGCCATAATCTTTCATAGAAATTCAATTCTGAAAATACCAATACTACAAAAGCTATTGCTATTATTATGCAACCTAATTTTCATATAAATTCTATTTTGAAAATACCGGCACTACACACGCTATTATTATTATTGCACATCTAAATTTTGATAGAAGATTCCTTTAACAATACCAATATCACAAACGCTTTGATTATTATGATAAAATTTATGTGAACATTTTATTTTTTTAATATCAATGTTACTATAGTTTTCATTATTATGACATAATCTATATATAAATTTTATTTTGTATGTATCAATATAATGAATGCTATTACAATGTATATCAATAATAGATCCCTAATTTTCACAAACAACTATTCGTGCAAATATCGATGTTACGCCGTCGCTCTTGCACCCCGTACACCCGTAATTTTCAGAAATCGTTTATTTCGACAGAATCCCCGCCGCGGGTGCAACGCAACGAAATCAATGCTACCATAAAAGCATTTTATTGTACAAAATAAAAACTACGTTCGAAACATCCGCATCGCGCGTACATGCCCGATGTTTGGTTTTCTGAAATGGGAACGCGACGTCAAAAACACATATAGATGAAACTTCCGTTATAGCAAAGGGGTCAAATTTCGTTCGGCAGCGAAACCCGTCAAACAATTCACGCGTCGAGCCAAGATCGATCGTGGCTTCGATTGAAATTCCGCCAATTTCCCGGCCAATTTCAGCGTCCATTTCCTTCCCAAAGGAACCGGCAAGGGCCTCCTTCGTACGCGACACGATGATATTCGAGTCTCGTCTTGTTTAAATTAATAGCGAACGCTTGATCCGTGCACGTTGCCCGCGAACGACACAATGGGGCTCGTTGCGGACGACATTGTGCGCTCGATGCTCTGATAAAGACGACGGGGTCGAATTTGGACGCGCGTTGCGATCACGATGATACCGTGTTGGGCGGGAGGGTGTCGCGAAATGAAAATTGCATCGAGCGAAATTTCTGCGCCCTCCGCAATCACGATGTTCCGGGTATTGATAATTCAACTGGCAACGAGATAACCGAATTGCTGTCACGTTGCACGCGGTTCTATTACGTGGAAAATGTAGTTGGTTTTCGGGATGAAGTGGCGCACTGTGGTAATTCCCTGTCGAGATTTATCTTTTTGATATCTCGAAATGCTACGGTGTTTTATGCCGGTGACTTCTTAACCCCGTTCGGCTCGAATGTATTTTCACTGGAAACAGACAGCGATTCTACTAATTTTTGGTTCGGAAAGCTTGATGAATTCTTTTGAAGGTATTACTTCTCTAGTACTAATTGTCACACATTATGTTTCCTTGTATGTATAATAGTACAGATTTACTTAAAAAAAAATTGCAAATTTTTCTATTCCATATTGCTTTATTAAACAAAATGGTAAGTGTGAGTCATATAAGCATTAGATCGTTAAATGGACGATTTTTGAATAATAAAGACAATATGAAAATTATCAATTTAAAACTTGAAGCGTGCAAACGTGTAATTATATGTCTCTCATTAATAGTTCAATGATAAAACGTCTGATAGTGAAAACATCTACTTATAAATGTATCGATAAGATTTCTCATAATTAAATAATTTATATTAATCACAAACATAGATAAAATTGATATATGTATAATTAATGTTAACTCTTTACATATACATATTACTGTTATCAAATAGTAACCATCTTAATTTACTCTTCAAAACAGTGATTTTTACTAATCTTGAAGTTTATAAAAAAATAAGTGGTGCACACTCGATGTACCTACATAAAATAAGTGATATTTATATCATCATCAACCTGATGATATTTTTATATCATTTATATGCACATATGATATAAAATATAAAATCGTGTCAAACTTTCGCTGTGTCTCAACTCAACGAAGTAATTCTGGAATATTGGAAAACGTCGAAGAAAATCGATTAGAGAAAATCATCGGTATATTCTTCGATATTTACCGTGGATCGAAATCACTCGAATACGCGCGATGTTTTTGAGAGTGTGTCACACGCACGGGCGAGTGGCACGTTTCTATTAACAGCACGAAAATGGGGTAAGAAGGCGTATAGGAAACGACGCAAATTGAGCGCCGCGGCAAACTCGATTCGCCCGGTAATCTGGCCCTTCCGTTTCTAAAGGGTGGTTCACAACGAGCCATCCCTGCGACCGGACTCACGCTCCGTTGACGCGGCCATTGCCGTGGCTGGGATTAAAACGTCCCGTGGCGCGCAAATAATTTTCCACGCCACCGTGGGGACCGGAAGATGAATAATTCCTTTCGCAGCTGCTAAAAACGGCTTTAATCCGTTAAACACTCGATTCTCTTTTTTCAACGCCGTTTCCTGTTATATCGATCGTATTCAAATACGATGCTCGGGGTTGTTTTCGGCACATCGCGTGTCAATTTATTCCCATTTAACACTAGAACTACCAACCAGTCAAAATGACTGGTTTCAGGTTTGACAATTTATGTCATAAAATTTTGTGGCCTACCTTTTGTCAAAATATCTGTCATGTTTTATTGAGCTAATGAATGTTTGTATATGTTAGATGATGCTGCGATATTTATTTATTTATTTTTCTACTTCATTTTCAATTCTAAAGTCAGTATGCATTTAATGTTGGTATATCTAGTGTTAAGCTGATGTACCACATTAAAATATACTTCAATAGCATAACGTTATCTCACTCAATTTTGTCAAAATTTTGTTCTGCTTTGTTTAAACTTTAAAAGTTATTCCACTTAACGGGGCACGTTTATGTCGTCCAATTCTTTTTAGTTTTGTTTAATCTTGAAAAATGTTCTGATTAACCTGACACATGATTCTGTGATGCAGTTTTATTAATTCTTATTTAAACTTTAAATGTAATGCAACTCATTCAACACATAGTATTATCATTTAATTCGGCTTGATTTTGTTCAAATACAAAATCTAATCAAGAAAAATTTAATGGTGATGCAAATTAAGAATACCAGTACGAGAACAAAGAACAAATGTAAAAACCGAAATGGGTGTAAAGGAATTCGAAATATAAATTCGAGGTCCAGAGGTTAACGAACTCTGTAATTAAGTTTCTTTTTCTAGCCGTTTAATGGTTATTCCGCGAAGTACTTAAATCACTGAATACTTATGGTAAAAAGTGGGTTAATGTTGGATGCCCATAGAGCGAAGTCGATGTTCCTCGAAAAGTCGTTCGCCATGGTTCGTCGATCGTCTTTGGATCGTCGTTTGTTTTGAGTTATGAGCTCGTTACCTTTTCGAACAGTCCTTTCAATGGAAGTTTCGCTCGAAGACAGGATGAACCGATTATTTCGTCGGTTATTATTCCATTCTGATGATGGCCATTATTTGTTCCCGTTCAGGATATATCATTAGATTGTTCCAGGAATCTATTTATGTAATTGTTTCCGTATAATTCGATTGAAGGATCGTTTGAGATCAATATTATTCTATCAAATTTGTATCGTTCTTTAATTTACCTTACACTTGTAATAATTATAACTTATATAATTTATATTGAGGCATGTAAAATTCGACAAGTTTAATAGTTTGCTTGTTTCGATATTACTAGTTTCATTAAGGTAAATAGTTTTACAGGTAAATTTTCATCACTTTTGCACGGCTCAAATATTTATTGGAGACAAAGAAATTTTAAATACATTATTTTAGGAGATTTAATCACGTGAATACTAACAGTCTTCTAGGTTAAATAATTGTATGTTCTTGAAGATGGTGAAACATCAGTATGTGACAATGGCAGACTTATAAGCACACCTGGATTTTCCAGACATCAGAAATCTATCATTTCCAAGGAGCAAATCTGATTGGATCCAAATACCAATCACTTTTCCAAATGAAATGGAATTAAATAAAATGAAATAATATGACATCAAATGAAATAAAATAAAATGATATCGAAAGGACATGAAATAATGTCACAGTAAACTAACAGCCACCATATATAGATTCGTGCAGTTCACATCACTTCGCGCATAACAGCACTTTAACAGGTAACTTCTCGACGAAAATTGAACTTCGGTTGCATTCGAATACGCGTCACCGCACCACCGACGAAAAATCCGCAACCCAGGCAACAAGTTACACCCTGCAGAACCCTCATATCGCTGGAGCGTGTATGGAAGCAGCCGGATCGGGGACAGCATCTCGACAAACGGGGGTGTCAGAATCGGATCGAAGGAAACCGAGATCCGAACTAAACCGAATTCGCGAGCCGAATTCACCGAACACGAAAATCATCCTCGAAACCTTCGGTATCGTGCTCTAATAGGAAATACCGTGCATTCCCGGCAGGCAACGTGCACCCAACACCCAAGGATGCCCTCCTCCACGTGGTTGGCTTTCCACTCGAGCGGAAGGTCAATCCCGACGCTTCGAAATTTCGGACCGCCCCGACTACGACGAAATTAACTGTCAATCTCAATTCCGTTCCTCTCCCTACTCTGCACACCCACGTGGGCATACACATACACACACACACACACGCACACAACACAAGAGAGATCCCCTTTGACGCGGCGGTCCCACAACAGGGTGCTGTTGCCCAGGATCTGGGCACGATGCAAGTACAACCTGCACCCCCGACCCCTTTCGCGAGTGTCAATTATAAAGCGGTGGCCTGGTGTCTGGCAGAAATGTCAGCCGACCGTCACACGCCTCTCCTTTTTCCGTCAAGCTTGATTTAATCGAAAAATCTGGCCAACGATCGGCCCCGTAATGACCCGGGAGGTCACGCCTCGTCCGCTTCTGGATCAACTGGACCATCATACGAATACATACACCGCGTATTTGGGAGACCGTGTCGACGACTGGTGACACGATTTATTTCGAACCCCGGCCGCTGCCTGATTGACCCGGAGAATTTGATCGAATTGGGATTATGGCTGTTTGAAGGGACGCCCGGATTCGATATCGGTTCACGTTCCGATCGACTGGCTTTGTCTTCGTATACCCGGAACCATTTCATCTTTCTATCGCGTATGCAATATTTTCGTTTCAGATTTAAATCGTGTCTTTCGTTCGTAATCCAGTGTACGATGTTATAACATTCTGGATATTGATAATTTATTCGTTCTTCGGTTATGGCCGATTTTAATATCATCGTACTTTGTTATGAATTACGTTCAAGTTAACTGGACATATATTTGATAAGTAAAAACTGTTTTTTATGAAAATTTAGTATTTATTTTTTATCGAGAGAGTTCGTCAAGAAACTGTACTCTTTCGACAGCTAAACATTTATTTAATTTTAGAAATTTTTGTCTTTGTAAATATAATATATGCGATAAAATTTCTTTGTATTTATTGCACTAGTCATAAGGGACATTAGAAAATTCTATCGTATTATCTCTCATGCTTTTCTAGTATGAAAGTTGCATTTCTAAGAAGATTGTGCATCATCAGAAGAGTATAATATACTACATATAAATGCTCGTAATATACATTTCAATAGACGAATATATTATTCTTCAATGTGATATAAACATATTATATTTCGATGCATATATGAACATATTACACATTTCAATGCATATATGAACATATTATATTTCGATGCATATATGAACATATTATATTTCGATGCATATATGAACATATTATACATTTCAATGCATATGTGAACATACCGCACTTTAATATAATATGAACATATTCCATTTCAACATAATACAAACATATTTCTATATAATAATATATAGACATATCAACATCCCAAGTAAATGTATATAATTATCGCTGTTAAGTGAAGTTAAACAAGTATTATTTTACGAATGTCCGACGTTCAATTTTTCTTTCACAGTAATTTCTATGGAGCCGCGAATACAGCGGCAAATACTAATTTAATACTCAAATACTTGAACTGGCAAGACGACATTTTCAGTCAAGCTCCGGCAGAAAGTTCTGCTGAAATTTTGCCTCGGGGTCGTCGCGGACCCACTCGAGGCAGAGTTTAGAGACCCGTTAGCGGGCAGAATTTTTCAATTAAGCTCTCGTTCAACCATCTTCATTTCCAAGTTTAATTGGATCTGAAATCCTTATCAGTTCGACTTAATTCGCTTAGAAGTCTCCTCGGAGTCTCTTCCAATCGAACGTCGTTGCTTTCGCGTTCAATTAAGTCGAGAGTCATTTGCCTTCCGATTAACTCGAAGCAAATGTCGCGTTAAATTTTAAACAATCCTAACGCGCGAACAAACTGTTGTTCGGAAATAATCGTGAACGTACAAACTCGCGTTTAAGCCAGTAATACTTTATACAGCTTGACCGCTTTATTTTTAGTCATTTCAAATTTGTTCGCGCAAATTCGGTCCGCGTTTTTTATTTATTCCTTTTGGCAAACTCGGTAGGCTTTTTGCCGGTTATTTAAATTTCGTGATATTGATTGCACGCTTGAATAAATATTTATGACCGTCATAAACGAAAATTTAACCTGTCGAATGGATGAACGTGGAACAATCATGACCCAGATACGACACGCGTATCTGATTATATTTGAACCGAAACTGCGCGTACTATCTCTTTTTAGGACTAAATTTACCAAATGACCGTTTCACAAACTTGCTATTTTAAACTACAAAATTTGTTAAGATGGTTTTCTTGAAATCTGTACTGATTCGCATAAAGAAAAAAAAATTAATATGTATCAATTAACGTTTCGTCGTTTGTTCCTTTATTTGTCAACTACATTTTTAACTTCCAAGTAACTGAGCATTATACGTCGGTTGTTTTAGTATCAATAATAATATTTCACGCACTGGAACATTTTGTGAAAGCAGAAGAACCAGGATGTCAGGAATGTTAAACGCGGTTGGAAGAGGGTAGAACGAGTCAAGATGAAAACTCGCAGATTAGTTAAAAATACTAATGGTAAAATAATATCACAGTTAAGTGACAAGAACGATAAGCTGTTAAAGTGCAGGATGGCGGAATGTTAAAATAATAAAATGTTAAAACACTAAACATCTGAATTGGTGAAATGAAAAAGTGATATAATAATACAGTAACGAAATGTGAAGGCGATAAGAATATGAAAGAATCAAACATGGAAAATTGAAAAAACGATGAATGGTTGAAATAAAAAATTGATAAAATATTAAAAAAGATAAGACGGTAAAGAGTAACGAAATCCTAAAACAGAGCAGTAGGTTTATAAAATTAAATAATAAAACACTAGGTCGCTGAAGTAACCGAATAATTCAATAAATTTCCAATAAAATTACGAAATCATTGTAGAAAAAAAAATAGAGAATGCATCGGGTGCAACAGACAAGAGACTCGAATTGGCTGGTCCTCTCGAATTCCCCTAAGTAATAAACCTTATTCGAGGCTCGTTCAGCAAACGAACGGCAAATGAGCAAGTCGTATGACGAAACAACGACGTGGCCGTACGAAATGGCAATCAAAGCTGAGCGAACAATGAACGAAGGGGGCCCTGCTGGTGCCTTCAAAGGATGTATCGAGTTAATGACAATGGTGCCATTTGCATCTTGGACCACGAGGAAGCGGATAAGTGCATCTCTGCGGATGAGAACGTGGGCGGGGATCGTTGTACCGGCCAATAATTGAGACGAACCACCGTCCTTAGGCTCCCAGCTGAGAATGTCCGAGAATGTAACGCGATAACTGATCGCTCGCGAACCCCTTAATGACGGTGTCATTTCTTCCTTGTCTAGGCTCCACGGCAGGTAATTGCGACGGCGTGGGTGGAGAACCGGTCGTAAACGATCCATCCCCATCGTCAGACGCTTTGAAGAACGATTTCGATGATACGAGAAGGTCGACGAGCCTCTCTATTGCTTCTGACATCGTTCTGATCGATTTTCACTAGAAAACCATTACAATCGAACGATCTGCCTTTTAGTTCCTTGAAAACTACTCGTAGTGTGGGTTATTCGATATATTGTTCTATGTATACTGGGGTGAAAGTGAAGGAATATATAGAGATTGATATGTGTTGCAGCTAATTTATAAAATTGTAGATACAAACTTTATTGATACCATTGCCCCAACTTCAAAATGTCGTTAATTTGTAAATTTGATATTAATAGATTTGAATATTTGAACATATGAATATTTAAATATGTGAGTATATCACTATGTGAATATCTTAATATGTTAATTTGTAAATATGTCAATATGTGAATATGTCAATGAGTGACTATTTCAATATGCGAATATGTCAATGTGTGAATAAGTCAATGTGTGAATAAGTCAATGTGTGAATAAGTCAATGTATGAATATGTCAATATGCGAATATGTCAATGTGTGAATATGTGAACATCTGAAAGTTGGAGATATAAAATTCAAAATATGAAAACTTCAGAATTACAATCTGTAATGATACAATCCTCAAACGAACGACATGTGGTAATTTATCGCTCACAGTTTCATAACACACGACAATCTACTGCAATGTAATGCAAGTAAAAATTTAACTCTGGTTGGAGCAAAAAAGAAAAATGACTATCACAATAAACTCGTAAACAAGTGAACCGAAATCCCCGCTTCCTATCTTCGGAAAACTCGAACCCCAGCTTGCAGACTGTAACTTCGATATCGTATCGTCATCCTCGCTATTTCGCGAGCATAGCGGATATTCCGGTTCCGGTCATTCTCTTTCCTTTCTTTCCCGGTCGCGCTGCAAAATATGTGCTTCATAGCGAAGTGACGCGTCCATTTTCGCCCCAACAGCAGCAGCCAGCAGATCGGCCAATTCATCAAGATTTGCCGGGAAGAGCCCTCGATTTCCCTTCCCGATCCCTCACGGACGATCGGGCGAGCGACTGCTCGATTTTTCATATTTCGCGCCCGGCGACCCCTCTGACACTCGGGGTCGATTCGACCCTTCCACTTCCCGGTCACTAATGCGGATCGACGTCAACGGTCTATTCCGGCTGCACGGCTAAATCGGTGCCGTTGCCTACGATTCTACGATAAATTTCGTTTCGGCTCGAACGCAGGGGGGAGGGTTGCATTTTCGCCACCCTCGCGAACAGATACTTCGGAGAAACAGGGGGTGCAACGCGTTCACTCGACGGACAAGCCTCCTGACGAGTTGATTGGGATAAAATGGATTAATGCCGAGCGTGATTAATTTCTGTCATGGACGAGTCCCGTACGGTGATACGCGTTTCGTAGGATTTTAATCGCCTTTGATCGAAATATCCTCGAAAAGTTATCCTCGGGGGTGAAGCTGAAATCGAGTTATCGAAGCTTCCACTTATCGAGAATTCTGAGTCAGTCGGATTTAACAAACGAACATTCGACTGCGGATGTAATATACGAAGGTCAATTTTATAAATGTAACAGCATAGTTCTTTGAGAGTAGGTGGGGTTAAAATTGTCCCAACTTTAGCTTAACCGTTCATGTATGGAATATAGTCTTATCCATCTCGAAAGTTGTTTCTATGTTAAATAGTTCAAACGAATATTTTTTTCTTTATAGTTTTGCATTAAAAGAAATTCTATGCAACTTGGACTTTTATTTTCTTGAAGATCGCGTGACTGAATTAAAGAAGAGTTAAAGAATTAAAGGGTTGAAGAAAGAAAATCTTGACGATGTGTTTTCAGTGTAACAAATGATTAAATTATCGAAGCGCAACAACAAGGTTCCTTATGAATGTACTTACTTGATTTAGGAGGTTGAGAATAAAATTTCACGAAAGATAAAAATGTCTGAAATTAATCGTGCGTTGGATAAGTTCATTTAAACACGCGATTCAGCAGTTTGGCCCGATGCATTCCGACAATGCAAAATATAAACGCGATATGAGTTTACGAAGCGCGCTTTATTCCGATGTTTAATTATGAAGTCTATTGTTTATCGGGACAAACAGAAACTTGCGAGTTGGTGTGTAATTACAGAATGAAAGGGCTGAAAAATGGAGATAGAAAGAATGAACAAACGTGGTAGAAAATTAACATTCACAGGGAAAATACTTGCGAGGATAACTCCCGTTGAAAGGAAAGTAATTACAGCGAAGGGGTAAACAAACTTTAATTTTTTATAATTTTTTTCCTGTAACTTAAAATTGCTTGCAACGAAATTTCAACGAGCGATGTCCAAAATCCTGCAGCAAAATACCTGAAACGTTTTTCTACTGTATATTAGGAACTGTACGAAGCAAAAGAAATATTTCTTCGTGAAATTACCTTCTCGACTCGACAGTGCCGCAAACTTCCTCCGAGAAACGTTGAATCGCGTTTTCGTTATAATTGTGTAATTGTGGGAATCGTACGAGGTACAGCCACGAACAAATTTTAATTCCCTAGAGAAAATGTGGCAACTAAAGACAAAGGGTTAACTTGTCGATTTTCAGGGATTTGAAAGTTGTGGGGATGGGCTACAATTTTGGATACCTTGGCATTTGGGGAATCTGGGGATTTGATTATATAGATATTTCGAAATCTGGGGATATTGATATCTAGAAATATAGGGACAAGGTCTTGACTGTATGGTTATATAGAAATTGGGGAAACAGTTTCAGATGTTAGAATAAGGGGGTCATAGGTATTTAGGCATTTAGGTATATGAGGATCTAGGGATATTGAGATCAAGGAATACTGGCATCTAAGTATATTATCATCTAGAAATATTGGGATCTATGGATATTGGTATTTGGGAATATGGCGACCTGAAATTTTAGAAATTTAGAAACTTTAATGGTTAGGAATTTGGAGATCGTAAAATTTAAGAACCTCGAAATTTCGAGTTTCGACATCCAGGAATTTGGAGATCTAGACATCTGAGAATGAAAAGATTGAAAGCTGGAGAAATCTGGAATTTACATAATTAGAAATACGAGGATCTTGAAATTACGACACTTGAAAATCTGAACATCGAAAAAATTGTAGAATTTTTACTTAAAGATTTGATCATTTTAACGTTTGAAAAGTGAAAAATTCGGAAGCAGGCGAATTCGGAGGTTAAAAGATTGCCAAGTTCACGTACCTGTCCTAGTTCGAATTAAGCGTACGTTGAACCCGAGTGTACGTGTTTAAAGAAGGCCTCCCGAGCGTACGTTCTGCTAAGTTCATGATTAAACGCTTCTTGCACTCTGTAATTATTCGGAATTCGAGCGATTCAGTTGGTAAATTATTCGTAACGCTAAAACGTTCTTTCTTGTCCGGAACAATTCTCCCTTTAATAATATATCATCCGCGGCGGCAGGTGTCCCATTAGAAAAACTCATTACAATTCCCACGTCATCCCGAATGAAACATACCCGCTGTACGAGGACAAAGGCGATCCAACTGCGAGAAAGAAGAAAGTTTTGCGAGAGCAAACGTTCGCTTCGGGCGAATCTAGAGTCGCTTTGCATTCTATAGTCACGAACTATATCGTCACGAACTCGAGTGCAACGCGAATGCGATACTCGTGTGGGACGATTTCTATCGTCTCCAACTTCCAGCAAACTCCTCTCCGCTCCCGAAATATTGGACCGGAAGGATCCCGAAGAAATTTATGACGAATCGTGTCCATTAACCCGCGACAATTCATTCAGGATTCAATGACGCACCGAACGTGCTAACTACTGTTCATTGTTTCCGAAATTTTCTCGAAACACAATTAGTACAAATATGTTCGAACCCGTCACTACCAAATTCGCAATTGATCTTTCATTCGCGGATCCTGTTCGTAGATTCAGGAGCACATGCAGAAGTACAACTTCGTAAGGAGAAACTGATAATTATAATAAGCAAATTGTTGCATTTCTAAGTACATGTATAATAATTGATTAATTATGTGTTTTGAAATAAGAACAATATAATGTCCATAGCGAATAAAGGTGATTATACACCAGTTATAGTAGCATCTATTGAATTTCATTGCGGATTAAAATGGTACAGAATTATGTAGTTTGATGATTGTACTTAATCATCAAGATATCCCTTTGCACTCGAATATAGAATATATGTCTAATAGAATAGTTTGTACAAATATTTTTTATTCGAATCAACGGTGTTATATGTATGGTGTTAAATACAGCGAAATGGGCAACAACGGCAATTAATAATAGAGAATAATAATTTCCACGAGATTGATCGACCGTTTCATTTAAAAAGTTGTGGAGATACAACTTGCCAATAATAAAAATGCTCTCGAGCGCAATACGTTTGAACGGGTGATAAATGTAAGGCAATATGAGTAAAAGAATGAAAGATGACGCGCGGGGAGATACTCGGCCGTGCTATTTGGAACGAGCACAGAATTTTTCCCTCCCTTAATTAACGGCCATTTGTTTGCACGACGATTCTGACGAGTTATTCGAGAGGGATACTATTACTGCGCACTCGATGACGTCAACGGAACGGAGCAAACAACGCGTCAAATGACACTAATGATATTCGACGATGCAGTCGAAATACAGTGAACGGCAATGTATTTATTTGCGAAACAGAACGAGCGAGTCCTCTTTCGGGAGGAAATTTTGTTTACCACGTTTTCGAACTGCGAGCAGAGAGGGTGGCTCGGAATTACGCGGATGGGAACGAGTAACAGAGATTTCGTTGTTGTAAATGCGTATAACGGGCAACGCTGATAACGCTTTGATATCTGCCCAATCGTACCGGTTAATCGAGCTAAATGTTAACCAGATAAAATTTTGTTCCGTACACAATTTCTGTGCTGCCTTTTCCAGCGTAGTATGCATTTCGCGGAGATTCGTTCGGCGAACGTTGGAAAACTCGCGGAAACACGGTTCCGCGATTTTTCCTCTTTCTGCGGCTTGCAGGAATTCACGGTTAATATGTTTTGTTTGCAGATTCGCCAGATTCCAAATTTCGTGATCACGGATTCACTAAATTTGAAGAGTTATGATTACAGATTTCCTGGATTTCAAATTTTATGATTACGCATTTCCTAGATTCCATATTTTATATTTATAGATACACTGGATTGTAAATTTTACATTTATAGATATACTGAATTGTAAATTTTACATTTACAAACTTACTGAAGTCTAGTTTTTTAAATTTAGAAATTTTAATGTTTAGAAAAATAGGAATTAAAAAATTTAGAAATTTACAATTTTTCGAGATCTCCAGTTTTCAAGTTAACAACTTTTCAGAATATTCAATTCCCAAAGTTTCAAATTGCCAAATTTTCAAATTTCTGTATTTTCAGAATCCTGATTCCCAAAGGTTCGAATTACTAAATTGCTAGATTTTAAAAATCATGTCTTTGAAAGTTCCAATTCGCAAGTTCCCAAATTTACAAATTCCCGAAACCCAAATCCCCAGAGTGTCAAATGTGCCAATTCTCAAATACGTTCCGACACCATGACAATCCATAGATGATATATTCGACGCAAAAGCAACAGGAGAACCCATGGTCCTAAAAAGGGCATCGATTCATTCGCTCCACCCCATATCCCGGTGACACGCGACGGGCATATTTCTACCCCATTAAGAAGGACCCGACCGGTGCCACGGGCGTACACCACGTTCCGGAAAATTCCAGGGTTCATTTCTTGGTGGGTTCATTCCACGGCAAACAGATTTCTCAACGGCCCGAGGACGTTAATTCCGGCGACACCGGCCTTCCAGCTAATTCCCGGCTACGGATTTAATGTCCGACAGTCGGTGCCACCCTCTCTCTAAGAGCGACGAGTAATTTTGATATATCGAACGAGAGAGGGCCCACGTTGACCCCCGTCGTCTCGTTTTTATCGAACGGAGGGTGGGGAACAGTTTTCCCGATAATATTGCCTTGGCCGGACTCTCGAGATAATACCGGACCGGAAATCGACTGTAAGCGGGTATCGATGCGTTTTCCGTTCACTGCTGAAATAGCCTCGAGTTATCCATTTCAAATGGGTCAACGGTCGCGACGAAATTCTATTCTCTTTCCCGATGGGCTTCTTTGATGCATCGACTGCGTTTTCGTGTGCAAGTACCACGATGTGTCTGCGGTTTATGCGAAATACGGACGAAAAGGTAGGCGAAACGTGCTTCGAGACCAAGTGCCACTACGTTGGCTCGGGTTACAATCGGGGTTGGGGTGGACAGCGGATGGTTGATGTGTAATATAGTCGAGGTTATATTTGATGGCTCTTCCTCCCCGTTTATTCCGAACAGTTTTATTATTTTCGTCCCGCGATATCTTATTCAATGGAATAATTTCTTTCCTCGTGTTTCATCGCAATACCATTTCTCAACATTTTCAATCGATACTCTGCGTGAAAACCCTTCGCGACTTTCTATAATTACTTTCGCGTATCTTCGCGCAAAATCTTTCATCCCCTAAGAACATCCACAGTTTCTCAATTGTAACAAGTTTTAATAAATTCAATTAGGATAATAAGTAAGATACAATTAATTCGAACGTTATGGTGTACTATGGTGTAAGAGTTTACTAACATCTTCGTAAGGATTAACCCTTTGTACTCGAAAGTATTTTCACTATTGAAAAATAGTAAAAGTTTCTAATTCCAGAATATAATGAACTTTTTTGAAATTATTATTTGCCAATATTGCCAGTTTCACTATGTTCAAACATCTTGTCTATAATACTATCAGTTATTTCTTATATATATTATATTCATTTATATTCCTATTATATACATATATTTATACAGCAATCATCAATATTATTTGTTTCACTATATTCAAACATCGAGTGCGCAATATAAAGTGCTATAATATTTATTTTAAATAAGTAACTTATTTAAAATTGCTACATAAAATCAAATGTGCGTCTCGAGTTGATAGGCTTTAACACGTAAGAGTCTCTAAACTAAACTCATCGATGGTGTCTCCAAATGAACTCTGTTATCCCATGATTATAGGAGAGGAAAATCTGAGAATGAGTCAGAAGGGCGATTCGTGGATCGACCCAATTAATCGTCCCTTTCGAATGTATCGCGCCGTAGAAACAAAACTATCCTGCCATGACGTCATTGTTTGACGAAGAAGCACGTTTGTGTGGCAGCCTAAAGCCAGCGGCAGCAGCGGGCAGACCAGAGGGATCGATTGCGTTGCGTCGTTTCTGTTTGCTCCGACGATCAAATGTCGTTTCGCCGAATTGTCCCGCAGCGTTCGATGCGATATGAATTTTCTCGTGATGTCGCGGCCGCTCTTTCTGCCCCCCGCGTTTTTCTCGTTTTCCGTCTCTCTTTCCTTTTTTTTTCGGCTACAGTACACACGGGCACAGAGTGGAAATTTCACGGTCTATTTTCCTTTTTTTTTTTCTTTTTGCGTTAGCGGCGACACGAGTGTCGCACCGATGAAATTCCACGCGACACAGGGAGAATCGTTGATAAACTTTTAACGAGATACACGCGGGCACAGGTTCGACGACCGATCGAAAATTATTGGCAAACACTCGCTCGTCAACGGCGAAAAATCGACCCAATTGGTCTTTTGTGCGCGACCGAGGATCGGTTTCGGTCACTTCGCGATTTCAATGATAGCACTAGTGTTCCGAAGACTTGACACGTTTACTGTTGCTCGTTCATGCGATAACTTCAATGGAATGCGAATAGGTACAAAAAACTGGATACCAGTTACACTGACGATACAGGATGAACAGTTGTAAAAAAATACTTTGAAATATATTTCGATATTTATTCCGCAAAAGGTGTATCTTCTTACACGCGATACATTTCTTTCGCCAAAAAAAATTGACACTTATCAGTGTCTTTTTACAACGAATTTATATATATTTTAAACTAATTAACTTAAACTTAATGTTTTTTAAATCAAACTTCATTTTCTTAGAACTGCAACATTTTCAGTTTAACGTATGAACAAATGCATTTGCGAAAATTGACGAAACATTTTTAAAAACGAAAATAATGAATTTATCGAGTGCTCGACTTTTCTCTATACAGATTCTAAGAACATGCAGTTCAGAAAGACGTCTTGCATGCAGTGCTTTGAAATTATGCAATAATTTGAGGTTTAAAAAAAGTTGAGATTTTTCGTTCAAACACTACTTCGTATAACAGTAAAAAGCTGGAACACGTTTCACCAGTTACGAACTGATAATTTGATAAAAATTTCAGCATCGTATCGAATCGATCGGGAAAAGTTCAATTTGAACTTTTCGATTCTGCCTGATACTTTATATTACGGCAATTTTTCTACGAAAATCGCGGTGAATAATTTGCGGTAAAGCAGCGGGGTCATAATCGATTATGGCAGGCGTTGTTGCGTTATTTGTCGGGCAACCTCGTTGTTTCCACGAATTCGAAGAAGAGATGGATTTTTCCGTGTGCACCGCGGCTCGGTTAATTCAAGCTTTGTTATTATCTCGAGCGCACTCGGGACTTTTATATTGCACCACTTTCGAGCATGCGAAACGTTCCGACCGAAAAAATGTTGGGTATTAATCCTTTGTTGGCGTTTCCCGCGATACCTACAGCTTCCATCGCTGCTCCACGGTTTTATTTTACCCGCACCGTTCCCTGGGAATTTTTTAATTCTCTAATGGAACGTTAAAATTAACCAAGAAAATTTCTCCTCATTTTCAATCGAACATTCGTTATCGGCTCCCCGCTCGTTCTTTAGCCGAACATTTTATCTGCAAAAAGCACGCGGGAATCTGCTTCTGCCACGCCGTATTTTGTATGTATCTTACGGTTTTAATCTATGTTAATTAAGGATTCGGTCCTTCATTTATCACCTGACATCGTTAGCATATTTATATCAGCCAAAACAATGCGAAACGTTTATCGGTTGCTTTATAATCTACATTTGTATAAATATTATTTTATTTTGTACAACTGTATCACACTGTCTTATTATGTACGCATTTATCATGACATTGTATTATGTATGAATTTATCATGGGACTGTATTATTCATAAATTTGTCATATCATTGTATTATATGTAAATTTATCATAAATGTATCATAACATTGTACTACGTACGAATTTATCATGACAATATTTATGTACGAATGTAATATGTTATCGTCTGTGGACCTAACATAGCATTATGATGTATGTACGTAACAATGTTACGTATGCACATGTAAATATATGCGCACACATATCTAAAACTTTCAACAACTACATTTTTCACATGTATAATTATAATTATATTCAATGCTTTCAGTAATTTTCAACGGTGAGCAATGAAAAACACTAAAAAGAGAGTTTCGAATCAACGGTACAAAAATATAAGGAGATGCTTCAATGTTAGTATAATGAGTTAGCGCGTAAGATAACTGGGAAGGGTGGAATGACGAAACGTAATTCATAAGGAAATTTCTTATACACCATAGAACCGTGACACTCTTATCCCCCCGAGTTCCCGAGGAAAATGAAATCAGGGTGTGTTCCCTATGGATGAAACAGCGAAACCAACCACGCTCAGAAATGGCACATGAAATTTTATGCAGAACCGACGGTGTACAGATACCGGAAATCGAGGCGAGCCGTTCGCGCGACGACATCCGATATAATATTCCCGTGGTGATATCTTAACGAAGACACTTGGCGCGAAGTAATGCTCTCGTCTCGGAGACGCTCCAGACATCGTATCTGCTCGATTTGAAATTCTAGCTGACGTTCGGGAACGATGACGTCAAACTTAAGACGATTTCGTGGTAAAATCACGAAACGGAACCGATGTGTTTCCTCAACGTTGACCGCCATTGTTCCGATCAGGATGAATTACTGCACGGTGCTGTCGCGCCGGTTTAATGCGACACGATGTGTCAGGAAATTTGTGCGTTCGGAAGCTATTGGTTTCAAATTTGGTAAATTGCGAATTTCAAATTTGGGATTTTATGAATGCAAATTTGGAAATTTTTAAATTTATTTAAGAAATTGTAAGGTTGAAAATTTGCAATTTATGAAATTGTAAGGTTGAAAATTTGTAATTGAAGAAATTATAAATTTGGAAATTTGAAATTAAAGAAATTATAAATTGAAAATTTGTAATACATAAAATTGTAAATATGAAAATTTGTAATACATAAAATTGTAAATATTAAAATTTGTAATACATAAAATTGTAAATATGAAAATTTGTACTATATAAAATTGTAAATATGAAAATTTGCAATTTAAGAAATTGTGAGGTTGAAAATTTGTAATTTAAGAAATTATAAATTAAGAAATTTGAAATTGAAGGAATTATAAATTTGGAAATTTAGGAAATTGTAATTTACAAAATTATAATCTTGCACATTTGTAGTACATAAAATTGTAAATATGAAAATTTATCATTTAAGCCATTACGACTACTCTTTATCCTGACAGCGACTCATTCTGAACCCAGGAACGCATAAAAATTCGCCGATAACCACGCAACCGACAACGTTGCAACGTTAAACGACTGTACACTGTAGAGCGAAGGTATATCATCGAGAATATTATCCAGTTATGCGATTGAAATCTACGAGTTTCATCCGGAGCTTCCGCGAAATTAAACTTCCGAAGTTGCGCAAGTCGAACGAAAGTTTCCGCTACGTTAGCGAAAGAAACTCGCGTTCGTATCGCGATGCAAAAAAAAAGTCGGGAAACAAATGGAAAAAGGGAGCGTACCGAACCGACGACAAGTAGTCTGATAAACAGACAGCTTGAAAGGTAAGAGGAACGTCGAATGGCCGAGAAAACGATCGTTTTTCTCGGGACGAGAGGCAATTTTATCATCTCGAGGACGGTCCTCCTCGATTGAATTTCGGAACGAACAATTTTCCCGGCATAAAATAAAAATCGTGAAAGCGAACTGTTTAGAGATCCGATGTCGAATTCAACTTCCGGGGAGTTTGATTATTAACGGATAAAGAGCTTCCCATTCATGCCGGCATCGTTTCCGTTTCTCGGCTTTATCTTCGTTCGATTCAAAACTTTCTTTTCCTGAGATTTATAATACAACGTCCGATGTTCGAACTTGCCGGCTTAACTTCTGATCAATTTCGTGAGGTCGATCGTAAACTTCCTTGGCTTATTTCCGACATTTTCTTACTTTGCTAGATTCGGTGAGATCGATCTTGGACCGCCATCGTCTCGTTGGTTTTCTTCATTCGCTTCTTCATCTTTTCGACTCAAGTTTACCACCGTGCCTTCCTATCTCGCGTGTTTTCCAGTCTTGGACCCGGATTGTCCTAACTTCTTTCCCTTTCGATTCTTCCTCGAGTTTCATCCATCAACGTCGGCGTCCACGACTACAACGTTCCATCTACATAATTCGCATCCTCGCCTCTTTCACTATATCGCCCCTCACTCGGTTTTCTTTTTCGTTCAACTTCCGTCCGAGTTCAACCCGTCTGTTTTACAAGCTCTCTCGAGCTGTATCTTCCTGGACTTCAGCTTTGCGCTAATTACTACATATTTCTTCGGCTCTCCGTCCTAATTTCACGCTCAACTTTCTTTCCGACACTCTGTCCTCTTCTTCCTCACCGTTTCCTCGCTTTATTCTCGAGCATTTGTCTTACTTTTTATTTTAATCCCCTTAGCATCTAGTTTCCGTGAGTTATGGTCCAAATGTTTGATCCTCTTTGATTACTTTCTCTGGTTCTTTTTAAAAATTGGACCTCTTCGTCTCGCTCGCAATAAATACTATCATATTTCACGTCATAACTTTCCTCGGATCATTAATTTTTTTCCCCGACATTCACTCGGTTTATGTTTCGAATTAACCGAATTATGTTTCGTGCTGCTTTCTCCAGTTGTACTGGATACACTAAGAACCACTTTACAGACTCTTCGTGATGTATTTGCAGAAATAACCTGCCAGTGCTGAACAATACAAATTAATTCTCCTACTGGTAGAGATATTTACTTAGTTGAAAAATATTGCATTCGGTAGAACAAGTGACAATAGAGTAGACAAAATTTTGGTTACCTATCCTAAGTATTCAGAACCAAGCTATTATCATCATTATATTCATATAATTTATACAGTATCAGGAATATATTGAAAATAGTTGCTACTATGGAAAAAATTATACAAACGTTTTTACAAAGAATTTCCTAAGCTACACATTTTATAATAACTATTTTAATCGGAGAATCAGATAAGATATTCCAGGAAAATTTTTAGCAACGGTCACATTGCAGAAGGTTTCTACATATTATTTCAAACGACGAAGTACAAAAACTAAGTTTATCTTATCAGTTTATACAAAAATTGAATTATTCTGCAGACGGACCATATTTCTGTCCAATTATTTCGATTATTATTCATCAGGTCGGTCACATTTTTGTATAATTTCCTGGGATTTATTCTGCAAATCGACCATATTTTTGTCTAATTTTCTGAAAATCATTCTGCATGTTGGCCATAGTTTTTGTCTAATTTGCTTCTTATTATACCTTTGACTTCGAGCTCAGTGTCCTCAGCTCTTAAATAGAACGTCCCAATTTTCTCTTATGACTGTTTAAATATTCATTCCCTCCTCTCAGTCGGTTGTCGAAGCATTTCTTCGCCTTCTATCTAATTGTAAGCTCGAGTCTGCTACCGAGACTTTACTGGATTCGGTTCAATTTTCGTTCACGATCCTCCATTTTATTCTATTTCACCAATTTTATTTTCCTTCGATCTCAACTTAGATTCTCGTCCTGGTGGTACAATCCTCATTCTATTTCTACTTTCATCCATCGAAGGATTACGCGACAAACAAATACATCATGTCCTGAACCGTGTTGTGGCTCGAACCCAAATTTATGTACATCATAATCCTTCAACGTCCCCATGTTTCACGAATCCGAAGAAGGTTCCACGTTACCGTATCATTCGATTCCCCATTTCCTTTCATCCCGCATTCACATTATCCCCGGGTCCATCCTCGCGTTCATTCCACGCCCGCCCGAGGCCTCTCACCTTTGCATCCTCATGTTTTTCCCCTCTTCTGCATCTTGCAACTCACCCCATCAATCTCTCCGTTTCGTTCGGGTCTCTTTACGAGCTGCATAGCAATCACGGTCAGTCATCATTACGCGGTATCCTCCCACGATCGAAACAGCGGATCCTCTCAAAGGCACACGCGCGTCCACGCTCGAGCTGATTGCGTCCTCGCTGACCATTACGCCGGATCTGCCAATCTTCGGGGCAATATAAAAGCCGCGGCTTTATTTATGTACACCGACGCGTCCACTGTGTACACTCTTCTATTTCGACGGAGCATCCAGTCGCAAACCACGCCCTTACATAAACAGAATAATTGCGGGGGCGTCCGGGCGAGCGTGCAGGGGCTGCCGGCCCTAACTTTTATCGCCGCTGCGAGACAAGCCCGGCAAGAAAGGGAGATACTACCCCATTTCGTTTCGATTCGCTACTTTCCTCCTTGCTTCTCGGAGGAAACGATGCCGAGGCGTTCTGACGCTACCGTTTACGTTTTTACCGCGACGATTTACGAATTCTTTTGATATCAGAAGGCAAAACGTCGAGGACGACGCGATCAAGGGGTTGTTAGAGGGTTGTGTTCGGATGAGGAGCTTCTTCTTCCGTTGTTATCAATATGATTAACACTTTAAGAGGTTTAAAATATTCTATGTGCAGTTACTTCCGAATTGGGGATGAAGTACAAGAACGAATAAATGAGGGATGAAATGTAAATTATTTTGTACAACTATTTTTTACGTCTCAATAATTTTCGTAATTTAAGATAAGAAGTCTAAGATGATGTCATGAAGGAGTGGGTTTCGTAAACCCCGTATTAAATAGACTCGTGGGAATATCCCTCCTTAAAAATTCTAATTTTAAAACGGTTGTGTATGTGTGTCATATTTATTAAGGATAACTTGTATGATGAATTTGGACAGCGATACAAATCTCATGAAGAGTTTAAAATATGTGATACAATGATTTTTACAAAAATTAAAATTTTAGTCATACAACCCCAATTTCAGGATTGAAAACTTACTGTTTCCACTCATTTCTTTCATTAAACTCAATAATTTCATGATTCGTATTCTCTCGTTCTTCTATATTCTTCAAGTTTTTTCTACTATCTTTCTATTTCTAAGTTATCGACAAAAATTGATTGCATATTTGTATCCAAGTTGCAGCCGCAAACACATGACTGTTTCAATAATTCCTTCAAATCATATTTTTTATAAATCAACATTTTTTATGATCCTGCATCAAATTCGTGACTGAACCTGGCACAATTTATTGAATATCAAATAAAGAGACTATGAACTCCGGTTTATAAATTATCCATTTATTACTCGTTTTTAACAAACGGAAAATAATTATCATTCCGTACGCCTCGTTTCAGGATCCTTTACGTGACTCCTATCTAAAAACCGATTATCTGCGAATTAATTATCATTCATGACACACACGGTGAGTCGTCGATTAATGAGTTAAGATATGCAGTGACTCTATTACTTAACGAGAAAAGAATCGCCCGTTTCATCGAAACTCGTGAATGCCACTTTCTTAACTCGTAACGCGACTTTCTATCGTTCCGTTGTTCGATCTTTTGTCAAGTGCGTAGGAAAAAATCTTAACAAAACCCGAACGCGTTCGGAATATTGAATCTCGCCGTCGTTTAGAACGTTTTATGAATCTACAGGTTGTAACCTTGTTCTTCTTGTTCGATTAACGTTCCACGGGCTCCGAGCGTGGTCGGACTGAAATATCACCCCCGTCTTTTCAGCGTTAACAGTTTTTACGCTCCGCACGTATTTATTCCGTCGAACTTACCGGGGATTTCTTCTTGTTCCTTTTTTTTTTTGTTCTCGCGGGAAAAGGCGGTTTTACCGCCGCTTCTTTTTCCCTCGCGAAAGTCCCCCGGAATTATTTATACGAGCTTCATAAAACGAACGCGAGCGTAAAAAAGAAGTTTTGATCGCGAAAACCGTGAACGGTGTTCTACCTTTACGAGAAACCTTGGACGATTGTTTTCTCCTCTTTGCCGATTCCCGCGGTTTAGGAGTTTCCTAAGAGGCTTTGGCTTTTCTTCACGCAACCGAGCCGTTTTCCACCTTCCAATTCCGGTACCTTTAAACGTTTAATAAGGCAAGTTTAACGATCCTTTCGCCTCTTCACGTACGTCACCGAGAGTCAAGCCAGCTTCAAATGCGGTCGCTGCTGTATACACGATGCCGTAAAACTTACGAATTTTAGTATCCCTTTACAAAAAGTTTACGAATTCGGTATCTCTTTACACAACACCTGCGGTATTTTAAACCTTCGCACTCTCACTCGCCATTTTGATGCAACAATTTTAAATAAATAAATTTATAATGTTACGAGATGTTTGAACTTAGTGAGAAAGGTAATATTGATAAGGGTATTATCAATAAAGAATTGGAAAGAATACAATATACTCTTACATAGATGTTAATTATACTTACACAGATGTTTAATTTCAGTTACATTTATAGTGTTATACACCTGATGTTCGAACATAATGGAATGGATAATATTGGCCATTAATCGTAAACAAATAATAATTTCGAAAAAATGCATCAAACTTTCTAAGTAGAAACCATTGCAGTAGCTATTTGCCAATCATATAAATGCTTTCGAGTGCAAAGGGTTAAGAATACTCCCGTGAAAAAGAAAATTCGAACGGCAAAATAGATCAGTCTATGCAACAGTTTTATAGAGACTGTATAATAGAAGAGCGCGATTATCGAAGCAATAAACTCGAATTTTGTTTCGTTAACGATCACCGTTAACTTTCATTACGCCACCGGTATAAATATCTCTTTTCCATAAAATACTTGTCTATAAGCAACCAGATAGCCACGGTAGTAAAACAAGATGGGCTTGTTAATTTTGAATACTCCGACTGCCTTAAGTAATCAACAACTTTAATCGCGAGTTACGGCACCGTATAATGCACAGTTACTCCTTTTATCTGTTAACGAGAAATCGTAACGCTTCCACGATGCCGCTTCCTCCGTTATCTAATTTTATAATTTCCATGTTTCTGAAAAATGGAGTGTACGCATCCGACGGATATTCGTCTCGGTTAATGGCACATTTTTAATTCTCTACGTCGAGCATTCATTTAGTCGATTAACAATTTCAGCGAAGCAGCGGCCAATTTCGACATCGATGAAATTAAAAAAAAAATTTAAAAAGTACAAAAACGATCGACGTATCGCCGCGTCACTCTGGAAACGTTTCAAATCCCAAAGTAACAATGCGGCATCTCGTTCGACAAAACTTTATATTCCCCCGATCCGCCTGTATATCATCAATAAAACGAGACAATGTTAACCCGCCACGAGATTCGACAGTCACTCGAAGCGTCTGAATTTTTTCCATGGTTGTTCGTTCCGCGCTCGTACACACACGGGGATTAATAAATCCGACTGCCTCCGCTACGCGCATTGTTTCCATTTCGCGGTAATCGTGATTCATGCGTGCACGACAAATCCGATCGAGACTACCCCGGAAGCAACCTCCCTCGCCATTTTTTATTTTGTTCTTGTAATCTCGCTGTCTTGTTAGCCGGTTCTCGATGAACATTCATTATGAACAAAATTCGATTCGTTTCGTCATGGAGCATTAAATATTAAACAAACCGACTGGTTGCAACTTTTTTCATCGCGATCGATTTTGTCCGGCGATGCGAAAGAACTGCGAGGAAAAATATAGGGACGCTTAAGTGTTAGTCTTAGAAAGTGTATTATGCTAGTACGTTTAACGTACTATCTGTTGATACGTTTGCTAATGTACTCATATGCACTAATATGGTTGTTGATGTATTCATAGATACTGATATGTTTGTTAATGTATTCATTAATGTATTTCTATGTACTAATATGTTCATTGATGTATTCATATGTAACGATACGTTCATTAATGTACTCGTATGTAGTGATATGTTTATGAATGTATTCATATGAACTGAAATGTTTATCAATGTAATCATATGTACTGATATGTTTATTAATGTATTCATATGTACTGTTATATTTGTTAATGTACTCATACGTAGTTGTATGTGCGGAGACATACTCCCATGCACTGATATAGTTGGAAATATACTCATATGTACCGCTATGTTTCGAAATATGCTCACATGTACATAAATATACTAACACGAACGTACAGTCATACACAAACCACACTAATGAACATATGAATATATTATACGAAAATTCTGCTTGGGTTTTGAACTTTCACGATTAGATTTAACAAAAAGGTAGCACCAAATACCCTTCATTTTAAAAATCCATCAAACCGATACAAAATTACAACTGAATTTTGGGTGCAATGCTACAAGTTGCATAATCAAGCATCGTCAACATTTTAACTCTGTTTAGTTGTGTCAACGTTGTAGCAACAATTAACTGATTGTAACAGCCTAAAAAATTGTAGGTGAAGGGTTTAAGTAATAAAACGATCGTCTTGCGGCGA
The DNA here is from genome assembly GCA_947623535.1 of Coelioxys conoideus. Lineage (NCBI taxonomy): Eukaryota > Metazoa > Arthropoda > Insecta > Hymenoptera > Megachilidae > Coelioxys > Coelioxys conoideus. Next base: position 7,906,361 of record OX392455.1, on the reverse strand, counting down.
ATTCGGGAAGTGTGAGAGCACGAGGTGTTTCCCGAAGGTTCAGGTCGGTTCTTGGGCGGAAACAAAGCGCGAGTTAACGGTAATTAAGGGCAGTTAGCCGGCGAGTCGAATTTAACGAGGGTCGTCAGGCCGACGACGAGGTTCGACGGATTCTGCGGGCCAAGGTAAACTCTGACCGGTTAATTTCAACCGACTCTCGAGAGTGCATAAGCGGCTTCGGTTATCGAGCCGGACCAACGGGGCAAACCTTTCGTTGAACGGTTCATCGAACGACCTCGATCTCGTCGACAACCACGGAATGGGACAGTTTGACGTTTACAAGTTTGATCTATGGCCGGTTGTTGCTGCTTCCACGAACTTCCACAGAGTCGATCGAGCTATTTTTAAAGCCACTTCCCTGCTCGATTTTGCGAAAACCATCGCTGCACCGGTGATGTACTTTCTGACGGGGTTAACGCAACGGACGTTGAGCTCTCTTATCTACGGGGATGCCGAACCAGAAAATTTCCGAAGTTATGAACAATTTTTGAATGTGCGACGGACAGCTCGCGCGATCGCTATATCGCCGGGATATTTTACGATTCTCGGTGTTTGGTTTTAATTCGTGTTTTGTAACGTGGGTAGCGAAATTTGGGGGTTTAGGTAGCTGGGGGTGTAGAAATTTGCAAATTGGGGTGCATGGGAATTTGGAAATTTGGGGACTTTGGAATTGCAGGATTTTGGAAACTAGGGATTTGTAAACTTCACAATTAGGATATTCGGGTATTTATAAATTTAGGGAGTTACGAAGTTCGCAATTTAGAAAATTTAAGATTTGGAAATTTGGGGGTTAGGCGATTTAGGAATTGAGGATTTAGTCATTTAGAGGTTTGAGAAATTCGGACTTGACAGATTTAGTAATCTAAGGGTTTTGGAATTTCGGAATTCAGCGATTATGAGATTTGAATTCTAAATTCAGAATTAGAAATTTTTAAATTCAAGAATTTATAAATTTAATTTATTAATTTATAAATTTATTTTAATCTATAAATTTTAATTTATTAAATATAAACTACAGATGAGTTTATTTTAATTTATTAAATATAAATTGGATATAAATTTATGTTAATTTATAAATTTTAATTCATTGGATATAAATTAAATATAAATTTATTGTAATTTATAAATTAAAGAATTTAGAAATTTAAATAGTTGGGAATTTGAAAATGTAGGAACTTGTAAATATACAATTTCAAAAATTTAGGAACATGAGTATGTGAAAATTAGAAATTTGGGATCAGTGTTCCCCAAAACAATTAACACGTACTTCCTTTCCATTGCAAATATTCATCTGAAATGTTAAATATTGCGTGGTAAAAAATAGTCACCGTATTCTGTGAACCGCGTATTTTGTCTCGATTCACGAATTGTAAATCTCTTTAGTCGCTATATGACACAAGTTCTCTTCAGCAAACGTAACCGAGTAAAGTTACATTCATTTCGTGTCTCGTATCATTTCAGTCCTTCTCGTGGAGCTTCAAATGCTCCAAAATGAGGTTCCCTTTCATCATATTAAAATATGTATTTCTTTGAAATGGATGCAACGTTGCCGTGCTTTTTATCGCGTTTTCCGACAGATTTCATTTTAGAAGTTAAAAATGTTCCCAGCATCACGGTACAAAATTTGACACGATACCGGCACATTTTTCATAAAAATCCATCAACCGGTGCGTTCAACATCACCGTGCCGAAAATATTTCGTTTCACTTACAAAATATTTCGTTTTACCTACTAAAATATTTCGGAGCGTAAATGCGATATTACTTTTAAAAAGTCCGAAACTGACCTTCTTCTCTCTCTTGCGTTTGAAATCGTATCGCATCGTTTTTTGAGCACAGTACCGACCCATTTTACATTACAGAACTTTTAACGCACGACACAAAAAATAACATTTATGACCATTACCAATGTACCGAGTAATTCCACCTTTCTACGGGATTATTTTAAAATTATTGTCAAGAATTAAACGGTTACACAAATTTATAGAACTTTTGCAAGTTCGGAATTTTCAAAATTTGTTTATTCGGCAATTTCGAAACTTGTCATTTTTGCAACCGGGAAATTTGATAATTTTCAGATTCGGACATCCGTGACTACGGAAATTGGGGAATAGATTAACACTCGCTCTGACCGAAAACTTATGTATTAAATTTGAATAAACAATCCCGAGGGAAAAGTAAGACTAAACATTTATGTCGCAGCCCAATAACTTCGCACAGATATAAATTCCGCCATACTTCCAAGACACGGAACATCTTGTCGGTATATTATTTTTACTTGCGTCGTATCTTATGAAGTGCCATATATCAAACGCGCAGCGTACATTTCTCAAAACGGAGAGCAAAATAATCGAATTTCCATCAAGAAAGAGGTACACACGTACGTTTCTCTAGAGTTCGCGCGATTTTTCAACCTAACCAGCATCGAAACAATCGAAAACGAGTTCTCGCCCGAAAACCTACAAATGGTGGTAATAAAACATCGCCTAGGAGGAAGGATGAAAAGATCCATGGCCGAAGGAGGTTGTTTATTCGAAAGAGAGCAACAAAGGCTTAGTGACGTCCCCTGTAATTTCGATCGGGGAAAAACTCGGGTCGGAAGAGATACACAGGGCTCGAATTGAACTCTGACCAAGCAGCGAGCCTTAATTTCCTGTTCGACTTCTTAATTGCATGCTCGTTAACGGAACGCGCACTTGCAGCCCAGCCTTCCAGGGGACATGTTCTAATTTGAAAGGAAACTCTATACGCGTATACGAAGATCAAAGGACACGCATCTGTTCAACCGGTGAAAAACTACCCCTCAGCTCGCTTCCCGGCTATCAAACGATTCGATCACGTCAATATTTCCTGCCCACTTGCGTCGCTATTTGATTAGAAGGCACGCTGGAAAACATTATTACGCGTTCGTCAAGTAGGATGGATGAGCCCGATAAATATAATTTGATTCCAACTCGCTTTTTCAAAGGAACGTCTTGGTAAACACGACAAGGTTAGTTCCTGTAGTTCAAGGTTGGTTCGTTCTGGATTTTTTTAGATTGATTATAAAGCGTTGTAGCTTTTTATAATTTTTGTGAGGGATTTTCTTCGTGGAGAACCTATGAAAGTTTTGAACATCCGGAGCTTCCGAGCGGGAGTTTGCGAATTCGGATGTTTGAGGGCTTCGAGATTTGCAATTTTAGACATTTCAAAATTCGGAATTTTTCAAATTTGAGATCCTTAAAATTTGAAATTAGGAAATTTTTAGACTTTGGAATTTTAGAAATTGTAGGTTTTGGAACATACGGAGTTTTAGAAATATCGACCTTGGAAATTTTGACCTTCAAATTGTGGAGCCTTGGAAATTTTGACCTTCAAATTGTGGAGCTTTGGAAATTTTGACCTTCAAATTGTGGAGCCTTGGAAATTTGGAATTTGAAAATTTTCGACCATAGAAATTTGGATCTTCAAAGTGTGGAACCTCGGAAATTTGCATCTTCAAAATTTTCGACGTTGGAAATATGAAATATTAGAAATTTGGACCTTGAAAATTTGGAACACTGAAAAATTGTAATTTTTGAAATTTCTAACATTGAAAATTTGAACCTTGAAAAATTGGAATTTTGTAAATTTGGATCTTCAAAATATGGAACCTCGGAAATTTGAAATATCGAAAATTTTGATCTTGGAAGATTGAGAATTTTTGAAATTTGGGACCATGGTACTTTGAAATTTGGGATCTTGGAAACTTGGTATTTTGAGAATATCGAATTCTGTTATCTTGAAACTGTAATCTAGTAATTTTAGAACACAGAAATTTTGAGACACTAGAATCGTAGAAAACAAAAATTTGTAAATTCTGAAATTTTTTAATATTCAAATTTTGGGATCCTATATTTTTTAGCTTTTGACATTAAAATCTTGCCATTGTTCAATTCATGACATAAAAATTTTACGATTTTTAAATTTCTGACAATAAAATTTCACGATTCTCGAATTAGAAAAAGAAAGCTTTGTGAATTCGACGCTGTAATATTGGTACCCTGAAACTGTCTAATTACGAATTTCCGAACCGTTCAGTTTCGCATCTCCGAGAAAGAAGAGATCTTTACTTTCCGAACCTCGCGATTCCGATTAAAGAAATTCGCCGGCTAACGTCTGTAAAAATAAATGAACCTGTTTGCAAGCGGCGGCGCAACAGCAAACAATAAAAATGAATCAGAGCGAGGTAAATCCGTTGGAGCCTTCAAAGAGTTCGATCCGCAAGATCAAAGTCCCGCAAGAAATGGCTGGTCTCCGTGAAACGGCGAGGGTTTTAATTAAAAAATTAGCTTCACCTTGGCGCGTCACGGGAGCTAAAGGGACGTATAAAAAGTAAAAGACAGGCGACGTATCGTCCCGTGGAGATCCGGTGTAAACGACGGCCAAGGGCACTTTCATTTAAAACGAACTGTATCCACGGGCCGGCCAGTATGGGACGCGGCGCTAATCCAATTTGTGACTAGCCGTTCCTTTAATCCTTCGGCACACACAGCTTCCGGCGTAACCAAGTTTTTAAATTAAATTTTCCAGCCTACCGCAAATCCCCGCTCGTCACCGTTTCATCCTCGATTCTCTACTTTCGACGACGACTTCGATGTTTATCTGTCGCCGTGCGTCAAACGAAGACGGGGAACACGAGTAAACTTCTTTCGGCTTCATGCAAATTACCAAACTTTGATACGAGTTACCGCGAGTATCGATCGGAAGCATCGACACCGATAACGAACACGAACGCGATGGCCCGTCAAAAGGACGCCATAAAAATTTCACAACATATTAGCTCGGCGATGAGTGTCTTCACGTATGCGAATTTAGAATTCAAAAATAGCGCTTGATTTAGAGTAGCATTTAATAATTTCACTCGGTAATTCGAATTTGAAGATAACACTTAGTGTATAAAATAGTGGGCGGTAAATATTGGAAAAATTATTGTGAAATTTTATTGAAACAGTTAAAATTAAAAAATATCCTGAGAAATGTAAAAAAGATTGAACAGATTTATTCGAAAAAATAATTACAGTTCCGTGATATAGTCGGTGATGGGCTTCATTATTGCGTTCAAATAACTTCATCAATTCATGCATCTAATTTCATCAATTCATCCAGACATCTCTATTAATTCATGTATATAATTTCATTAATTCATTGAGATAACTCTATTAATTCATGGACTTAATTTCATTAATTCGCACAATTACCATCAGTAATTCATGCAATTAGCTTCACTACTTCATTTAATGGTCGTTCATTAATTCATTCGATGTGTATTCATCGTTTCGCGATGGTCGACCCATTGAGACTTCGTATCGATTGCAATGTACACTCCGTTGACCGATGATCAATTAATTCGGGAAAGTGTTTAATGTCGTCCGTCTGCCACGTTGAAACCGCGCGTCGCCGACTTCTCGGGCAGGCAACGTATAATTCACGATTATAACAAAATAAATGAAAAAAACGAAAAATAAATGAACAAACGACGAAACATAGATGAATGCACTTATTGATTCTTCGTCTCGATGACAATCAGCACAGGTGTAAAGAAAACCGTCTTAACAAATTTCATCATTGACAGTACAGCGCGTGACCCAGGAATTGGCGCGTGAGGAGGTTGAAATTAAACATAATGCCGATTGTTTATATTCTTTGAGTTAACTGGTATACATGACCACGCGAACCAATAAGATTCTACTATTGAAAATACGAATGAGTCGATACGCCAACTTCTGGGTTGTGGATAGTAGAAAATTTATAGAAGGGTCATTTGAGCCGTTTGGTAGTTTTTAGTGTTAAATCCCCAGCTGGACATAAGCTGGCAACAAAATAAGTTCGCAACGTTTCGAAATAAAGATTAACTACATCGGTAGAGAGAAGTTTTGGTCCGTGTGAATGGGATCCACCCTGGTTGACCGGCCGAGTATCAGTCACGCTGAGACACGACACAATTAAGCCCAGTTTGCATGTACATAGTATAGCCGAAGCAGCGGAACTGTTCCGTGAACTGGCCCGTAATTACCGCCTCCTAATAGTCTTGCTGCTAACTGCAACAAGGTAGCATTATAGGAGCCTGCTGTTAGGTTAGTAACCGGCATTCATGCATGAACTGCCTCTTCGATGGACTAAGCTAACTCCTGTGTTTTATGGAAACATGCTGGTAACTGATACAACTACTCTATACACAAATTCTATTAAGATAGTTATACCGTTATCCTCGGCTAGACAAGATACAATCTTCTGACATTGTTTCCTTCATTCTCAAGACCTTTCTTTATCTTATGCATTTGTAATAAGAACACAAATTTATAGTTTTTTTTAGGTAATTAATCACGTGATAAGAAGATACAATTATTGTTGAAGTTGAGTAAATAAAGGGGTAGGTTTATAGTAACATACAGTAGGTTTTCGTTATATCGGTACCGAGTTTTATGGGAATTGGTGGTTTATGACATTTTGTTATTATCGGAACAAAATTGAGAAATGCAGGAAAATTTCGATGTTTCACTTTCTGGATGAATTTTTTTTTGTTAGTATAGAAGGATGCAGACTGCTAAATGTGAACGAATATTTGTTTAAAAGCAGCATGTGAAATTAAAATGTGTTGCATTGTATTGTACCGCGTAGTATTGAATTTTCACGTGGCGAAATGTCACGCACTAAATCACCACCCATCGGATTATCACGTGTCGAATTATCACGCGTCGAATTACTACTTGTTGAATCACTGCATGACGAACTATCGCGCGTTTATTTACCACGCACCGAATTACCATACCCCGAATTACCACACGCCGAACCACCACGCATCGAATCACCACACGTCGAAGTATCACGCATTAAACTATTATGCCCCAATTGCCACGCATCGAATTACCACGCGCCGAATTAACACTCGTCGAATTATCACATGTTGAATTACCACGCATCCAATTATCGTGTCCCGAATTATCACGCGCCGAATTATCATGCCTCAAATTATCACGCGCCGAATTATTATGCCCCGAATTACCACGTGCCGAACTACCACGCATCGAGTCACAACATGTCGAATTACCACGCATGAAATTATCATGCCCCCAATTGCCACGCATTGAATTACTACGCGTCGAATGATCACGCCCCAAATTACCACGCGTCGAATTATCACGACCCAAATTACCACACGCCGAATTATCATGCCCCCAACTACCACGCGTCGAATTATCACGCCCCAAATTACCACGTGCCGAGTCACCACGCGTCGAATTATCATGCCCCGAATTACCACGCGCCGAATCACCACGCGCCAAATTGCTACACATAATTCATCGTAACATCGAATCATCGCACCACAATATAACGAAAGTCCCGTATCTTTACTCGCATCGGAGCTGAAACCTAAGTGAAAATTTGTGAAATAGCGCACATAAGCGTCGCTAATGTCTCTGTGGTGGCGAGTATCGGCACAAAGCCGAAGAAACGCGAACTCAGCATCGATACAGTATCCGTACTGCTCCACAAGTAGGATCGTAGCTTCAGATCAAACAGAATCTTCAAAGAACGAGGAAGGAAACCCCAATGGACCCCGAGTCGCGTTAACTGCTCGAATACGTTTCTAAGTAGAAACTTCCCATACCACGTAAGACAACCGTGTCCGACCACCGATTCTCGATTCCCTTTCGAGACAGCGGTTATTCATTCTTCTCCAACAAGTTCGATAACTTTGTTCATTATATGTATACGTCGATCGATCGCTTTTATATTTGACCAAACTTTTCCTCCGCAATTTCTAGACGCTTTATATATCCCTCTCGCCCGCTGCTATTATCGTACTTCCGAAGTTAAATATTTGTGGACACTCGCGTGTAATATACTTTATTTATTAGTATAATTTTACATTTATTCGGCTAATTTTATAAAATTATTACGAAGTATGATCACGTAATAACATGAACGGAAATGACGAATTTTATGAACCACTTACACAATTGCAAAGAAAATTATCAACGGAATCATTGATGACCGATATTTTCAATTTAATCAACCGTAAATGATTTTCAATTTAATAACGAAAAATGCAAGAGGACTCGATATAATATCAATGTTACTCCGATTACTTAAAATGTCGAATCGCGGTTCAACATTTTGATCAGGGCGTTCTAGAAAAATTCAGTGGCATTATGTCCGTTTCCATAAGCAGGTGGCTGCGATCGAGCAATCGCAAAATGAAGTAAAGTTGAACAGTGACTGAAAGTGCCTTTATTGTAATAAAACAACTTGTTGCGAATGAGGGAAGTCTGAAGAAAACTTGTTGAAAGTAGTTGAAGAATACTTGTGTCGAAACCGCGAAAAACACCCGGAGTTTTGTGTCCCGGAATTTCCCGTGACATTTTCACGACAGAGACACTTCAGCGGGAAGAAAGTTTAACTTCAATTTATTCAGAATTTGCGTAAGACGAATTATTCCCTTCTACTTCGCTTACTCTTATTCGGATATGTTTTTCTTAATAAATTATAGCCAGCGGGTACATTTCGTCGCAAACTTTTATATTTTCTCTTCGAACGAGATCAAATATAAGAAAGATGATAAAGGCGGTGTTATATATCTCGTTCGTTGTTCCATTTTCATCGATCTCCCAAAATCAAACACCACGAGGCTCTTTACAAATCCATCAAGCTAAGACCAATCCGAGCCACCCTATCTCTCGGTCCAGCGAAATTCAATATAACCCTCGGTCGTCTAAATGAAACAAGAAAAACCGATCGACCATTCGTGATCATCTTCGGAAGAACGTGTATTGATCTGCCTTTTTTCCTTCACTGGAAATTTATAAATTCTGAACGAAAAAGTTTGCTGATTTACGGGTTATGCTGTTCGGAAATTTTATTGACTGGAAAGTTTGACGAGTCGGGGATTTGGATATTTTTTAGAGGAAATTTTGGTCTTTTGATGATTTTAGCATATTGGACGATTTAGGAATTTGAGGATTTTTAAATTTTTAAATTTGAGAAATTGATGTCTTCGACATTTTTGAATTAAAAAAATTGAGGATTTAGAAATTTGACGTTTCAGTGATTTTAAAATTTCAGTGATTTGTAAAGACGTATATTTGAGAGTTTAGGAATTTGGAAATTTAATGATTTTAGAATTAAAAAATTTAGACATGCAGAAATTTGGCGATTTGAGAATTTGAGTAGCTCATATTTGGGGATAAAAGAATTTGGGAAGTTGGAATTTTGGGGGTTCAGTAATTTGGGAATCTGAGAATTTAGCAGTATAGAAATTTGGGGATTTAAAGATTCGAAAAGAAACGAAAACTTGGAGATATGGTAATTTGGAAAAGTTTAAAATTTGAGTGTTAGGGATTTCGGAAATTGGGAATTTAGAAATTCTGAAGTTTAATTTGAGGATTCAGATAGTTATGAATGTATACATTTTTTAGATTTAGAAATCACAGATATAATAATATAAAAGTTTCGAAATTTTAGAATAGGAAAGATTGGAATTAAAAAATTTTGGGACTCAAACTCGAGAATTAACGCAAACTCGAAGAGATAAAATTTACCTATTTCGATAACCATCAAATTAACAAGCACATAAATTCAATTACCAGATTATCACTCATCGGAACCGACGATCCGCGAAATAACCAAGCAAAGACTCGAATAAACCCGAAACAATAGAGCCACCCATGATCTCAGCATTATCGCGTATCGATTCTTCGGATTCGGCTAATTGGTAACGCGATCCCCAAAAAATCCGTATAGAAGCGAAGGTTAGTTAGAACCGTGGCAACAGTTGTCCTCCCCCTATGCCGGAAGAAGGTTGAAAGGAAAGAAGGCGTTCCAGCGTGTTTGAAGAGCGAGGAGGACGCGTGTAACGCGACCGGTGGCGCCTAGACCCTGAGGAGATACTAGAAAAAAGTCCAAGTGGAAACGTAATATAGCGGCTTTGTGTCTGCGCCACTCAGACTGTCGCTCGGAATTCAGCTTTCTTCGTCGCTCGACTCTCTCCTCCGCTCTCTCGTCTCTCTTACGGTCCATCGATCTATCTCTCTCGTCTTTTCTCCTCTCGCTCCCTTTCCGTTCCAACAACAATGACACTATAGAAAACCACGACGGATAATACGAGCGGCACGCAAGACCCTAGACAAAATCGATTTCACCCCTGGCCATGCCCATAGACAGAGGATCTCGTTGTCCTCGTTCTTCTAGTCTCTCTGCATCCCCTAACCTCTCTCGCTCTTTCTCTTGACGCATCACCTTTGATTCAGCGAAATTCGAGACGTCTTTCCACGCCACTCTGCCATTGTTTCACGCAGGAACGGTACAGGGGGAGAGAATTTATCGAGAAATTCGAAACGACGATCCTCTGGCTACGTGCAACCCCTCGATATTCTTTTCTTTCAACCGTGCGCCCACCCCCTTTGGCTCTATTCTACTCTCTGATGTTCCAACGCGCTTTCCTGTCACGTCACCTCCTGTGTGTCCTATCCTACACCGACACACCGTGGTTATATGGTCCTTTCGACCCGTCATCAGGGCTAGTAGGTCGCATCTTCCGCGATCCGGTTTCGCTGCCTTCGAAATCCGATTTCCTCCTGATTCCAGTTTGCTCTGTCGAATGCCGCAGGAAATTTTAGAACCGGTGAAATATCATGTTCTCGATGTTTAAGTTAAGGGTGACGCTCTACGAACAATCACGAGGGTGACTTTGTTAGCTGTAGATGGAAAGTTTTTGTTCGGAAATTGAATTATCTATTAATCGATACATTGCCATCTTTATACCGACTTTAGATCAGTATTCGATAGTGTAGTCGCATAGTATATGGAGAAAAAGCACACGCGATAATAAAATTTGTATGAGATGATTTAACATATGCAAGATGCATCATGCGTGGTAATATAATGCGCGGGTGATACGACGCATAATACTGCACGTGGAAACGCAACGTGTGGAAGATACAACGAGTGGTGTTACAACGCGAGGCAATACAATGCGTGGAAGATGAAATGCATGGCAATATAATGCGTGGAAGATACAATGCGTGGGAATGTAATGAGAGAAAGATGCAATGCGTGCCAATATAATGCATGGAAGATGCAATGCGTGACAAAATACAACGCGATTGAACAATGCGTGAGTGATACAATACGTGTCAACATAATGCGTGACAATATAAAGCGTAGAAAATACAACGCGTAAAAAATAGAACGCGTGGAAATGTAACGTGTAGAAAAATACAACGCATGTAAATATAACACGTGCCAATATAACCCGTAGAAAAATAGAACGTGTGGCAATGTAACACGTGCCAATATACCATGTGCAAATATAACGCATAAAATTACAATGCGTGGAAAATGCAACGCGTAGCGATATAACACGTAACTACTCAACTCATGGCGATATAACGCGTGGTAACTCGACGCAGTGTGATTCAATACGCAACTCCTCTACGTTTGACAATCTACAATAACAAAACACTAAAATAACATACAATCGTTCTACCAATCCCTTTTTCTTTGAGCACCGCACCGCAGCAAACATATGTTATTCGTCTTACTCGTATCGGCCGTCAAATATAAAACAGTCTGAAGGAAAAAGTTCAAACGCGCTTTTTTCTCCGTAACATCGTAAGACAGATTCGGTCGAAAGAATTCGTTGCGGTTCACCGTTGGCGATGTCTCGGGAGACACATTGTGGAACAGTCACCGAGGAAAATTCTCGTCGGATTTCTCTTTTTTACCGAATACAAGAAAACACGTGTCGAGATCGAAAGACGATTTAGCGGAGCGTGCATCGGTAAGCAACAGCTATCACTCAGGATATTCTAGTTCTCGTGTAACCTGTCTCGTGGGAATTCAATGCTTTCGTTTCTCATTTGACTTGATCGCATTTTCTCCCCCCGTGTAAGTTTTTGGTTTATAGAAGTTGAAACTTTGACAAATCGTTATTCCTTTCTTTCTCTGCGTGAATAAAGATGTCGTTTTATCATCTCGTAGCGAAATTTGTCTACTCTCGAAAATACTCTCACTTTATCGACATTCATGGTCTCATTCTTATAATATCGATGAACTGGTGCTCGAATTATGTCTATTAAAGAATAAGTAAATACTTAATGAATCTTAATCTAATGATTTCTAGAAAAATAAGCCTCGAGTGTGAGTATTACTATTACTTTATTTAATAAAGATTGCTTCTTTTGCTGTTTACATAATTAATACAGAAGTCAATCGAAAGAAATGTAAACATGTACATTACGAAGGGACACCGATTGAAAATTTCGTTTGCGAACGACAGACAAGGTATCCGAACATGATAAATTAATCACGCTTTCAGAAAAGTGATTATAGAAAATATGAAGATAAATTGAAGTTTTTAAGCCAAACTTAAGATCCTTCTGAATTTAATGGAAATAAGTGGACCGTACGTTGTCTTGTTAAAATTAAGGCCAAGTAAACTAAAGCGATTCTTGTAGAAGTTTACGCGGGTATTTAATAAAAGACCAGGTAGAATGAACTATTTACATCGGAAGGATTTTCTGCTTCGAGCTTGTAGGCGAACGGTAGTTTAATCACTTTATTCGAAACTTTCCAACAAAAGCGTTTAATATTAAAATTTAGCATACGTGTCCGTTCGCAACGATCATTCGTTTATTTCATTAAATTTTATCTCGGAGGTACTATATTAAAAGCTTTGAAATTTGTGCAAAGTGTCATTTTCTGTTATGTAGTTAAATATTGTTTTTGAAACACTCTTGATTTTCGTTCTTTTACGAATTTTATTGATAGTCTATAATTTTGTTAATATTGTAAAGTAATTTCAATTTTTTAGAAGTTCGAAGTATATGGGCAGGTACACGAATGCAATCACAAATTACTTTAAATGAACATACGAAATTATGTTAAATATTCTGAAAATTGTTATTTCCTAATTTTATAAACTTCAAATGATACGAAATACAAAAAATCCTCGTTTCCTAATGTCGCAAATTTTTAATTACTTAAAACACCTCGAAAATCCTCATCTTCTTACTTTGTAAATTTCGAACGACCGAAAACGCTTAAAAAATTCTCGTCTTTTAACGACATAAATTTCGAATTACATCAAACACTTTGAAAATCTTCATCCCCTTACTTTGTAAATTTCGAACCACTCGAAACACTTCGAAACCCTCCCTCTGCTAATTCAGTGAATCTCGAGTGACCCAAAACACCCTCAGAGTTTCCATCCCCTAATTTGGTAAAGTGCGACTTACTTAAAACACCGTGAAAATCCTCGTCTTGTTACTCTGTAAATATCGAACGACTCTAAACACCCCAAAATCCTCGCTTTGCTAATTTCGTTCATTTCGAGTGACCCCAAACAGCCTGAGAGTTTCCATCACTTAATTCGGTAAAGTTTGAGTCACTTAAAACATCTCGAAAATCATACTCTAAATGTTCATACTCTATGAATATCGAATGACTCCAAACGAAATTCCCGGTTTGCTAATTTGGTGAATTTCGAGTGACCCCAAAAGACCCTGAGAAGCTCGTTTTCGCTCACCAATTTGCGAAAGTTCGTATTACGCAAAACAGCGTGAAATGACGAAATTTAGCGTCGTGGCTGAATTAGCTATTGAAACGTGTCCCGCAACATCGACGCACCCTCGAAGGGCAAAAAGAAACTGTCTGGGAAACACGATAGAAACACGACGGGCATGTATCTCGACACGAAGCCCTCGATGCAGCCACTTTTCCACCTCCACGGGTTCCGATAGGGGGCAAGAAGAAAAGTCTCTCTCTTCTTGTTCGATCGAGACGATAAAAAAGCGAGGCTCGCGTGGATTCTCACACATCGATGATTCTGAGCCGTCGTCGGAGGTCATTACCTCGCGATGGAATTCAGTGTCGCACGTTGTGTACGTTTTAAACATGCGAGCGGGTGGCTGGATGGACGGAATGATTATGGTGTTGGTGAGTGCGTGTTCCGCGGGAAACTCGCAACGGGCCAACGAGAATAGCATTTGCGTAAGAGAGGCTTGTTGTGCTCGACGGAAGTAGACATATTACGCGGATAGCGGAGTTTCGAGCGTGAATATTGGAAATGCTGCGAGTTTCGAGCCCGTGTAAGGCATTTTGACGGCTATACGCTCGAGATTAACCCATTCGCACGTTAATTGTCACGTTAAACTCGACGAAAGTCGCTGTTACAATTTCGGCGATTCTGACAATTATGGTTCGCATTGTTTCAATGGCACACGCAAATAATTCCAATAATTTCAACCTTGACAGAGTCATGGACTCTAATTGTTCCGGTTGTGTTCAGTTTTATTTTGTTGTTTGATTGCTTTGCGCTCCATTTGCTTTCTCATAGAGAAAGCATTCTGGTAGCGACAACTTTTTATAATAGCTCTGGCAATTCCAACAATCCTAACGATTCGAATAACTCAGGTAATTTTGAACATTTTATTAACGCTCGTAATTGTGAGAATTTCATTAATCCTCATACTGGTAAGAATTATATTCGTACTTAGAATTGTAAGAATTTTATTAATCTTCATAATTATAAGAATTTTATTAGTAGCCATAATTGTAAGAATTTTAATATTACTCACAACTCTAGGAATTTTACTAATTCTCATAATTACTAGAATTACATTAATCCTCATGATTATAGGCATTTTATTAATCCTAATAATAGTAGGAGTTTCATTAACCCTCACAACTGTCAGAATTGTATTAATTCCTAATGATAGTCTAATAATTCTGACAAACTAATTCTAACATTTTATATAATCTCAATGAATAAACATTCAATACTGCCGACAATCGTTTCTAAAAATTCTAACTTCAAGCTCTAATAATTCCAATAATTTGAAGAATCCTAACGAGTTATAAATTTAGTAAGTAATACCTGATTAATTTCCATTAATCGTACACGTTGAATATCGTGTATGTAATTATTGAATGATTTCCTTATGAAAATTTATCAAGGATACAGAAAAGAAATAATTTACAATAAAATCGAGCTGACATTGTTCTAAAAATACCATAGGCTATCATTTTTTCTTTTTTCAAAAGGAATTGTAAGTACAACTGACAACGATAAATTTTTTAATGCATATGTTATCAGATTTCGCGTGTGTACCATAAATATAAATGACCGGTTCCGAATGAAGAAGGTCTGGATACTATATAGCACACTTGCTCTTAATACGGGAACGAAATTGAAGATGTCCTCGAGCATAAAATTATACTGTCGCGGAAGCTCGTGCAGCTTGAAAAATTACGAAATTATCGAAATAAATTGTCCAATCTCGGGAACAGAAAACTTGGAATGCATGAAACGTAATAGCTCCAGAAATATTGCCGTTACGATACGAGAGCGTTCATTTTTTATGCGCACACAGGAAAATTGAGAGCTTCATGCTGTCAAACCTTCTCTGCGTTACATTTTTAAGCGCTAATAAAATATTCGTATTTCGGAGACATGAATTTTTACATTTATACACTGCTTGAATTTAATAGTTCATCACTTTAGGTTACATATTTGTAACGGTATATGACGAAGGATTAAAAAAGCAATACATTTAACGAACAACTGAATCCAAACTTCATCAATAAAAACACTTCAGTGAATCTCGAAATATATATTATTTTAAAAGGTCTCAAAATTCAAATCAATTTAGCGGATCTCAAAATACAAACCATTTTAGAGGATCTCAAAATTCAAACCATTCTACATGACCTCAACATTCAAACCATTTTAGAGGACCTCCGAATATAAACCACTTTATCAGATCTTAAAATTCAAACCATTTCAGCGGATCTTAAAGTTCAAACTATTTTAGAGGATCTAAAAATTCAAACAATTTTAGCGGATCTCGAAACTCAAATCGAATGTTAAGTAGAATGAATAAAATTTCATGAACCGCACGAACAGCATCAGCAACCGACTCAATCGAATACGCGCGGGCTCAAAAAGCAAAAAAAAAAGAGAATCGACCGAATTCAATTACTCCCGCGTTTCCAAATAAAAGCATGCCGGCAGCACACCTGCCGTTTCAAAACTAACGCAATTACTTTCGGCGAGGATCGATCCGTGTAGAAACCGTCCCGTGATCCATGGGAATTCCCCGGACGTCAAAGGGGATCCTAATGGAGGAAAAGGTCCTCGTCAAAGGATTCGGTAAAGAGGCCACCGCGTCGTCCCGTAGGAGAGGGAAAAAAAACCGAAGTGTACGGGAACTTTTCCTTTCCGATGTCGCCGAAGGAACCCGCACGGTGACATTGGGTTTCGAAGGGGACCATCCCCTTCCTCGTCGCTTTACGAGCGGGGTGTTGCCAGAACTCTTGGCCGAGTGTCCTTGAGGAAGACGAAGGCCGAGAAAGAAGGAAGGAAGGAAGGAAGGAAGAAAACGAGCGAACAACCAACCAAAGGACACCCACCGGGATATCGTTTCGCCGGCTTCTTCCTGCGACAACGGTATTGATCCTGTTTGCCACGTGGGTTTTAGTATTCGGCGCGCAAACTTTCGCGAAAACGTGTTCCGCATGTCTGCGGCGCCCCATAATTGTAGATTCAAAGGATATAATTCGAAAGAGAGGACGGGCTGATCCAGAAGGGGGTGGAACGCCGTTGTATCCCGATGGGATTTGCCGCGGAAAGGAGAGACAGGGCGTGCGTGCGTTGCACCGAGGGCCAGAAAACACCCTTAGCCTTCTAACGAACTGAAAATTGCCCGTAATTTTTCCCCCGTCAGCCGCGCGATTTGATTTTCCCACCTTCGACCCTGACGTAGTTGGATTACCTTCAAGGCACTGCCAAGAATTCCGTCGATAACGTTTTTATCGATACTATTTCACGGATATTGAATCCGATGGGCATTCACCGATAATTCGACGGGCGTTCTTCGACGGCGAACGGGGAAAGAACGTTCCACCAGTTTTGTCAAGGATTTTGGGAATCTTGGAATTTATTGCGAATTTTTCAATTAGTGCAGTCTCGAGTTCTTTCATTTTTAAATTTACGAAATTTTGTGAATTTCTAGATTTCTAGATTTCTTCGTTTTTTCATTTCCTCATATCTTCATTTCTACATTTCTACATTTCTACATTTCTACATTTCGTCATTTAGGCATTTCTACATTTCCTTATTTCTTCACTTCTACATTTCCAAATTTCCAAATCTGAAAACTCGAAAATGGTATAACCGAATGTTTACTGTACCTAAATTCAGTCTGCAGATTTCCCCATTGTGCAGTGTGCATAGAACGATTTGTAATCTGCTTGTACGTTGGCATGTCTCTCCCAAAGTGAGGGCAATCTACTTACCCTTAACTAAGGGAAGTTAACTTTCCATCCAAACGTAAACATACTATACCAACCGAATACGAATTAACACACATTCTACACAGCACAACCAAACCGCAATACGAATGCAGTAATCGAAGAACCATTTATCGGAGACTTCGATGCGTGTAGAATCACTTTCTGCGAAAGTCAGAAATTATTTTCCCGACAGTCTAGCATCGTTTTCGCTAATAAAAAGTTTTTCAGCTGCTTCGGGCAAGCATCGACCGTTTTCTAAGGCCAACAGGTTCTAATTCTTAATTCGTTGTCAAGGATACCAGCTGGTGGAGCCCTCTCCGGCTATCGTGTTCGGAAAAGTGGGATTATTGGGCCGTAATTAACGCTCAAACTCTCTCCGGCTCGTTTGGTGTTCAGACAGGGGAACCGAGCGTGGACTTATTGGCTTATGCTCCGATAATATACGAGGGAGGAACGATTCCCGATTAGATTCCCCGGGAACCTGGTCCAGGAGAGCCTGCGGCGCCTGCGAGAGCCGGATTTCCTGCGTGGAAGTCGCTGAAAAATCCGAACCGACCTTCGAACGTGCCGCTCTCGCGTTCAAATCCCAGGGTAAATGTTTGGGCGTCCACGATAAATATTTTCGTGGGTACCATTCGCGACAATGGTGGAGCCTGTGACGTAAGGGCAGATCGTTCGGGGAACACCGTGCTAAAACGACCATGATCACAGTGTTTGTTGGAGTTTCGGACGGGCTTGATAGGACCTTGCTTCTTCCGGCTGATAAAACCTGCTCCCTTTTGTGCCACACGGCTCTCCTACCGTATAGGCATTAAAACGTGAAAAGATGAAGAGATAGGAGACGCCCGACGAAACAGGTGACAGGAAGGTTCTGGGAAACGGATGTGCATTGTTCCATGGTAGGTAACGGGGATGAGGGTTGAATTTTTTTGGGGTAGCTGCTACGATGCCCCGACGGCCGGACAGCTAATGAGGATAAAATATTTCCTCGAATTTTTACGATCCTTTGATGCATCGCCATTATACAATATTTTTCGTTGCGGCGACGGAGATCGATCGATTATTGGATTAATTGGGTATTCGTTCGTAAAGTTCGCTGAAGAAAAATGAAACAGACATTCTTTATCGAAAGACGATCTTGTAGAGTTCAAGACCTCGGTTCAAAGCAATAATAAATCGTAATTACGAGGAACATGATTTTTTCATTATTATTTCATCGCTCTCAAACATAACTCCCAACATCGATGGGTAAATTAAATTTTGCAGGATTTTTGTATTTTTGATTCCTTCAGAAGCTGCTATTTTCAATTTAAGAATGCGCAATTTTTGTAGTTACAAGTTGATAACTTTAAACATTTATGAGAACTTTTAAGAACCTAGTTTAACCAGTAAAGAAATATTTACAGCGTTCCCAAGTTGTCACAAATTACCGATTTAGTGACTTATCAAATTTTCAAATTACACGAAATATCAAATTTCAAAATTACATGAAATACCAAAATTAAAAATTACAAGAAATATCAAATTTCTAAATTACACGAAATATCAAATGTCCAAGTAACACGACGCACCAAGTTTCTAAATTACACGAGCTACCAGACCTCCAAATTACACGAAGTACCAAATTTCCAAATTACACGAAATACCGAGCTCCAGCGTAATAAATCTGCAAAGCTACAAACGCCGCGTAAAAAGGAGAGGACCAAGTCACTCGGACCGTGTGGACACGCAAGCTAATTTCGTTCTCCCATGTTTCTTCCAGCCTCCCGAGCCGCTTTATCAATCTTCCTGGAACTTTATAAAGAGGACACGGTGTTTGCTCCGTTCCAAAGTCAATGTTTACCTGCCCTTCGTCCACCTGTCGAAATTAGCAAGTCGGATCGAGCAAGGTTTCCCTCCACGGTTTGATAAGCCGTAACCGCGTTGATTCGAGCTGTCAAGCTCATCGACGCGAGGATGAAAGCTCGATTTCGCCTGTCGTCGCGATCATTTTCGCCGCCCTTTGAGACACGTTCGAACGTCTCGCTAACAGCGAATCGATTTTCCCGTAACACGTTCGCGCGATCGCGTCTGGCAGAAATCGATGCTCGAGAAGTCGACGCTGATGTTTTATGAGAACGATAGCTAGCCGGAGCTGTAAATCTCGCCGTGATCTTTAATTGCTTTCTGTCCGGGTAGAGGCGTGGTCGTTCGTCAATGTCGATCCGCTGAAACAAGCTTTAATTGCTTGTTACGTTCGCCGATCTGTGGGAAAATCGGTGGAAAAAATCTTCGACGTTCTTTTACTCCGCGTTTATCGGCTTCCGTGATTTTTCTACGTCGGCGAAAAGTTCAACAGCGTGTAAAACTTTGCGAAACTTGTGGAACTACGAATTTACTTCATAGCCGTGTAATTGGAAAATTGAAAAGAAGACTGGTTGTTCGATTTTCCGCTTTTGTGCTGGGAACGTTTTATCGTAATGGAATTTTATTAACATTTGCATGCCGATCAACGTGTCATAATCATAGATATTTTTATACATCTTTCCTTGTAAAATGGAGTATTATCAACTATGTAAAATTATGAATACAGTTTCGACGAAAAATTTGTTAATTCAAGATTTCTTGATCTTCTTATAAATTTGTCCTTGTAAAATAGATTTAAAAATATTATCAGCTATATACAATGATGAATTCAGTATCGATGAAAAATTTGTTGATTCAAAATTTATTAGCCTTTTTATAAATTCGTTCTTGCAACATCCATTCAAAAATATTATCAACTATATAGAATGATGAATTCAGTTTCAACGAAAAATGTATTGATTCAAAAATTCTTGATCTTATAAATTTGTCCTTGTAAAATCGGTCCAAAAGTATTATCAGACTGATGAATTCTATTCTAGCGAAAAATGTGTAAATTCAAAAATGGAGAACAAGGTTAGAGTAGATTGAATGTAAGGTATTGCACTGAGGCTGACACGATTAATAACTTGTACTTGACAATTTTTTGGATCATGTAAATTTCGAACAGCATGTTGATACTTCCAGTTCCTGACATGTTTGCGTTAAAAGTTGTTTTATCGAATGGCGATTAAATGGCGATTAGAGTCGTCGTTAAGAGAACGAAGAAAATGCGAGTAACCTTATGCGATCGTTACGGGACGATGTATTATACATACTTAGCTAATGAGAAATTCTCTCCTCGCTTTCCCGGTACAACAGCGCACCAACGGGCGGGTATATTATTTGGAAAACTATGAGTCTCACGGAAACAAAGTACACCGTGACGTAGCAGACTCTGTATCCCGGAGCATTACTTTGCGAACTTGCGTAGCCCGGAAGTTTGGTAAATTTTGCTTAAAGTGCTCCAAGGAAATCGAATTTCTCTAGGTTTAGTTAAGCAGAATTTACAGACTTCTCGCGTTCCATAAATAGAAACTAACTTTTCACGAATCCTCCTTCATATTTTAGCTTTGAAATCGCCGGGTATAGAAGGGAAACGTTAGGCGCCGCTTAATTGCCTGCGGCATGTTTGGTATGTGGTAATTAGCAGTTACATATATATGTATATATATATAGAATAGTTTACTAGATACATATCACTGCCGCATTATATATTATCTATTACCCCGAAGCATTAACGTCGAGGCGCGAATTTAAGTATTCATGCGTTACAAATTACTATAGAATTGCTATAGAATACGCTTACAGTTTAAACACTTCAGTATATGTCATTTTGTTACATTTTACAATTTGTGCATGCCTCACACCTGCAATTGTTGTTTAACGATTATGAACTTTGAAATGTTATTCTTTTATTGACCATACATGTGCAGAGGAAATAACTTATTAACAGGTAAATGTATAGGAAATCTGTAAATTATATCTGGATATGATAAATACTCGTCAATGATTAGTACAATCAATGTTAAAATTTCATATTACTTAATATTAACATTTTTTAACTAAATCTATAACGTTGCACATATGACGTATAAACATAATGAGGCAGTTAATAATGGCAAATAATAATAAAGACATAATAACTTCAAAAGAATTGTGCAAATCTTTCAATCAAAAAATTTAGAGTTGCAATCTGTTACGAGTGAAAGTATCTTCGAGTGTAAAAGGTTAACATTCTATCTATTGATAGTTTTCTTTTGTTTCACACATCCGATATACATCACCGTAAAAAATTAAAAGGATCTTAATAAATATTAAGACTTTTTTAAAGAACGTTTGCGTGAAGGAATCACTAAGAGTATTATATGTATAGAGAAAACAGTCTCATATCGACCATGAAAAATTAGTCTTCATGACATTCTGACCCGTAAACGCGAAGAATATATCGGAAACAAAGGAACGTGAGAACAGTCATAAATTTCGAAGAATGGAAGGTTGACGGAAGCTGGAGGTGCTTGAAAAGCGTTAATCCAAGTATCAAGAGCTCGAAGCGTTTCAGCCACCTTTTCCCGGCCACCTTCAGAAGAATTTGAGAAAAGCATAAGACAGTAATTAAGCAAAAAGGAGCAGAACAAGGGGAATGTCACTTATAATTCTCCCAATTACCGCGCTTCTTGAGCTCTTCTTCGGGAAGCGCCGCGAAAGACGCGAGGGAAACCAAAGAAAAAATTTCATTCGTTAGAGGAATCCTTGCCCTTCTTCGTAAAACGATAAACGCCGAGCAGAGCTTTCGAGAGAACTTCTAACTTGAAACACGCCGTTTCGCGCATTCCACTTTCAGGAAACCGCCTTTCACCTTTTTGCGGCTCTCCCGTTACGTTTCCGGTCCCGGCGATACATCAACTCTGTTTGTTTCTCGAGGCTACGGATAGGAAGTCTCTTAACGAGAAATCTCAACAACGCGATACAACCAGCTGAATAAATTTCCTGCGCGACGAAACGAACAATAATTCGAGCGACGATGTCATCGTGCGTTCTCCGTTAACCCCTTCACGCCTTTGGCCAGGTATATGGACGATTAGTTTATAACTAACCTTTATAACAATTAGTTTATAAATTGTTTCCCGAAAGTGTTACAAAAATAAATGTGATATCTTTCCTAAATTTGCTAACCAGCAAATATCTCATCATTCCTATAAAAGAAGAAAAGTGTCTTTGTATGTAAGTATGTAATGCTATGTCTAAAAATGCATTTGCAACACTATCGAGTAGCATGATATTTACTAATGTCTTCAAAAAATCATAATGTGTTTTGTATAAATAGTAAACATTCACATTTTTTATTTTAGTTATAGTCCTTTTTCGAAATTCTAAATTGTGAACTTTATTTTTTATATTGCATTTTCTTCATCGAGCAAATATGAATTAACAATTAATTTTCTCGGTTGTAATTCAAATTAAAAATTAGTCTCCGAAGAGGTTAACATACCACCTTCACAATATACTAACAATGGCAGAAATATCCAAAATTAAATGCACCAGCTATAGAATAGAAGCTTTTGAATCATTTTATTCGAACAGAATTTCTCTTACAAGTTTGTACGCGATTGTTACATTTCCACGTGTATGAAATATTATTTTACGTCTGCTCGTACGATTCTCGTATTTCGGTGGTAATTAATACCTTTCCGTTAATTGTTGAATTTTTAACTTTTGAAATTGTAAACTTTTTTCCTTTGAAACTGTTCAATTTCATTCATTATTTTTAACTCATTATATTTATTTCGTGAAACACATTTATGTTCCTTAATTATTCTGCATAGCGGGTACGAAGCGAATTATTGATGTACAAAATTGTGCTACGATCTGTGTGCATATACGATAGTACGGTATTGAGCTGTAGACTGCAGAGAATAATTCAAACAGAGTAATACTATGCAAATTCTGATCGCTGACATACTACATTAAAAATTTACTGTATGTACAGCGAGAGATGCTGAACTTCAACGATTAGCTATACATATTCAATGGTAATTAGTATAGATGTGAACATAGATTAAAAAGATACATCTCTCTAAGTTCGTTAAACAGATTTATTGATTTAATTATATTTTCAATAACAATCAGTTACAAGGAGCGTAATATCAGCTGTTAAGTTTGAATACTAATTTACAACCTCTAATCGTTAAAAATTAGGTTAAGTTTTTGAGTCTGACTTAAGCTATGCATACCATCTCGTTACATCATCATAATATTCACAAATTTATCAAAGGAGTTGATTATAAATATTTAGAATGAATGTAAAAGACCCGCAGATATTCTAATCGTATCTTGATCCGATGATTTTATACTTTCAAACATGAATTTTAAAGTTAACCTATCCACCAGAGTTTACTCAAGTGTTTCATACTTCATGTCCCGCATCAGTGGACACTAATACTATTCCCTGCGACAATATGTTCAGCATGCTCTACATTTTATTCCCATATGCCACATTTGTTCAGAATATACGTAGCTCGTCGTGTTACGCAAAAATGAACGAAAAACATAAATTGCGACTCGACGCTTAATTTCTCAAGGGACTCAAGTGTTCAAACTGCTATTCTTTTTAAACTTATCATAGTTTGTCAAAGCTAATTAAGTTGATACCATAATCGTGACTGTGGCGATTCGTTTAGGTACCCATGTTCATCAAGAGTTTTCAATACTTTTTAAATAAATAGTAATTTCTTTAAATAATGTAGTACATAAATTCGCAGATAAATCGTTACGTTCGTCACAAATACATTACATTGTTACATTTCATTTTAAGTACTTCGAAAATTGTGTAGTCTGACTGCATCGGGTACGATGAATAATTCATACATTACCAGATACATAGTAATATATCACGTACATAGATTATTAGAAGTAATATGTAGCTTAATTAATACATTAATGAAGGACTGACTACGTCAATGAGGTATTAATATCGCATAAATATAAATTTTTTAATTGTACATCTTTGACCCTTTGGTCAAAGGTGACTCATACTCACCATTTTGTTCAATACTAATTTGGAATAGGTATTCCTTAACAGAATCTATAGCGCTGCGCGTATGATATGTGAACATAAGGAAACAACTAGTAGTGGCAGTTAATAATAGACAGATACAAATTTTGCAATAACTCATCAAGCCTTTCAACCAACAAGTTTTAAAGTTTGCAGTCTGCTACGAGTAAAAACGTCTTCGAGTGCAAAGGATCAAATCTCCGGATCCAAAACTTCGAAAAGGTAACCGCGCTTGTTCGTGGAACGCGAATTTCTGTATCGTCGGGTAATACGGCAAAGCTAATCGCACAGAAGAATTTAATAACGTGACGAGTATCGATCGTCGAAAGGACACAAGAATCCGCAGTACGTGGACCCGCTTCGAGGGTTCGGGATTCAGCAGAAAAGGAGATCCTGTATCTCGCGCAAAGTTCTTCAGAGCAGAACGGGAGCAAGAAAGCGAAGAAAAGGGTTGAAAAATTTCAATTTTTCCCCTGCGCGGAAAGGCCGGGTGTGTTTCCGGTGTCGGGGGGTGCGAGAGCGCGTGCACGCGAAAACGAGGCGAGAAGAGAAAGGTAACGTTCATGGAATTGCGAGATTTCCTGGTGCTCGAGTTACAAACGCTTTGTGCCGTTTTAAATCCCGACTGGTTAGTGTCGTGTTATGGAAGCAACACCGTGGGTCAATTGTGATCTCAATGCGCGCAGCTGCGCCTACGCCTTTTACTTTCCACTTCTTGCCCAAAGTGCCAGAACCGACCCGATATGGAACAACCTCGTTTCCCCCGTACCATCGCCATTTTACCACCTGCAAAACGTTCGCCGCCGCGAACAATACCGCCATCCATTAGGGGGGACGATCATTAATCCCGGTGAATTAGCGGCGAAGAGGTAAAAGTCGATTGTTCGTGCCTATGGTTCGCGAACGAAAGTTGCACCGATTAACTAACCGCTTTCCATTTTTATTTCCACCCTTTTCTGACGCCGAGTCCGCGCGGAATTTGACGAACGAAAAATCCGAAGCATCCGAATTCGATTATCCGATACGCGAAACCGAAAAACTAAACGACCGGGATAATCAACCGTTTCGGTGTGAGAAAACTAACGGAACAAAACTTTGGAAAGCTCCAGAATTGAACGATCCGAGAATCGAAAGATCGAAAAAATAGGAAATTTGGTAACTCGAAAATTAAAAAGTACTAAATTGAAAAATTTGGAAGTTGAATACTGAAAATTCAAAAAACAGCGAAATTTATTCAGTGAACAATTAGAAAGTCAACAATCTTGAAGCCGAAAATTAAGAACCTAGAAAGCAGTGAAATACGAGCATTGGAAAATTGGAAGCTGAGAACTAAAAACTTAGAAAACGAAATTAGAGCATTGAAAAATTAGAAAGTCAAACAATCTTGGAACTAAAAACTAAGAAATTAGAAAATAGTCAAATTCGACCATCGAAAAATTAAAAGTTTATAAATGGGAAAATATAACATAGTAATCGATATATGAAATGTTAAAAGTACTATAACTTAATAGTATTAAATGACTTATATAGTCTCGGTACATCCGAATTTCGTGTTTAAAGAAATTCCCAACGATCTAGCGTTTTTACTCGTCTATTTGAAAATCCCTGTGAAAACGAAGGGAACAAAAGTGCTCAAGTTCCGTAAGCCGAAAGTTTTCAGGCTTTTAGGTAAAGCTAGTATGACGTGTACTCATCAACGTGCTCTGCAACACTGGGCGTAACACCGGGGTACAAGACACCCCTATGAAGGTAACGCTGATTTGTGTAGGGTGCTTGCAGTATGCGCACGTCCTAGAAAGCACGAACAAGGGTTGTTACGAGCTCGAGTTACTTTCTGCATCTGCACACTGCAAGCACTTTAACGCTCTACAATAGAGACGAAAAGAAAGGTTTTAACACTTCGAAGATACGGGAACCTAGCTCTCCTGCAAGAATTATGTCTTTAGCAATCAATGTATTCTGGACATAACATTAATTGTAATAAAATTTGCAATTTGATCAATCTCTGTAAAATATACGACGGTGTTACCTGAATAACATATTAATTTTAATCGAAAATAAATTTTATAAAATAAATCATACATCGGGAGATACTTCGTATAAATTTGTATACAGATAGTTTCGTACAATTTATACAAAATAGTTTCATATAATTTATACAAATAATTTCATACAATTTATATAAATACTTTAAATTCTAAATAATTAAAAATTTTAATTCAGTGTACAGATTATCTGAAAAGTGATTCAAACATAAAAAATGTACATTGTTTAAATAAAGTGAAATAATAAATTAAATTCCGACTGAACATATAAATTAAAGTTATTTGAATGTTTAGATATAAATGGAATCTAGTAGCACTTAATCGTGAAATGTATACTTAAGTATGATTATTTGGAACAAGAAATGTTAGCGATATAAACGAGGTAAGCTGTCCTGAAAAAGGTGATTCTTTGCCAATGGAAAAGGGATTGATTCAAGTCAATAGGATCGGGTGCAAATCCACTGCATTCCTGCATAGAAATTTATTTTCTCCGGCGCGGCTGTTCGACGATCCACGATATCACTTACAGAACCATCAGGCATTTCCATAGGTAAAACTGACGACACTTTTATTACGCGAGATATGTAAAAACTGTCACGTCTCACAGCCGTGAACCTCGATATCCCATAACGTCACTTTCGTCCATTAAAGGAACGGAACTTATCGATTCTCGATAACGTATTCCCGTCCGGGTAATTTGTTATTCATATCCATCGCGAGATGAGAAGCCGCTGCCTGGCCGGAGTGATCGTAATTTAATACATCGTACCCCGTGAAAAAGGAGTGTTCGCTAAAAATTCCTCGGTGCCGCCCGCAGAACAACGATAGCTGTCACCCTCAGAATCCATGGAATCCCCATAAACACCCCCGAATTCTCTTTATCCACCATCGCGCCCTGTTCTTATTCGCTGACGCTCTGCAATTATTTACCGATGCAAACCGTGGAAAATACTCGACCCAGAATGGGTCTCTTCATCGTGGTACGCATCGGTGGACATCTTTGAAAAGAATGAAATCTTCCGAATGAAAGTTCAGAATTTTCTACTGAGGATATTTGAACATTTTGAAAACATTTTTTAATCGAAAAATTTGCAAATTTTTCAACTTTCGATAATACTGTCGAGTGATATCTTAGTTTAGGAATATAGAAACTTGACTCAAAATGGGTTTCTTCATTGTGGTACTCATCGGTGGACATCTCCGAAAAAATAGTATAAAATCTTCCAAATGAAAATTTAGAAATTTGTGCTAGGACATTTGGAGATTTAGGAAACATTTTCTAATTTGAAAATTAGCAAATTTTTCAACTTTCGAATATACTGCCGATTGGTAACGTAGTTCAGAAATGCAGAAATTGGTGAATTATGTATTGACGTAAAGAAAAACAAGAAAAAAGATCGAGTTCCATAAGTATGACGCATTTCACAATTCGTTTCGCTGCCGCAACGTTGACAAGGGCCATATAGCGAGACTCCACAACCCTGCACTCAAAACATCCCTTCGATAATTTTCGTGATTTTAAAATTCTATATTCTCGTCGTTTTCGAATTGAACTGCAATTAAAAATAAGTTTATGTGCCTAGTCGCATAAAATGTCCACTAGTCCACATAAAATGGCGGATCTTAGACTTACGAAAATTATTAAAAAGCTTATGTAAAACTTCATTGAGATAAGGAATCTTTGTATAAACTGATTTATGTGTTATTTGTTATTTACTTATTTTGATCGTTCATTTTCAATTTACACCCAAGTGATCACTAAACGTCCGTAAATGTGGCATCTATGTTCTACTATTCTGTTTTATTGCGTAGCTGTTTAGCTATATTGCCGTTTTATTCAAGCGATTTTGCACTTTCACGGACAGAGCATTTTATCGGCATGGTGTTTTCATGGTTTCCTCAGGAATTCACTTTGAATGGTGGCGTAGATAAAGACGCGTTATTCAGAAGCACCCCGGCCACGCGTTTCCCGGCATTAATTATTCATCCGGCGTTTCGTAAATACCGGTTTTACCTGAGGGCCACGTAATTTAAAGACGAGGAGGACCAGAACACAGCTTTCGGTGCCTGACCACCGCTTTTTCCGTGCTTCGTGGAAATTGCGAAAACCGTGGAACGACGCGTTGCAGACGGCCGTTGTGTCGCGTCGCGACGCCAACCTCGTCCGGAATTACGCAACATGAATATTAAACGCGACATATCCAGTGTATGAGCCTCGTTATCCGCGACGTTGCTGGCTTCTTTTCCCAGCGATTTCGTCGACGGTAAAACGTACGGGATGATCTTGGCGATCCGATACGCTTGAACGACTTTTTTGCTATAACGCGATCGTTTTACGACGATTTCCAGGCTGTCGTTTCGCGAATGCAAGGATTTATGATGTTCAAGTTTTTTCGTAAGAACTGAAATGTTATTACTGGTACAGTAAATTAGAAATTTGAGCAGATATGAATTCTTCCGAAGGTTTTTAGGTCTTCAAGATTTGAAAATTTTCTAAAATCAGTTTCGAAGCTCTAAAATTCCATAGTTCTTAAGGTAAAAACTCCGAAACTCCGAAGTCAGAAGTTTTTGAGTCCCTACATTTATAAAATCAAAATTCCTTGAATTTCTGAATTTGCGAAATGTAAATCCCCCAAATTCTGAACTGTTCCGGTCTCAAATTTTCTGATCTTCAAATTCCCAAAATCTAAATATGAGGATTCTAATCTCCCAAATGTTGAAATTCCCCAAGTCCCAAATTTTCAAATCCCGAAATCCCCATTTCCCCACTCTTAAAGTTCTATAATCCTCAAATTTCCCAATATTAAATCCCTAAATCTCCAATTCCCCAAATCTTGAAATTTCCCCATTCTCAAATTTGCAAATCCTCAAAATCCCTAAATGTGGGCATTTATGGAATGTCCCGATTCCCTAATTTCCCAAATCTTGGAATTTTCTACTTTTCAAATTTCCAAATCCCAAAATCCCAGAACCTAAATTTCAAGTTCCTAAGTAGCAAACTCTCAATCTCCGAAATTTCCAACTATCATAAATCTCTAATCATCCAAATGCATTTCTAAATGCAACATCAAAATCGACGCTGATTACTGTCTATCGAAACGAAATAATTAAACGGAAAAAACATAAATTGTCATAATATATTCAATAACTGTTCTGTCGCTTATGCTTGTTTTCGTCGTGCGAACGAACGTATTACCAGCAATTATTAATTAACATTTGCCAAAGTTCTTGTACAATCAATCGAAACAGTATACGGTTTATTTATTCCATTAATACGGAATTAATTGCACATTCAACACTTGGCTATTCAACAATTGCTAATTCCCTACATTGATGTTTAATACCGCATTCATTTTGAGCATTATTCCGTCGGAAAAATGCATCATTAGCAAATAACCATTATCTCAGTAAATAAGTAATCCCTGCTGTTGATTTTCTCTGATAATCGGATTACTTCGATTTTACGCAGTCGTTCGACGTTATTTACTCCAATTATTCCCGCATTATTATAATAAAGCGTACAATTTACGAATATCAAATGAACAAGATCATCAGATTTTATATAATCGATTTCATACACGATTACAGCAGTATCATGTAGATTGTAGCGTGCACTGGATTTATAAAATGAATTGGAAAATAATTCTGTCGAAGATATTGATATTATATATGCACTTTTTAATAGAACAATCAATTACTAATAATGTGGACATTATCTATGTTTTCTGTATATTATTATTAATCCTGGAATTTTGTTCGTCTACTGTCATACATTAAACATTACATATTATATCATATGTTATACATTATATTATAGGTATATTATATTTTATTGCGTAAAATAAGCTAAGTATAAATATATGAAAAAATGATATCGTTTTGAAATATCAACCTTGAAGAGTTTAAAAAAAGTAAAAAATATATATATATATTTCGTGTTCGATGTAATTTATTTTTTGAGAAGCTAACCAGGTGAACTCTATTTAAATATCTAGCCAGCTGTCCATTATTTGCGGCTGCGAACTTTTGTTATAAAAAAGGCCGCACGTCAATCTCACGTTCGCAAATATTTCCCCGGTTAGCAAATGGACGAAATCGCTCTCGACGCCGAAAATCCGCTGGCTAAAAAAATCAAAGACAAATCCATTTGAAAAATAAGCGAGTATCCGATCGGTAAAAACAGCGGCGGCAGGGACGCGCGAAAAACAGGGGGCCGTGGCGGGCAGATAATTGAACGAGGACAAAAGCGACATTCGATGCCGGCAACGACACGAATTTTATCGCGAAATATTTAACGCGGCGGAAAATGTTGACCGTGCACCCGATTATTTCGTTCGTTGTTCCGTGCGCAATCACGGCCCGTTCACGTTGCATAATAACAACGCGGTCGCGTGTTTAATCGAGGGTAGGTCCCGCGCGCTGGAAAACACCGTCAGCGACGGCACAAAAGGCACGAAACAACGAGCGAAAACAACGTCGAATTTATCCGACGAGTGTTTTTCCGAGCGCCGAAGACTTACAAGGGACGAAAGAGGGACGGAGAGAAAGTCCAACGATGAACAACCCGTTCGGGACTGAAGGACGGGGGATGAACACGCGAGAGAAGCCTCACAAATTAATTGAGAAAGCGAGACGACTCGAGAGACGCCGTCACGGAAACAACCCTTCAATCTAAATTCAATTATTTGCCACCCTAACCATCCACGGCTATCGTCGCACGAAAATCCTATGCAAGGTACCGGATGCACGCCGACGATACGATACCTCGCCTTTGACGCTCTCGCGAATTTAACGATTTGCTCGTTAACTCGCTACACTCGGAAACATATAAACACCGTGCATAATCGGTGAACGATTAATCCTTCTAACTCGGATCCTTCTAAAACTCCTTTGAAACTACTAGTAATTACATTCTCATTGAACTTTAGAATCTATCCTAAAATATATGTAGATATAGACTAACCATCCTGTATTCAAGGCATTGAAAGAACATTGATACATTTTTATTGAACTTCAAGCATCAAATTGGTGTAATTATTATTTTATAGTATTTTCATGTGGTGAAAGCGCACAGCACGTTACATTCAGTCAGACTTACGAAAAAAGTGTTGCTTCTCTTTTAACGGCGAGCTCATGAAACCAAAATGAGGTATCTTAGATTTCATATTTTAAATGATTGAAACAAAGATGTTTTTATCGAATCGATGGTCTGTGTTAAATTTTGTCAGAATGATAATAATTGCATATATAACTTTCATTCCTTATATATTCATCCCTTACGTGTTACTTTCATCCTGTATATTATACTGAAAGAAACTGCGCATCGTCCGTGAACTTAGTGTTAATCAGTGTTAAATTCCTAGAATCCTGTGTCGCAAGATCTCGTGCATCAAGCCATATAGGGTCAGACAAGAAAAGCGGTCGGTGAAAGGAAAATCGTGCAACTTTCTGTTCCGCCGGTTTAACGGAACAATGGTGGAAAGTATCGGCACGATTTCCCGGCGTTGGACAGGAAAAATTAGCGTCGGAATAAAAAGCGGCTCGTTAGCGTCGGGACGCCGTATACCGACAGCCGTTGCCGTTTCCAGAACACGTGTTCCACGCGGTAACGCGGGGCCAGGCATAAATATACATGGATATGGTAAACAGTAACATGTGACGTTCTAATCTACGCTCTCTAAGTCGTCCCACCCCCGCGTTTGTATACGACACAAGTTGCCGGCGCGGCAACTACGGTATCGAAAATGGTAAAGAAAAGTTTTTTAATCAGAAAAGGAAAGCGCGGGGTCTTGGAAGCCGCTGGAATTTACGATCGCTCCTAATTCGTGCCATTACTCTCGCGAGATAGTGGGTACGAACAACTATGACCTGAAAGCGACTCGAGATTGAAGTAAGTTTCAAATGGTTCGCGGGTTCTGTCGATTACTGAAATTGTTCTTGGCCCGACAGGGTTGGGGCGTGCCACCCCCACGGTTACGTTAAAGATCCAACTCCGTTCCGCAGGTGAGATGAATCTTTAACCTATATTGTTCTCTCGCGTTTTACTTCCTCTACGGTTCGCCTGTTACGAAATCGCGACTGCAAATGTGCTCTCAGTTGATGGATGTGCGTTTGTACCGGAAATGTTCGAACTGTTCCATTCCGTTCTTTAATTTCATATGGATTTCATGAATAACGGATAAATACAGAGAACATCGATTAACGTGCAGAATAGATATGATGTGTACATATGAAAGCATCCATGAATGTACAGAATAAATGATGTATACATATAAAGACACTGATGAATATACAAAATAGATGACGTACAAATACAAAAAGTAAACCGATGAATATATAGAATACACAACATGTAAATATCAAGTGTAGCCGATGTAGCAGAATACATGACGTATAAGTATACAGAGTAAACCTATATGTATACAAAATAGATGATGCACAAATATAGTAATATATTATGACAAATAAATATAAGTATGTAACATATGAATACGTATAAACAGATATACAGATAAATTCGTTAAAGGATAATTTTGAAGAATTATTCTTTAATTTTGAGAATTAGGACTTGTAATAATAATGGTAAAGTACTGTATGAAGTAGATGCAAGAAATTACTGGAATCCTCCAATTTAGTCCAATGAATACCAAATGAGTAAAAAAAATGAAGGAAATGAAGAGAATGTTTTCTTTACATTCTTCCGTTCGGTGTTTCTAATTTATGCGCCGTTAGAGAGCACGTTCTCGAGATTCTCGAGTATTCGTAGAATAGACTTAAAGAAACTAGAGCTGCTGAAAAATTCACCGAGACAACGTTGTGTTAAGACGATGAATCTTTAATCCCTGATGTTCTCCGGTATCCTGCCCCTCCATTATCCTACTTCAGGGAACTTGACGCTGGTTCGAATTAAAAAACATGAATGGTAAATCGAGTTCCTTGGACCGTGTTACGAAATTGCTAAATTTGCATTTGATAATGCCTGAAAGGA
Source organism: Coelioxys conoideus (assembly GCA_947623535.1). Classification (NCBI taxonomy): domain Eukaryota; kingdom Metazoa; phylum Arthropoda; class Insecta; order Hymenoptera; family Megachilidae; genus Coelioxys; species Coelioxys conoideus. The sequence continues at coordinate 7,873,040 of OX392455.1, read as the reverse complement.
ACAAATTGTAAAAACATCTATCGACGTTCTTAGCAAGGTTACAAAGTGTACAATTAAATGTGCAAAATAAATTCGAACGAATTTAAAATAATTTTGACTGTAGATTAAATTGTACAGTTCTAAATCGGGGATGGAAAATTGCAGTGGTACATTTTCATAATGAAAATGGTGGAAGTTTGCAGAACCTACCGGTTTCTACATTTTCAAATTTGGCAATTCGAAAATTTCTAAATTCTTCAATATTTCGAAAATTTGTAAATTGATTAATTCCACAATTTTTAAATTTCTAAATTCCCAATTTGAAAATTTCTAAATTTCTAAATTCCCAATTTGGAAATTTCTAAATTTCTCAATTCCTCAATTTTTAAATTTCTCAAATCCTCAATTTCTAAATTTCTCAATTCCTCAATTTTTAAATTTCTAAATTTTTCAATTCCTCAATTTTTAAATTTATAAATTTTTCAAAAACTCAATTTTCAAATTTCTAAATTCCCAATTAGAAAATTTCTAAATTTTTAGATTCTCTAATTTAAAAATTTGTTAATACTCCACTTGAAAATCTCTAATTCCCGACATTTCACAGTTTCAAAATTTCTAAATTCCCAGCTGAGAAAAGTTCTAAATTCCTTAATTTTACACATCGAGAATTTCCAAATCCCCCAATTAAAAATTACCAATTTTTTAAAATTGATACGAAAGCGATACCGCTTTCTCGTTCCATCTCCGATCGCATATCGCGCACGGCGACGCATATCATTGCCCATAATCTCTTTGTTGGGCACTCGATCCGGCCGTCGCTAATTAAAGCGATTCGTTTGATATTTAGCTCGGGTTGAGGTACAGGCTACATCGGCAAAGCCGAAGTCGAGTTAACAGAACACCGCAAAGATTTAATTTGCCCACTTCAGTCCCCGACTTTTCCGTTATTCACCGCGTTAAATACACAGCTAACGGTTACAATGCAGTTTTCCAGTGCTATGGGACTGCAAACCTTTCGCTTTGTGAAATTAATTGCCGGAAGCTGGCAAACAACGCTGCAACCCGTCCAAGTCAAAAGCAGCTTCGCAATAATTCCAAAAGCGAACGTTCCAGTAAATGAGCAAACGAGATTAATGTTAACCCATAATCAAACAAAGGACGCATCATTTCGTGCGGCGATCAACCGCAGGAAAGAATGACCTTTAATCCATTAGCCTTATTGCGACGGGACCAATTTATCTTACCGATCATCGTGCAAACAGGATCAATATAAATCACGGAATATATCGAATCCAAGATATACAGGCTGTGTGCGCAAATATATGCCCTTCGAAAAAACTATTGATGATACAAACGAATATGACATTTTTAGTGCTGTTGTTCTTTGCAAATTTTCATCATTGGAATACATTTTTATTTTTCAAAATTATTTTTCTTTTACAAAATCGTTTTTTTTATGTCTTCCATACTTCTGATTCTGTATATAGATTTAGTTTCAGTTTTATGTGTATACAATATCTTAATAAATTTTTATATGACATAGTTTCCTGTGTATATAGTTTTTTAAATGTACTTTGCGCTTTTTATACAGGAATGTATGATGTATGAACTAAAGTTGAAAGTGCTAAATTGATAGTACGTAAGTCGGTAACTTATAATCAATATTGTATTTTTCTGTCGTGTTACTTCGAGGAAGTTCGCTATCAGTTACCGCTTTGCGGTTATCGTGCATTACCTGATCCTTTTCTTCGTTATAAGCTGCAAGTTGTCAGCGAGGTTAGGTTACCGAGATACACGTGCTGATTAACCAAAAACTTGCTGGCGCTTTCAACATCGTGATCCATTATGTATAAAGTTCCAATCTCTATTTAGGAACCACTTATGCTAACTTCTGTAATACATCTTTCCAAGCATAACCTCAACTGCACCGGAATCGAATAACCTTGATTCGACTCAGAACGATGATTTTAAGTCTAACTGGGTGAATTACAATTTTATGAATCATGTATCGTTCGAATATAACAGAAGAATGATTAAGTAATTAGAATAAGTAGAATTGGTTTCATTGAATTTTGTCTGCTTATGAAATACTGTTAATAACATAAATATGATTCATAACAAAATACACAATTAATTAATATTACAATATCATTTATCAAAATCGCAAAGTACAGTGTTCTGAATAAGTATACATTTTATATCGAAGCCTTATAAGTATTCCAATTAACGGTACTCCGCAAATGAAGACAATAAAATTCAATCGGTCAAATTACAATGAAATAATTATCGGGGACAATTAACGCTTGTAAAGTAATTATCACGGTTAAACACAACGCGTTAAATGTCCTGACTTCGACTTTCTGCAATTCGACCAATATATTTACCTTGCACAGTGGTAACGGTTTTCAATTTCAATGAACACAATCTTGGAACAGTATCCATAGCAAACTCCCAGCAAACATAAGGGTGTAGAATTCGCGCGGAAAGTTCACTTTAATTATATAATTATCTTTCGAAGTTTAGTTTAGTAATTACATTTTCTGGGAGCTCGCTGAATTTCCATACGGTAGCTGAGTCCACGAATACGTAATTTCTACCCTATTCGGTGATATAAAGTTAGCGGGAGGTCTTCAACCCATCCGCAGGGTGCATGTCTCGCGTAACGACACAATTCGCTGCTCATGGAAATTAGAATATTCGATCGATAATATCTCTACTCTTTCGCCCGTTAACCTACTCATTTTTTCGATCAACAAGCGTTCTCCGCCCTCCGTGTTTCCGATACGATGCAATAAGTTGCAAGTACAAAATGCAAGTATACTGGCAATTTAAAGCGTTTGCAACAAATTTGAGACAATTGCAAAGTGATTCGAAAATATGTCTACACTCGAGAATAGACTAATTTCATCTTTATTTTCTTATTGTTATTTACTGTTCATTCATTTTATTACACTTTATTTAGATATATTTATTTTAATTGTATATACATATTTTTATGCAAAGATATTTCATATGTGTTTTGAACAAAAATATTTCATATACACATTTTATACAAAGATATTTCATATACATATTTTATACAAAAATATTTCATGTGTATTTTATAAACAAATATTGTATATGTATTTTTTTATACAAAAATATTTTATATACACAATTTATATAAAGATATTTCGTACATATTTTTATACAAACTACGTATAAGGGCTAATGTTCTTTCTTTTTACACAACGAACTGTATCGTTCATTTTATTATCCCATCATATGTTTTTGTATCTCATTCAATTTTTATACAACACAAAAGTGTTGATATGTATAAGTTGTTCTCTTTTTTATGTAACTGAAATGTATTCGAGTTAGATCAGGATGGTATATCAAACGATGCATGCATAAATCCGATACCACTTACAATAACCAACGATATAAACCATGCTAGAACCACCTATTATATACAATATTGAATACAGAATCGTATTTACCGAAAGAGTTGAAATATTTTATTGGCGCAACGTGCAGATGTGTTACTGTCGCGCGCGAAAGCTTGACCAGCAACGCATTAATTAAATCGATACATCACAAGGTTAAAAATCAAGTCAAATGCCGTGAGTGCGTTTCTCTGTCCGGGATGACAAGCAGGACAAGCGTGCAGGCGATCGCGGTCCCACGGGAAGGTGGCTGGAGGATATTCGAGGAAATTCCAGCAGCTAACGCTAGGTAGGTAATCCATCAAAATCAACCCTTGGCGGTCGAGCCCCACCCATCCACCCTTTTGCCCACCCTTTTGTCTATTTCAGTCGTTGGCTGACAAGATGACAGGGTGTCGCGCGTCGCGAGAGACCGGGAATTAAGCTCTATTCAGAAGAAACCGGGCCCTCGTTCAAATTACGATCCATTCACGAATCGTGACTGCGGCCTTTTCGATCGTCCACCCCCACTCGCGGCTGCTATTAATTGTAATAAGCCGTCCTTTTGCCGTCTCTTTTCCTTCGAGGCTCGTTTTCCTCTCGGAAACCATCTCCGCCCCCCTTCCACCCTCTTCGAGAGCCCTTCCTTTCGTAAATATTTGTCGAGACCGAGTACAAATAAATCGTCCCTTTTCACGGGCGCGAGTGTTTGGTTTTAAAACTGGGCTGGTAGGGATCGAGGGGCGGTGTTCCCCGGGATATACACACTCGATTCCTTGGATTCCTACGGTCCCGTAGATCTTGGAACACGAAGATCCCGGGGAGCAGATGGTCCCGAGGAATTGGAACGACTCGCAGGAACAATCCGAATAATTTACGGGCTAATAGATTGTAAATATTGGGTATTCGGATGAATTACTGCTCGTCGTTTCGATGCCTCGAATCGTTGAAATGGAACGCGTCTCGCTATCGTTGACACTTTCGTGTACGGGTGATTTATCGATGACGTATTTTGAGGGTATTAGCGGTATGCGGCCTTCGACAAGAGGATTTTTATGGAATCATTGATGCGGAGGTTTGCGTTATGTTTAATGCTTGAGATACACGTGATTTGTTGACGATGTATTTGAAAATATAGTGGATTATCGATGTGTGGCCTTCCACGAGAGGATTTTTATGGTATCATCGAAGTGGAGTAGGTTTCGCTATGTTTGATACTTGAGATACGCGTCATTTGTTGGTGAAGTATTTGAAAATATTGCGGATTATCGATATGTGGCCTTCACGAGGGGATTTTTATGGAATCATTGAAATAGGGTAGCTTTTGCTATGTTTAATACTCGAGATACACGTGATTTGACGGTGGAGTATTCGTGAGTATTATCGATATGTGGCCTTCGACGAGGTGATTTTCATGAAATCATTGAACATAGGAGTGGTGTTAGTGGAGATTTTTATACTGTACTGAAATCTCGCTATATGGACTTGGGCAAGGTGATAAATAAAACCTTACTGTCATAGTTTGGGAATTAAAAACCTTATGCACAAAAATTTCAATGGAAAAGTTTCAAAATATTGCAACTCGAGAATATGCAACTCCTAAATTTTTCACTGTAAATATATCATACAAAATTTTCCCACTTGAAAATGTAGAAATACCTAAGTTTCCCAACTTGAAAATATAAATATTCCTAAATCTCACCAGTTGAAAATGTAGATATACCTAAATCTCTCAACTTGAAAATATAAAAATTCCTAAATCTCCCCAGTCCAAAATGTAAAAATACCTAAATTTCTCCAACTTGAAAATAAAAAAATTCCTAAATCTCCCAACTTGAAAATGTAAAAATACCTAAATTTCCCAACTTGAAAATGTAAAAATTCTTAAATTTCCCAACTTGAAAGTATTAAAGTTTGAAAAACCGAAACTTTAAAAATTTGTTCCATCTTCATCAAAGTTGAATTCGGCTAAATCAAGCGATACTTTTTGTGGCCACTGAAAACATTAACACCCAGAATTCCGGAACTGACTGAATTAACAACCCACCCCGACGAATTAATGGTCTCAATATGTGTGTTACGTACATTTTTTGCTCACAAGCGCTAAACACCGAGCCATAAAGCTGTTTATTTATACTGTCTCGATGCTTGTATCATTAGCGAGACGATAATTCTTGTTACGTAGCAGATTACGATGACACGCCATATTCGACGTTGAGAACGCAATAAAGATACTGTACTGAATTTCTATTATCAACATCCACTGAAGAGCTATTTTTGCATCCGAACTGAATTAAAAGTTTGATGTGCTTTATATCAATACAGAGCGTTAAATATAATTAATTTCAACGTAATTACTGGAATTTATATTGTCAATGTTTCCCCTGCAAAGTTTCCGAGCCAGCTAACTTTCTGCCAGGCAAGTTCCTTCGCATTATTAATTGGAGATAATTTACCTTGAGCGTAAATTATATTCGCTGGAAATTGTGTGAACAGCATCCCCTGCATCGAAAACCTGCTGATGTTGTATCTCAAATTATTTAATTAATTGTTGCGTGCCTGGAAGAGCAGGCAAAATTTGCGAACGAAAAATTTGTTAAAATTAAGTCCATAATTTAACATTATTAAACCTTATGGCGCATATTTTGTCACGTAGAAAATATGAGAAGATCCAGCAGAAATATGATGAAGGTTCAGCACGAATATAAAAAGGTTCAGCACGAACATGATGAAGGTCACGGAAAGGTTGGAAAATTTATAGGTGGATAAAGGAAAATAGAGAAACATCAAAAGAAAAAATGTACACGCATAAATAATTTCAACTTAACACGACACCTTAAATCGTTATCACAAATCTTGATAATTGAAAACAAACAATGACATCGACAACGAATAATTTTCTAGAAACTTGTATTACTAATTAGATACCGTATTTTCAGACGTAAAAGTTTTCATAAAGTGCGAACGTCAATAAAGATACGAGCAAATTCAATGAATGAAACAGCGGTGACACGACGAAATTGTTCGATTGTCCTTTTCGCGTTTAAATTAGCAATTTAATCGCTGAAAATGATGTTATTAACACTCAACGTTGAATTCGGCCGATTAATAAATTTAAGCCCGGTTTGCAAACTTTGACCACTGAATGAACTTCGTTGCTGACACAATCGTAAAGCTTCGCATTCAATGCTGAAAGCAACAAAAGCTAAAATGCTTTTGTGGTGAAACAAAAGCGTGTAATTGGACATTACATCGGTTACCAATTAAACCCGACCTACTTCACAACGCGGAATAATAAAGCACACCTTGAACGAAGATATCGCGACAATTTATATTTGTGTATCGACTAAGGCAGCTGGTGTTGCAATAGATCGATCTGTTTATTCATTTATTCGTTCGTTTATTCAATTTATACAGTTATTTATTCATTCAGTCATTTACTGATTAATCTAATCAGTTATTTATTTCATTATGTATTCCTTTATTTATTTAATTATATATTCATTTACTTATTTAATTATTTATTTCCTTACTTTCTTGTTCATTCATTTATACAACTAATTATTTATTTGATTGCGTATTTATTAATTTGTATATTCATTTAGTGGAACGAGTTCTTCGGATAACAACGGCTACCGTAACTGAAAACGCAATGTTGATTTAATTAAATAAAATGGAACGCAATTTCCGCCGAGATGGAAATAATAATTATAACAAATATCAATGCAGTCATTATATTCACGAGCGTGAACAACCTAGAAATAAGATCAAAGTTCTCGAGTTTAGAAAAAAGTGGAGTCGAGGTTTACGAGATGGAAATTTTCTAGCACACCGTTAATTCCAAAATAATGTATGCAACACATATTAACCGTGACAATCGGTGTTTCGTGAATCATACATTCTATTACACTACTTATTATTCTCACGTTCTACTCGCGAGCTTTACATTTTATCATTTTAATTTAAAATATGATTGCATTAAATAAAGAAATTTACATACTGTAGTTAGCATATTGGAATAAAGAGCGATATATTTGTTTTTATATGTAAATGGATTTGCTTGCAATGTTTTGTAGAAGGAAGTTAGTAAACTGTGTTAATGAAAATAAATAAATTAAATATGCTTTACAAGAAAAATCTCATTAAGTGAAGTTGATGTTTTCAAATCTGAGCAATAAAATTCTTCTTCGATAAAAATTTCATATTCGAATTGAAGTTTTATCTGCAAATTGGTATATCGAACATTTCATTTTAAACTTCCATTTCCAAACTGAAACACTGACAAGCTGCCAGATATTGAACTTCGATGTTCAAACAGAAACACCACTTTTTATTTGCGATTCAAACACGTTATAAAATTTTTCCTCGGCAAAAATTCTGTGTATAAGTACAATTTCCGTGTTACGTGCCTCAATTGAAGCTCTATTTGCAAATCGACACATCGCGCACGTATTTTCGAGCGCAACTTCCACTTCCAAACATAAAAACACCAATCTGTGTTCCTATAAATCGAACTTCCGTTCCCGATTAAAACTCCAAAGAGAGATTGAATTAAAAAGTTCACCAGCAAACAAAAAAGAAATACCATATCCTAGCCAATTATACACCGTAAGAGCAAAGAAATCCTTTCGAATCGAGATTCTATTTAAAAACCGATGCTTCAAAGAGCCCCGTTTGAACTGTCAGTACCATTTTGAAACGGAAACGTCAAAGAACGTGTTTCAATTAAAAACTTCACCTCGAATCTCCGAAAAAAAAATCTCCATTAAATCGAAGTTCCGTCCGCGGACTCGAACTTTAAAGAATCCATTCAGAAGGTGGCCGTCGGCAAATTGAAGCATTAAAAATTCCCGAATCAATTCGGGAACCCCCGAATTGAAATATTAAAAATTTCGTGCGAAATCGGAACTCCACGAGCACGTAACCAGAGGATCTCTTTGAATCTCGCACTTTTACCCGCAAACAAAAGCACCGGTTTCGAGTCACATTTCCGCGTTGAAATTGAAACGGCAAGGAATCCTTCTCAAAGCGTTTTTAAATTGAAACGTTGAAGACGAGTTGCACGAACGGAAGCGACGAAACAACTTCGCTTTAAGGGCGGGCCTTTATGTAGAAAGCCGAAATTAAGCCGATTTTCAATAATTATTTTAAAGGATAAGGAGAGAATAAATATTTTGATGATTTTGACGACTATTTAAGTAATACTTCGACTTCATTTTGGAATTTCTTTGTTGAAATAAATATACAAAATGACGGAGGTATAGCTTGTTGTGCTAGAAGTATCATGAAGTGTCTTCTAAAATGGTGTACACACGGTTCATCCGAAAAAACCAAAACGAAGAAATTTTATTAGTATGTTGTTGTAGTAAATGGATGAACCTAAGGTACCGAAGAAAAATTAAAAATTAGAAGAATGACCTTGGAACAAAAAGTTGAAAATTTTATAGAAAAATTGTAGTCTTTTTTGCACTAAAAAAATGTTTATTTTCATGATTTTAATTATATAGGTTTTAACACTAAAACTACCAAAGGGGTCAAATGAACCTTCTACAAATGTCCTACTTCAAATGACAACATTTATTAAGGTAATTTTCTTGACATTTATACTGATTGTCATCAAGATAAAGAATCTATAAGTGTATTCATTTATGTTTCATCATTTGTTCATTTATTTTTCAATTTTATTTTTAGCGTCAAAATAATTGTGCTTTACACGTCGATTTTTTTAGTGTTGGAGTAACTTTTTAAACAAAACAAAAATGACCTTTTTGACTGCACCTACATGGAGTCCCCCCTTAATCCTTCCGCCATTGTAACGCAACACTCGGCGAGAATATAGGCTCGAGCACAGGTTTTTCCCGATACCGTCAAGAATAATCCGTTTCATTAATTCGAGGGTTCGCGATCCCCGGCGCGCGTTGTTCATTAAGCGAAATTTAATCCCTTTCGCGGCGCAGCGATGCAATTAATGCGATAAACGTCGAAAAATACCGCGGCGAAATTAACCGAGCCACCCGACAGGAAGACACGGAGAATTCGCGTAGATACACCGATGAACACGTAACGAACGCCGCATTTCTTTTTTCTCTGTTTTCGACCCTTTTCCAGCGAGAACCGAAGAGAACAAGGGGCGCGTTCCAGCTACAAGAAACTCAGACAAGCTCCGGGTTTACCAGAAAGAACACAAACGAACCTCCCTTTTCTTTTCTCCGTATGCGCGATGAACTCGCGGCAAGAAAACTCGAATAACACTCCAGCGAAACTGTTTTACATTCGTTGATTATTTATGGACGAAAAATGATGATAGGAAGTGGGCGACAGCTTGCTGATACGATTGGATAGACGGTGGGTTTATTTGGAAAATGCGTGCGTACGTTGGGGGATGCGATGTGACAGGAATGCTTGAAAACAGTGGCGTAGATGGGAGCGGGGTGAGTTTGACCCCCTCGAAATGGAGAGTGCTTCTATTCGTGTTGTGTCAGGAATGTACGAGATCGAATATTCGATTCACGTATTAGAAATTTGGAAATGTTGAAAAATTTAGGTTTTGAAATTTTTTAATTTGTGAGTTGTTCCATCCGTAAAATTACAAATTTTTAAGTGTTTAATTTGTTTGACGATCGAATGTTCAATCTTTGAGTTAATAAATTTACATAGTACCAATATTCTTTTTTTAGCTGAATCGTCAAATTGTTAAGTAGCGAATTTTTTATATGTTCAAATTGATCAACAGCAAAGTTCTTATATGATGAAATTGTTAAACAGCAAAGTTGTTACATGATCAAATTGTTCAACAGCAAAGTTCTTATATTTTCAAATTTTTAAATCCTAATATTCTTAAATTTCCACATTTCTACAAAATTCTTAAATTTTTAAATTGTCAAATCTTCAAGTCCTCAAATTCTCAAATTCTTAATTTACTTGATTGTCAAATCTTCAAGTCTCTAAATTCCCAAATTCTAAAATTTCTAAATTGTCAAACCTTCAACTTCCTTAATTCCCAAATTCTAAAATTTCTAAACTGTCAAACCTTCAACATCCCTAATTCCCAAATTCTTAAATTTCTCAATTGACCAAATTTTCGAACCACAAAACTGTCAAAATGCCAAATTCCCAATTCGCCGGGTCCCCGATTCCCGAGTTTGCAAATACCTAAATTTCCACCAAACCGAGTAACTATGCCCGATGTGCAGCACGAACACCATCGGAACGATAAATCCGGCGATCACGATCCACCCCGGACAAAAATCCTATTTACGCCAATGCCGACGACCCTATGTGACCCACGGGATATTAATGACGGTCGTGCGGGGTGGCAGGAAATTCTGTAAAATACTTTCGATGCGCACTTGTTCCGCGCGCACAATGAACGAAATTTTTTATATTTCAATACATATCGTTGAACCGAAGAACGAACAAAGCCGCGACTTCAAATTACCAAACGGGGTATATGTTCAGCTGTTCTATTCTTCTTTTAATTTTGCAAAAAGAGAACAAAATACCGATGAAAATCTGATTGAAAAGCTCGTGTTTCATGGGGTATGTTTAAAAATCACAGACAGCCTTTATCACAGGGCACGCATTGAAATTGGCCAGACATCTTCCTGGATCTCTGTGCTCGCTTCCATTTTTCTCGTTCACGTCGATCGGATCGATCCTCGCTCGATTAATCGAGCCAGCTCGTTCGCGAAAAGGGACGTCTCCAATGGAACGACTGTTGTGCTCCGTCGAAAGCGGGACACGGTTAACGACACGTGAAACACGAACCGGCAACGATACTTTGCGAAGGTAAATCGACCGGTCCAATACAAAATGGACGTGTCCGAGTAAAATTGCTCCGCACAACGAGGTCTTTTAGTTCCTCTCTCAAAGATTCTCGAAAACCGTTCTCAACGCGCGTATCTCGATTAAGTTTTGTTACAAAAACACATTCTGGATCGTTCAGAAAAGTTTTTCCTCTTAATAAGTGATAAATGTGCTATTTAGTGGAATGGATACAATAAAAAACTCTGCGAAAAACGGTAATACTTTCTGCTGTCTTTCTTGTGTTTCTCCTTAAAGCCTTAAAGAACGAATACTCTCATATTTGCTACATAAATGATTAAAAAAAATCGAATGACATCATACAGACGACATGACGTGGTACAATTACTTTTTTGTAATTTTCAATTCAGTATCTCTCTGTGCGGACATATATATTCATATACTACCTGTTATTACTGACAATTTCGTCGTAAAATTCGATCTACTGATAATTGTTCTATAAAAATGGGCTCGTTCGTTAAGGGTTAATGTGGACAAAAGGGGAAATAGATATAAACCTACTAAATATTATCGTATGTTGCGAAAATCTACGTGTCTTCTTATATCGTGGCGCCCGGGGCAACGCGCTCTAAATTTAACTGGCAGTGAAAGGGTTAAATTTTCGTGTTAAACTGCGCATACATTTTTTTTTTTATACTTATCGTCGCATAAATTTTCGTACTTATCGTCGTATAAATTTTTATACTTTTCGCGGTATGAATTTTTATGCTCGTCGTCGTATAAATTTTTATACTCGACAATTTGCAACGTTGAAATTCAACTTCCACACGTTTATACGTGGTAACTTGCAGGCGCATAAACGTACGCTTTTTAACCCTTTGCACTCTTTAACTTCTTCTACCTGCCAGGTCCTTAATTTACAAAATAGTTCAAGAAATAAGTTTTCGATAAAATGCATTGCATTAGTGCAGGGTACGTAATAAATATATTTTTAATTTATCATAAGGAGTAAAGAAATGAATATATATAAACCAACCTATTTATCTGAATTATTTATACGAACCAAGAGAAATGCTCGACATAGGAGCGATAAGGATTAAGATTCGTGAACTTAGTTGTTTTGAACTAGTGACATAAATGTTTACATTAAATACGGTACCAAAAAATAGACCTAGACGGTGAATTTCCCTCAAAATGTGCTCAAAATTCCAGTCCCCACTTGTTGCACGGGGTGGCGAACATCGACAGCAAGACCGGACGTCGAAAGCCGAATTCGAAATAAAAAAGCGAACGCGGAGGGGATGGAAATTCATTAGCGTTGTTTTTCGCGTAGGTCACGATACAAGCAGCTTTCAACGATGGATTTTCGCTAATTGCGAAACTCGTTCGTGCGTCGCGTCGGCGTTAATTTATTAATCGCATCGACGGACAACGGTCAATCGCGAGATACGAGCTGCGGTTTCATCTACGCAGATATTAAACGAAATTAGCATGGGGAGGAGCATCGAACGGTGCATCCCGTAGGCCGATTCGAATTCCATTTCGCCGTTTCGACCCGATCGCTAATCGAATTTTTTCGTGTACAATGGCACGGAAGGGATTTTAACGATATTATTTCGCGGCGTTGTGTTCCGTCGAAGAAACGGTACGTTGGTTAAAAAGGAAGGGCGAGAATCGCACGAATTACCATGTTGCTTTGAGACTCTTGAATATTGAGATTCTCGTAATACCCATTATTTATAGAGACCGGTGTGAATACGCACTCTATATACCCGTACATTACCGTCGGAAGAATATTATGAAATTTATTAACGAAAAGGAAATCTTTTTTTCCATCTTCATTCAATTCCCATAACATCCCTTGCAGCCGTCCTTCAGATATTATTACGGGAGGTTAACCAAATTTATTGATCATTCATTCGAAACGACCTCGGAAATAAATTACGCATCTGTTTGTGCATATATTGATTTGAAAGATCAACTAATTTTCTTAATTATTTATTTTAAATAACTCGCAAATAAATTCGATGTACGCCTGTGTACACATTGTCTGAAAATCTGCATTAAGTTATTTATTTAAAACAACTCGGAAACGAATTTAGTGTAATATCTCGTGATCTATTGTCCCTTTGGGATGTTATGGAATATATGGTTGTAAACTAGCTGTGATGCTGTCGAGAAGTTTATTTACCCCAAAATAAATATACATCTGTACGTGCCGCAATTCCTGTATTTAGAATTATTAAATATACGATAAATGTCTACGTTTGGAATTATTAAACTCTGAATATCTAATAATTTATTTCAGTTGCTCAGCTAATATTCGCATTCAGATATTGCCAACCAGTGTTCACTAATCATCGTCATTTTCCAATGAATAACCCCTTTACATTCGCCAATGTACATACAGAAAATCGCAGACATCAAACATACGAATATACTATACAAATAACAGACGTAACAAAATACTATAAAAACAAGAAATTTAAAATACTATAAAAACATGAAATTTAAAATACTATAAAAACATGAAATTCAAAATACTATAAAGACATGAAATTCAAAATACTATAAAAACATGAAATTCAAAATACTATAAAAACAACAAATTTAACGAAAAATACCATCGAACTTAACAAGCTTAGCGAGACTATAAAGACAACGAGCTTAACATGATACTACAAAACTAACGAGCTTAGCAAGATACCATAAAAACAACGAGCTTAGCAATATACCATGAAAGGAGAAGAGACGCGGTACGAATAGAAATGGTCCCTGATGACATTGTCAACAGTCCGATCGTGTCAACGGGAGCGTTAGAAAGTGGGCAGAACATTCGGATAATAAAAATGGGGTCCATCGAGAAAGGGAGAGAAAAAAGCCCGCAAATCCTCCGGATGTAACGTTTCATAAAGATATTCGTGAACGAAGTGGAGTCGTGACATGCTGATATCGCGCGACAAGAGACAAGGGGCGTGTGGCTAGTAACATCCCGTAAGAGCAAAGGGTGTCACAGGAGGGGGTGCATGTACGCCACGTGCGACAGAGCGAACGTCGCAATTTTCGATCGATTCGCGCGCGAAAACCCCTGTTTTATGCAAATCTCGATGGCCGGGGTACCAGTGATAAATTATTCGCTTGGCCGGCTCCGTTTATAGGTACATAGGTTCATACAGCGACGAGACAACCCTCCCTCTCGTGCTATTATTTGTCGCTGTTGGCGGCGTAAATGCGACCAAATATTTGCCGGTAATAGCCCCGGGCGAAGAATAAATATTTATTGGACGTCACGAATCCTCCGTTGCGGCTCGATGCGCTCGATATCGTTGCGAACGAGAGAGAGGAAAAAAAAATATACACACGCGCGCGGAGTGAAAATGCGCGACGTGTCGTTGCATAAAAAAAAGGACCGGTCGCGTACAACCGGCTCGATATTGTTTGTCCGAGGTTTTCACGATACAACGGCATAATCGCTTTCGTCTTTGTTTCCGTTCGAATTGATCGGCGCTTTTCCGGCGCTACGACTTCGGGAAAATCGGAAAGGTTTCTTTGTAATACCGACCGGAACAGAGAATGATCTCCTTTGACCGGCAAAACTTTGTGATATCTCGTCCGTGCATCGAGTTCGATGAATTTTTGGAACATTTCTCTTTTTGCTACCCGTTTGCGGAATATCGCGAACGAAATTTCAGACGGAAATTTCGGTCGATCGTTAGCGGAGTAAAATCCTGGTTTTTTTTTCGTGGAAAGCGTACGGGGCAGTCGGTACGTTTTTTGCGAAAATAATTATCGAACCGTGCTATTTCGGGAACGGTTAAGCGCTTGCTCCGTTTTAAGAATATTAAATATATGGCGATGCTTAAATACGTTCAACGGAGCGAAGAAAGTGTGTTTATTTCGTAATTACTAAAAACGATTTACGCATGATTAACGTATTTCCCGAAACATTCGCGTGTACTAATTAATCTGTAATAAATTCAAGCTCGGCTATCGACAGCCACGTTTCAATTGAAACTACATTTATTTTACGACTGCGGGGATTGAATCACAGTTTTGTCTTAAATTATTTCAAACTGATATCGTGTCCAATTATTTAATTTCCTAGATCGCAAAATTCTCACTTTCCAAATTCCCTACATTCCTAGTAGGGAAAAAAGATCTCGCAGAGTAATCGGCGCCACATTTAATCGATCAGCGGCGGAAATTCCGCGGATTCGTCGGCCCGTGACCGATCCCAGTAAGAATTCTGCATGAATGAAGACACGTCACTACGATTACGATCGCCGCGGCTTGTCCCTGAACAACAATATGCAACCGGTGACATTTACCAGCTAGTGTCTCGAGTGCTGGCAGTGTACTTTAATTATCCCGACTAAATGTATCGACCGTGCTCTCTCTCGCTCTCGGGTTTACCCTTCTTTCTCCCGAGCTGATCCAATAAAGCGGCGGCAGCCAAGCCTCGGGGCTCCGCCACGTTCCCGAGTCGCGAACAAAGAAAAGACCGAGAGAGAATTCAACGATTCTTCTTCCGGTCGAAACGAGAAAAATCCCCGTGTTTCAAAAGCTTTTCGTCGGATAACCGTTGGAACCGTTTATTACCCGCCCGTGGCCCGTTAATAAAGGATCGCCATTTAAAAGTCTTTACCCGTTCCCTTATCTCGCGTGGACCCCACGGCCTGCCGTAGTCGACTCGCAATTTAAATAGATCTTAAGATCTGGGATAAGCCCGGTCCGCAACGAGTGCTTCTGTTTTCCTGGGAATTCGACCCTTTAGCTATCCGTTCGATGTGGATCGACGACGACCCAGCGTATCGCCAGCCATTTCCTCCACGAACGATCTTCGATTTATTTTCATTTCAATGTCGGAACTTATTTTTATTTCAATGTCGTATTTCTTTTAACGTGGTTAAACGCGGAGAGTGAAAGGTGCCGTCGACGGCGAATCAGGAACGTTATTAATAGACTCGCTGTGGATCTATTAACCCTTTGCGGTCAAAGCATTTATACTGTCGGCAAATAGTAACTGGCAAAACTTTAACAATTAACCAATAACGTTTTAATCCTTGACAATAAAGCCATATAAACGGCATTGCACTTTTACTTACTAGGTCCAATGCCGAGTGTTATGTTATCGGTGTGCATTGAGAATGGCTGATGAAACAACGAAACAATTTATAATTTTACTCTGATATGTTTATTATAACTTTCTTATACAGTTTTGCCTCATATACCATATAAATATCGAATGCTTTTTTTGTTCACCCTCTATAAACGATGGGTATTATTGCTGTCGCTAGCTCAGCATTAGTAATGATTCAACAGAGCGAGGGGTCAAATTTCGAGGGCGGAAGCGAAACCTCGTAGAGAGAGTTCACGTTATTGGCCAGTTTTCTTGTCGCAGAATCAAGCAGTACCAGTTACGAGGCAGCCTGTGTGCGAGTAAGCTCGGAGGCCTATTGTATCGTATGTCTAGAATCGCTCGCGAGACAAGGATCCGTAGATAAGGATACCTCTACCGTGATCCTACGGCAAGGATTTCACGGCGCGACAAGCAGTTTTAACGATCGTAGACCTCGAGAGCTGACCAAGGAGGAGAGTTAAACCTCGGGACTGGTCGTTATCTCGCTAAGCGATCCCGCTCGGTGATCCTTTTCTTCGGCCCCGTTATTCCCATTCCCACGGATTGGCAAGGTGCGAGCAACGGCCCGGAGGCCAGGCCAAGTTCGTTCTAATCCAGTTCACGCGAAAACGAAGGAGAAGGGAAGATATACAACGGAAGTACGGCGACGAGAGTACCACGTTGCTTGGGGTGTCACGGCTGACCTGCCACTTTAACGACGAGCACCGCGTGAAGTCCCATTAGTCGTTCCAGGCTGGGCAAGGTGGATCGAACACCGGGGACAGGCCTCGACGCAAATATAGACGTCTTATAATCGTTCGACATTATCGGACCAGCCGTCGACGAGTTTGTCTATCCGCAGGGGAGAGACACAAGGTCGAGGGACCGTAAGAAATTGATAGAGAGCTAAAAAGATCCGCCGTCGTAACGGAGCTTTACGGAGATCAACGTGACACCGATGGGATCGTGGTTCTAAACTTCGCGCAAATTGCTCGCAACGTCGTTCACCAAATTATTTTTACGAGATGAATATTCTGGATAATGGAACGTGAACCGTTCACGGTGACGGCCACGCAACTCTGGGATTTTCGAGAAAATTTCATTCGATGAACGTCGTAAACGGGGGGGATGTAAACACGAAATATAGGAAATTCGATTTTCTTGAGAGCGTTCCAATTTTGTTGTCAATTATGATATCAAAAATAGACCTCTTACATTAGATTATATGTTGTAGAATATGTTTGATCAGTTTCGACGATTTTTATTTTAAAATTGCAGTGAGGTGATTTCGAAAGTTCAAATATTATTCTAAAATTGTTTTACGTCATTGATTTGTCACGTTTAAATTCAGTAATATAATATGTATTAAAATTACGTGCACTGTAATATGTATTAAAATCATGTGCACTGTAATATGTATTAAAATCACGAGCACTATAATATGTATTAAAATTACATGTACTGTAATATGTATTAAAATTATATATATATCGAAGACGTTTTGTGATAATTCTTTCGAACTAGCATAACTTATACTTCTCATCGGACATTCTACGAATACAGTAAAACACTTGACACAATTATACATTCGAGTCGGCTATAATTAGACGATGTAACTTCCACGGATATTCACATGTGACCCACATGTTTTAAAAAAAACCGTGTTATTTCTACAAAAAGCTACATCCGTGTCATATTTATTTTCCTCTCCAAATCGTGAAAATTTATCGGTACATATTTTCCAGCATAAACAGGAAAGAGCGTTCGAAAAACAATTCCATGTAAAATGCGCGCAAATTTTACGCGAGTTTATCAATGTTATTCCGAGAGAAGAGCGAGACACGTTGATTTTCCTCGTGCAAAATAAACGTTTACCCGAGCGCCGAAAAATCGGAAAAATATATCGACGTAAACGGGGAACGTTCGATGAAAACTTCCGAAGGAAATGAACGGGGCAGTTTTTATTATTATAACAGTCTGCGAAAAATGAAACTTTACATTGGTCTGTCGCGATATTTTTTTTTTTTAATGGACCTCGCAGCGATAACGAAATCATTCTGGATTCAATTTTTCCTAAGAAAATAATTTGTCCGAATTGCTCGTCGAACCGTTTCCGATCGAAAGGATTACGGATTCATCGATTAGTGTTCCTATTAATGTTCCAAGCTTTTCGAAATCGATTGCCACGTTTCACCAGCCAGACTCATCACAATAGGATTAGAGTGGAACTCCGTTTATTCACGCTCCATTTGTTCCGAAGAATCATCGTGCGATGGTTCAGTTCTTGTTATCCAGCTGGGTATTATCAGTCAACCAGTTTCAGTCACCATGAAAACGGTCATAATTTCATTGATACAATTCTGTCACGGTGAAATAGACTCGACTAACAGAAGTTCGCCTTCATTCATCGAACGAGAAGAAGGTCAATCGTCAAGATCAACCCGGGTATTAAAATCGCACAAACTTTTCAGAGAGAGAGATTTCTCGCGCAATTATTTGACTTTACGGTGCTACTTTCTCTTCTGCTTCTTCGGTTTATGTTTCTCATTCAAATTACACCAAATTTTCGTTACATTGTCACGTATTAGGGTGTCACAAATTTCTTCCTTTTTCTTATACTACATAAAAACACAGATCCACGAATATCTTATGAGTAATCCATAATAATTTTAGAACGAGTAAATACGATGTTTACCAAGAGATGGAAGAGGAGTACATAATTAGTATTTAACCCTTTCGCTCCCACGAGTTTCACGGTGAAACCACATGTTGAATAATTTGTTTCACAAATTCAAATAATAATAAATACAAAAATATATGAATATTCGTACATATACATACATGAATATTCGCACATGTACATGTATGAATATTTCGAACATATACGAAAATCAATGTGTGCGTTATTACAATTGTTTGTAGCTTTCATGGGAAACAACTCTTGCGAACTTGTCGGCAAGTATCATGCTAGACAACGAAATTGTTTGCTTCATAAATTTAGCCTCGGTACAATAGAGTGTTATTTACTTCCGCTGTTCGATCATAGCAAGCTTCCATAGTACTGCAAGCCGTACTTAACGTATTTCGCGAAATTAACAACGACAAAGCCTGGAACGACTAAGCATTTGCATTCTGTTCGTGGTTACAATATAAATCATTTGCGTTTTCAAAGTAACTCATTCATGAAACAGGTAAAAGGGATGTACATAAGGGTCAAGAAGCCCGAAAGAGGATCTTTATATTTCTGACATTAGACTGAATTATTGGAGAAGAACGTGACGTGAATGGAACGTCCCATATCGTGAATATATTTTCGAGCGAAGAAAAGAAAAGCCACCCCCGTTCCACGCCATTTCACCAGATAAATCTTTCCCTATTATTCCCGGCAATGAAACGGTCGAAATTTTTCCCGTGTCCGACGATGTCTGCTACTTTCTCTCTCTGTGTAACCCGTAAGAATTCCACGACCAGAAAAACAAGCTCGTTCGGTCCATTTAGCGAATGAGAATCACTTCTTGAATAACAATAAAATTACAATTCGATCGATTCGAGCTTCGGTCTGCCGCTTTATCGCGAACAACAACTTCGTGGGTATAAAAACGGACCAAACGAAGACGTCAGAATATTTGACCATAGATCTTGTTTTAGTACAAGAGGAACTCGCAAGTTGGACAGTACTCCGGACACTGGAAACGTTTCCATGATTCTACGTAATTTATTGATGAAGCTGTTGTACCGGCGAATAGAAGAAAATTTGAACATGCGAACTCGTAATTGAGAGTTAACGTGTCGTAGACGAGGGAATTGTATTCAAGTACATATTGGGACTACATCCCAAAATTACTGACATCTCAAATTCCCTAGGTCCCAAAATTCTCACGTTCCAAATTCCCTGCGTGCCAAATTACTTACACCCCAAATTCTCTACGTACCGAATTGCTTACATCCCAAATTCCTTAGATTCCAAAATTCTCACGTTCCAAATTCCCTGCGTACCAAATTCCTTACATCCGAAAATTCTCACGTTCCGAATTCCCTGCGTACCAAATTACTTACGCCCCAAATTCTCTACGTACCGAATTGCTTACATTCCAAATTCCCTAGATCCCAAAATTCTCACGTTCCAAATTCTCCACGTGCCAATTTACTTACACCCCAAATTCTCTACGTACCGAATTGCTTACATTCTAAATTCCCTAGATCCCAAAATTCTCATGTTTCAAATTCCCTTCGTGCCAAATTCCTTACATCCCAAATTTCCAACTTATCGAATTGCTTACATCTCAAATTTCCTAAATCCCAAAATCCTCACTTTCCAAATTCCCTACATCTCTAGTTCCCTACATGCCGAAATTCTTACGTTGGAAGTTCTCTATGTTCCGAATTTCTCGCGTCACAAATGTCTCTCGACCCAAATTCTCTAATTTCGAACAGCCCTAAATTTCTACGTTTAAAACTCTTCACGTTTCAAATTTGTCACGTTCCAAAAATCCCTAATTTATCAAAAAAAAATGCGTAAAGATTCCACGATTCTTACCTCTCGAAGTCCCGAAGTTTCAAAATTATACCATCTCGTGTCCCAAACTTCTAGAATTTATACAGAAACTTCGTCAAGATACAGCAACATACCAAATGGAGATGTCGGAATAATTGACCACAGATCTTGTTTTAGCAGAAGGGGAATTAGCAAATTGGACACTACTCTGGACAGTGGAAACGTTTCCATGATTCTGCATAATTTATCGACGCAGCAAATTTGACCGGTGAAGTAAAGGAAGTTTGATTATGCAAACTCGTAATTGAGAGTTAACACGTCGTAGGCGAGGAAATTGCATTCGGGTATATTTATAATTGAGCAGGACGATTTTGTTGCCGGTGATAACCATAATATGTAAATTCCGTGCTAACGGAGTTTACGATGAAATAAAGTTTACTCGACTTCTCGACTGTTTGCTCAACGTCCTTAAGAAAAATCTCTCCAACGTTTTATGGAAAATATACGAACTCGAAGGAAGTTGGACGAATCTCTGTTCCAAAGTATACACGTTACATTTAAACGCAAATAAGCAGCTACGTTTAGATATGACGTTCGGAGAAATATTTCTCGTTTAACACCTGCTGCTTTCGTCATTCGCTGGCATATCCAAACTTCACATATTTTTATCTCCAAATCTCTATATTTTTACATAGTCCAATCTCCAAAGTTCGAATTTTAAAATGTTGAAGTTTTTATTTTGGAATATTTTCATTTTCAAATTCCTATATAATTAAATCTTCGAAGATCCAATTTTTAACACCTGAAATTTCCAAAATATTTTTTCTAAGGTTTCGATTTCTACATTTCCAAATTCTCACTTTTCTCAAATTTTCAAATTCTCACATTTCCCAAATTTCCACTTTTCCCAAATTCTCACTTTTACCAAATTCTCAAATTTCCAAATTTCCATATAATTAAATTTCTAAAATTCCAATTTCTAACTCTTAAAATTTCTAAATTGCCAAATTCTTAAATTCCCCAATTCCAGCACATAAAAATCTCCAAATCTTCGAACCTCAAATTTCGAACTCTTTCGACTTTCACATATCCCACATTCTCTGCATTCATACCCTTCCGAACCCTCAAATCCACAAACATCCTACAATCTCGAATGTCAAAAATTCACAAACATCCTAATTGGCGATCCTCAAGTTACCCGACTGCCAGTCATTGAAGCTCCAAATTCCGAGATCACGAAACCGACAAGGTTGACGATTTCGGAACACCCAGTATAACGGTAGAGTCCGAGGGTCCATTTCGAAGGAAAAGGGCCGAAGGTGATCGTTGAAAAGCGGACAAGGGTCCTTGCTCAAATCTCCCTTTGTCCTTACAGGTGCACGGGACGTCAGGTTGCTGGCAGAAACCCAGAACAGGTTTTCACAAAACCCAGCCAGGTCTCCTTTCCTTTTTATCTATCCCCTATCTCTTCTCTTCCCCGCCTTTTCTCCCTTCCCTTTCGGCTGTACCTTCTACTCGATATTCCCTCGACCATCGTCCTCGTTGTTTTCGTCCTCTTTCTCTCCTATCTGCCATTTTTCGTCCCGATTGTGCGTCATCCGACGATCCTGCACCGGACCAACCAGTCCCCGTCACTTTGACGAGCATTCAAATTAACCGGTCCCGAATCTCGCACACGTGGTCTACCACGCGATTAAGGGGATAATTAATTTTACATTCGTTTACGAGGACCGTCGACGGTCGTTGGGGTGTAAATCGAATCGAATTCCAGCCTTCTAGGTAACGAAACGCCGATTCCGCTTTTTACCTGCTGCCTCGATGGATAATTCTTTTTATTCCTCTTTTTTTTTATTTTAACACTTATACATAGCCGTGTCTGCAATTAGCTCTTTGTGAAAACGCATCTATCTTAACATTAAAACTACCAAAGTACTTCTACAAATTTGCTACTTCAAGCGACAAAGTTAAGCTGATCTTCTTGGCATTTATGTTGATTGTCATCAAGATAAACGATCCAGAAGTGTATTCATTTATGTTTCATCGTTTGTTAATTTATTTTTAAACTTCGTTTTTAACATCAAAGTAATTGCAAAGTTAATGATTTGCGGATTTGAGCTTAATTTTAATAAATATTTAGAAGTTTGTGAAATATTCTCGTTTCGAAATGAAACTGCGATCGGAATATGGTTTTTGCGGAAATTTCGTGAAACTGTGGAGAGAATTTTTGGGAAAATCCACTCGTTTCACGCAGCAATTACGACGGTACGTGATTTGTAATTTTAGCGAAAAATTGGAAATTGATTTTTGCAGTCGTAGCTTCGGTGGAATATTTGATGTTGATTTATTTGTAACGCATTGCAATGTGAGTGTCACGTTATGAATTTTAAATATGCAAAGTTTGTATGCTCCATTCGAAAAGGACGAATCGTAACGAGGCTATCTTGCACGAACATTTGTATAAACATGAAGAGCATCGGTTCTCGTGAAGCTGCAGAGCATCAGAGCTCGCGAAGATGAAGAGCATTAGCTCTCATGATCATGAAGAGCATCAGTTCTCATGAAAATGAAGAGCAACTATTTAAAGAGTAAGCAGACATACAAAGTATAGAAAGTCGATAGCAGACGATACAAATTGAAGAGTATGAAAGATCATATCATAAATTTCGGAACAGACAGTTCTAAATATAACCACGTAATTGGTAATCACGGTAATCTGAACAAGTTTTATCTAGCTGTTAATAATCAACGATAGCTACAACAAAATCAACGATACGCTTTCCGATAAAACATGCCGCTACAAATAAGATATCCTCGACACTTCCTACAAACGCGACAACCTCCTATTAAAACATAATTTTCTGCGGCTTATCGATAGAGAAATAATAAACGTTTCTCCTTGATGTTCGCTGGCCGATGCAAAATTAACCTCGATTTAATTCGTTCCCCGTTAAACCAAACAACAAAATCAGCAGCGTTATTTGTAAAGCGTTGCAACTTTATAGCCGGTTCATTTACAATTCATGTACCTAGTAACGAGCCAAAGGGAAAATTATTATCGGCGTGTCGAGAAACGACGACGTAGCAGGTTCGAAAGCGAGCCTCTCGAACAATGTTCTCCGCTCAATTCGAGTTAATCAACCTCCCCCAGACGACTTAATTTCTCAAGGAAATATTCACGAGAGATTTCTCGGATGCTCGTTATTCGTAATATTCATCAAACTTAATAGCAACTATTCTCGTTACGGCACGTCGAATAAGAATCAACAATATCGGCCGGGCATCGAAATTCCACCGGAAAAATGTAATATCACCGTCTCTCGACCGGCCACCGGGTTCAACGACTTCCTCTTTTCTCTTCGTATAGTGATTCGTTCGAACAAACGTAGAAAGGGGACCGACATCTGCTCGGAATATTTTAATTACAGCCCATTTCTACGGCAACGATTTTTCCGCGTGCTCGTCGATGTCGAGAGTCGTCTTCTGACGATATCGCGGAAAAAAGCACGAATCGCGGAAGTGGCTCAGAATGTAGCCAGAGAAACGTAATTCGTCTGGACAGCGATCGTAAAACTACCCGCGCAATTTCTGTACTGTGATACGTACGGACAGAGAGGGGAAACTGTTCGACTATGCACGCTGAAATTATTCGATTTTATGAGAACGGCGAGCTCGATCCTCTGGTCCCCAAGTCCTCAAATTATCAAATTATCAAATTTTGAAACCCCAAAATTTCACATTCTCAAATTCCAGAATTCCCAATTCTCAAATTCCCAAATTCTCAAATTCTCAAATTCCCAAATTCTCAAATCCCCAAATTCTCAAATCCCCAAATTCTCAAATCCCCAAATTCTCAAATCCCCAAATTCTCCAATCCACAAATTCTCCAATCCACAAATTCTCAAATCCCCAAATTCTCAAATTCCCAAATTCTCATATCCCCAAATTCTCAAATCCCTAAATTCTCAAATCCCCAAATTCTCCAATCCACAAATTCTCAAATCCCCAAATTCTCACATCCCCAAATTCTCAAATCCCCCAATTCTCAAATCCCCCAATTCTCAAATACCCAAATTCTCAAATACCCAAATTCTCAAATCCCCAAATTCTCAAATCCCCCAATTCTCAAATCTCCCAATTCTCAAATCCCCAAATTCTCAAATCCCCAAATTCTCAAATCTCCAAATTCTCAAATCCCCAAAATTCCAACTTTGAAAGAGAATTCTACATAGTATCACCATCCATTGTAATAAACCAAGCAGCACACTGAAAATGAAATGGAACGATAGGGATGTGAGCGATTACGAAGTATTATGCCATATATGATACCGCCCAATTCGCAGCGAAATTTAATGTGTTAATCAGTGTCTCGAAACTGCTAATGAAGGTACAGCTACGATAATTGCGGAACGATGAAAATATCCTGTTCCTGTACAACGAACAGCTTATATTCGACAAACCTCAAACAGTATTAACCGCAACAAACCACGCTATAGTAACTTGAAAACTTTGAAAGGAACACTTTGTTCCTGGTACACGGTCCAGATGCACGTGATTAAATAACAGCCGGCTGTTATTTTAGTAAGTTAGTCCCTCGGTAGCCCATCCATCCAGAGATTCGTGGGTGGGCGTCCGTTTAATTCACGTCAAGTATTTAGCTAGTTAATCCTACGGGCAGTCTAGTGACGTCATTGAATCCTTCGACCACGTTTAGGCCCAACTGCTACATGTAACACGATTAGGGTCCACTCGTGCTCTGCTTTCGTACAATCAAATTGTATTCCATCTATATTAGGTTCATTTCCAAAAGTCAATGAAGACCATTTTCCTAATTTCAAGTTTTCTCGTCAGCTGCTCATTTGTGCGTTATTGTGTTCCGAGGGATCACAGATCTAAAATTTGGTCATTTCAGAGTTAGGGAAGTTTGGGATTTCGAAGTTCATGTGTTACATAGTCCACACATCTCAAATTTTCCAAGGCTATAGTTATGTGTGTCGACAATTGTTACCACCTAAAGCCCCAAAATTGAAAAATTCTACTATTTCGAACCACAAACTTCCAGAATTCAACCATCTCGATACCCAAACTTTCAAAACCGTATCAACCCAAGTTACAAAGTTAAAAAATTCCGGTCTTCTAATTGTACGAGGTACAGAAACAGTTGGAACCGATTGTAACGCGGACGCAACGTTATCCGACCTGACTGACTGACTTTCCATTCATTCGCTGGACACAGAGTCATCGTACTTTCACGTTCGCTACTCGTTGAATAAGTCCTTCTCTCTGTATTATGCATAGAAGAGGTGCTACATCGCATTCAGCTTTCGTTTGGAAACTTAATAGTTCGAAACGCAAGAGGCTAAGTGGAGACGCGTGCTACTGTACAAAGCGACGCGACATTATATTGTTCGTTGACAATGATGCAACGTTCGCAAACGGATACCTTTGTGCTCGAAAAGGGACGCTGCTGAAAACGAGGATTGAACGTTTCACCTATGTTTCTGACAAACGATTTTATCGGTTACGTGGGCATAAACTTTGCATAGGTACTATCAGAAATGTCTGTTATATACCCTTCATTTTTATATTTATTAGCGTATCCCATAAGTTTCTTCGTTTTTTGATGCGACATAAAAACGCAACCCGTGCAATATTTTTGGTACGGGGACATTAATAAATAATTGTGGAATAATTCGATTACTTATATCATTGTTAGGTAAAAGATCAGATTTTGTACAGGGACATCGAATAATTTTAAAAGATAATTGTTCAAATCCGTTGATGCGTAACAATTGTTTAAATCTGTTCGTGCCCGATACTGTTTTAAGCCAGCACAATAATTAATGCGTTTATACAAATAATTTTTCTGCATTAACGACGATAAAACGGGATGGAATTAATATACGCGGTAACGATATTAATGTTTGTAAAGTGCAGATAAATATTGTATCTGATTCGTGAGCCACCAAATATTTCCCGTTAAACAATGGCGCCAGCTACAAACACAAAATTTCCATAATTTAACCTTATCAAAATTCGATGCAAATTCATACGAGCGCATTAAAACGCGTCTGCTTTCGAGACATCGTTACCAAATAAAAGATATTAATTCTCGATAACCTCTGTACCCTTCTGTTCGATTATTTTTTAATTTAACACTGGAACGATCGCTGTAATGGTCACTGAGATCCGTGTTACAAAATACAGAATTATACGTTGCTGAAAGCAAACGGTGAAATTCGTGAATCGTAGAAAACGATTTCGTTCTCCCGAAAAAAAAAGCGAATCACCTGTTTCGATCGTGGAACGATGTAAATGTTTTTGGTAAATATTAACTAGTAAATTCATTTAACGAGAAATATTTGAAGATAAATTCTCACATTTTCCAGTTTCCAAATTTCCTTATTTTCAAATTCGCAAATTTCCATATCCCCAAATTCTCAAATTCCCAAATTTCCAAATTCTCAAATTTCCAAATTACAAAATACCCAAATTCTCAAATTTCCAAATTCCTAAATTTCCAAATCCCCAAATTCTCAAATTTCCAAATCCCCAAATTCTCAAATTTCCAAATCCACAAATTCTCAAATTCCCAAATCCCCAAATTCTCAAATTTCCAAATCCCCAAATTCTCAAATTTCCAAATCCCCAAATTCTCAAATTTCCAAATCCCAAAATTCTCAAATTTCCAAATCCCAAAATTCTCAAATTTCCAAATCCCAAAATTCTCAAATTTCCAAATCCCAAAATTCTCAAATTTCCAAATCCGCAAATTCTCAAATTTCCAAATCCCCAAATACTCAAATTTCCAAATCCCCAAATTCTCAAATTTCCAAATCCCCAAATTCTCAAATTTCCAAATCCGCAAATTCTCAAATTTCCAAATCCCCAAATACTCAAATTTCCAAATCCCCAAATTCTCAAATTTCCAAATCCCCAAATTCTCAAATTTCCAAATCCTCAAATTCTCAAATTTCCAAATCCCCAAATCCTAAAATTCTTACATTTCTTAATTTCCAAATCCCTAATTCCCTAAATTTCCAAATCCCAAAATCCCCAAATATCAAAACCCTTAAATCCCGAAATTTAAAAATTTCTAAATCTCCAAATCCCCAAATTCTGATATTCCCAAATTCCCAAATCTCCACTTTATCAGATCCCCAAAACCTCAAATGTCCGAATTTCCTACAACGTTTACGCGATAAATCAATTTCGACGAGGCACGAAAAATTTGACAAATTTCAACCGGTAAATCCACTTAACGAGCGATATTTAAACACTCGAACGCGCGTGGAAATGCAGTTAACAATCGTTCAAAATTTCCAGACGTCAACAATAACGATCGGCTGCACGCGACCACAGAAATACCACTCGATACGGGCCGCCATTAATAACAACGCGCTACGCGAACGGTATTCGCGTGTATCCAGGTTGCACGAACGCGAAATTTCACCGTGGCTCGATGATTCTCGTCGATATAGTTATTCGGACAGCGGGGTTCGCCATGATCAACGTCGGAAAAAAAATTTCAAACCAAAGAACGAGAGGAAGAGAAACGAGCTGGGGGGGGGGAATTCGAACGAGCTGAAACGCGCGAACATTACACGGCAACTCGATCCAAGAATCTCCATGAGCGCGAGAAACCCTAGAAAGAGGAGGTCGTATCGAGATAAAACGTTTACTATCGTGGGACCCAACCCTCCGCGAACTTACCTACGCTTTATTCCGTGCGTTACATGACACGCGTTTACGGTTTAAAACCTCTCTTTGGATTTCCGATTCTGCTGTCAGCTTCGTTGACGGTTTGCATAGTGATTCGCTTTACGACGATCGAAAGTATGACGCCACACAATGTCGCGTTAACGTACGGAAAGCTCTGCTAATCACGCGTTAAATCTTTCGATATTCGATTACGGTATCGGGTCGATGTAAAGAGATTCTGGGATTATCCGGAGAAATTCTAAAATATGGAGACCTGACGATACTTTAGAGACCTGGTTAATTATACGGATACTTTGAGCGATTCTAGGGAAACTAGAGATATTTGGGAACTTCATGGAGAATGTAGAGGTGTATCTTATATAATAGGAGATGTAGAGAAACTGTAGGGAAATCTAGATATTGCGGTATCTAGTGAAATTGTAAAAGTGATTTGAAAAACGTACAAAGATTCTAGATAGATTTTAGAGAAATCTTGGAAGATTCTGTGAAGATATACTAACTATATGAAAAGCTACAAAAATTTTCAGGAATTCTAGGAACAGTGTTGAAAGTCCCTAAAAAGTACTGAAATAAATGCTAGAAACATCTGAGCCAAACTCGGCGAAAGTGTTAGGAAGTCTAGGGAAATTGTAAAGAAGACCCAGTGAATTTCTAGGAAACCCTACAAAATCTACAAAAATCTAGAGGAAAGAGAAAAAATATGGTGAGGTCCTAGGGAAATTTAAAGAGACAATAAACGGTTGTAGATCCTTTTTAACGAACAGAAAAATACCAACTAATTAAAAAGGTATAATGCCATTATAAATTGCAGAAATCTATATGTAATCATTAATTAATCATGTCACTCTACATGACAACGATAGAAACAAATCGTAGAATCTTAATCGATAAAACATCTGCAATTTGTTGCATCGTGTAGTCATCAATGATAAACGACGATACAAACAACAAAATGAGTAATTCTTTAATTTTTTGAAACTCGCAAATCCTCGAGAGATCTTAGTTTCAGAACATAATAAACACGCCGATCATAAAGGCGTTGATACACGATCTCGCTAGATGTATCTCTCATTTTTCCTCGTTCGATAAGATATCGTATCAATTCGATGAGTCGTTCGCGCAGCGAGAACAACACCGGGTGAAAATTACTTCTGTTCGGGGATATTTTGAATGAACCAACCCCCTTTCAACCCCCGCCGAGTTCTCGACGCTTGATTAATGTTCGGTACGCGCGAATTGTGAATTCCTCTCGCGAGCGACCCCCGTCGGCGAAATATCGAGCACGAATATCAGAAATCGTAATTAAAAACGTGTCTCCGACAATCGACCGACTCTCGTTAAGTGGTCCGCGCCTAATGACACGGAAATTATCGTCCCCGTCTTTATTAAAATGAAAAAGGAACACCGCGTTCCAAGGTGCATCGATTTCTGTTCCTTTCGTCGGGCCTCCTTAATTAAGCAATTAGTCCGACGTTTGATGTTGAAATATAAATGAACGTAGCTCCGTTCGAGCATTCGATGAATTATTCTCATTAATGCCGGTAATTAAGATCGACGGGGAGACTCGTTGCCGATGATGCTCTCGCGATTTTAGTCAGATGCATCGAAATTGATAGTTTTCAAGGGGAATTTCGGCCGAGTATACAACGCGATCGTTGTTTGGTTTCCTTGGTCGCTCGAACTTTCGAAGCGTTAGAAAGTACGATGCTAATTATTTTAAAGGGAATGCGATACCGCGATTTGAAATTATAATACGATAACTATGAGAAGCGTACCGTTTAATAAGGTAGCTAAGGATGTTCGGCATTCGGGAAATTAATTATGCCGTGAAACTAAATCGGTTTAAAACTCTTTGAGACAGGCTATTCTTCTACTTGAATGGGCTATAAAATGCGAATAATCGCTATAATGTCGCACAGTTTATATTAAAAAGAGATTGAGACAGCTACGCTTCGAATTCGAATAAAAAAAGATAGAATAGTGTAAGAACAGGTAAAATGAATTTTCTGTTTTACCAAAATCCTCACGGCCCAAATTTGCTATGTCCCGAGTTCCCTACATGCCAAAATCATCACATTCCAAATTCTCCACGTCCCCACCTACTTACGGTTTCAAACATTTTCACGTACCAAATTCCTTACATCTCAAATTCCCTACGTCCCAAAATTCTCACATTCCAAATTATCTAGGTGCCAAAATTCTCACGTCCCAAATTTGCTATGTCCCGAGTTCCCTACATGCCAAAATCATCACGTTGCAAATTCTCTACATCCCCATCTTCCTACGTTCCAAAAATTCTCACGTACCAAATTCCTTACATCTCAAATTCCCTACGTCCCAAAATTCTCACATTCCAAATTATCTAGGTGCCAAAATCCTCACGTCCCAAATTTGCTATGTCCCCAGTTCCCTACATGCCAAAATCATCATGTTTCAACTTCTCTGCTTCCCAAATTTCTTACATCCCTAATGTCCTACGTTCCAGATTTGTCGCATCACAAAAATCCCTAAGATTCTTGATTCTTGATCTTGACTCCCAAAGTTCCAAAATTCGACCATCTCGACTCGAAAAGTTCCAAAATCCCATCTCGAGTCCTAAAGTTCCAAGATCCCATCTCGAGACCCAAAGTTCCAAAATTCCACCATCTCGAGTCCAAAAATTCCGCCAACCACGTCGATTTCTTACGGTTTCGGTGTTACGTATGTTGAACGATCGTTAAATCGCATACGAGCACGCTTCGAGAAAATTACGTGTTTTCTAATGATACCGTTTCTAGCGCACGTAATGACGCCACCTTTCCAATCTCGGAAAAACACCGGCACCTAAGTTTTACTATCTTATTAGGCGTTGCATCATCGGCGCCACCAACGCAAACAAACGTTCCATTGCAAATGCCACGCCAACGAGCCTCGCGGTAAGAAAAACAACAAACATTCGAACAAAATCCCTTTCGACGTTGCAGCAACGATCCGTTTGAAATCGCAGCAGAAACGCGCGCTTCGCAAACAACTCAGGAGCGTACATAGCAGCGTGGGTCCCTGCTCCAATAGACCGAGTTTATTCGAACCAAATGGATACTTGATGAAAATATGAGAAACACCGAGGAAGATAAATAGGGCACACGATCATTTAATGTGCAATATGGGAGTACTGTTAGAAATGGTAATGGTGGCTCGATTGTACATCTCTGATCTTTAGGTTTGAAATTCACGGTGGTTATTCAAACCAAATAGACAATTAATGAGAATACGAAGAATGCTGAGAGAATTAAATGGCGCACACGATCATTTGATGCATAATATGGGTATACTATTAGAAATTGTAATGCTGGATCGATGAAAAATATATACTTTGTATACCTGGAAATTCTAAAAAATTCTAAAAAATTCTAGAAAATTCTAAAAAATGGTTTTTAAGTGTCAAAATTAAAAAAAAAATTCGTATCTTAACATTACGAGATGTTAAAATCTTAATATCGAAAATCTTGATAGTCTGAAACCTAGAATACTAAAACACTTGAATTTCTAAAATCTTAAATTTCTGAAATCCTAAAATCGGAACATCTCGTATCATAAATTATGAGCTCCTAAAATCTTAACATCCTAAAACCTCAATATCTAAAAATCCTAAAACTCGTGAAATTTTTTAATCCTATACTTCTGATATCCCAAAATCCTGAAATTTCGAAACCCCATCCTGTACAATTTATCTGGAATCGCGTGTAACACGCGTTTTGCGAGAAATAGATATATAAACGTAAAATATCGGTGCACAATTTTTAAAAATTAAAAAAAAAGAAAAAAACTGCCTTTGACCCAGCCAACGCGAATCTCTGTTCTGGCCGGTAAAACAAGCACCAAACGGCCGTTTCTATTTCATCAAGTGGGTGCTACTCCTCCAATTTCCGGCTTTTTCAGCAGAGAACGCCGTTGAAACAAGCCCCGTGTGCTTTATGTTTGTTTTTCATTTCCTACCGAAAAATCGCTAATTATCGAGCGCGGAAACGCAAAGCGAACGTACCAAGTATTTTTCTCCCCTCTTTGTCCATTTCTGTCTTCCCACCGGAAAAAAAACAGCTTCTTTTTTACGACGACGTTGAACATATTAGTTCAAAAAGAAAAAAAAAGAGAGTTCGTTACGACTCGTTAAACGGCGCCACTGCAGTTCCTCGGTTTCCGACGAGTATTTTATCCCTGGCCCACGTAATAACCATAATCAAGGGTTTCTCGCGACTATCCGCGCTTCTATGGTACTGTTCGCCCCTTCACTTTTATTGTTACCACTTTATTCGATCCCTAGGTTTTCCTTCGGTGTTCCCCGAGTGTCGTAATCGTCACGAAAAACTTTAGAATGCTCGCTCTTGCCCTGTTTTGGTTCCGCCAGTTAACTGGGGAACAGTGGCGTAATTAGATAAGGACTTAGGAGAGCTGAATATCACCCACATTTTTCACAACCGAAATTTCCAAATTTCTGAAGCTCCTAATTCCTAAATCTCTAAATTTCTACATCCCCAAATCCCGAAATTCCCGAATTTCTACATTTCCAAACCTCTAAATCCTAAAATTTGTACATCCCTGAATTCCAAAATCCCTAAATTTCTACATTTCCAAATCTCTAAACGACCAAATTTCTACATCCCCAGATTCCAAAATCCCCAATTTTCTACATCTCCAAATTCCAAAATTTCCAAACCTTGACAACCCCAAATTTCTACATTCCTAAATTTCTGAACCTCCGAATGTCTGAAACCCCGAATCACCAATTTTTCGACCTTCAAATTTCCAAATTTCCAGCTTCCCATAATTCCACTTGCTCGTATCAGAAACGAGGCGCTGCCACTATCACCAAAACTAAGATATCCCGGTCCAGTCAAAAATCCCAGTTACGTGGATGGTCCCCGGGATTTTATCGTAGCGAGCAACGTTTTACAAGGGAGCTGCAATCGAGAGTTAAAGCTGGGAAAAAAAGGTTCTAAAAAGGTGTAACGGTTGCTTCGTTATATTTATGCGACACGATAATGGTAAACCAGAGAATGGAACTTTAATGGCACCGGAATCCACGGGTCCATAGGAACGGGTCATCGCGTAACAATGCAACTGAGAGAAAAAAAAAAGGTGGATCGATGACCCTTCGCGTGTGGGTTCATGCACTGTGTGACGAGGCACCGTTGGAGAAAAATAAAAATGCCAGGAGGAACCCGGGGCACGCGTTTCTGCGTCGCAATTTACAATATTGAAACGAGGAAAAAAGGTCAGCCACGAGGCTCTTTTATTCTCTTGAGAAATATTGGCGAGCATCTGTATGGGTTTCGTTAATTTAAGCTTGATTGCAACGGACACAATTCACGAATTTATGGATTCTCTTGAAACGAAACGGTGGCGAGATTTAAAGCTTCGATGGATTCCGTCGAGAATAAAATTGGAGAACATGTGAATCAGCGATGTGGATAGAGATAACCTCACAAAAGAAAATGTTTAAACATTTCGAGATGATAGGATATCGTCAATATTTGTAATCAATAATTGTAGCTCAACTCTTTCTCGAATACTTTTTTAAATTTTTTAAATTGGGAAAAATTAATATTCTTTACTAATTGATCAGACATTTGTTTAAATAGAGGAGGATTTAGTTGATCTAAATATTAGCGATCCTTTTTCTAAAAAAATGTAAAAATAGTTTCTATATAAGCTAGTAAATATAATTCGGAATACTAAGTTATATTTCACTTTTGATTGTTTCTGTGAAATCCTGTGGGCTTCTAGCACATATCCGTCACGATAGAATCATAGGGGTCAACGTCCGATGATCTCACAGTATTTTCCCCATCAATTGCAAAATGTGTCCCAATATCGTGCATTCGGTTTAATACCGTCATATATAATTTAACCTCATAATTGTTAAGCCCGTTGAAAGCGCGGTCCAAAGTGACACATTTTTCTCCGCTAGAGCATGTCTTCATCCCGTGTCATAATCAGTACGTGGAAGTAGTTCACACGTCACGACCACGGCTTAACAAAATTTCCTGCATTGCGACAAATACAGACATTTGTCAAGAAACTCGAAGATATTAAAAGACATCGTCAAAATCCAAATACGGTCGTCGCTTTATTCGTAACGAACATATACGGCGTAACCGATCAGGAAATCGATCAGACACGGTAATTTCAGGTCGATTTACAGAAATTCGCCCCCGTCAATAGGTTATCCCGTCTTCCATCTAAAATTTGTCTCCGTCTCCCGACAGGCGTACAATCGCCGGGAATCTCGCGACGTCTGTCTATTCAGGGTCTCAAACGTTCTCCATTGTCGTTGCGACACTTTCTCCCAGAGATCAGGCTTTGTGCTCGCCACGGCGAGGTATCCGAAAAGAAAAAGAAAAAAAAAGAACATCGATGCATATTCCCCGGGTGTACGCGCGCGTAAGTCATAGCCGGGGCCGAACAATGACAAATAAATTTCAGGGGAAAAAAAGTTACACGGCTAACGCCTTACTCGGAGGTTAGGCGTATATGCGCAAGCCATAACCGTGGTGGAGTGGTCCGAAAGTGAAACGGGGTCTACCGAAACGGTACCGAGTGTCCCGTCTCCTCTCGCGATGGCCATTTATAAATTACAACCGGTGAGCGAGCAGAGGCACGCTCATAGGGACAACGAGACAAAAAGGGGAAAAAGGACGGGTCCCGTCGAGACTCCACGAAACCGGACTGAAACGACCCAGCGCCGGCGGAATATACGGGCGAAGCGGGCGATAGCCCGGGGCGCCACTTCCAACCGCCGCCGCTATAAAAATATCTTACTATTTCCCTTATTATGCGAATAAAGAGACTCTGGCCTGGCTCGTCGCACGCGTTCCGAACGAAACTCGTGATAGACACGGGGACATGGATACGTTTTCCCGCCAAAAGCTACCTCCACACTCCGACAACCATAAGACCTGACCCCCTCTCCATCTCTCGTCGATTAACCTGTACCTTCGCAAATCTCTGGTCGGCTGAACTTGTGCATAGTACTCTCGTTATAACGCCGACGCTTAATTTTCGAATGCAGAGATTCGAAAATTTGAGAATTTGAGAAGTTTGTGAATTTAAGAGTTTCGAGATTCAAGAATTTTACAGCAATGAGGAAATTTTGGAACTTAGCAATTATGGAATAGAGAATTTTGAGACTCAGGAATTTGAGAATGTACTGACTGAAAAGTTCAGAAATACAAAAATGTAAATCTGTGAACCTGAAAATGCGAAAATATGTAAATCTGTAAATTTGTAAATTGAAAATGCAAATCTATCAACTAAAAATAAAAATCTATCGAAAAATAAAAATCTATAAAATAAAAATACGAATCCATAAAATAGAAAATGTGAACCTAAAAATTGAAAGCGACAAAATTTGAGAATCACAAACGTGAAAAACCGACAGTAACAAAAATCAGAAATATTCGCAAATCATCCCCGTTTATCCGAAGGCAACGGAAGTTGCGCGCAAAGAATTTCAAACGGACCTGCGAAAGAATGCGGCCCCGTATCATATTCGATATATTATCAATTCGGCCCTGAAGCGAGCGAAGAAACACGAAGACGGGCAAGCGTCGAGGTATACCAAGGAGTTGACGGAGCCGAGGATCATAAATGGACGATCGAAAACGAAAGGGAGTACGAACTTGTACATCCAGTCCTTCTGCCGACGGCAATTTGCGCCGGCCATACGGACAGGTATATTCGATTGTGCACCGAGGCCGTCGCAGCAATTTCATGGAATATGCTCGAGGAACACAAAGGCGACGCAACAGAGCCTGACTTTCAGGTTACGTTTCCCCGATTCCCTTGGGAGCGACCAGGGGGCCTCCCAGCGGTCCCTTGGAGGTCAGGTTATTGTTAGAGGAAAGCCGAGTCCCGTGCAAGGTGCACCTACTTAGGCGCCTCACGTACAGGTGCAACACGATCGTTTGTTCAGGTGTCGGAGACTTTGCTTAGGCCCGCATTTAACCAACGGTGCACTATGTTCTTGAACAGAGCCCACGATCCTCTCAGGTACCAGAATCGGCCACTATTTCTGATAATCTAACGAGCCGAAAACGAACATACCGATGAAGAATGAATTATTTATTCCGACAAATTGTTATCCTGGAAAGTAACTTATTCGGACTGAAACAATGAATAATTCAGAACTCGACTAGGTACTTAGAAATAATAGATGGTATCGAATTGCATTCCTAATAAAAATGTCACTGTATTGAAAATAATTTGCTATTTCACTGTGTTCCCTTGAAGCAAAAATTATTCTTCGTTTTCAAATATATTATTTTATTGTTTGAAATTTTTAACTTTGACACACCTACGCGTAATTGTAGCGAACTACGAACGTCTCCGTATGTATACCAATAGGGCTACAGCCTATTGATTACCCACAAATTGTCTATATTTTAATGATACATCGTTTGAATATATTCGGCTTGGTTAGGGTTAGGTTAGATTAGTTGGAGTTAGATCAGATTTCGTGAAGTTGGTAAAGTCAGGTCAAGTTGGGTTAGGCGTGGTTACTAAAATAGGTCAAGTTAGGTTAGGGTTCAATTCTACCATTGAAATCTATTTACCCTTCCTCAAACTCCAAACATAATCTAATCTGATTTCAAGTAAAAATAGTTAGACTTGTACGATAAAATTCCGCGTTGCATTTTACACTTGTCGATCATCGATTGCACTTAAAGAAATCTCAATGATACATCGAATGATCAATAGCATTCCGCTATTATTAATATTAGTCGATAACATTAGCGTTATCTGCAGTTCTGAATTTAAACATAAAGCGTACCAAGATTCAGACGTAGACAAATACTTTTACTTGCAAACGATTTTAATCTCGCCCTACAAATGCTCTTATTCGTTCTCATCATCAAGACGATCGATTATCGAGATTGCAAATAGGAACACTATCTTCAATCAGTGCAGGATGCTCATTAATTAATATCTACCATTTTCCTACCATTCGAATCTATCGCAAATGATATGATACAATTAAGCAGTACTAAAAATAACATTATCTACTGCTAACGGGAAATGAAACGCAACAAATGGTCGTTACTGTATTTTAAAAAAGAAGTCGTTCGTCGAAAAGTTTGTGATTATTAGCGCGTTATTGAATCTGACTGTTCCTCGTTACCGTACGGACTCGTACGCATCGAACAGTGACTCATGATCGATAGATTACGTTCCGATACTATCACCTTCATTTACGCTATCGCGCGTCGGATTTTGACGTCGTCGGTTGGCACCTATGTGGTTAATGAACCACGCGCATCTGTGACCACTTGTAACACAGGTGCAGTTGAAAGCGTTATTCACTCGCGTAGCAGTCACGCAACGGCAAAAAGCACGCCTATAGGAGTCGCACAAAGGCGTCACACGGGCCCGGTTAGGTTCCGGTGGCCGCGACGCCGAACGAACGTTTGAATTCGTACGAGGTTGCCGCGCTCCGCCAACGCGGCAAAGAATAACTGGTCAAGTTCAGCGGCACGAGGAAAAATCCGTGGCCGATCGAAATGAAATTCCTACAGTTCATGCATTTCGCTCGGATTCCACGGTGCTGCGCGTTGGTTAACCACCTGCTGAGCGATCGCGTGCCAGCCAGAATACCGCGGTAACTTTGGTCTCGGTGGAAAGCGCAAAAACTTTGTGGGAACGTGCACGTGTCCGAATGGTGGCTCGCGTTTCGCATACAGGCGTTTTGTAATAGATCGTCGAACACTCACCCATTAACGGCAATAATGCGAGAACAGCGAGCGTGGCAGCGGCCCGACGTTGTTCACGAGCTGCCATC
Source organism: Coelioxys conoideus (assembly GCA_947623535.1). Taxonomy (NCBI): domain Eukaryota; kingdom Metazoa; phylum Arthropoda; class Insecta; order Hymenoptera; family Megachilidae; genus Coelioxys; species Coelioxys conoideus. The sequence continues at coordinate 7,834,746 of OX392455.1, read as the reverse complement.
GTTGACAGTGAGTTTTCTCTTCACGCACTGGACGATGAAGGTCTTTTCTCGATAAAATCGACCGGTCTTATTTAGCCACAAAATCCCAGTCACACTGACCACTGGACACACGGACCGATCGTTCGATGTATACCGATCAAACTAAACGTTACAAGACATCGGGTCTATGAACGACTATCCCCGCACGTCGTATCGTCACGCTAGCCGATTTCAGACTGTGGCGGGGAGCAGCTCGTACGCGCTCGGCTCGGCCTTCGGTCACGTTCGGCCGTCTTCGGCCACCACCGGTACGCTACTCGACACGCAGGTACGAACGAGGTAGCGAGTGGGAAAGCCACGATCTCGCGGAGAACCGCGAAATCAACCGATTCTTCCTCTCGGCCGTTACGTTTCTTCTTCTTTTTTTCCTTTCGTTTCTTCCCTTTTCCTCTGTTTTACGCGCATCCTTGCATTTTTATACACCTCCACGAGAATGCGACGGCCTTGCCAGCAGTTATTCCTTTTGCCTCGTTGAATATTCAACGCCGGATGTTTCCGAACATTTTTTTCAAACATTAGGAGACGTCTGTTGCATTTCGGGACGTGTTGTGCGGCGGCAATATTTAATTTCGCGTCGATTATGTTGACCAACTTTTTTAGCATTCTCTGAGCGAAGTCGCATACCGATACTTCGCTACTTCTGTGAAAAATATCAACATTTAAATTTTTCGTGCATTTACAACCTGCGCAGTTTAATTTTAAATACAATTATCGTTACATTAGGTCGACAATATTCTCTTTTTCTTATAAACAATTCATTTTGAATTAAATAAAACAGGAGCACGAAGTTGTTTCTCAGCAGAATATACAAGAATGCCTTTCGGTATGCATACATAAAAGTACATAAAAGTATTTTAAGGTACTAAGAGGGTTAATTATAAGGAAATTTTTAATCTTCACTGTTTATTTAGGCCTCGAACAGCGGAGTCAGGTCAATTGCGATTAAGGTTCAGGGAAGGTATGCTACAACTCTTGGTTAGAAATAAAGCACTATAGTTTCTGAACGAAGGACTGTCCTGTTGAAAAATAATATGTAGGACCATGTGCGATCATAATTTACGCCATTACCACATTTATTCAATAATTAATAGCTGTTAAAATTGTATAAAAATAATTGTTATAATGTCAAAAGTTTATCGTTAGTATTCTCCACGATACTTTTACTTAGTAACGCGTATACATATTCCAAACACGATTTTCCCGAAAATAAATCCTCGCATAAAGCAATTTCAATTCTCAAGGGGAATCAGCTCCAATCGTACCACAATTTTGGTAACACCCTCAACATCGTTCCACATGTATCCGCTACATAATTGCTTTAAAGAGTTGCTTCGATAACCAAATATTTCCGCTTACTCCGTTGCATAATGTCAGAATTTCGCGAACTCGGGTGGGCTGTTATTCAATCAACGTTAATTCCGTTCGTAGCGCCGTTATCGCGAAATCGCGTTACTCGGGCCAACGCTGTAGCGCTGTTAATTTTACAATGCAGCGAACTCTTTCCAACGACCAAAACAAGCGGCTAGGTGTTAGCGAGAGGTTCAGCCGGGGCTCGTGGAAAACACGTTTAATCAAATTCGTGTCGCGCATTATCAAGCAAACAGAAGAACGCGAGATAAGGGATTTACATTTCCAGCGGAATTGGCCCGGGAAAACGTGATACGAGACGTCCGACACCCTGTTCTGCTCAATGAAAATTAACGTACTTATCGCGTCGTAACCAAAGAATTAATAATTTAAACGATCCTCGCGGCGCGAACGAGTCGGTTTTCACCACTTTATCACGCACGTACGACACCGTCGTTTTCCCCCTTGAAGAGTCTCACGGATGCACTTCAGAGTACTCGACACTGGAGCGGTTCACTTTCAGCGGGCGACGACTATTCTTGAGAATAGCCATAGTTTATTATGTACCTTTTCGTCGCTTCATCTATTACTTATTTCAACGCTATCACAAAAATCTGTGTCGTCTTCGGACAGCTACATGAAAAAATCGTGAGGTACTAAGGAGGTTAATTATAAGGAAATTTTTATCAAAAATTTAAAAATCAAAGAATGAAGAAACCTTATTCACCTTGCAATTTGTATCAGCGGTTTTCAAGTGGTGCATGCGAGGGTGTTTGCATTCCCCTCACGTACAGAAATTGAATTTTATCAAGCCAGCATTAATAACATATAAAATTAAAACATTTTGTTTATTAATAATTGTGTTGTTTATTAATATATTGATTTTGGTATAATTATTCTAGGAGAAGCGAAATGAAAATACGTAATAATTATGTAAATATAATCTCTTCATCTGCTGACTACTTTTTGGTTCCGATGGTATGAATTTATAAGAAAATTGAGATCCATTGCTTCGAAGCATTCGTTTAAAATTATTACACCTTTTACGGACTTAGCAATTTTTCAAGTCGGGTTTGACGAGAATTTCTGAACTTCCATTTTAACGTTCGTTCAAAACTTCGCTCCTAATCTCCGTTCAAATTAACTTGGAAAAATGATCTAGGTTATGAAAGGGATATAAAGTAAAATCCTAACAGTATAACACTCCGAAAAGCTGAACTATGTTTGACATTTTATTACCGAAAAGGTATTTTCGTCATCGACTTTACCGTCGACATTCGGTGGCCCTGTTCTTTTAATAATAATTATTTTATTGTTATTTTTTGACTAATACGTTGTAATATCGCAGTGACAGTTTCTTGAAAAAGTAGATTTCTTTCTTGGTATTCTATTTGAGTTATTGACAGAAATATAACTTTCTTTTAAAATCCTTGAACACATCACGCAGGCATCGCACAGCGAAGGATTTACCCCTGGAAATGGCGGTGGCGTCCGTAACTTTTCTTAACTTTTCTAAGTAGATACAGCGGTCGACGTAAAAGTAGGATTTAGCTTCAGGAAAATTAACAACTCATATTAAAAAATCCTGACTTTTCCAGGGTTAAACAAATGCTAAAATAAATTGTAACACACTGCGTTAACATATTATGTTGCTATACAGAAATTTTATTCACACTTTACACACTTCTTCACAATGCTTACAATTAACATTCTCCATGAATTATTTACCACTCGTGAAAGAGCAGTGTCATTTCAGAAAATAGTAGAGGATAGAATCAATCATTACTTAGAGTGTTCTCCTAATTATAGTACACGAAACTGTAATCTGGTCAGAGTTGCAAATAAATCAATAATAATTAAGACCGCCTAACGTTACCCAATTAAAGGTAAGGTCGACTGATTAGTTCTCAATTAACGATCGATAATATGGGAAGGCCAATATGTATCAGATTTCCTGCAAGTTAAGTGTTAATACTCGCTCTTCGAGGGTGAGCACACACATAATTCACAGACGAAAGGGTTAATGGCGCAGATGTGCGTTTGGAAACCGTGCAAATATAACTGTCACGGATAGTTCCGGCTTAATGAAACTCGCGATAATGCCACGTGTATGTACATGCAACCGTTGCACCTGACGAAGCAGCACTATTCTACGTGCGAAAATCCAAAGCTCACATCCGAGATTTTCCTAGATCAAAAAATAGAACCGATCTCAGCCGAGGTGAGCTTGACAGTAAATATCACCGACGATACCATTTTCCAAGCTTTTCTTCAAATCCCTCGAGCGAAAGTTTGCGAATAGAACGAGAGAATTTCTGAATGTTCAAATTTCGAATTTTCGAAACGGGTAAGTTACTAAATTAAATATTCACAAATTTCCTAGTCATCAATTTTTCAAATTATCAAATTCTCTGATTTCCTAGTCCTCGTATTTCAAATTTTCAAATTCTCAAATTTCCAACACTTCAATATTTAGCATTTCTAAATTTTGCGAATCTCTACTTTGCCAAGTATCTGGATGTCGAAATATCATAATTTTCAAATTTCTGGATCCCCAAATTCTTAACGATTAGAATCCTGAAATTTCCAAATTCTCAATTTCCCAAGCATTTGGTTCCCCAATTTCTTACATTTCCAGATTGTCAGATTCACAAATTTCTAATTCCCCAAATTCCTGAATTCCAAAATTCTTAACGTTTAAAATCCTTAAATTTCCGAATTCTTAATTTTCTAGATATCTGGTTTCCCAAATTTCTGCACTTTTCAGAGTTCCAAATTCCTGCATTTCCAAACACTTAAATTTCTGCGACTGTAATTTTCCGAATTTCCGGTGTCACAAATCCCAAATTTGCACATCGCAAGCCCAAAATTCTGCTATTCTTAAATTCCGAAGCCGTCACTGCCAGCATTCCCATATTTCGCCAGCGCAAATTGGATCGACGAAACGAAAGGATAGGCGTGAACGTTAAAAACGAGGTCTCTTCGAAACGTCAGTGGTCTCCGACGAGTGGTTCTCTTTTATTTAGAAAAACACAGCCCCGTCAGCCACCCCCGGCCGCCAAAAGACCGCTGTTCAAATAAACCGAGCGACCCCTTGGTGGTTTTGCCTCCTCTCGCTCTCTGCGCGTCTTTCGTCGTCTCGTGGTAACGTGTTGTGCTACACCGTTGACCCGTTGCCTCGAGAAAGAAACTCGAACCCGCCCCGTATCTACAGTGTCGTTAGTCATTTGCCTGTTTACAGCTCGAATGAATTACATCGGTGCAGGAATTTTCTCGCGTCTACGATGAATTTGTTTTCGTTGCGTCGTGCAATGGGGCTCGTCAATCACGTACGTCAAACAGATTCAGCCTAGTAAACACACAAAAAGAGAGGGACGGCCGTTTCTTTCGTTAATTAAGCTTCACCGACGAGACGTTCCATCGTGAAAGAAACCGCGTGAAAGGTTCGCTATGTGGATGTTAATCTTTTACCGACGGGTGTATTCATCGGACGACACCCGAGTCCGCGAACTTTTCCCGGCCAACTTGTCCCTTGACACGCTTGAAAAGGAACGCGCACGGCTTTTCTCGCTCTTCGAGATCGTGGCAAACACCGAAAGTGGATCTCGGTTTGCCAAAGTGTCGGACGTTCTTCATCGGGGTATCAGCGAGTTTCCGCGAAGATAGAGAAAACGGAGCTACCGTTGAGAAAACATCGAGATTCGCGTCCCCGACGGGGACGTCGCGCGTCAAGACGAATATTCCGCGTCGTTTTGTCCTCTACTCCGTTTCCTTCATTTTTCCGTTTTTCATTTCCTGTCGTAGCTACGACAGCCACGATTAATAATCGTTCTTGTCTGTAAATTCGTCGATTTACGATGTGGAAGTGGCAGAAAACGAAGAAATCGAGCCGGGAGGAAAAGGAAATAAAAGGGCTTTAAGACGGAAAGCTGAATGATGCTCGTGATGCTTGTTTCGTCTCTCGACGAGGGCGGCCGTTATTAAACACTTAAATCTTCTCGATGGATAAGACGAAAGGGAGACGAAGGAACGACGAGAACAGCGAGCACAGGATATAAACAGAAATGAAGAACGGCGAAGCTTGCGCGAGGGGGGTAAAAGTCAATTTATGGGAGGGCAAACGTTGCTCTGTTTCAGTGATCGACTGATAAACCGTTCGTCGAATGGTCCTTGATCATCGATGTGCACAACGCTGTGCGGTGATTTCAAATTTTCAAATTCAATGTCTCAGATATTTGAGAGTTTCAATATTTTGGGTCCCAGAAGATTAAGAAATTGAAAATGCAGAAGTTTAAAGACGTAGCAATTGCAAACAATTTTAATAGATCACGAATTTGTTCTTCTGCTGATTGAAGTTTCGAGGAGTTCGAGAATTTAAGTATCCAACGATCTTGTAATTTGTGAAATGGTAGATTTAGAATGAACCAATCCGAGAATTTGAAGAATTAGAGATTTTGTAAATTGATAAATTTCTTGATCACAAGTTTCGAAATTGGAAAATATACAAACTTGGATGTTAGTTATAGCATCCGTGCCGTGTGTTCGTCCGGAGATGTTTGTGCACCGTTGTTAACACGATCAGCTAGTTTCGTTTCTCGAGAAGGAGGTCACGATTCGGTGAACGTGTGAAAACGAAAAATCTGCTACGGAACACGAAACGCCGGATGAAACTTCTCCAATATTCGCGCGAAGAACGAACGGAAACAACGAGGAGTAAAAAGCAACTGGAGGAAAACAGATGGCGACGGGAACGAGATAAATCATTTCCAAGATCAATCTTGAACGAACAGTTGGCGGGAATACGTCTCGCGCAGACGAGAAGCCGCTGTTTTCGAGGCTACCGCGAAACTCTTGACTGAAATTCCACGAAACATTCGAAACGGTCTTGAGTCAAGTGAGCCCAGCCGTTTGCGGAACGATTTAATTAAAGCTCGATACACGGACGGTTCGAGCATTCGGGTTGATACGAGTTAATTCGCCAAACCGACCAACAAAAAACTCGTGCATAACCTTGTTACGGTGCAACGAGATTCACACAGACGCGCGCACACGGACAGCAACGGGAATGTATTGCGATTCTTGACCTACAATTTTCTTTGTACTTTAAAGACAGTTCCAATAAAACCTTCGGATAGCAAAATTTTCAAATCTGCTGACTCTCAAATTTTACGTTCCTGGAATTTGAATTCTGAAATTTTCAATTTACGAACATTTTCAGAAACCCAAGCTTTCGAATTTATAAACTTTTTCATCCTCGAAGATTCAGATCATTAGGTGTTTCCAAATTTGGAGACCTTCAAATTTTACATTAGTGGACTTTCAAATTCTCATATTTTAGGATTAAAACCCTTTCAGATCTTTAAATTCTAACACTATCAAGTCCTGAAATTTTCAAATTCATATACTTTTACAATCTCGTTATTAGCAAATTTATTAAATATATAGAGTAAAGTTGTCCACCCGTGTATTAACACTTTGAGTGCCATGTCACCCACATAGGGTGACGTATGAATTCATACATAAACCCATCGCTAATTTTAGCTGAAACATTTAACATAACAAAGTATAAAAAATTGTTTGTAAATATATTAAAGCTTATTGAACAAACCAGGATAGAATATTATGAAAATTGTCCATAAACTTTATCGAAAATAAAATTACTTGCAAGATGAAATTGAAACAGTTTTAGGGTGGCACTCAATATGTTAAATAGCCCGGAGTTTGACTAATTACTGTATTATCAAAGAAAACATAATGCTATTAATTTAAATAAAACCCGATCCGACTGCGTTTAATTCCCGATGACATTTTGGTTCGCAATTAAACGAATGTTTATTCTCGACGATTAAAAATGACGTTGAAATGGAAACGCGGGTAAACGAAGATGGAGGGATACAATGAAATGATCGTTCGGACGTTGAAGGTTTAATTAAGACACGACAGAAAATATTCGCGACAACAAAGTGTTTTATATCGAATAAAGCAATTTGTGAGATTAAAAAATTCTTCCATTATCGCGACGGTCTACCGTCCTTCGCCTTTTTCTTTATTTAAGGATATAATTATCGGACAGTCTGTTTTGTAGCAACGATAAAGTTACTACGACATAAAAGTATAAACGACGTGGATGGCTAGTATAATATAAGGAACAAAGTTATACATTGTTTAATAAATTTTATGTACATATATAATAAACCCTTGTACTTTTATGTGTATGTATAACAAACATTTTGCAAACTACCACGTAAGGTCGTATTATTTTAAGATTGTTTTGCACTCTTGTTTACGAAGCTGTCTTTGCATTAGATTTAATGAAGTATGCGAAGTATAACGCAATGGTCTTCTTGCATTTATCATTCCTTCTCGATCTTCGTTGCAGTTGTCGTCGTTCAAGATGAACACACAACACGTGTAGCTGTAAGGAGAATCTTCAGATAAACAGTGATGAAACCAGAAAGAAGATTTAATTATTTGATAAAGTTATGAGACTTTGCTTCTTCACATTTTGAACCAACATACAGAATCTGCTTTTTACAACTTACTCTCTATACGAAAGAATAATTCATAGATTTACGGGAATGTAATGACCAAAAAACTCTTTAATTAAAATTAAAGCAGAGATCAGTGACCCCTCTTCGTGACAAAAATCAACATTAACAAAAGCTTCTTGATAGATCCAGTAATTTAAAATAAGAATCGTGTAACGAATCATTTTGTCTCGTTCCGTAAATCCGGCATTAACGTGAAAAATCTACACGATAGACCTTCGTCTCGAGCTCCTCAAACTGGCCAGGTTCATTCGATTGATCTTAGCCGATCAAAGGATCGAGTACGTCCGATTAAGCAGCTCGTTCCTCCCAAGGGAAAGCCGACACCGTAATAAAGAAAAAAATGTCGGAAAAATGCGAAGACCGTGCGAAAGTAGAGGTCACACGGAGCTGGAAAATGAATGATGAACTCGTTGTTCGTCTGTCGTGCGAGTCCGTGTCCCTGCGAGCGTATTGGAGCAGGTCTGCCGGCGCCTGGAAGCCAGGCAGCCAGGCGGGCGCCACCGTTCAAAAGGGTTTCGCATTGCTGGAACAAGGACGACACAGCTCGCCGACGATGATACGAGAGAAAGGCTCGATCGAACGACGGAGAAAGCAAGGAAAAGAATGAGACACACGGGGTAGAAACGGAGACAACAAGACACGCAGGCGCATCCGCGCGAAAGCTGGAGAAAAACCCGGCACACGCATCTTGAAAATCAGACTGCAGGACCGATAATCTACTTTAGCCGTTTATTGCCTTATCGAGCTATTTGCGACACCTTTTACGTCATTCCGACGATTGCACTAGCAATTTGTATTATATTAACTCTTGGTCGCGAAGTACATGTATGTGACAGTAAGTTGAATCTTGGATGGTGGCACTATGGGAGAATGGTAGTTTGAAATTTAATTTTATCTACTTTAGCCGTTTATTGTCCTATCGAGCTACCTAAGACACTTTTTACGTTATTCCGACGATTGTACTAACGATTTGCATTAAATTTTGGTCGCGAAGATCGTACATGTATGTCCTCGTGCGTCGAATCTTGGATCGTGGTACTATGGGAGAACGATAGTTCGAAATTTAATTTCATCTACTTTAGCCGTTTATTGCCCCATTTAGCTATCTGAGAAACTTTTTAGATCATTCCGACGATCGTAGTAACGATTTTTGTTATATTAACTTTTGGCCGCGAAGATCGTGCACATATGTCCCCATACGTTCAATCTTGGACGATGGTGGTATGGGAGAATGATAGTTTGAAATTTAATTTTATGACCTGTATCAGAGATTTGCTGGATATAGGTGAGCTTTCAGACCGGATTTCAGGTGGATGTTAAATATTAAAATATAGACTCGAAGAGAAATGGAACGTTATTACTCATGCAACGTCTACTTCCTTTTAAGACACATTATACGCAAGTAGGTCGCGGTTACCGTCTTTGCGAATGGTTCTTCGGGATGCTAGAACTTTTGGGATCGGAGTTCGGCACTTCGGATTTTTTTGATTTTGAGATTTCGCAATTTCGGGACTTTGGTAGTTCAGACTAGTAAAACGCTGGAATCTTTGAAATTTTGTGACTTTGAAATTGTTGAAATTTTTGGGAATTTGGAACTGTATAATAATGCAAGGTTGAACAAATATTTATATCTGTGCATAGCTCGTCTGTTCGTTCTTATGCGACATATCACCGATGCCGACAACGGAAGCGAAAAAATATATAATACTATCCTGTAATTTAAAAATACCTGACAGCAATGCATTTTGGGATTAATGGTCCGTGTGGGTTTAACCAATTTATAATTTAGTATCATATTTCACGTTCCGTCATCAGCGAAATGGTATTAATCATCTTTAGGTGCAGTTGGAACGTTTGATGCAGTTTCGGGGATGGAAGTGTGTAATAGTGTATTCGACCGGGTTTTCTGTGAATTATGGGGATAATAATGTTGAGCTCATTGCGCCATGATTAATGGTATAGGGTATGTAAATCGTGCAGCGAAGAAAAGAGGACATAAAAGAAGGCCGTGTCAATATATTACTATCGCACGATAAATGTACTTAAAATTGTTAATGCAAAGTATACTTTAGAAATTGCATGAATTTCAGTTGTCAATCGTTTCAAGGAAAATTTTGAAACTTTCGAATTTAGAAATTAAGAAATTCCGAATCTTCCATGTCTCAAAATCAGGTTTCATATATAAACTTTTTAACTTAACCATTATTAACGTCACATCGGTTGCGTATTTTTTTATTTAATTACTACCAATTCAAAATACGTAAAATCAAATTATACATTTCCTTACTTTACAAAAATGGTTCTTCAATAAATCAAAATAAAAAATGTAAAATGAAATAAAAAATGAAAAATATAGTTAGTATAGTCAATTTAGAAAAGTAAATTGATATATCGAATTAGGTGATAAATAAAATCATTGTAATCCATCGTCAATAAAGTATCGATTCGGTAAATCATACCGCAATCAATCAAACTCGTCGCGCTAAAGGGACAGGGTGCATTATAGGGTAACTACCCTACCAGTTGCTCAAAGCGTGTCAAAAAGGCTCATATTTCGTCGATGGCGTGATACGTAGATATTAAATTATAAAACATTCAATCTCGAGGGAATTCGTTCGTTCTCAAACATGATAATCATTTCAAAACTAAATTGGGAACGTATAGGACTTTATAAGTACACACTCGTCTCGATATAACGTGCATGATTTTCCTTTCATAGTATAAATTTGACCGACGAGGCATAGGAGCGAACGTGTATTAGCAAACAATAGATTGAACGTTGTACGAGGAAGAAAATAATGATTGTTTGCGATACAAAGGTACACGTCGATGAAGAGGAGCGGAGGGAGCAGATTGAAGAGGAGAACAGGGCAAAGAGAACAGAGAAAAGAAAGGCACGAGGGCGGAATATACTTAAGAGAGAGAGAAAGAGTAATTAGGAAGAAGTGCGATTGTGAACGAGTGAGCGATTTAAGAGAATGAAATACTCTTAATTACTCCAGCATTGTATGCGACAATTTAAGAATCACCTTGCGTTTACAGGAAGCACTCTCATAATGTAGCGCGAATAATTACAACGAAATATAAATCAAATGATAAAACGTAATCCTCTCTCTGCAATTTTTATCGGTAACAAATGGCTTCTTTCTCCCCTTTTTGTCTATTTTATTGCGGTTTTACAATTTTTATCAAGATTCATGCGCGTTACTCTCTGTACGTTAAATATTCAGTCGCCTAAGGTAAAATTTCGTGAATCATTTATTAATACATTTATAGAATGAATAAATTGCTTTAATATATTTATGGAGCGAGTAAATTGTTTTAATGCACTTATAGGGTATAAATTAAAAATTATACAGTAATTTATTTATATGTTTGACTATTCCTTTGAAAATTATTGCTCCTTTGTGATTTGTTTTATATGCTAGTTTCCAAGGGAGTTTACATGTAACTTTTCGGATGAAAGTGTTTTTAAACAAATTTAATTTTGACATTTATCAATTGGGAAATTAACCATAATTCAAGGAGAAGCATGCAAAGATCTATAAATCTGCAAATTCTTTAAAGTAGTTATACTCTTTAGATACACTCTTCAAATAAAATTTTTGAATTTTTGATCTTAAATATATTCATTCTAAACATAAATAATAGAATAATATATAAGAAGCCAAATTTCGTCTTTCATCATATATTATACCTGTAATTGCATCAAACACCATTTATTCACTCCTAAATATGCCATAAATAAATTACAATGCACTATGAAGAAAAATGTTAAGAAACTTGATAAACTTTCAGCAAAAGTCAGATATATCTGAAAGTTAAATATGTAGAATATACATTGTGTGCACAAAGGGTGATATTCGAATATCAACGAACAAAAAGGATGATCAGTGTCAAAGCGAGTAAATACAATCATAAGAGGCGCGACGCAGTTATTCTCGTAAACAGCAAAAATTCATCCGAAAGCACCCCCGCTCAATAACGTTGCGTCACTTCCTTCTTATCCACCCCGTTCTCGATTGCTCTTCAGTTCACGCTCCATTCTTCGTTGCTCTTCCACCCCCGGTCTCGAGCACGCTCTTCTACTCGCTTCGATGTCCAGCGCGTCTCATTTTCCCAGACGATTCCGCGACGCGACGGGTCGCGAAAATTTCATCGAAACATCGCGTCGGGTCGGGCAGACTCGATCGATGAGCGAACGTGGGCGGAATACGGCGGATACTTGAAAAAGCAAAGCGTCTTCGTTGCAGCCGGGCTTGGCATACCGAAATAATACGCGAAACGAATCGATAGGTCCGCGGCCGGTGATCGTTCGAGAAGGGGTGGCTCTCGTCGCGATATATCGCATACTTCTCGAGCTGATTCAAGATCGCGGTCCGAGCTGGATGCGTGGGTGAACTATTATACGTATGTTTGAAAAAGTACGCTACTTTCGTGTCGAGGACGCGCGTAGGAACCTTCTGTCGCTCGCCATTGGCTTTTCGGAGACGAAGTATGGAAAACGGAACATGAGACTTGCAAATTCTCGAATTACCTCCATTCCCAAATATCTCGAATGTCCTAACTTGTAAACTTACGGAATTCCAAACTTGCGAATCCTCGAGTTCCTGAATATCAAAGTCTTCGATCATCGAAATTTGTAACGAACATATCCAAAGTGGTCACACCGGTCGCGATGAAACTTATGTGAGATATAGTTTTCAAAAAAATATTTTACACGTATTTTGTTTATCAGCGTTCGTGCATTTTAAAAGGATGATAATTAGCCGTGAAGTATGGCGTTCAGAGTGTGTTTTCGAATATCTTAGCAACTAGAAGGTGTTGCATTATAATTTTATAGTGCTACATATGTAGCAAATACTTCATGTAGGAATACTTAGCTTTGTGAAACAGAATTTCACTGACTTTTCAAACTGTACGAAACACTGTAAAAATTAATTAAATACTCCGCCAAAGCAAGACTGAATATTTTCCATAATATGATGTGACAACAAATCATATATGTAATAAGAATTTTTATATCACAAAGAAGAAAAAATTCACTTGACACGTATTTTCTATTTTTGTCCATAGTTCACGTATACAAAAGTACTTGAAAGTAAATTAATGTTTAACAAGGAAAATTGCATAATAAATAAAATTCTTTTACATTAGGTTTCGTCATTTAAAAATACACAATTTAAAGAACAATTATAATGCTACATCTTCTAGTTGCCAAGATATTTAAAAAAACATACTATCAACCCCGAACTTCAGGGTCAACTATCGCCCCTGTAAAACGTACGTTTGTCAATAAAAAAAATGCGTGTCAAATACTTTTTTAAAAACTGTTCTATTAATATCGAATTCAACGTGTATTAACATTTAATACAAATTGTATTAATATTTAATTCAACTAGTATTATCATGTAATACAAATTACAGTAACAAATCATAAAAATTTATTTTAATATCTGATATAAATTATATTAATATATAATACAACTTTTATAGCGTCCAATACAGATTATGACAATACCTAGTAGAATTTATTAATATTGTCAGTAGCTATTCGATAAAGACTGACAACGAGATGGAGAATATAGCGAAACGTGAAAAATGTATGCTCACGAGCAGAATTTCACCAAGGAAAGATTTTACTGCCCTTTCCGGTAGGGTTTGGCAGGTACGATTTATTTTATACCCTTAAATCGTGCCGAGTATAATAGTAATGATTTATATTCAAGTACTCTATTTCATTTTACTCTTCTTTCTGTCAGTAATTTGATTTATCCAGTAATCTATGTAGTTCGATCGGAAATTATCATTCATTAAATTTTAAGTAAATGACCTCGTACGAAAGAAAGCATCGATTTCAAACAATAAATTATGTCCCAATGCACTATAACTTCTGATCTCCAGAGAAAACAGTTAATCATAAGTTAAAGACGGGTAAATAGAAATTCAATTTCCAATGAATTTTCGGCTTTCGTGTCGATAATATTGAATATTAAATTGAATCTTAAGATCCTCAGTTAAGAAGTCCTCGATTAAAATTCTCGATTTAATACGTGGCGATATCGATTTAATACTGGAATAAAGGATGTCGAAACGGTGGAGGACATTTATAAGATAGCGTCGAATAAAACGATTTTATGCGTTCGATCGTGGATACGTCCGCGGTAACCGGATGAGGATTCTTTCGCGACACGCCGGATATCGCGTTATCGATTAGTACAGCTAAGCTGCAAAGGCAATTCACGTCGAGCCGCGAAGACGGCACAATTTCGCGACGTTAACCCAGATCGTCGTCCTTGGAACTGGTCCAGGCATTCGTGCCGCGGTTGCCAGGAGACCTGGAGCCGGACTACGGCGTCGCAATGGAAAATAGACGAGGAGCTTTTTGTCGCCACCCCTGGAACGAGCTTTCTGGCCGGCCGATGTCTCTCGTAAAGGGGATCAACGACGATTTTCTCGCCCCGTGTTGGATACAACGTTGACGCGACTCGACCTCTGAATCGCCGTATCCTCTCGTGAATCGAGCCCAGACGACTCCGTCTGTTGGATAAACCCTTGAATACGGGGTAAACTTGTCCCGGCCAACAGTGTCTAGTCTCTTGCCGGCTTCCGCGTGCTCGTCGTGTAAACTCGGGTAAACGCGATTTACGTGCCCGGATTCCGTCATCGAGCTTTCTCAAATTTTCAACGATTCTACGCGCACATACGATAATTACACGAAATTTGATGACGACGGTGAGCGAACGATTGTATGTCGATCTTTCTATTTTTTTATTTTTTTCGAATTCTCAATTTATGAATTTCCGAATTTTTCAATTTGCTAATTATTCAATTCTGAGTTTCCAAAATTTCTGGTTATGCGATTACTAAATTTCATGAGTTTCTAATTTTCTAGTTGCAACGACTCCCGATCCTCGCAACTTCAGGCTTTCCCAAACTCCCAATTTTGAAGTTTCGCAAATTTCGATTTTCCGAATTATCAATTCTCCGATTTCCCAAATTTTTAATTCCTCAGTTATAATTTCTTACTTTTGATTACTTCCATATTTTTCTGAGTTCTCAGTTCCCCGATTTCCTAATTCCCTAATTCGTTAGTTTAAAAATTTTGTAATATCCAGAGTCTTCGGTTGCCCAATTTTTAAATTTCCTAATTTCAAAATTCCTCGATTTCTCAATTCCCCAATTTCAAAATTCTCCGATTTCTAAATTTCCCAATTTAAAAATTTTGCTCTATTAGTCAATTCCTTAATTTCAAAGTTCTCCGGTTTATCAACTCCCCAATTTTTAAATTCCCAATTTAATTTCCAAGATCATCGATTTCACGCCACACCAATTATTAAAATCCTCTCAATTTTCCCAATTTCCCCTATCACGAAATACCAAAATCTAAAAATTCC
Source organism: Coelioxys conoideus (assembly GCA_947623535.1). Lineage (NCBI taxonomy): Eukaryota > Metazoa > Arthropoda > Insecta > Hymenoptera > Megachilidae > Coelioxys > Coelioxys conoideus. The sequence goes on along the minus strand of OX392455.1, from coordinate 7,819,412 downwards.
TGAAATTATTTAAAATCTTTCCAAGCCTCCTCCATAGCACCACGGCCAGGACTCGCAATCGTTCACGGTTCCAGTTTGATCTACGGATTATCGTGAAATTTTCTTACGAAGTTACCGGGTGAAGTTTACGCAACCTCGATCAGATGATTTACAGCATAATTTGAACAAGAATAGAAGGGGAGCACAAAGGGGAGACTTGAATCGCGGGATCTTTTCCACGTTCCGCCTCTTACGCGAATTAAAGTCCATTTAATCGGAGCGGCTTGAAGGATGGAAGCGAGAGTGGCGAACGCAGTCGATTTTAATACAGAAATGGAGGCAATACACTCGCCGAACAATAATTACATTACACCGGCCGGGTTGCGTACGCTCGCTCATAATTCAGGAACCCATTGGCCATCTATTTAGACGTCCACGAACGACGGGGCGGCCCTTTATTTAAGTGCACCCCCAGTGTGTTCTTCCGTTCGCGACCCATCGACGTATATCGAACGAACAACCAAATCGACGGACTCGTTTACAGCATTTTTGGATTACACTTTCATAGTGACACGAGGTTAACGTTCGTGTATAGGTGTTTTAACGATGTCGCTCATGGGCAACACCCGCTGCAAGCTAATTGACTATTTTGTTAACGTTAATTGACTCGTCAAGTGGTTTCTCGTTTAACCATTTTTCTGATAATCCATTTCGAGACTCTTTGTAGAATGGTGTTTAGCAGCGACTCTTTTATATGCCCAGTTTCTACTCTCTTCGACGCTACATACTAATTGACTTAAAATACTAATATTATTGATAGAATAGTCCATATACGTTTATACATTTCTAAGTGTTCGAGTTTCTAAATTCTTACATTTCTAAATTTTGAGGGACCGAAATTCCTACGTGTTGCTGAGTATTCTTAGATACCTTTTCCTAGATCCTCAAATTTCTACATCTCATATTTCTAGGACCTCCAAATTATACCTTTTCAAACTTCTACATCTCATATTCCTAGAACCTCAAATTTCTAAATTTTCGGATTTCTGCATCTCATATTCCTAGGACCTCAAATTTTTTAATTTTCAAATTTCTGCATCCGCAAATTCCTGCTCCTCTAAACATTTAAATCTTCAACTTGCTTGACTTACAAATCACTAGAATCTAATTTTCCGGTGTTTCCGCGTTTCTAGAACTCAAATAGGAGTCGCAGTTGTAGTCTACCCGAGCGATCCAGATGCGTACACCGTGGCTGCATGTTCGGTTAGAGAATATACGTTAAAAAATCAATGAAAGCGTTCGAAGGACAGGATGTTGCTTCCAGAGGATGAACGGTTTACCGTTGACCCGTTGGTTAAATCGTACGGGGACATATGCGCAGGGTGCATCCTGTCCGAATCCTGCAGATGGAATTGGCGCGGAACGTTACACACTCGCGGGAGCATCGTGCCGATCCTAATCCGATTACACGGCCCATTGAAGTCAGAAGTGCGATCTTTTGAGAGGGGAGCAACGTAACGCGCTTGTTAAACGGCGTCCGTGGCGAAGTAAAATCGATATTTTCCGCGATGCGCCCGCCCGGACAGGAGGACACACACGGGTTGCCAACGACCCCTGTTCCGCGTCGCTTCGGCCAGCCTGCAGATAATCTGCCAGGAAGCTCGTTACCCTCGTATCGCGGAATTACCGGTGTCCTCGAATTTCCCAGCCACCGGTTATTCGGGCTGCGTGCCGTCTACGTCTATCTCCAACGACACCCTCGTACGACCATACTCGAGATAATATCTGCCGGCGAACTTTCAATACGGTTGTTCCGCGAGCCAGATAAGTTTCCCGTCCCGGCCAGCAGAATTTATACGAAGTCACGATAAAGTACGTACAGCGCACGTCGTTCGACTACAATGCCGTGTATACGCGAACGTTTTCCGAGATGATGTTAAAAGACCGATTTGCCACGCTTTTTGCAGCGGCGAATCGAATTCGAAGGGTGCCGAGTAGGGAGCTATTGATTGATCTGTTCGACGCGTGCTGAGAAACTGTTTACTGCCCCGGGAGAAACAATTTTTGCAGGAAACGCGATTAACACGAGTATAGGATGGGTAAAGGAAACGGTAATGAAAAGAGATCTAGGGTCAAGTCGGTTGGGATGTAATATTCGTATTGTGCTATTTAAGAACTTTTACTATTAGTCTATTGTAATTCGATTCAACTTAATCATATTTGATGTAACTTAATTTAACTTAACAATGTTACAACTTAATGTTATGAACTCATACTTTAACCTAACTTAGTACGATGGATTTGAATGATAAAATACAGTCGAATCATATTATATAGCCTTCTAATTTGTATATATATAATCTGACAATTTTGAATGTATTCAGTTATATATATATTATATATATACAATCGTATATGCAAATAATGTTATGTGTTCAATGTTATATGTATACAATCTTGGATATATTCAATCTTATATGTATTCAATTTTATACGTATACAATTTAGTATATATTCAATCTTACATGTATGTAATTTTATATGTACACAAGTTTATATGTATACAATCTTGTATATGTATATTCAATCTTATATGCATACAATTTTATCTGTACAGAATTTGGTACGTATTTAGTTTCGAAAGTTTGCGCACACGATATATATTTGCGTAAACAGAGTTTCAATAATGGCATCGTGAACATCCAATTTACGTGGTTGTATATTTTCGAAACAATGCGCACGGAATCTCGTGGCAATTTGATATGGATGGATGTTCGCGTAGAAGCAAGCAGGGGTTGGCTTTCAAACACGCCTCGTTACAAAAAGACTCAGATTGCGAAGGTTAACTCGAGCACACAATCGATCGGCTCCACGAACGGAGCAATGTGCTCACACCGGTGGCCTTCTCTCGCGGTTCGCTCACTTTCCATTTCTGCGAGCCTGGTGCGACAGGTGTTACCCCGATTGCGCGAAAACAAAGTGTTCATCCCTTTCCACCGAACCTACTACCCGTTCGCTGTTCAGCCCTTTTACCGTAGGAAACTCTGACAGAAGCAATGTCATATATTTCCAACCGGAGAATATTACATTCGACAGGGACACCATGATCCTTTCGTTACGGGAAGTTGTCGATACAATATTGTCTGTGAAACGTAAACCGATCGTCGGTTGTTCTAACATTTCTTCGAGGTTCTGTTATAATACTTCTTCGGGGTACTAGCATAATATTTCAACCATTAGCAAATATTGATTCATCATCAACGATGTTAAAAATAATTAATTTCGTACGATGTTCATAACTGTGGGTTGTACGTATGTGTTTGTCATAGAAATAAAAACTTTGTACCCTATGTGTATTAAATCTCGTCCACAGAATTACAGATTTAATAAAAAAATATTTGTTTCCAGTTATAGTATTAAGTCAAATTCTCTTCAACCCTTTGCACTCGAAGATATTTTTACTGATAGCAGATAGCAACTATAAAACTTTTTGGTTGAAAAGTTTGATGAATTCTTTCGAGGTTATTATCTCTCTATCATTAATTGCCACTAGCAGATGTTTCATTATATTTGTACATCACATGTACAACATTATATATTTAGTTAAAAAATACCTGTTCCCAATTGCTGCAGTAAACAAAATGCTGAGTGTGAGTCACCTATCGAGTGCAAAGTGTTACACTAGGTTTACTGACCTTTTCAAAATATACGGATTTCAAATTCCTTATTTTCAATTACGAAATTTATTAAAAAGCTTATATCAAAATGCATGTTCCTCGTCGAGATAAAGAATGTGTCACTATAAACTTCTTCATGCATTAATTAGTAAATTTGGTGTGAAAACAAGTTACCTCTAAGATTTGTGTGACCGAACTCTTCATAAATGTCCAATATTCGATATTGTTCGAAACAATCAAAGATTCGCTGCGAATCTCGGAATAATCCCAGAACGTATGTAAATAGTGGAAGATCGTGCACCGCTGTTTTCCCTAGGAGAGCCTACAGTGGTCGCCAGTGTACGCGGATGCGGATACATTTATTTGGTCAGCAGGAAGGTGATATTTTTCTAAAGGGGGGGAAAAGTTTCAAACGCAGACAGTAACTGCTTTTTACCGTAAAAGGGCTCCATTGTCTGTGGCGTGGTACACTCTTCTTTCGGTCCGTTCACCTCCTCGGCCCCCACCCCCGCTGCGTTTTTCTTCCCTCCGTCGTTTCTCTGCATTCTCGAAGGTACATATAAACACTTCGAGACGACCGGAAGTTAGAAGTTTGGCTCGGGGAGTGCGGTCGAGGACGGGGTTAGGTGGAGATTTATTTCTCGTACGCTTCCTACGCTGATAAGCCACGGGGGAGACCTCGCAAACTCGACACGTCGCTCGTAACATACTGATTGACGAATCGTCCGCTGACTCTGGCTGCGGATCGTATAAGTACACACGATCCTTCGAACGATACGAGTGCACGAGAACCGTCGTGTTTACGATTGATTTTTGGCGTTGGATTCAGTGTTCGCTCTCGATTCAATGTTCCGTCACTCGAATCGTGTTGGTTTAACGTCGAATACTCTTTAGATTGAAAACTCTCGAAGGATTCTTTTATCTGTAACCTTAGAAGGCCTGAAATGGGGTCAAAGAATGTTATTATAAATTAGGAATCTTTGAAACTCGAGTCTCGAGAGTATTGAATGAAACGAGGGTCACGAGAATATGTACATACCCAAACCAGATACACCGACTTCGATGAAACTTATGTGATATACATATAATTTGTACTGAATGTTAATATAATTTGTATTAAACGTTAATATAATTTTTATCGCGTGTCCCTATGATTTCTGCCCCACATTAATACACTTTGTACGATACAAACGAAGTGCATGAAGTTGACAATCGACGTTGTCGAGTTACGTCAAAAGTCACCGATTGTCCCGTGTTTAATTAAAAGCGTATAAAAGAGCGAGTATTTATCGAGCAAATGATGATATCGCTTGCTCGCCGATTATTTATACGAGAACGTTTCCTTCTTCGACGAATAAATTACCGACGAGCCAACGATGATTCTATAAACCGAGCAAACACGTGTCACATGTGCGTGACAGGGAATAGCGATAACGTTGATATCGCGAATTAATTTGTTGACAAAGCGTCACGGGATCGCGGAACGCATTGTTGCATATCAACGTCGGTGCACGGATTCTACCACTGAATTATAGATCAATTTCAACGATACGGCGCAACGTTTCGTTTGTTCGCCTCGTTATCTCGGCTAATTAGGACGTTCGGGTATGCGACAAGAGCTCTTGAACGTTCCACGCCTTATCGTTACAGTCTTAATGAAACGATCGCGTCGCCAATTACACCTTAGAATCGTTTACCTCGAGATATGTTAATTACCGTGACATATACCGTGATAGTCAGTACGGACGCGTCGGACGAACAAGTGGAACTTAGGAGAACTTTTGTAACTTACAGTAATTTCAAAATAGTAAGAACAAATCTATACTTCAGCCTGTAGAGGAGAGATTGCTAGATCACAGTTTCTGAAAGTGTATACTAACAATATTACGATGTTCACTATATCCAGACAGGATCACTACGGGACAGAACTCTGTTAATGGCAGCCATTTTGTAGAATTTAACACGTTGTTGACCGGTACTGTTACGTAAAAGCAATACCGTGTTTATTATTTCGTAATTAAATAAGTCTGAAAGTGAAGCACTTTTAATGAATAGTATATTATTAGTATAAATAAATAGTATATTATTTACACATAATTAATTGGAATTACTCTTCGTACATACCGTCTACGTAATTGTTAATAACTTTGTGATACGATAAACTATGCAGTAACCAGATACAGCAATTGCAATTAATTTAATTTATTTAATTCAATTGTATTAAAAAATATCTTTACTGTCAGAATAAATTAAAGTTGAAATATTTGGAACACTAGAACTGTTACGAAAATCCTAATGCAGAGAAATGAGACTTTTTATAATGAAACGAACATTAAGAAATTTTTTACAATATTCTACATTTGTGAATATTAAGAAAGCTTTTACCATATTTTACGTTTCTTTGAATTTACAAAATTGAAATACCTGACGGTAGCGCAAACGCGAGTTTCGTGACGGGTCACTAAAGTTCGAGCGTGAAAGCGTGCAGATTAACGTGTTGAACGAAACAAAGAACGAGTTAAAACGCGAAACACCGTACCGTGTTTTCTTAGTATTAGGAGAAAAGTAGCCAGTCTCCGCAATCGATGTCGACTCCTCCGCGTTTGGAGCAATCTTTTTCCAAGCGGTCTCGACGCCGCAACGAATCGACGGGGAAATTTAGAAAACATCCCGAGGGTTGTTTGTCCCGTATCCTTCTTGGCGTCACACGGATCGCTCTTCTTTTCATCGTTTATCGATATGCGAGTCCACGAGCGCACACAAACCAGCGACGGTTTTCACCGAGTAATCGAACACCATCGCGGATAGACGTTCCACCCACGAATTCGATGCTTTTTCCGCGATCCACTTTCATAGCCGGGTTGTTTGTGCACGGAACCGCTGACACGTCGACGGCGGTATCGCGACACGGAAACGCATAGGAACGACGCGGTGAAAAGCCGTCGGGAAGAAGGGATTACACTTTGAGGAGAACCCTCTCGAGCCATCTTCGTGGGCCCCGGTCCTCCTTCGTCACCGTTCCGAGGGAATTCCCTGTAAAACTGGAGGCAACGCGTTCCTCCGTCTCTAATTTACAGCCTGTCAAAGCTACGTGCCACCCCATCAGTCAGCCACTCATATCGTGGAAAATATGCATAATTCATGGGGACCAAACGCGGCCGTATATAATATTCTGTCGGGGTCGGTGAACGTCGCAGACCCGCCATTGCGATCGACCGCTTCAAATTTTATTATGTCGGTACGCCACCGGGTACGTGCCGATATTTTGCTCGTTTCTTTTTTCGCCAAACATCGGCAGAAAATCGGGTTCTTAAGGGATTATGCGGGTTGATTGAATTCGAGTGACACGGAAGAGAGAGGTGATCCCGGAAACGGGCTACTCTTTGACGGAACTTAATCACCGTTGCACGACGCCTGAATTGAGACGCGATGTATACATACGTTTGTGTTATTATACTGGTTACTGCTCGTTTTAAGGCCCAAAGGGATATGGCTCTTTAGAAGTTTGAAATTTGGAAATATAGAAATAGGAAATTTTAATACTTGCATACCTAGAAGTTTCCATTTGATCAATTTACATACTTAGAAATTTAGAAATTTAAATATATGAACACTTTTTAACCTAAAAATGAACAAATCTACAGAATCTAGAAATCTGAAAATACAACAATCCAAAGGTTTAAAAGTTTAATAATCATTGTATCTATCAATCTATCAATCTATCAATTTTGGAGCCTTGAAATTCCAAATCCAAAAATCCAGAAACCCTGAAATCTAAAAACCCGCGAATGCGGAAATAAAAAATCTAGTAATCGTGAAATCCAAAAATCTAAAAGTCCAGAAATCGATTAATTCAAAAATCGATAAATCCATGTATAAACTTAGAAACTTAAAAATTTGGAAATTAAAAAAAGTTCGAGGTACGGAATTAGCTACCGAAGAGCACCCATCGGCTGTCACGCATTGATCGATAACAGTACTCGTAATAAGCAAGTAGCTCGTAATCGATATCGGTGTTGCGTCTGTCAAATTTACCCTTCCACGAACAGAATACGGTGTAATTCCACTTGCTGAAACTCACCCTCGGTTACCCTTTCCCCCGCGACGCGGGGTAAACAATGCGGAACCATATTGGCTCGGTATCGTGAATTATTACGCAACAACGATTTAAGCGCATCAACTTTGGGACAAACGTAACAAATGAGCGATGCGCAATGGCGTGTACCGGCGGAACAAAGTGCTGATACAAAAACTGCGCGGATGATGCACGACTTTCGACCGGAGAGCTTTTATTCACGCGACATTTAGCCAGATTGCCGTTACAGTAAATTCTCGTTATATCGTTGCGTACGGACGGCAAAATTCTTGCGACCGGCGATACAGAAACAGATTCGCTGAGAGAAGAGACAATATAGCGGCGATGTAATTCGCGGTGATCCCGACAGCGTACGTCTCGAGTAGGGTTTTCGGAAACGCTGAAAGGAATGTTGGAACGAAATTCTGCGTTCCCCGAATAACGAAAAAATGAGACACGCCTTCTGTTCCATCCCCTCGGGAACAGCAACCCCTATGTAAGATAAAGAATTTTAACCCCTCGAAGAAACCAGCTGGCAACACCTCACGACCGAACATCCCCTACAATCGAATTATTTAAAATGCTCGAAAATTCGAGTAGAACACGTCGCTCGACGCGTTCTCGATACTCGCCCGAATCACCCGAAATTCGATCAAAACGATGTATCAGCGTATTTTCGTTCCGTTTATAAAGAGAAATATGATCTGGCGTATTTTAAATGCGCGCGAAGTAGGATTGCATGGAATCAAATACAATTATATTGTATTTCGCGTATCGACGAATCGATTCCGATCGATCGCACGAGTATCACGAAGCAAAAACCGTGAACGTGTAACAGGATGTAAATGAACAAATAGGCAGTCAGCTTTGAACAAATGAACGTTTGTTTTTCGACCGTGTGTAGGGAGAACACGATATGTGTTGTAAATAACGAACAGGCTCGCGAGCACGTGCGAGAGACGTTGCTGTTTTACAACTTCGGCCAGCTGTTGTTTTTTACGGCGAACCACGATTGCTCTATTTACCGTAACCGTCGCTGGTATTTGGGTGAAGACTGTGCAAACTGGAGCAGCGGAATGTTAATAGGACACGTTTTTTGGGAAGCCGCATCAACTTTGAGAATTAAGCTTAATTGCTGCACCTTCAACGCTGATGTAACACTTTATTCCGACCGAAAATAAAATCGAGTTTTCACGTACAATTAACGCGAACGAGTTCGGGCAGAGTTAAAGACGAAAATCAAATTTGACGGTTTCGAATAAATTTGAGAACTTTTATCGAATTAACAAATTTTAAATGCGATTGAAAATTAAATAAAGAACGGTCCCGTTTATAAAATCGTCGCAGGTGCTGACTGAGAGATTTATGAAGGTCCATAAAAATTGATCAACTGGCAAATGAAGCATTCATAAAAAAGTTGTGACGTCAGTTTTATCTTTATCGAAGAACAGAATGTGAGCAGCAACGGCGACGATGATTTAATTTAAAAATCGGACGAAATATGAATTTCTCGGTTATAAAATCCCACAAAGATTTATTAAAGGTAGATATAAATTTTTAATAAAATTTGTTCATTAATTAACCGATAAATTAAAAAAAACTGTAATAGCTTCGTCGATGACCAAATTGTAATATTCATTTTATTCCGTAACATAAATTTTTTTTACGCAGGCGTAAGCATCGACCTAACACATTCAGACGGCCCAACACATTGCTATTCCGTTCTTTAACGCGTTAATGAAGTCGTTTCAACGAGCATTGTGTAAATCCCACGCGTAAATAAAGTTAACATTACAGTCATTCGTGACACACGTTTTATTTTTACGGGTCGTGTACGAGAGTCACGAACCCCTGGCAGACGCGAGGTCGTATAAAGAGGATGCCAGACCGGACAACAACCACGACGACTCGACGTCGCGCTTATTACGCCAAGGGTCAACGAATTTCCCGTAACACGACGTCACCCCCATCAACTCCACGGGGAAATGTGACCGAGCAATTTTTCCGTGTCGTTCGATATGTGGCACTCGTGGTGTCACCACTATACCGATGCCTGCAACAGTATTTCCACTTGTTTCTGCCAAAAAAATTGTGCAATGTATTGATGCAGGTTCCACATTCCAAATTTCCATTTTCGCACAAGTGCATAATTTCGAATTTCAAGATTTCCGACTCTACAAATTTTCAGTTTGTGCACTTCTCGATTGTTCAAATTCTCAAATTTCTTTCCAAATTCTTAAGAGTCAAGTTTCTTTAATATTATCAAATCCCTGAGTTTCTGATTTAAAAAATGTTTAAATTTCAAAATTTCCACATCTACAAATTTCCAAGTCCCCGAGTGGCAAAATCTGCAAATTCACAGAAAACATTAAGTCAAATTCGAGACATTCATGCTATGTACTCATCCTCACCGTAGGAAGTACAATCATTCAAGAATCTCCTTCGACTCGAAGCCCTTTCTTAGAATTCCCAAAATTGCAGACAAGTGGTACAAAACTTCTTGTTGTACAATTATCCTCGCTCGAAGAAAGCTTACATTGCACCTGAGTGTACTAACTACCCAGCAATTTCGACGTAGATTCCGTAATACGTTAGTTGATAAGCACCAATTATCTTCTCTTATTATTCCACTATCCTAGTTACTGCGCAACTTACTCTACCAACATGCACTTATCCTTATCCTGCATCCTATCACTGTCTTCTACATCTCCTACATTTCGTGTCCGGCATCTTCCTTCTATCTTTCACATTTTACGTCCCATCTCTACTTTCTATCTGTCACATTCTGTATCCAATACATGCTTTCTACCTCTCACATTCCGCATCCGATACATGTTTCCTGTCTCTCACATTCTGCATCCGATACATGTTTCCTGTCTCTCACATTCTGCATCGGATACCTACTTTCTGTCTTCCAAATTCTGCATCCTACACTTGCCTTCTATCTACTCCGTTTCGTATTCCACATGTAGCTTCTATCATTCCGTAGTCACCATAAACAAGGTGTTACCGAAGGAACCTTCTTTGTCAGCCGGGGAGCATGATCGAACGAGAATCCAGTCACGTTTGCTCACCTTTAAAGGCTGACATAGTCGTCGATGCGGCGGTGACCCAGTAGGCGAGCTAGGATCAACCCTCGGGCGTCGCTGAATTTTTAATCGCGTTATACCGTATGCACGCGTGTCGCTCACCTTCTATGAATACGTTATACGAACGAAGGATCCTTGCGGATTTAATTAATCCTTTCACCGTGGTTAGGTGGAAAGGGGGATACAGGCACGCCCGAAAACCTCGATATTCTTAGGGGTCCTCGCTGTTAAGTTTGTTGCGCGTAATAACCCGCTTCCGGTTCCCCGTAAATTCTAATTGCACTTCCTGGAGCATGTTTCGCTCGAAATGTGGCTAACACGGCGGAGTTCCTCGATGGAAGATATATTAGCCCTTTGTGCTCGAACGGGCACTCACATTCTCCATTTTGTCTAAATGAATAATTTGAGCAGGGGGAAGTTGTCAAAATCGTACTACGTTCAGTTGTAGAGTGTTCGAAATACTATTTGACAACAAGGAAAATGCTTTGGAGTGCAAAATGTTGATCGTTCCGAATTTAAAATGGAGGCAGAACCGCGGTTTCTCGCGCGCTAAATTGCTCCGCTGCCGTTACCGCGGAAAAGATAAACTTCATCAAATATTCGAACTCATCGCGAGCTCACTTAACTTCGACAATTGATCGTGTAACTTTCGGCCGACTCCATTAACTGTTTCCGAATTCCTCGTTGTGAACCTCGGGCAAAACGCGCATTGTTAATTTCGATTAATCTCGCGCGCGATTCGATTTATCTGGCTCGATTAATATTTGCAACGCGTCCGAGACCTTTTTCCGCCTAACTGTTGACACCGTTTCCGGAAAGTCAACAAATTTCCGACAATAAGATTCCATTAACGAATTTGCCGCCTTGCAGGTACGAGTTTATCCTAATTCGCGCGGTACACGGCCGGGCCTTCAATGGAAATTATACTTTATAATGGAAACAACAGAAGGGTGGCTGCATCCAGGTTGCTTTACCGGAAGATAAACGATTCAAGGAGGACCGAAGGAAATATTTGGCCGACGTCCTCCTCCGGCCAGATTCGAGGGGCCACGAAAATTGAATAATGGAAGCCCGAGCTAAACTTTCGCGGTGCTTTCGACCGAACGAATTTTTCAGATCGTTTACTCGCAACACCTTCGATACATTCCACAAAACGGTGCCCTTCGTGAACGAACAATCGATCAATCTTGTCTTTTTTATGGATATATTTAATATACGTTCGCTCGATAAATTGTCCATTTAACTTCATAAATTGTCCTTGAAATATGTTGTCAAGAGTGTCATTCTACACAAGTTTTGTCTTTATTTTACTGTCCTTCAAAGACAACCTGCAGACCGATTTTTTTCTACACGTATAATTTAACCTCAGTTTTAGAGATCATCTCAAGGACATCATAGTTAGGTGCATCCGATTTCAAGCAGTTACTTTAAAGTGTTAACATTAAAATGTCAATGTTAAGACGTCGATGGCGGAGGGTTGATGTTAAACTGTCCATCTTGAAGAGTTGATGTTTAACTGTCGATGTTAAATTCTTGATGTTGAAGTGTCGATGTGAGAGTGTTCATGTTAAAATATTAATGTTAAAACATCAATGTTAAGAAGTTGATGCTAAAGTTTCGATGTTAAAGAACTGATGTTAAAGTGTCCACGTTGGAGAGTTAATGTTAAACTATCGATACTGAAATGTCGATGTTAAAGTGTCAGTGCCAAAATATCGACGTTAGAGTATCCACGTAAAAACGTCAACGTTATTCCGACCAACAACGTTAAACAACTAAAAGAAAATGGAGAATATCCCGGCTAACACATTCATAACAGAATGACCGTCAGAACAGTAAAATCATAGGAACGTTTTGTTCTGGCAGTCGCAAACGAACGGGAAGTGCGTCAAAACGTATCAACCGAAGAATGAACACGAAACAACGGCGGAACAGCGCGGTCATTGTGAGAGAAGGAAATAAAAGAATGAAAGGTGACGCGGAGTCGTCCAGTTCGTTACGCTAATAATTTTTCTGTCGTTGAAAGGAGGGTGCGGGTGTATACAAAACTCAGCCACGGTCGTGATATCGAGAACGTGACCAGCCTCGTCTTTCGAAGTCTAAACAACCGGCAAGAAACACTCACGCAGCACTTCAGCATCGATCCCCGACTATGGTAAAACCGATGACGCCATCCGCCAACGTCGAGACTTCGCTGCTTATCGTCCTTTCGATAAACTTTTCTCCACTCACGAATATTGCACGAAGCACCTCGACGCCTATCCCCCTTCGAGCCAGTTAAACCAATAAATCGACCTTGCTCGAGTATCAAACGCAACATACACGCGGTTTCTTCTCGGAAACGAATCAACCGTGCTTTCGAGGCTAAACTTTAATTGCCACGTGTCCTGTGGATTTTCGTGATCGAAACGCACAATACATTTTTCCATTCTGAAAAAGAATTAACTTTTTCATTCAGAGAATAATACTTTAAATCGAATGACTAATAAACGTAATAAGTCCTGAGTACATTAAATGAAAAAATGAACAAACAATTCGAATACGACTTACATATTGATTCACAAATAATCCTTCCAGGTCAATTTTTCCGCCAACGGAATTATTTCCGCCCGCGTTTTTTTTTCCAAAATTAACAAATGACCAAATTCTAAGAGCCCCCAAATCACAAACCGATGAATGTCTAAATTACCAATTCTCGAAATCTCCGAGTTCGTATCTTCCCGAATCCATAAATCTTCAAATCTTCAAGTCTCGAAATCTTCAAATTCTCCAAATCTCCTAATTTCCAAATCAGGTAATCTCCAGACTTTAGCACCTCATAATCTTTTAATACCCAAATTCAACTCAATTCAAACTCTTAAATCCCCAAATTTTCAAAACTGGAAGTCTCTAAATTCTAATTCCCGTATTTTTTACATTTTAAAATCCCGAAATCCCCAAATTCTCAAATTCTCAAATCCATAAATCCCTGAATCTTCGAATCATCAAATTCGGAAACCCCGAAATCCCCAAATCCCCAAATCCCAAAATTCCCAAATCTTCAAATCCATAAATCCCAGAATCTTCGAATTATCATATTCCTAAACTCACACACCATTAAATTTGAAGGAATCTCAAATTGCGTAATATAAAAATTCTCAAATTTCCAAATACTAAAATTCATATTACCAGAATGACCAACTTCAAAAACTTCTCAATATCTCATGAGTCTACTAGATAAACGTTACTTTAAATAGTACTTTTTCTGTTTATTATGGAAAACACGGTCAACTATGATAAACACTTAGTGAAGCATTGAGTAACTACGTAGGTGAGTGAATACGGGTCAAGCATATTTTGATCAGCTACTCATCTATAAAATTGTATTAAGATCGATGCATAATACGTGCAGTGGTTCTCTTATTAATAACTAAAGGTTAAGGTCATATTCACGCCTCACCGAGTACCTGCACATGTCCAAAAAATTGCGTGCTTAGCTGAATTTACGTCATGCATTTGCTCAGTGAATTTTAAGTTGTCAAATATTCTTTTCCGATACTTTGCTTCAGGCACGCCAATATAACCCCGTTAATATAATAAACAATAACGCGCAAAAATCACCGAATTTTTTTAAACGCTCACAATCACGTACAAATTATTTCAACTCGTTTATTTCATCAATTTATGCTTTTAAAAATCCTTCAAGACTACTTCTTTCGTATTTTTCTAGCAGAAAAGGAACTTTCAGTACTTATCCAATTACGAATAAATGCAATTACAAATAGATACAATTCCAATACATTCATTATCAACGAATAAAATTTTAAATTAAATTTGCATATAAATATAAGAGCCCAATTTTTCGATACAAATAATTCGTCCGAAAATTAACAACCGTAGCAAACTTTCCGCTCGAGAGTCAAACAGCATCCTCGAAGTTCCTGGAAGAATATAAAACGGGTCTTGGTAAATCTAATTCTTCCGTCACGCAAATGAGCAATTCACCCCTGCGTACCAACTCCCGACGCGAATTTATTCCCACAAGTTCGATTCAGTTTTTCTCGCAAGAAGCCCGCTCCTTTTTCTCTCCCCGTGCCACGAATTTCGCCCGAAAAACACGGTGAAACTTTTCCCTATAAATTCACTCTCCTGTAACCGTCTTCGCTTCTGGTGAACGCGGTCGATCGATATTTAATTTCTTGTTTATCGCCGTCGCGAACGCGTTTTGTCGCTAATTTTCACGCGCGTCAAGGCGTTCCTTTCGGCGCGTTTCCAATACGCGTTCGGTCGCGCCGGAAGTTCGACCCTAAAACCACAGATTGATGCGACGAATTATATTTGTCGCGGGACGCAGCTGCTGTCTAAATTATACGGTACATTTAGCGAGCGACCCTTGGCTGCCTGTGTCCTCGCGAGTATGCTCCCTCTCATTGGCTTTGATGTACTCCTAGGCTCACGGGAGTCGATGAATTTTATTCCACCTTTGCGGTTGTCCGGCTGGCCCCGTGATCGATCACGCGTTCCGCACTCCATTTTGTTAGGTTTATGGGAAAGTAATGGTCCATGAGTTCAACAGTTGACTGTCGTGCATGAAAGAGCCACGCTCAACGCGATATACACCCATAATAAACACATTGGCTGGTACAGTCGACACAAATCTGTTTACGGTACCGGGCATATGGATGACAGAAGGGCGGAGGTCGTCGCATGATCTGTAGGGATTTTTCAAACCCCGAATGTTCCAGGATGGGTTAAGAATTCGGGGTCCGAGGCATCTGGATACTTTGGGGTTTGTGAAATTGTGGACGTGGTAATCGAGGAAATTGGGAAGATAGAAATTTTGATGTAGATGTAAAAACTTGGGAACAAAGGAATTTGAGGATATAGAAATTAGAGAATATAGAAATTGAAGGGCATGGAAATTTGAGAATATGAAATCATGGCAATTTGGAGAATATTGGATTGGATGACCTAGGCACATCGGAACAAATGAATTTGAGGATCTAGACATTTTTTGACGTAGAACTTTGGCAACCCGAAAATTGGGAGATCTGAACATTTGGGACATTGAGAATATAAAAACACAGGAATTTATAGAACTAGAGATTTAGAGGTATAAAAACGTGAAAACAGAAGGATTTGAAAATCTGGAGATTGGATACATAGACACTTACAAAACATGGAATTGGGAGAATTTGGGTATCTAGGGACACGAGAATAAAGAAACACGGGGACCAAGAAATATGAGATCATAAATCCAGAGAAACGTGGAAGTATTGGATCACAGAAATATAAAAACATAGGGATTTCGATAACTTGGTATGATGATCTAGGTCCAGGGCAACAAAATTTAGTGTTCCAAAAATAGTAAAAATAAAAATGTGAAGAATATGAAATTCGAAGACCAGAATTTGTGAATTTAGAGACGAAGAAATTTGATAATCTAAGTACATTGAAATGTACAGACCCGGGATGGAATATGAACCCTCTTTTCCAACCATCCAAAGTAATGTAACCTAAAAGCGTCTTCTAAACTCTGTATCCCTCGAATACAAATGATATTTGAGTGTTACACCGCGATGCAATAAAAGGCACGTCTCTAGAACAAATAGGAGGGGGGGTTAAAAATAAAGCATCCCCATAGTTGAAGCACGCCGAAGAATTTCGCTGATCCTCGTATATTGAAATTTTTTTGCCACGTGGCGGGGATCAAAAACGGCGCAAGCCTATTCGTACACGAGTATTACGAGTAACGCGCTTTTTATTATAGACCAGGAAAGTCGTATAATAGACGGTGAACGTATTTCTCCTTTTATGGGGTGCGTGCGACTACGAATGGAATATACATGAACGTAAGAGCGAAGCGGGGTGAGACTAGCGAAGGGTGCACCTATGGTACTACACCACGCGTCTTTCCATCGATGATACACGCTTATGTGTCGAACACAAGCTATCCAAGGAGGATCTTCGTCGACTATATGCGCCTCGAGGGAGCCCCATGGTCCCCTTTTATCGAACGGCCCTGGACGACCCTTAATTCCGTCCTAACGCTTTTCCTACTTTGTTCGACCGAGTTCTATCCGTCACGCGGTTCCCGCGGGAACTTTGAAGGCAAACGCGATCGTCTTCGTAAATACCAGACCGATAGATTTTGTTAAATAAACACCGTACACCGTCGACGGAACTGACAGTTCAATTTCGAACAACTTCCTTGACCATTTTGGTTGATTTCTCTCCAGTTGCGCGACCTTTGCTGAAGGATATTGCCCTACCGGCGTGTTCAACGAGTTTCGTGTTTACAACGAGACGATATTTTTGCGGTGCTTGAGGTTGCTCGTGCTTGAACAGCGGGGAAGGTAGCTCTCGGAGTTCTTTCGCTTTCTGTTTGACGTTAGTTCCGATCCTTTGTTTGCTCGCAGTCTCCGGCGCGCACACCGTTTCCGCGTGTCACGAAATTCGTGGATGTACGAGTAATGGTTCGAAGGGTTTTTCTTCTTAGCCGTTCATGGATCATGTTTCACGGTTTTTTAATTTGTTCCGGATACTGGGATATGGTCAGCTTAAAACTTTCAAATCTAACTTTAAATGTTACTAAATTACTGGTACGGCGACTAATCACGTTCCTTTTTCAATTTATGTAATCTTAAGGATTTACATTTCCAAATTTTGAAATTCGAAAGTCTCTTGTATTCTTCGAATTCTCAAATTTCCAAATTCCCGTGTACACAAACCGCTAAAATCCCTAATTTCCAATTTCCCAAATTTTCGGATATCGAAATTCACAAATTCTCGGTATCACAGATTCCCGAGTTCTCAAATTTCAAAAACCTTAAAGTATCCAAGTCTCCCTAATTCCCGAATTCCTATTTTCCCAAATCGCTAAATATCCAAATCTCCAGATTCTTAAACTTCCAAATTTCTGAATCCATATCTGCCCAAATCCCCCAGTCTCCAAGTCTTCGAAATCGCAAATTTTCAGGACTCTACTTCCCCAAATCGCCAAATCCCCAAAACCCCAAATCCCCAAATCCCCAAATCTCCAAATCTCCAAATCTCCAAATTTATAAAGTGAAAAAATTCCGCGTACCCAGAATCGGTAAATTTATTTAACTCGAAGCATTGTATAAACACAAGCTTTTTGCTCGACTATCTCAGATAAGAATTGCACGTACACAGGCGCGTGTTCGCATAAATGCTTCCATTTACAGGTTTGAAAAGCCTCGAAACGCGCATTCAACGTCAAGCAATACGACATATTTTCGACAAACGCGTTCCACTTAAGCGTACGTTCGTGAAAAAATGTTTTGTCGCGCTCCTAGAAACGCACCCATAAAGAGGACCTCATGAATACTTAATACGGGCGTTCGCGGTGTACCTCGAACGCTTTTTAGGCCCTCAACTGATTCGTTTAGCATTGTATTGTGAACGCTGATCTTCCATCTTCGTTACGAGCGTTTATCTTGTCGCCATTGTGCCACGCAACGAAAACAATTTAAACGGTGCATTTTTGGTGTAAATTTTAGAACCTCTGATATCCTCAAATTTCTAAAATCCCACGTTCACGATGGACATACAAATATCGATTTTCGGTTGTCAATGAATATCAAGAAATTTAGAATATCGTTAATAAATCGTTAGGATACATATTAATGTATCGATCGTTTTAGATTATTAACCAGTCAACTGAGAAGTTTAGTTTCAAAAATAAACTTATTCAAATTGTTTGAATCAAGCAACGACGAGTATACGCGACGAACACGAAACAAATACTCCGATTATAAATTATACGAATGAAGTAAAGAAAAATGATGAAAAATTATACTTTCAATCGATAAACAATTATCTGGTTGAAGTACTATGAAGCTATATTTTGTGTAACTTCAATTAATGAATTTCACATAATTATAATGTGAATATCATATCATAGCATATAATATCATATCATATAATATCATATCATAACTACCTTTCCCATTTATTATATTTAAACTTCAGTATGCACGATATACAGTGTTCATTACGAGTTTATTCCATTTGAATTTAATTTGAACCACCTCTACCACCCTCAAGAACTTGACATCCAATGCAGAACACATGACAATAGCCATGCGGCAAACATAACCTTTAAATTGTAAAAAAATAATTGAGGAAGGTCTTGAGAAATTGAGAGTATACAATTTTGTCGGAATAAAGTGTTATCCGAATCTCGTTAAATTGCGACACGGTTCCTCTTCGTCCAACAGGAGACGTCCGACAAGAACGCGTTCCATTAAACAAAGTGGTTATCTGGAATCGGGGATTGGGATCTGACACGCGTCCCTGACCTGCCCGAGGTGTCGCTAAACCACCGTATTTTCCGTCAATTACCTCGTGGTACATACACGCATCTACACTGTCACGCAGCCGTGTATTTGCACGCAGACGCGGCCAGTACGTAATATTCAACGATCATTGCTTTGGCCCGGCGAGTGTGGCGAACGATCGGTGGTTGGTCAGCCTCGTGGCTAGCTTGCCGCAACCAATTACTGCTCTCTCATTAACTCTCTAATAATCATCGTCGCACCTCGTCTCCGTCGCTCCGCTTTCTCTTTTGACACCGGCTTTCTTCCTTCGTAGACAACCTCGCTGCTTCGTCTCCTAATTAAACGGAGGATAGTCGACGAACTTTCAAATTACTTTTTTTTTTCGAACCCTCTATACACCCTCGCAAACAATTTCCAACAATACCACTTTATAACTTCCGACCAACTAGGCGTAATTAACCCCTTTCAAAAGCGACTCGCGCTCGATTTAATGTAATAATTTGGAAAGTATCTTCCGAATCTATAATTTTAAGCTGTAACCTATACTATTCTAATAAACACGAGACCTTCGACCTTTTGCGCTCGAAAGCATTTTTACTGTCGGCAAATAGCAATCTTAAGATTTTCTGATTTAATAGTTTGATGAATTTTTTTGAAATTATTATTTGTTTATTATCGATCGCCCATATTGTCTGATTCATACAAGTTATTTATTTAGAATCGTTGCGTTAAATGAAAGATTTAAAAACAGCGAAACAAACAAGCGGTTAACAATATAAAAATAATGTCTACAAATCTTCTTAACGAGAAACCTCCGAAAATATTCGAGTATAAAGGACTAATAGACTGCGTGTGTTCATGTATTTACGATATATCGAGACGTGAAAAGTATTAGCACGAGATCCATTGTCTACGGTTTGATTTATATTCACTCTGTATATTTCGGTATAAATACACGCACGTCTGGGTACAAAATATGATAATACAAAAAAGCATCAAACCCCGAAGAAGTTCGATCGAAACAACAAACTAAATTTTCAGAACAATTTCGATGTTCACCGCAGATGCAGCGATACTAAATAACGCCGGGCAAACAATGCCGAAAACAAAAGAAAAACGCGCCGCTCACCGTCTGAACAACAAATAGCTTAATTCTCTTAATTAAAATCCGTCGGGCGAGGTCCGCGAGTTTCTCTGTTCGATCGCGCCCTCCGGAATTATTCACCACGGCCAGTTCTGTTTCCTGTCCCGTCCAGGCCGACAATGCCACCGTGAACAACGGGGCCTGCACTTTCCGCCTTCGGCTTGTTATTATTGCGAACGCAAACTCTCCGGGCTGCTTTTCAACCCTGCCCGCCTACGGTAACGCGTGATTCGTCCTTCATCTCGACCATCCCCTTCTTCGCCGGCAATTATGCGTTCGATGCAGAGAAACGCCGATATTGTTAGTCACTTTGCTTCTATTGTATCACAACACATTTAATATTCATTCGTTTTCGCACCTGATAAGTGAGGTACAAGTATACGTACACTTGGATTGTAGAAATAAAAACCACAGTATTTTCTATGTTATTAAGTATATTTGAACATTATATTAATTATATTTGAATATATATGATGATCCGTCCTACCATACCTTCTCGGCTCCGTCAGCATTTGTGGGACACCTTGTATATTTGAAAATCATAAGATAAAACGTTTATGTTCGATACAGAGAATGATAAAGTAAAATAATACCCAGCTGTTTCTCGATCACTGAGAACGAAGTTAGTTTTTATATTACACATTACACCCTCCATTTGCAATATTTCTTTTAAGTGTACTTTGATGTCATATATCAATTATCAAATTTGCTGGTTGGCTCATTAAAGCAAGTTGTAAATGTAAAATAAATTAAGTAAAAAAAAAATTATTGTTGAAAGTGTTATGTGTAACATACAGCTATACATGTTCTAATATCCTTAATAATATAGAAAATATTGTTGTTCTTATTTCTACATTCCAAGTATACGAATACTTTTGTTCCTCACTGTACATTGTATATTGCTCGTACATCATTTCGTAATATACAAACGATGCGGTGAACCACTGCTATAATAATGTTTAATTTCTGACATAATTTTATGATACACGAATGACGCAGTGAATCAGTGTCCATAGTACATCAGCTCGGAATTTCAAATTTGTCCGAAATGGCTATTTAAATTATTCGGTTACGTTTTTCATACGAAATGGCCACTTAACGGTTACAACGGACAGGCTCGATAACATACGAACTCGCTTTACTGTACCATACGCGACATTTATTTCGTTCGAAGTTTAACAACATATGACAATGCTGAAATTGTTCGCGTCACATTTACGTTATTGATACAAAATGGACGGTTAATAGTTGCGACACACAGGATCGATAAAACTGGAACTCGTTTTATGTACCATACGCGAGATTTATTTCGTTTCGAGTTTAAGAACGTATAACGTCGCGTAAATTTTATGATTTCACGATTTCATACAGGCCGTGAATCAGTTGTTCGTGGATCACATTGCTTATAGTATCGCGATACACTTTTTTATCGTATTTTTTAAACAATTTTTCTGTTACCAAACACTTTTAGCGGATAATATTTGTCTATGTTTTTCGTTAACGTCACCCGCAAGAGTTTAAAAGCTCACTTTTCGTGAAACTGGAAGAGTCATGCATCACAAAATGGCAGGTTAATGGAGCAGACGTAACCAAAAAATTCGGACGTCTCTTTCGGTGCACGCGCGCAACGAAAGTAGTCGAAAATGGAGTCGCTGGTCTCGGAAGTGACGTAATTGGTGATAATAAATTAATAGTGCGGTGTCGTCCGTCACGTCGGACAGAACGTATGCGAATACGTGTGGGGCGAGGCGAGTATTCGGCTTTGTAAGGGTGCGGTCCAGGGCTGAAGAGCGTGGCGAGTGGCTGGCGCACCGGTTCTCGCCGCAGCCAATTACCGTTCCCTCATTAATCCGGTTAATTGAGGATCACACGAAAAGTCTGTTATAGCCTTGCGACACGCGTCACGGATTTTAATTTTGCCGCTTGTCGCTCCTCGGCGAACAGGCGAACGCTTTAATGCAATCACCTGACGTGACACGCGACCGGTTCGCTCCTCGTTCGCCATCATATTCTACGAGAAAAACATCCAGTGAAGCCGAGAAATGTGTTTGCTTTGAAAAATTTACATCATTTAAACTACGATAGGTGGAAACGTTTGTGTAGGATGATTAGTGACCTGGAATATAGTTTGCGCGATGAAGATCTTTTATAAATTTAATAAATTTGATGAAAATGATCATATAAAGATGTTTCTACTACAAAATGACTGCTAATAAACATAACCAATAAGATTTTCTCTTAAACATCTCCTCTCAGACATTTTCTCTTAGACATTGTTACTTTGACATTTTTTTTCTAAACATCTTTCCTTAGACATTTTCTGTTAGACATTGCCCCTTAGACAATTTCTCTTAGACATTCTTTTAGGCATTTTCTCTTAGACATTTTTTGTGGACATTTTCTCTTTGACATTTTTTTAGACATTTTCTCTTAGACATTGCTCCTTAAACATTTTCTCTTAGACATTTTTTTTAGGCATTTTCGCTTAGACATTTTTTGTGGACATTTTCTCTTTGACATTTTTTTGGACATTTTCTCTTAGACATTGCTCCTTAGACAGTTTCTCTTAGCAATTTCTCTTAGACATTGCCCCTTAGACCTTTTTTTAGACATTTCCTCTTAGACATTTTCTTAGACATTTGTCTTGTATGTTGTATCTATCTTAAATTCGTTTAATTGTGCTTTCCTTTTTCCGCATCGTGTTTCCATATACGATAAACGGATAAGTACAGAATACTCGTATTCAAGTGTCACGTACCGAATCGTTTGAACCGATAAACACTTTTTACGAGCAGAAACGTGCGATTTGTGAAAAGACGCGGCACAAAAGCGTATGTTTAACAGGCGGCACGTTGCAAAACTGGCGTGGAAAATTGTTCGGGTCAGACCGCCGCCGTGGCCTGCCACAAAAACCCTTTGCGGATAACTCGCGCGTCAAAACACCGAGCAATTAACCCTCGAGGGGATTTAAATGCAAGGGGGGCATCGGCCCGACCCCGATTATGTATCCCGGGGGGTTGGCCAAGGGTTCCCGTGTCCGTGGGTCCCTGTACGACCGCAAGGGAATTACTAAGGATTACATGAAAATTCTATTATCGTCTTAGCGTTGTGCCTCATATACCGGGCCTGAGAAATCGGGCTAATGTCGCGAATCAATCCTAGTTTCCTGCCCTCTTAGAAATTTCCTGGACCCTCTACTTACGGACTTTGTCAGACTCGACGCCACGAAGAAGCCAGGGTTAAGGGTTCTATGTATGCAAATTGTATTATGCTAACCGGCGGAACTGGAATTTTGCGAACTTAGAACATCCAGATTTCAGGACATTTGAATCTCGAATCACATCAACAAGATCGCGAAAGTCAGCACATGCTTAACCTGTTGAAATAATTATTAAGAACCGTTACGTGCAAATATAAAAATACAAAATTACAAAGTGTCAATGTCTGCAAATATTAAAATGTCGAAACAGCGAAATATCGAATTGTACTGATATAAAAGTAGAAACTGTTCGACAGATGATCGTACAGATAGTTCGAAATGGAACGCTTTGTATCTGAAAAAAGCAGGTAGTATAGTTTCAAAAGCATGAATAGTACAGCTGATCGTCGGAGTAAACGAGGAACAGATAAAAACGTGTCAAGAATCGACCCCGAAACGTTGAAATGTATGGCACACGTGTACACACACGAGTGTCAGATGCTAGTTCCCACAAGTAAAGCTGCTTTCCGTTCTTTCAGCCGTCTCCATTGTCGAAATCTAGTTTAATCTATTATGTCGCCGGATACATCGGTGACAAGCGTGCTGTGCCGTTAATAGACGAGCAATCGCGATTCGATGGCCGAATTATAGCCTGCTTGCCCGCAGAGATTGACTGAACAATCCGTAACACGTATCGGCCAATTATTTGTCGAATTATTGTTTCGCAACAACCTGCGTAAGCTGCTTTCTCGATTACGCGTATCCGTCAATCGCGTCAATTTCACCCCCTTGTCAACCGCGATATTATTTGTGACGTTAGTCCGACATTTGACGAGCACTTCTATTTCGTATCTTTTTTTTCTATTCCTTGTTGCTCTGTTCATTTTAAGCATGCTCATTGAGGAATGTTTACTTTCGATATTGGAACTGTTTAATTTCATAATGTAACATACTGCAATTATTTCAGCTTTTTTTTTTCAGAAAAAAAAGGAAACCGTAAAATTACAGCAGTTTTTTAGTATTTCAAGGGGTAGGTTTCTGTAATGTAACTCAAATAAATTGTGAATTATGAATCAAGTAAAGAGACATAATTGGTATATTTTTGTACAAACTGAATAATTTATTTGCACTTTCTGTGAATGATGGAAATCTCGGAATCTTTAAAAAGTGGAAGACTACTGTGTTTCGTAAATGTACCCCGAATCTCGTAGCGAGTTAGGGCAACCAAAATTGAGTTTGACCAATAAACAAGGGTACGATATTAAATTCTAACGATACTCCTATACGTGGAAGGAACGTGCTCCTTTAACATAATATGATTCAAACGGTTGAATCATCTCGAGCAGTACATCAATACCAAATACTCCCCCTTCATTGTCTCGTAGATGACTCAAACGACACACATCGCTGACTTGTCATTACGTCGTAACATAGTCGAGCGTTTACTTATTCTTCCTTGATGCAGAATCCCCCCTTAACACCTAAATAACCACCCTTATTTCATCCGATACGAGATACAGGCTGAAACACGTCTGTTGATGTACGACAATAAACAAAATGGATCTCTTCTAAGAGCATCTCGCAAAATGGCTAGTGCTCCCCATTTCGAAGTTCTATGGGGTGTGAACGTCGCGTGATTTCTAACAGAAAACGTGCTGCTTTTCTCATCCGGTTTGCCTGCCAAGCTTTTCGTGCTATCTTTCGAGGGATATTTTGATACGGGAGAAATATGGGGATGATAGCTCTCATTTCACGCTGAGAATCGGATTTTGAGATTGAGGGAGTTCGAATTTTCCAACTTTTTGACCTTGGAATGGCAGATCTGTGAAATCTAGAAATACAGAGAACTCGGGTACTAGGGTATTAAGGTGTCAGAAAATTAGGAAATTAGAGTATTAGGC
The DNA here is from genome assembly GCA_947623535.1 of Coelioxys conoideus. Taxonomy (NCBI): domain Eukaryota; kingdom Metazoa; phylum Arthropoda; class Insecta; order Hymenoptera; family Megachilidae; genus Coelioxys; species Coelioxys conoideus. The sequence continues at coordinate 7,794,066 of OX392455.1, read as the reverse complement.
TGCTGGAGCACCAGAGAAAGAGGAAACTGGAGAAATATGGAATTAGGTGACTTTAGGATTACATGATTCTGTGACTCGGGACTAGGTGACGATCAGACTAGGTGACTATGGGATTATGGGACTTTCAGATTAGGTGACTGTTGGACTAAGTGATTAGAAGGCCAGGTGACTATGAAACTAGGTAATTAGAGGACTAGGTAACTAGGAGATAAGGGAAATTTGAAAGATTGGTACTTAGGGACATTGAAATTTCTAAGATTTTGAATTATAGAATTTGTGAAGTTCGAAATGTCGAAACATCGTCATTCAAAGCGATTAAACTTTGAAATTTCAAAATTTAAAAATTTGGATTTCGAAATTTCAGAATTCTGAGAATTGAAAATTTTTAGATTTCGTATTTCTAAAATCTTGAAATTTTGCGACCTGGCAGTACTGAACTTTGGGAAAAAGAAATTGTGTGATTTCGAAAATTTGGTGCTTCGTTTCTTAGAAATTTCGTAACTTCCGTACCCTGAGGCTCGAAATTATCGATGGTTTTAAAGCCCAGGAAAACAACACAATTGAACGAATCGTCGTAACAATCTGAGAAAAATCTGAGATAAATCCCAGCATTTCCGAAGACGTATTTCCGCTGTATAAAACACGAGAAGAGCGTACGGTGCAGGGCAATGGTGACCATGGATCGCAAAGAGGAGGCTGCAAGCTGCACGAGGCAACCGCGTCGTGGCTCTCCGGTTCTTCTAATGTTTTTCCAGGGTAAATGGGCTTTCCAGCGGGCGCGGTGCCTTCGGTGGCGTAGCTTCTATGGGGTTTCGTCGCCATGGCAACCCCGTAACGCCATTAAGCGAGCACAGGGTGTTCTCTCGGCGAGGGTTTTCCACGAGGAAGCGGGTACACCGAGAGCTTTCGTCTCTTTCGCTCGTTCCCGGCGCGACTGCTGGGGTCGGCACCGAATCCTCGAGGACTTTCACCGTTTCGGGGAAGAAGGCGAACGCGGAACGACGACGGAACGAGAGAAACCCCATAAAAATAAATAACTCGCGATCCTACGAGCGTAAAGGCGATACGCGCTGAAACAACCCCTGTTTTTTTCGTTCGTGACACATCGACACCGGGTCAATCCGCTTTAAGGAGCCTTATTCGCGACACGAACGCATAAAACGGGAACACCGTACCTGCCTCTGCGCTGCTGGACACAAGCCATAAACCGAGACTCGTCAGATATCGAGAATCGAACGGACTCTCGACGTGCGAACTCACCCTATCGATCCGTGCATTTTTTTATCGGGAACTATCTGTAACCGGACTCGTTACATAGCCGATGGACGGGTGAATAGACAGAGCACGGTGATTTATTTTCTTATGTTCTCGCTGCCGAGGTTTAATTAAGAACCTCGTAAAGAAACTGATGGGAGAATACGAATCCACGTGGCAAATTTTCTGGGAAGTAAATAGGGGTTGAAGGTGTATTTTGATGCTACTTTCGTGACTGTTACTCGAGATGAAACTGATTAATTTGGTGAAACATGATGGTTGATGAAGCATATACGGTATTATTAAGTGATATTCAATGTGTAGTATCAAATAAATATTTAATACAAAAATAATTTTATCTCTTACCATTATTTTTTATATTCTTCATAGGTTCTTATTAATGACATATATAATTCTTTTGTTATCCTCGTTGATTAGTTTTAATTATTTTTCATATTTATGAAAGTAATCATTGTTACCTAATTGACATCATTCGTTATCCTCAGTTATTATCGTTCATCGATCTGTGCCGAATATTTTTTTTATCCAGACTAAGGAATATTTTAATACCCGTTCGTCCGTTGCGAAAATAATTCATGTTATTTTTAAATTATTCAAGCAATAACAGTATGATGGAAGAATAAAGCATATTTTGCAATAATATCCATTGTCCTCGTAGGTAATCGTTTCTAACGGAAATACACTGTGCTCATTTCCACACGATCATAAATCTGATCAAACAGGTTCGTGAAAAGACTAAACAAATACCGAGCGAGTCGAATACCATACGCTTTCATTATCACCGAAAGAGAACGAAACGGCAACAGTCATAACATCGTAATATCAAGCTTCGGTGTACGTAGGTGCGAAGTTTAATCAACCAGCGAATCAATGAATCGAAACTGTTCAGTATGCGAAACCGTGTTTACCGTACAGTCAGCAAGATCGTACGCGAGATACTAAACGATATTCATAAGCGATTCAACGGATCCGATTATATCGACTCAATTACTTCCAATCGTTCTTTATAATTGCTCGTGCGAAATCAAACGCGCTATCTTCGTTCGTCAAACTTCGCTCGATAACGAACGATAAACGGCAATTTCGGTCTTATCGTTTCTTAAGTGAGATTAAAATTATCGTTACCATTTTATCTCGTTGCAAGTTGCACGAGAACGCAGCCAATATTTGTAGAACTATTATGAACTTCGAAGTTGATAAAAATCTAAGAATGTAGGAGCATGTGGTAGAGAAATGTAAGTAGAAGCGTGTGGATGTAGGGTTCTACAGACATAGAGATCTGGAGACATATGTATGTAAAGATCCAGGGATGATAGAGATCTGAAAATGTAGTGGCGTTGGGGACGAGAAATAGGGGAGTCTAGGATATAGTGATCCGAGAACATAAGGATCTAGATATACATAGCAGTATTTGGGCATCTAGAGATCTGGAGATATAGGGATCTAGAAATATAGGTATTTAGGCGTATAGAGATCTGGCGACATAGGTATTTGGGCATCTAGGGATCTGGAGATATAGGTATCTGGGCATATAGGGATCTGGAGATATATGTATTTGGTCATATAGGGATGTAGGGACATAAGAATTCGGTGATATAGATATTTTAGTATATAGAAATCTCAAAACATATGTATTTGGGGATATAGAGATTTCTGAACATTGTGATCTGGGGATGTGGAAACCGAAGATATCGGAATCTGGAGATACAGGTATTTGGGAATGAGAGAATCTGCAGATATAGGTACTTAAAGAAACAGGAATCTGGGAATATAGGAACCTAGAGATACTCTAAAAATATAGAAACCTAGCCAGGAACCTGGAGATCTGATAATTTATCATAGTAAACTGATCATATAAAACTTTTGAGCACCACCGATTCAAAAATATAAAAATTTTGAGTCATGTCAATTTAAAAGCATATCCATACAGCGCATACGTATAAAAATATACATATGTTGTACATATACCCGCCGGACAAGCGGCACTATCGAAAGATAGCAAAAGAAAGTATCGAACGTCTGATGGGGCCATAAAGCTTCCCGATATACGAGCATCGGCGAAAGAAAGGATTTTGTCGAAAGTCTAAAGTGTTCTTCACCGAGTCGAAATCAATCGATAGGTTACCGAAGCAGTCGAAACTTGGGTAATTGTTCTATCGATTTCCACGGGAGTCTCTGCTCACCCTACCGTACTGGAAATAAATGTTCTCGCGGCAGATAGACGATCGAGCTCACGCAGCTTCCGAAAATTAAACGGTTAGGCGTGCCCCGCATGCTTCTCCTTGTTCCCATTTAAGGGAGCAACAATAGGCTGTTCCCGTGCGGACGAGAGTTTTTCCTTTTTTTCAAAATAATTGCACGCTTTCTGGAGCGCGACAGACAACCGGAAGGGGGAAGTATGGATTGTTATCCTTGGAGGCGTAAATTCAACGGGGTGCTTGGGAACGAGGCTCTTCACGCTGGTTCTATAATGAAATTTGGAAAAAGATGTTCCGAGGGTAATTTGCATGGAGGGACGTTTAATTGTTGTACAAGGGATGGGAAAGAGGATGCCGGGAAATGGTCACGAGGGTTTCAACATTTTATGGTGTCGAGCGTTCTCGAACAGTTAGGTGAAATAATTAGAAAGTCATTTCGAATATCATCTAACAGATGGTCATAATTTTCTTACGAAGTTTTCTCCGATAAAACTTTGGATATGATAAAAATTTATGTTAGGCTTCTATTCTTGCAAGTAGAACGAACATTGAGCATACCGTGTATAGCATTTTCATTTTGAATCAATGAAGTATAGTACTTCTGCAAATTATTGATCAGATAACAGTTTCTTAATGGGACAGCCGATTAATTGCAATCAATGAGGAGGGTATTAGAGATAGGGCTAAGATGGTAATTCATGTTGCTGTTAATGTTCCGGTACTATCTGCTATTGTATCTATAGTTATATTCTGTCTATTGGATCTACAACATTCCTGAATTTTAAGGTAAAACAACCGTAACATTATATCGATACTTTATGCCGATTCACATGCGTAATATCATATGTCACGTGGTCAACTGGTAGTTAGCTGTAGTCGACTATACGCGTCCCACTCTGGAACACCTCTCATGTTCCTTGAAACACGTGTTCATGTTACTCTTAGTTACTCTGATATAAACTTTACTGCACGAACGTGGTACTTCGTGACTAAATTTCTGACACGATGACATTTGCATCTCTCCACATTATATCTACAGCGAGCCGGTGTAATTTCACTCCGGAAAGTATTTTTTTTAGAGACTTTCGAGATTCAAAAATGTCTCCGTGTTCGGAAAACTTGCAGATTGAAACTATCTCGTAAAATGCCAGCTAAAAAGTGAAACAATTCGAAACTTGACAAGTTCGCGTACGCGTGATTATGCGAAGGTGGTGTACATTATATCCACTGGAGATATATTGCATCCATCATGATCAAACAGTGCTCGAAATAACGTAATCAAACTTTATAAATTACTTTATCCGAAGTTCCGCCGTTCAAACACTTCCGCTCTCGTTTTGCTTCCTCGACGACGCTTTATTCGGATGCAACGTACCCACCGAAATGGAGCAACTCTTATTTAACCGTGGCAAGATTTGCAAAGCAATCGCGGGAGTTCGGATGGTGGAACGAATCCCGAGGACCACCCCTTTGCTGCAACAGTTAAGTAGGTCGATGGCTGATAAATTCGATGTTGTCCTCCATACGGAAGCCAGCCCCAAAATTCCGTCGGCTATCTGCCTCGTTCGCCTTTATCTTTCAGATAATCTTGCCAGGACATAAATCGCGAGGTCCATTCTCGCCTAATGGGCTAGCAGAATCCTCCCTCGGCAAACAAATTAAACAGCGTTCTCTGTGCACCCCGCATGCGCTTCGTTCCGCATCCCCTCTTCATCATCTTCTTCGTAGACGAATGACGCATCAGGTTTACTCGCGAACGAACGAACCGCGACCCGATCGAACCTGACACCGGCCTAATGCGAATTTCCTGTTGCAACTCTTCCGGGTTTTGTCCCATTGTTTCGTCGACGTTCCAAGTTTTCGAGCCTATTCCTCGAACTGTGCGTTCAATGGCCAATATCGAGACAATTGTATCCGGGAAACGTGGTGCAATTGCGTACTGCTGTTAATATTGACCTTTAACCCTTTGTTCGCTGATGAGACACGTGGGTGACCTGGGCGGCGGCCAGCACGCTCCCGTTATATTGCCGCTGCGCGAACTTCTCTTTGGAGGAAACCCTAAGCTCGCTAGTATCATGGATACTTCGTGTCGTTTAATACGATTAGGCATTGTCTCGGAGTCTCTAACTTTCGATTAACTCTTTGGGGCATAAGATCTCAGAAAATAATCGCGTTCAAATTAAACGAAATGGGTTTATTTTTATTAACAAAAGTGTCACGTAGTATAATAACATAAAGAGTGATAATAATAAAAATCTTAACTCAACTCTTTGAACTCGAAAGCATTTTCACTATTGACAAATGGCAACTGTAAAACTTTCTACTGGAATAGTTTGATGAATTTTATTGAAATTATTATCTTTTATTATTAACCCTTTGGTATACAATGCATTTGCTTGGTGCGTCAGTCAGAACTACAATATTAATGCGAAAAAAGAAATTTTAAAAATATTATGCAAATTTTATGTTCAACGATACTTGGTTATGTACATTATAATTGGATATGAATTATTTATTTAAAATAATTGCATTAAGTCAATGGCAAATGTGAGTAGCTTTTAAAGTGTAAAGGGTTACATAGTTCCACCGTACCACATGAGTATATAGCTATTGCAAGCTATTTTTTTCTATTATTCTTAAGTACCATTACATATAATTACATTTATATTAATATTTTACTATTTTTACTTTATGTATTTGATACTTATATTTTACTATTTTTATTTCATGTATTTTCTATTTGTATTTCAGTACTTATTTCATTAAATTCCTTTAAAACCCCCAATTTAAAATCCCATTTAACTTGAAGGAGAATAGCGTCACCCATATATCGATGACGCGGCGACGAACGTGTTAAAGATAAAGCATGTGGTCCGTCCCGAAGATCCGAGTTTCCGCAACGATCTCCATCCGTTATGTCGCCATTCGTTGTATCGTCCGGCACGGTTACCAAAAAGAGAAACTGTATAGAAGCTCGGGCAGAGTTGCAACGCTGTATGTTCAATTGAATTTTAAGCGCGGACGTTCCGCCGCGTCTACATGTCTGATAAACGATTTTGACCCCGTCGATAAATTTCGGCCGGTTGCAGGTGTGCTCGAGCGACTGGTAGCAATTCGTGAACGAAACATACGGGGCCAAGTTTCTTCCCCGTCGACTATGTTACTTCGAGGAAACAGGTGGAAAAACGCTATTCTCACGGTGTCGCGTCAGAACGTACGAGGCTCCGCGGCGTTACGTTACATCATATATGGGCTGATTTATATTACTCGTTTAAACGTAAAACGTTCCCGAAACGGGAGACAGCACGTACCGTTTTATACAGCGTTTCTCAAAATCCGCGAGCGTGAAAAATGCGAGCACGTAAATTTATAAGCTACCGTTGTACGTGAGCGATTTTTTTTTGCCGAACGGTCGAAAGGAAATTTACGCGAACGAACGAACGAATTACGTAGCACGTTTTCGCGACGTAATGACCCGGTCTTTCATGCGACACGACGGTATAATACCCGAATTTATATCGCCCGACAACAGTGACTTTTCCTCTTTAGACGCTATTTGAAACCGGCGATCCACAAAATTTTGCCGGGCTAATCGTCCGAATAGCGAGTTGCCTCTTGCTTTGATATCGAATCGTTGCCGCATGGAATGTCGGATCCCTCCGCGATTTCGCCCTAAGAGTAGGCCTCGACAGCGAAGGAGATCGACCATGAGCTCTTGAGATGTTATCGAAACTACCCCATACCGCGTCACCATACGTTCCATCGTGAATACGTATCCATACGTGAATGTGTATCGCTACGCGCATAAATGGGAGTGAAAACTCTGGTATTCTGAACCATCTTGCGATAATCTTGCTCGACTTCAGAAGGATTTTTGCTAATGTTCTTCAAAGACGTTTCATGGTGGTATCGAGATGTTATATGGTAGAGATGTTATATTATCGTAACGATATTTGTTTGCCAAAGTTTTGTAAAAAATTTATAATCGATATTATGATTTAATTATTGACCATAATAAAAATTGTAATGGATATTATAATTAATATTATGATGAATATTATGACCAATATTATGATTTATATACGAAGTGTATGACTACGTTTTATGACATGATTTATTGTTAACTGACTATTTGAAGCAAGAGGTAGAAAGTTTCAAAATATCCTATATTCAGACATCTTGACTAAAAGCAATTTGCCTACACCCTGTACATGCGGTACCACGGACTTCCTGGATAACAATGGTACCTTTTCGATTAATCGATCTACCTAACTAATTCGAAGCGTCAATAAATTTACCTTATTGTAAAAAATCTCCGAAGTCACCGCAAGTTTAATAAATCAACGTCATTTGAGATTTTGTTCCGCACGGAAATTTCTGCCGTCCCCTATAACGTCATAAACTTCTTCGGCATCCGGCGAAGAAGAATCTGCGTCAGTGGGTCAGACCACGTCGAAATTAGATGAAAATATCCGGTCTTAAGCCGCTCTTACATCATCTCCCGACGTAGCGAGAGAAAAATCAATAAAAGTTGGCACCAGAGATTCCGTCGCGAAATCCATTGGCCTCCTTTTTCCGCGAGCGGCATTAGCTGCGAAGACAGGATTTTCTCGTCGTCCTTCCGGATCCGAGCCGAAACGCCAGTTGGATCCCGGGAAAGCGCAATTACAACCGGAACACGGGTATCCCGGTGTCGTAAGTTCCTTGGCCAAACACCTGTTTGATCGATGAACGCCTAGGCGGGGGGGCAGGTAAGGTAAACGAGAGCGGTTCGATCAACTCCTTGGTCGATAAGGTGTACAAAGTTAGCTCAGGATCAGCTGGCTTAACCTTCCATTAGCGGGCTCCGGCTCGACAAGCCGCGCACGTTGAACCACGGATTAAACTGTGCCACCCTTCACGCTACCCTCTCTTTCTATTTCACCCCCTGCCGCCCTGTCCCGCCTCTAGTCGCGATCTCTGAGCTTGTATCGGGTGCACGTGTTCCAGACGTCCCGCCACGAACCGCTGGGACCACTTCGAGTACCGTGTTCTCCTGCAAAATTGTCACGATAAGACCCCTTTTCGCGATGCAACACGCTATCCGCATCATTCCGTGAAACTGCTCGCCACGCACCAGCTTTATCCTCAGGTACGATAAACTGCAGATGTTTCTACGTTTGACGTAGATACGCGAGACAAACTGCACGCCGAAAACATACTTTCCTCGATCGAAATGTTTAATTATAATACTTTGAATTAGTAAGGTTCCATTTTATTGAACACTTGCAATTGAAATTAGTCTAAACAAATCTTTACCGATTTCATTATAGGATGATTCCATAATTTTTGTAAAAAATCGTTGATCGTTCGAGTATTCACTTTTTATTTCAGGTAGTAATTGTTAATCATTGTCTGGTAGTTTTTAATCAGTATATGTAATTACAATTGAGTCAAATGTATGGGAGTTGGACTTTCGACGTATTTATTTTATCGAATTATCAAATTATGAAGAAATAACATATGTGCACATATGCATGTTACATTTTGTTTAAAAGGATGTATGTTTAAGATACCCACATATTATGTACATAGTATGTACGCTCATATTATATGTGTTCATGCGTAAGTCCTCATATGTACTTACAAGTATATATGTACATATGTGCTCATACGTAAGTACTCGTATATACTTACAAGTTTTGTATATATTTCACAAGAGTAACGAAAGAATATGAACTCCCCTTTTCTACAAAATTATTGATTAAAAGTTGGTAATAATTTTCGAAGCCCACATCGGTGACTCATCCTAGCTAAACAAGTAATCTGTTCCACTCGAAATTATTTGTCGAAGAAAAATCCCATTTATCTCCCTATATCGGAAGCTGTAGTCCTCATCCCGGACGTTAGGCTACCAAGGGAAGTGGTTTCGCTTTGAACCCGATTCAAACATTGCGATATCGCATTTATCCTTCGGGACAGCGTCCGTGAGTCGAAGGAATCAGACGAAAGCAGAACATCTGTCCGCCTTGTCACGAAGACCGCATCATAAAACGTAGACAGAATCGGATTTCCAGTACAATTCCACTTGTACCGGTGGCTGGTATCCACATTCGCGGAACGAATATGGTATTACTATTGTCCGTGTTCTCCGGATCGCGCGTGTGTCCTTAAAAATGCAAGAGATTTTCAGAATTGGGTCGTAGACAAGCCAGGATAAATCGGGAACAACATAACTCACAGTAACACCTCGACTGTCACGGTGAAAATAATCTGATACCTGACGATTATAATTATTGATGTTGGTCATCTTTGTAGGTAGATTATTTAATTCTTCTTTTCTGCTTCTATCGGTCCGTCAGTTTTAATTATTGTAGAATGGCACGTTCGTGTTCTATCGTTTTACTAATCATACGACCGGCATGTCTGCATATTACCAAGACATGTCAGGAATAATTATCCATAAGATTTGAGACATTACAAACGAAAGAGGCATGTATCGAATTTTTATTCGTATCGAATAAATAGAAAAAACAGAGGAACTTTTATTTTTAACCCTGTGTGCTATAATAACGAGCTGCGCGTGTGACGTACTCGCAGTTCAAATATGATAAATTTTGTTCATGTTCTTAATACGGTTAGATGTCTCATTTCAGTCTAATTGTAATTTGCATAGTCGAGGATCACTAAATGCAAAACGGTCTTCACGTTCGAAGTTTCTTTAGTCACCCTAATATTGTCAAGGGGTGAATAAGACTCGAGAAATCACTAATTAATATAATTTATTAGAAGTAGTCCAATCAGGAATAAATTACTGCTTAAGTGTACATATTGAAATACCTAATAACAAAATATTTATGATTTACATTTATACGTGAAATGACGTAAACGAAGCGAGATACGGGAAATTATGTTCTCCAGAAGAGCCATCGAAGTTCCGAAACGTGGAAAATCAACGAAAGTGCTAATCAAATGCAACGAACTAAGCTGAGACAGGAGCAATCTCAAAAGAAATAACAAATCAAACGGATGCAAATCACGAGACAGTCGCGCGTCAGATTACAAGCGGTGGGTAGCTGCAACGGATTACAGGAGCTAGCTAACTCTCCTAGAAAATAATTCGTGCTCATTAATATGCGTCTCGAGGATCTCCCTTCGTGTAATTCCGACGTCTAGACTCTTCCTCTAGAATACGTCTTCCGCCGGAATTATTCAACGACCCGGCGTTTCCGAGGTCAGAAGGGAGGGGAGGAAAAAATGTGCCGAAAGTTCGTCGCGCTGAATGGCTTGATTAAAATGAAATTAGGCGACCTGTCCCAGTGAATCGATTCCCAGATAGAGGTAGACCAATTACCTAATTATCCTTACCGTGCCGCCCTTTCCGTTCACGCTTCCTTTGCGACCTGATCTAATTATTGTTCCACAAACCCCACACCCCCGTCGAGTGGGACAACGCTTGCGGCCCTTTGCTTTTGTGTCACGTTCCCCTCCGTAAAAATAAACGCTCGTCAACGAATGTTGGCCATCGCTATACTCCTGTCTTAAATTGCGCTCGAATTATCCGGGAATGTATGCACACGGGCTGTTCGAAATGGCTGAGCAAACTTTGGTAATGTGTCGGTCACTTTAATCCCTCTGGCTCGACGCATCGCGTACTGTATTGTTATATCGTTGCATATAGATTGTTGACATTTTCGAGGAACGCCGAAATTTATGGATATAGTTTCTGAGATAACTGCTTATTGATCTATGCTTTGATAGATCTCTTCCGGCGGTGGTTCGTGTGTCTTGTTTACGTTATTGTCCTTGCTTTTCGTATATCGCTCGGATGTGGGATACAACCCCTGTCATGCGTACTCGAGTTTACTGTTTTATACGTTTTTAAATTGTCAAATTGACGAACTGACAAGTTGATACATTGTTAAGTTGATAAATTGACAAGTTGACAAATTGGCAAATTGGCAAATTGACACAGTGACAAATTTTTTAATTTCCAGTCTTCAACTTCCCAAACTTTCAAACTCTGAAACTTCCAAATTTTCAAAGCTTACGTTTCGATATCACCAATTTTCGAATTCTCACATTTTATAATTCTAACTTCCATATCCCCAAGTTAAGAAAGCTCTTAAATTTCCAGATACCCAAATTTAAAAATGTTCCACGTCCCACGCTCCAATATTCAATATAATGAGAATTGGAAATTGAATCGATACAGTTCCGAATAACTGTAGCTTCTTATTATGTCGAGGGTTAACGTGCAAACGCAAGATAGAATTTTTTCGGTGCGGGTGATATAACGAGAGGATTAACGAAGTAACCCGTCGTTCGTGGAGCGTGGATCCTCCTTCGGCCGAGAAAATCCCTCGGGAGGCTTTGGCTATCGTGCGAAAGGAGGAAAAAAAAAAGAATCAATATCCGCGATGTTTCATTATCGACGACGGTAAGTGCTGCAAAATTGATTGCTCTTCGCCGGTCGTGTTCCTACGAGTTTTCTACCCGACGTTCCGTGGGTCATCGGTGACCTACTTCATTTATCAAAAGCAGTAGATAAAACGTAGGAAACGCGGGATAATTTATGGAACGTTGAACGTAAGCCGCGTCCTCCTCAAAATTCAAATATCGCGCTTTAATCGGACAGTTTCGTTGTTACGATGATTTTCATTAAAAACGCAAAATGTTGCGTGAAATCGTACATACGTCCTCGAAAGTAATTGCTGTCACGTCGCATTTATCACGGGCAATTTAAAGCAGTACGTGCAAGATCTCCGTGAATAGTGGCTCTGTCTGATTTGCCAGTGATATGGGTCAACGTATATTCCGGCTGACCTGGTGCTGTTCAGCTTCGATAGCAAATTACGAATGAATTATAATTACGGTGCAGCGTGGATACTTTTGCATTCATAACATAACGACGCATGTAAATGATATGCAAAGCGTGTGCTATGTACGGGGGAACAAAATAGAATGGACAGAATATGCAAAATATACGTGTAAAATATACGAACCCTGGCATGATACGTTTGTCCAACTCAAAAGGGACAATATTTTATGAAAATATACATACATGCATACATACGAGCGATTATAGATATTCTGGAGAATATTCAAGGAAATTCCAGGAACGTTCTAGATGAAGGAAGAATTTTTAACGAAGATATAGGAAATTTTTATGCATATTCTGAAAGATTTCTCGGTATGTTTTAGATGAATCAAATACTTTAAAATATTTGGTAGATACATTAGGGATATTCGATATATCCTAGATCGACCTCAGAAAAATTCTGAGGGTGTTCTAGGGATATTCTAGGATACTACTGTGCATATTTAAGAGGTGTTCATTGAACTCCAGAGAATGTCTAGTGTGGTTGTAGAAATATTTCAAGAATCAAGTTTAACTGACATTTGGGAATGTGGAAATATGGCAATCTAGAAATTTGGTGATCTACAAAATTGAGGAATTGGACTTTGTGGATCTAGGGATATAGAGGTATAGGACATCGAGGTCCTACGCGTCTGGGGATCTGGTGAGCTGCGCACGTAGAAATGTAGGGACATATGAATTTGAGGATGTAGGTACTTGGGGACGTTGAAATTTGGGGATCTTGTCATTTGGGTACTTTGGAATTTGGGGAACTTGGGATTTGAGTACATTGAGATTTTGGGACTTTGGGACTTGGGGAGCTAAGGATTTGGGAATTTTGAGATTGGGAGTCTTTGAGATTTGGGGGCTTTGAAATTTGGGGACCTTGGGATTTGGTGACCTTGAGGTTGGGAGACCTTGGGATTCGGTGACCTTTGGATTGGAGGACCTTGGAATTTGCGAATCTTGAGAATTGGTGACCTTGGAATATGGAACTTTGTGATTTTGCGACTTTGGAATTTGGAGGCGTCGGAATTTGAGGGTCTAGGAGTTTTAGAATCTAGGGATATAACGGTCTAGGAACATGGGAATCTAGGAACATGGGAATCTAGGAACATGGGAATCTAGGAATATGGAAATATAAGGAATTGCAAGTCTGATATGACAATTTGAAAATTTTGAAAATTCATAAATTCAAAAATTCGAAAATCCAGATGTTCGATAATTTGATCATTTACAAAATTTGGAAATCAGAAAATTGTCAATTTGTCAAATGTACATATGCCGTTTAAATGAAACTCCGTATCAGAGCGTACAACGACGAAATCTATTTCTACCGTGAAATACGTGACAGAGAGACGAATACTTTTCCGGTAGAGTACGGGGACGCACACGATCGTTTACAGTAGTTACTGAACGTGTCTCCTTTCGATTCGTGCCGTTCGATTCGAGCCACGTAAAGGTAATTTATGTCCTCGCGAGCGTTCGGGTATTGACTGTCGCGATCGGCTTCGAGGACCGCGCGGGTCTACCACCGTTTTCCACCGAACGGCTATGAAATTAAAGAGAAAACGAAGGCCACGTGCACGATCCGACCACTTTCGTTCGAGTACCCTGTCCCAATACGTGTACACCCACGTACATAACCGTGTGTATGTGCGAGAGCTCGCGTCGGTTTTGCGGCTGATTTTATGGCTGTCCCAACGAACTTTACGAGCTGACCCCTGATCCTAAAACATACCGAATTACACTGCGGCCACGGCTCGTGTTCGTTGCTTCTCCCGTCGACCGGCTACAGACCGGTCCGTGGAAAGAGAGGAAAATTGAGAGCGGCTATCGATCCCCTCGGTTCCTTTGGACGGCTACCAACAAAGAGCAGCACGGGTTCAAACGTACCAACGACACGACGCCACGGGAATCTTAACGATTTTCATTCGCTCCGACATTCTGCCAGCTCCTTCAATTGTCGAGAATTTTCACCCCCTTTACCCTCTCCCTCCTACTTTCCGGCTGCTCTTCTTTCTACGCTACTTACATGGAAATTGTTTTACATCGTATATCACGCGAAGCTAATAAGGAGCAGCACGGAGGTTACAGAATTTTATCCGAGCACTGGGATACGTTGCTCAACCCGCGTTACATATTCCATGCTCTGCAATCTCTGTAGCCCGTCGAGCAAAAATAAGTAATAAGTTTTTTAAGATTTCTTATACATTGTACTACAATTACTTGTGGGTCCTACGTTCCCTATGGGTCTTATAATTTGTTATATTTTTCTTTCAATAAATTGTTTTAGTACGAAACATTAGGTTCTTAACAGGTATTAGCTGCGAGGGATCAAAAGTGGTTATTTAACATTGTCAATGATAGATTCAGATTTACACATAATTCTTTGTTACATCGAAGCAAAGATACTGGAACTTGTACGATTTTCTAATAGTCGCAATAATTCATACGTTATACTTGTACAATGGTATTGATGTTATTTATAATTTAAATATTAAATTAACTTAAGAACAATTCTTTAGTTTAAACGTTATCAAAACATTTATTTATTTTCCCACTCTGCCCCTCTACTCTTAACTTCGGTGTCAACAGTCTATTAAGAAATATGTGAAGAATGTGAAAACATTTGAAATAACCCCTACTAAATTGCAAGTGCCGTTTCCCATTCAAAGAAGTCAATTATCCGAAAGGTCCGACAAGTAAGTACATATATCGAACACGGCTCGGCAGGATACCGATAATTTCTCGAAGGAGTTGAGGGAATGCAGCCGGGGATTAGACATCGAGGAGGATCAACGGGAATAGGGGTGTATCCTGAAACGAATCGGCCTCGAATTAGGCTACCTCCGCGTGAATTGATTTTGAATGAGGCTAGATATATCCCGCGTAATCCGGCGACAGCTTACTTACCACCGTAGACAGATATGTAGGAGGAACAATCTAATTACTAAAGGACATATTTCATGCTAGACACGTTTCTCATAAGAGAGGGACTGTCGGCAGGTCTGCTGATTACGAAACACCGAGTCGCTTGAACATCAAGTTTCACCGGGGGTCACGGAAGTTTAGACCCTTCACCATTCGTTATACTCTTCTGCACTGTTATTTGACAATTCCGATACGAATAACGTGATACCCGTCGTTATTTCGTGCTATCTCCAATCGCGTGAATTTTGATTAATGTATCTTTAATTATAAATGGTGATAAATGGGTTTGAAGTCAACAAACAGGGTGTGAAGTTAACAGTATTTTATATTTAACACGTTTCATAAAATATATTTTATGCTTTACATATTTTGTAGTTTCTTTTTGTATTTTATATTTTGTATGCATCTTTTTATATTTTACATATCTCATATTTTATATTTTATTCGATATTTCTTTTATATTATATTCTCATTCAATATTTAATGTTTCATATTGTACATGTGATATTTTGTATCCTTAATAAATATGAGTTAAATATTGAATTAAAAAACATGGTTACATAATGTAGAAAATACGAGGACGAAATAAAATATAAACATATACTTGAAATCATACACAAGTAAGCGAAAGGGATCGAAACATTTGTAGCTATTTGGTGTAATAAAATTGGTTTTGTTTGTCTTATTTTCGTTTACGCAATAAATCTGCGCGCCCGTGGTAAATCTACGATAAATAAAATAAACGTATCGTCATCCGGTATTGTATTTTTCAATTTATCCATCGATTTGCCGGGCAGCTTGAAAACTCGCTGGGATTACGATGAAATCTCGATCTTTCGGTCTCCCCATAACCGATATATTTGTATTATCAGGGAATAAGGGGTTCGTTTCTCACGGGCGAGTCGCGGTTCATCAGGAAGTTAGAAATATCGTTATCCCTCCAGAGGATTTAACAGGGAGAGATCAAGAAAGTTTGATCGAATTTCTCGCGGGAAACTGCAAAATGAGTTTCGGGCGTGATCGTTGTCAGGGTAAAGCATAACTGTTCTAGGTCAGTTGTTTGGCTATGGGACAACCGCAATGACCACCTGATAGAACGGAGTCGAGATCTATCCAGACATCGAATAAAAGAACCTCTGACCGGGCCAACACAGGGTATTGATCCTTTTCACCGAAACGTCCGACTGTATGGTCCTGTTTTCGCGAAGAAACCTCTCGAGAAACGTATGAAGATCGGGAATGACGAAAAGAAGTAGATACTTACCTAACTAAATCGGGTTTGGGGTGTATTTAACGTTCTACTGAAATACTGATCGCGCTCCTCGGTAGAAATTATTGGAACATTAGTATCAACTATGTAAAATGTAATTAATATTAGAATAAATGTAAAATATAATAAAATATTATCGTTATTTGTTGTCAATAATATCGGAATTTTATTAAATGCATGGTTTACTGGCAGATGGAATATTAACCCTTTGCAACTCGTGTGGCGAGTTGATTTAATGCAACAATTTTAAATAAATGATATGTAAGTAAATTCATGGCATTATACACGTCATATTTGAACATTGCGAAAGCGACAATATTGGCGATTAATAATAGAAAGATAACAATTACAAAAAAATTCATCAAACTTTTGAACCGGAAGATACTTTCTGGTGTAAAGGGTTAATCATTCTGACGAAGATTATTATAATCGTTTTGCAATTAATCTATCTAAAACAATAAAATTAAATGAAATTTCAATAGTACAAATCTGGATAATCTAATATCGTTAAGGTAACCCTATTGTTTCGAGAAAATGTCGAAACAAAAATATTTAGGATTAGAAAATTTGATTGCTCCATAGTTCAAAAGTGTGAAAATTTAGAAAAGTAGAAATCTCAAAATTTGAGGATCTGAAGCACTCGGAACTTGGAATTCTATAATCAGATCATTTTAAGATCCAGACTTGTTAAAAATTGTGACAATTTTCTGATAAAAAATGTACCAACGTAGTAGATATTAGGACACCCTGTACATTCGCAGAGACTCGAAGTAATTGCCAGTACCATTACTAAACAGAGTCTTCTCACCTCGTTCAGCTGGAAGCGTCCGATTCCTGGAGAATCCCGGCGTCGTATTAAAATGAGCAAAAGCGAAAAAAAAGGTACGGCCGATAAGTGCCTTTGACGGGCAAATGGAATCTCCGATAAACGAATACGTGCAAGTGCAGGCTTAAAGTCTAATCCTCGAGCGAAGGCACAGACCCCGGGCAAAATTCAATCGTTCTATCCCGCTCATTGCGCTCGCCAGCAAACGTTCGTACGTGAGGCTGCTCTTGTACGAGCAGGCTCTCAAGGGAAGAGAGGATGAGTTCGTGCGAGTCCTCCCGCTGAAAAAGGCCGCCCCCTCTCGATACACAAGATCAGGGAAAATCCGTACGTGCGGCGCCTTCCACAATCTGCATTACATATCTCTGCCAGGAATCGATAAACCGAGACACGATGCTCGACGTTGCAATGAAATAAATGGCAGAAAAAAAGAACGGGGGGAACAGGGAAAATGAAATCGATGGAAACCTGTAGGACGGGGGCGGGCTAATCAATGTAAATGAAATATCATACTCCTTTTTTTTTTTGTCGGACGAGCGAATGTCTGCGTAATTAAACGCGATTGTACACATTGTCGAGCACTGACGTAATTACCTTTTCAAATAGCGGCGGAAAGTTTCGGTCGATTAGCTTTTTATTCGAGTTGCAGCGGTGATTGTTTGTTATATCGTAGAAATCATAATATTTCGTGGCTCCGCAATCAAATGTTTCGTATACTTGATATTTTATTAATTTGATGTTTGATGACGAATGATATTTTGTATCTTATTTGATATTTTATATGCTCAATTAATGTCGAGTAAATATTCAATTAACAAACGTAGATACAAAATGTAGAAAATATGAAGTTCTAGAAAAATGAAGGGTTCTGAAATTTTCAAATGAGAAAGTTTAAAAGTGCCCAGATAGAAAAGTTTCAAAATTCCCAAACAGCAAAGTCTCAGATTCAGAATATGACAAAGTATCAAAGTCCCCAAATAGCAAAGGTGCAAATTCCCAAAATAAAAACGATTCAAAGTTCCTGCGTAGCAGAGTTTCAAAATACCCAAACAGCAAAGTTTTAAAGTCCTGCAATAGCAAAGTTTCAAAGTCCCGATAACTCGAAAATCCAAACTCCTAAGTCCCAAATTCTCGAAATCCCTCAATTCCATAGCCTCAAAGTCCCTGTGATTCTAAAATCACGAAAACCCTGGGATTCCACGTACCCGAAGGACCTTGTCCCCGCATCCGGTGCTCAGGAGTCCGTGGGATAAATCACGCGGCGAAGTAGCTAGAGCCAGTAGGAAAACCGCGGTCTGCTATCCCCGTTGGACAAGCGGTAGATAGAGTACCGATTGAAGTCCGAGTAGGATTTCATCGAGGAATACAACTCGGACGTTATTCTCTCGCCACACGACTCTATCGACTTCGTAGCTAACACGAGGAACATAGCGGCTTAGAGCCGAGGCATCTGGAATAAGAGCGAAGCTTAAATCGTGTAGCGATCTTTCGCTCGGTAAGTAGGTCCCCTATCGTATTCCGAAGAGTTGGCAGGTTAGTAGAGAGGGGCCGAGGAAGGAAGTAAGAGTAAACGGGAAAAGGCGACGAAGAAGGACGACGGGTGGCGGTATCGCGTACGCACGAGGTAGCAGGGGTGTTCTCGGTTAAATGAGGCTAACTCACCCCTCTCTGGGGCTCCCTCTGTACGCGTTGCCAGTTCCCTGCCTCTCTGTTTCCCTCGTTCTGTCCCTCCTCCCTCCGGTCCTCTCTGTTCCAGTCGAACTCTCGGTATGTCGAGGTGGGCGCGGTCCCGTGGCGTGCCGACCGAAATCGATTTTGGAAAGACGAGGAGCCCGATGGAAGGAGAGACGGAGAAACACGCGGTACAGATTACGGACGATGCCGCACGGTTGGGCTTCCTCTGATCTCCCGTATCGGGAGGGTCCCGACGAGAGCCACCGGCACCCAGAAGAAGGCCTACACCGTCGGCCGGACTTCTCTTCAGCATCCGTACGAGACAACCAGAGCCTGTCTTAACGGGGGACCTCTAGGTAGAAAGCCGAAATTAATTCGAGATTCAATCATTATTTTGAAAGACAAGGACTGAATACATGTTTTTATGGTTTTGAGGACTATTTAATCCTTTGCGATCCAAAGGTGACTGTCACTCACCATTTCGTTTAATACAGCAATTTGGAATAAATATTTTTCAACTAAATCTAAAATGTTACACTTATTTCCATGATTTTAACTTACTCTTAAGTTCAGGAGACATAACTACCATTAACATGTGTATAATAGTCTTACAACAATAGCTTTGTAGCTAGAACTACCATCCAGTCAAAATGACTGGTTTCAGGTTTGGCATTTTTTATAACAAAATTGTATTGCCGTTCTTTTATCAAAATGTTTGTCATGTTTTATTGAGCTAATGAATGGTTGTGTATGTTAGGTGATGCTGCAATATTTATTTATTTTTCTACTATATTTTCAGTTTTGAAGTAAGCATGCATTTAATGACGGTAGTTTTAGTGTTAAAGTAGCTTCTTAAACAAAACAAAAACAAATGACTGCATCTACACGGAGGTCCCCCTTAATCATTAAGGCGCTCGTAAGGCTGCTCGCAGCTGCGATCTTTGATCCATGCTCGAAGCTACTTACGAGAAGGCACACCGGGGGTAACAAGCGACGAGAGGCGCACACCTTTATAACGCCGAGGGGAGAGACCCGTCTAAACCTAACTCGATAACGCACGACGTTTTACGTGCCACAGCGTGCGACGTGCACCTGCAACGTCGCTCGCGTACGACCCACGGCGAATTCGGTGGCGACGTTAATCGCGAATGAAACTTTCATCGGCAACGATCCCCGTACCGCCGACGCTCGCGGCCGCTTTTAACGGCGCGGCGAAACGCTCCGGCCGATACGCGTTATTAATTCAATATTCCGACGCGCGTACCGCGAATTAACCGTGGCTCGTTTTCGCCCTTCCGTTTCGCCCGGCTACGACTAGTTTTTCAACTTTCCGAACGGCGTGTTTTGCTTATTTGTTGTCGAATATTGGGTTTCGCTTCCGCGACTTGGATATTCGCGATTCGGTGGATTTAACACTAGTACTACCAACCAGTCAAAATAACTGGTTTCGGGTTCCACATTTTATGTCATAAAATTTTGTGGTCGGACTTCTTTCAAAATATCTGCCATGTTTTTAATGAATAACAATGTACATATACGTATGTCGAGTGACGAATTTCGTGTAAATTTTTAAGCTTGTCTCGATCAAATTGTACTGTAATTTTCGATCAATTTAATCTGTCTGAACTTGATATTATTGATTGATATCATTGAACATGTTATTATAAATATTTTATATCTATATATTGTATATGTGTATTGTAATGATAAATATTGTTCGTAAATTTTTGATAAACGCAGATAGAGAGACCCTTGCCAGTGATCAATATTCGTTATTTGTTACTAACATTACTTTATTCTTGACGTTCGGTTCATCCACCCTCGCTCTGCAGCGAACGTATCGAACGGGAATACACAAAGAACAAATATGGCGTCAGCTTTTTATACAGCTGGAGTAAGCGGAATTATTCGTTTTTGTGGGATACATGTTGGAGCAAGGAATGGCGATGTTCCCCGTGGAAATTGTATTTTTCATTTAAGCCAATTTCAGTTGAAACGGTGCTTGGTAAAGCACCGAGAAGGACATTTTAGACGCTTGTCGAGTCTTTTCTAATTTTTTAATTAAACTTGGTAACGAAGAGGCAAATGTTTCCGCTCAGAAGCCAGACATATTTCGAAGTTGAAGCACGTTTAATTAAGGGATCCCTGTTTGACGTGATCTATGGGATTAATTTTTTAAAACAAGCTCGAAGCTTCTTATAATTTACTACGTTTTTAATTGAGATCCAGACGTTTCCACTCGGCTGAAAACGGGAGAACGAAACGAAGCTGTTGCGATCCGCTTTTTATACGTAAACTCGTGAAATCGTTCCGTGCAATGAAACAATTAAAAATTTTAATGTATACCTGACACACCGACCATTCGTGTTATACAAGCACAGGAAGCAGGAAAGAAACGACGAATCGTCTTTGAAAGGCTGGGTAAAACTTGCCAGAAACTTACACGGACAATTGCAAGATCTTCTTAATTCACGAAACGAAATCTCCCGTTACTCGGACAAAACATCCTTCTCGACTAATTACGTTCTTCGAGCTTAAGCGCAACCGTGCAAAAAGTACTGCAAATGTTAACTAGTCCCGAAAACTGATAAGAACAATGCAGAAACTCCGACAGATTAAATTTTTATCTCTCCTTGTTCCTACTTTCGCGATACCTGCTCGAGCTTCGGTATGTTCTTTATATTTCAACTCATCAAGTTTTCTTTACTTTTATTGTACGAAAGAGAAGCATTGAGATATCAATGGTAACTATCGTTATCATAATTCTGTACATTCCAATGTTGTAATTACGATATTTTAAAAGGTACGATAATTTATGTACCTTCCCTGTGTACGAACTTTCTTACAATGGTTTGTGTATTTACTTTATTATGCCAATTTTTATACCTACGCCCCTATGATATGTATACATATTGTATGATAACTTATGTGCCTACTCTATCATGATAATTTATATACGATGAAAGAATTTATATACCTAAGTCCCGCAGTAATGTTATACTTAAGTATGAATTATTCCTCAAAATTGACAATTAGTCTCTAAAATTTAAGAATGATTATTAATCTCTGAAATTTAAAAATGCCTACCAGTCTCAAAAATTTAAGAATAACTATTAATCTCTGGAATTTAAAATTGATTATCGGTGACTCAAATTTAAAAATGGCAACACTCTCTAAAATTGAAGAATAGCTATTAATCTCTGAATGACTATTAGTCCCCAAAGGGGAAGAATGAATATTAGTGTGAAAAATTAAAAAATGTCGATCAGTCTCTCTGATTTAAGGGTGATTATCGGGTTCTGCGTAAAAATACCGGCCTTTAAATAGAATGATACCAGTGAATCGTCGAGGGAATTCTATAATTCCGTAGGAAGCTGATTATCGATCGGTGGAGCACGTGTTCACGAGGAATTCCGGGACGAGGAGCATCCAGGATTCCGCGAGAGGGTGGTTTTTGCGACGAAACGCAGAAAAAAACAAGCGGGGAAAATGCTCGATTTCACAGTCATTGGGTTGGGAAAATGCGAGCACGAGGCAGTCATGTGCGTTCGAACGTGTACCGTGACACACGAAAGGCATAGAAGTGTGCATAGTCGTCGAATGCGGATGCACTTGGTCATTCTGACCCGTGGTTTTCTCCGTGCACGTACGGTGGCCACCGGTCTATATACTCTCGGTTTGCCGTAGTCGCCGCGTTTCTTTTAAACTTCGCTACTTAGCGAAACTCCCTTCGAGCATGATTTTTAAAGGGACACATTCAACCGACACCTGTTTTGAATTCCGTGCTGAGCTTTCAGCGTTTTTAACGCCCAACGACTGCGACACCTGTTCCCTGTTTTCTTTGCGAATTTTTAACGCACTCGCTCGAGCCGGAAAACGTTCGAAAGAGAAACGGAACGCGATTATTTTATCGCGATGCGGCGAATAGTCACGTCCTGCGCGCGGAGTCAAAATACGGTCTGTTCGAAATGGCAGATGTAACAGATCCTGCGAGATTTAACAACATACACGTTAGATTTATTGTAAGAAAATAAACGTTGATTTATTTTGACCTGCTTCACAATTTTTGTATCGATTCTACTTTTGTTATTGCTATTCTTGCATCTTTTAGAGTTGGCAGGAGTTTCGTGTGGACTATTTCGAAAGGGGTAAGTTTTAGCGATCCACTCGCTTATGATACATGTTTTATAAGATAAATGGCTCCGTGCAAAATATCGCTTTGCTCCTTTAAAATTTTTAAAAATTGGACCTTGGGAATCTCTGTTTTGAACGATTCCTTTATTTTCCGAGAAATTCGTCTCGAAGTAGTTTTTAATATCCACTGAAATAATTTAGCTTTTAAAATAATATTTATCATACATTGTATATTGTATATGCAATTTTAGATGTAGCGTTATATGAATGCTCCTTTAAAGAAGAGCGCATCGCAGTATGCAAAAATATATAGAACAAAAATTTATGTATTATACTTTCAGATTTGGAAGAACAAATTTAGATACAACAGGTTAATAAATTTGATATAAAAGAAATTGTCAAGTAGTGAGTTTAATGACAAGAAATTTCGTTCGAAGGACTTTTAGTATTCGCTTTACGGGTAACATAGAGTGAATATTGCAGCGGAAAGGTTAATACAAATTTCCCTAGCTTCATAATAAGATCGTAACATCGTATGAGTTAAATTAGATAGTGTAGACTATAGACTCATTAAACGAGCGTAAATGCATCAGTATACACACACATACGCTTTGCCGTCGTCAGATATTAAGGCTACACGTGTCTCTATCGTGTATCGTTAATCAAGAAGCACGTTTAGTATGACAGGTGCATCGAATTGGACGGAATACAATTAACTATGGCAGCACGTCGAAGTAGCGTGCAGTGCGTAATACTGCTTCGCGAAATTAGTAAAATTACGAGTAAAATTATTCTCCCGTATTATTATCCGGAGATCGTAGACGCGGTCCAATTATCAAATAATTATTATTTCGACACCATTTTCGGCACTCGTTTTCTCGACATCGTTCCAAACTTCATGGAATTATTTTCGGACGAAAACCTTGATTACAAGTTTTTCATGATTTATCAGAAATTAATCGATCGGTAGCCTATAATTGTTTTCTCGCGCGGAACAAAATGGCGACCGCACATAGAGCCACACCAGAAACCGGTGAATGATTCATCGCGGCCAATACCGTCTCGATATCGATAAATAATGGAAAGACTTCTTTTCGGTTTTGTCTGCAGGATAAATATTTACGGAAACTGTCGCCGGTCCGTTATTAATAGAAGCTGAGATACGGGGGGTGGAAACGGGCCAGCGAATAACGGCAAAGAATGTTTGCGAAATATAAAAGCGCAGGACGCGACGCGCGAAACATCGGGAAGAAAAGAAATACGATTTCTCAGGCCGCTCCTTGGACGCGTTCTACGGCCATCGGAATCCTGTACACGAACTTGAAGGCGAACGAACATCGGGGAATTTAAAGTACGTCGGCCTCCTGTTCCTGGGGTTATATTTTCGAGCTCGGCGTGGATCGCACCCGATTTCGCGATACACACGCCCTGAGAGCTTTCTTTCTAACATATAGCGAGCTATCGAATCTCTTGAAACGCTCGGCTTCTACGGGATGTTGCCAAACTTACTGCCGCGGATTACAGTCCCGGCTTCTCACGTTGGCAATATAACGCGTGACGATATAGTATGTTGCGATATTAACGCGTGACGATATCGTATGTTGCGATATTAACGCGTAATGGTTGCGTCGTGTAGACGGCTCAAAGCATAGGGCTATAAAACGCGTGGCGATATTGACGCGTAGAAATTCTAACACGTTGAGATATTAACGCGTATGCGATACAACGCGTACGCAATCTGACCCGGAGCCATATCGATTCCTGTCCAAACAACGTGTACAACGTGCATGTGTAACGTGCGGCGATATAACGTATCGATACAGCCACGAAAGACCTTCGTAACAAACCTACATTAACACCGTTGAATAAATAATATGTCATTAGTGTTACATTCTGTTAAAGTGAATTATTAAAACTGTTCGGAATTGCAATTACGAATGCACAATTGTAAAGTACATTTATTTCCAACGTGCTGCAATATACAGTACTGTATTATTCACATGGATACACATGCAGAATGAATTCGGTGAAAAGATGAGTGGAACGTTGTGCGATGTTGTTTAATAAATTATAAGCAGCGAAAACGTTATTATCGAGTGCACTGAAAAAAACATGTCAACGCTCGCTCATAAAACGGCGAATTCTCGGTGACGTTACACTCGTTCGGTCCACTAATTTGCATCGCGACGGCGATACGCTGCGACGAGCAACAGTCGCGTTAAATAATTCAATCGATAATCGACTAATAATAAATTTGTCCGTGCTACAGCCCCTAATGAGACGGCACGATGCTTCCTTTAAATAATGCACTATGATAGAGAACCGGTGACGTGTCACAATGAAACACACCAGAAATATCTCCAACGGGGGACGCGATAACGTACTGGGTGTTAATAAAATATCACTATGGATATTGAAATATACGGTACGCTGATCGCCACTTTCGACGTTCGCGAATGTTTAATATTCTCGGAGAATGCAAATATCTCGAATTCCAAAATTGAATGAAATATTTACCTCCAACGTTTGCGAATGTCGATTACAGGATTTAATTTCAACGGGGATGAAAATATTTTCAAGTTTGAAAAAGAAACGTTTAAACACATAGAACGTATATAATTTATTACGGAAATACGGTTAAACAATTGAGTAATTCCAAAGTTGTTTTTCTAACCTAAGAATTTGGGAATCTCGAAATCCCAGAATTGTAAATTGCGAACGTTTTGCAAATTCTAAAGTGTCGAAGTTATCGTGTTCCGAAGTTTCATAGTACAAAATCACCGAAACTCCTGATTTACAATCACGGAGTTCCAAACTAGCAAGATTTCAAACTTCACAATCTTAACCAAACC
Source organism: Coelioxys conoideus (assembly GCA_947623535.1). Classification (NCBI taxonomy): domain Eukaryota; kingdom Metazoa; phylum Arthropoda; class Insecta; order Hymenoptera; family Megachilidae; genus Coelioxys; species Coelioxys conoideus. Next base: position 7,768,064 of record OX392455.1, on the reverse strand, counting down.
AAACACTTCAGAATTGCAATGTTTCAATAGCTTGAAGTCCCAGAATTCGAAAATCCTACCATCACAAAGGCACGAAATTCTAACGTTTAAATTTTTTAAAACGCTTTCAACGATTAAAATGATAAAACTACGATTTAAAAATATAAGTTGCCAATAATCTGCTCAAATGAGCTAAAAAGGTATGTCGCAAAGTGCGTCGTACGAACGCGTAGTTCCATATTCGAAAAACGTATCACTCTTCAGCAACTGGTACTCTCGTAAATCTGGCTGATAGCCGTGGCAAAGCTTTTCCGTTTCATTCGACGAATGTTAATTCATCAGCACCCAGTGTAGAAACGTCGCGTTAGTCATTCGAGCGTCGACGTCGACGATGGCCCGTCGATCGTCTGTTTTCCATCTCGCCAGTAATTCGGTCCTTTGTAAGCTGGTCATCAGATTATTAACTATCATCCGAAGGTAAATGTACCGTGGACGTGGAGCAGACGGTCGATAATTCATGCGCGATGAAGTTGTTCGCGCTCGAAAAGGATTAATTCGGGCATAGACCGTGCCGGCCATCGTGGACCTCGGCGACGGCCTCTTCGGGTCCATTGTAGTCTTTTTAACCGCCCTTCCATCAACCCCCGTGAGCGTCAAACTCCGACGTATTTATAAAGTTTCCGTCGTCCGGACGGGGGCGGCGAGCATCGGAGGGTTGAGTGGCCGCGTCGGAAGATTCGTGGAAGACTATTGAAAGGCACGATGAAAACTTCTTAATTCCGGCACAGGCCTGCTCCAGTTTTCTCAGACTTGGTGGACGAGTCGGTTCTTTCATGAGAAACGCTTGTGTATACAGGGCCGAGTTATTACCGGGAAAAGAAAAGGAGTTCTGCTTCATACTGAACCGGCTATTAACCCTTTCAGCCCGGGAATATTTTCACGGCGCGAGTTACACGTCGACGAGAATCGTATCGATGCTCCAGTATACACGATCTCGAAACTCCTTGCAAAGTAGTTTCGCTGATTTTGTCGCGAAATTATATCTCCGATAATAAATAATTTCAAACGCGTGATAATGTATCGCATATTCTTGAACTTGAAATTGAATACGAAGTAAATATTAACCCTTTGAACTTGAACGGTAACTCACGTTCGCCATTTAATCGAACAATTAAAGAGCAAGGACTAATAGAACAATTTAAATAAATATTTTTTAACTAAATCTATAATGTTGTACATGTGATCATTAAACACAGTGGAGTCAGTAACACAGCAGTAGTTAATAATAGAACGTAATAATTTCCACAGAATTGATTAAATATTACAGTTAGAAAGTTTTCGAGTATTTACCAATAACAAAAATCCTGTTGAATGTAGAGTTAAATTGTTGATGAATCGTTTATGCATGACTGACATGATTTCTTAGGTCGAAAGGTTACTGTAAATACAAGAAAAGACGATTGAAATGAAAGACACAAAAAAGCAATATGGAGACACAGATAAAAAGTACTACAAAGAGTATGATTAATCAAGAGTTTCTCCTTCGAAGATTTCGTGCACGTTAATCTTAATAGCCGTAGATCGTTAATTTCTCGACTAACACATTCACAGAACTTTCCCTTTATAAAACGTATCGTTTTCATAACTCATCCAGCGCAAAGAGGGGTGGTTCATACTAGGGGTTGACCGACCAATGAAAATATGTCCCTGTTACGAGAGGATTAGCGAGGATTAGCTGGAAGATTTAGAATGGTCTCGTGCTCTGTGCTCGCTAAACGTCTAATCCGAAAATATGATCGTCTTCCTTCAGGATCTCCGACATCTTATTCTACAGTTATGTCTTTGGGTCGTGTATTTATTTTAAGTTGACATTGATTGCATGTACTTTTGTTTTGAAAATTCGTTCGTAAGAACATGATCGTCACAGTACTGCTTTTATTAATTATTTTGTTTTTATTCGTTAATTGTTTATTTGGAAACAAGCTTGGAATATTATCAGCCACGAATATCTACCGTATGGTGCGGACCAGCCAATCTATTATAAACGACCAAGAATTACTCTGAAATTCAAATACAGGGAAATACTATGAAAGATAGGTTTCCACTACATAGATTTACCATTAGTTTACGGTTCCCTTGGGTGTACGAAGGGTTGCGCTATGGACCCATGACGCTTATAAGGGCGTATAACGGGGAGTTGGATAATGTCGAGCTCTATGGAGAGCCACTCTATCCAAGTTATAATTGTTATATGTTAATCAACGAAGGAAGGTAGGAAAATGTACATTTATACAACGTTCTCGTTATTTTTCGCTGGCGAACCATATTGTAATATATTGGCCATTACTAGCGCCTTACATTAAAAAGTTTGACTTTAACGGAGAAGCTCGTGAGCTAGTACGGCGTTAATTTGAAGGAAACTTTGTAGACAGAAAAAGTTTGACATGGACATGTAAAAATATCTTTATTGATACAGTGTATGTAAATTAAACAGTACGCACTTTTCATAAATGATAAAAAAAAAACTTTGTTATATAAATGGAATAATATAATACAATGTTTTAATTGAAAAAATGTACACTACTTTTCTTCCTGTTTATTATTTAAATCAATGTAATATTGTTCTAATCTTCTTAGCCATTCTTCCCATGCATTTTGCAATTTCTTTTTTTTTACTACGTGAACAGTTGCAGCATCACCGTTTGTATAACCAACAACTACCAAGCCCTTATCGATCTACAAATCCAATTACAATATTATTACTTTATACAAGATAATATTACTTATTTGTGACAAAATGTTAAAATTTGTTACATATTTCTTTGCGTTTTTATAATAGTTACCGGCGATGGATACCGATGGGAAGCATTTATAGCACCTATATAAGCAGCAAGTTGTATAGGTGCATCATATGTGGCTGCAAGAGTCTTTTTTGGCTTGTCTGACTTTTTCCAGTCAATTAAATATATTTCATCCCTAAGCAAATGTTGTAAAATACATAATTTTGGAATAATACCGACAGAAAGTAGTATTCTCCATTAGATGATAAAGCAAATCTCTCCTGTACCTATAACAAGCAATGCAGTCTACGATTCCCTTGTATCTTAACATTGGATGCGTTACGCGAGTCTCGGTCGCTTTAACAGACGTTATATTATTCAATACTGGTTTTATACTAGAATATGCTAAACCGATACTAGGAGAAATTTCCTCTTTTTCATTGTCTTGCAAAGCATTCTGTATGCATGAATGGAATAATCGACCGTTATTCAATAGTCCTAAAAGTAAATAGTAATGTATACATGACAAATGAACTGCGTTTGCATTACTTAAATCATATACCTTTACAAAGTTCATTAAAATACTTTTCCCCATGCTCATTAATAATACCCTTTTTCCAAAGCAATAGATTTTGTTTTGCTTCGGGAGACATAGTCTGGTTAAGGATGCGTGTTACGCTTGGAACATATAAATTGTCAGTTCCTTCATACTGTATTTGATAATCATCTGTTACTTCAGAACCAACAATAGGAAACGATCTAAAATTTTCGTTTATCTTAAATAATTTATTTGTTATTTGTAATTTCGAAAATTCTTTATCATGTATGCTATCCTGTGCATTGGTTTCTACAGGTAATACACAATCAATATTCTCGTTAGATTCTGATGTTACTTTATTAGATCCTGGTTCATGATGAATTTTAGTCTATAATCGACAAGTTAGACTCAGATTAAATGTTTATATAACACAATGTATTCAAGTTATTCTTAAAATGTTCATATTCTTTTAAGATTTTTATACTCTTACACATAAGGATTTAACATCATGTTTACATGTAAATAAATGTATTTGTTTTCCACCGACTTTGATTTTGTTAACTTTATCATTTGCAAATTCCAAGTTTCTTATACAAAATTTAAACATGTTCTCTGCATTAAATCTACAATAAAATATAATATTATATGAATGTTATTGACAGAATTCGAAATTGCAGGTTATGTAATTGTGAATTATTTCTTGCCTTCTTTAAATTTACTCGAATTCTTCGTATTGACCTCGATTATAAGCAGGTTATTACTACTAATGACAAATCTTATAAATTATAGATATAGTTGTCAAAAAATATTATATATCACAGTCAACATATCACGAAGATTCACTGTGATTTGCAGCGCTGTCTATTCGAAATTACTTTGTGCTACATCTATGGTACTTCTGGTGAAGCCTGTAGCCAGTTCTGAAAGCGGGACTGTAAAGTTTTTTAACTTCGAGATTTTAAGACAGAGGGACATAAGAATTTTTAAACTGAAATATTTAAATTACGGACCTTAAGAATTTTCAAATATTCAAATTTTAATTTTCCGAATAATGAGACTGAGATTTCGTAATTTTACATTATACACATATATAGATTTTCTCGTATTGAAAAATTAACTATTTCATTTACTTGACTCGCGTAGGTATATTAAAAGAATATGAAATTTTTATTGTTTCAAATATCGAACATTTATCAGTATTACTAATTTTGATTTTCATTACAGGTAACTACTCTATCATACAACAGTGTATTTCACTGGTTTTGTCCGTTCTCCAAAAGGTGGCAATAGCAGCATCGTTTTAAGTGATCGCGGTAATAATAAAATTGAATTCCGTGTAAATAAAAACAAGAATTAGGGATGAACTAAATTCAGAAATTTCTAAATTTCTGAATTTCCAAAATATACAAATGTTCCCAATTCTTAAATTTGTTAATTTCAAGATTTTCGAATTCTAGATCCCACATTTAAAAATCTCTAAATTCCCGAAAATCGTTTGTTTACTCTCGGTACAGGACACTACTACCATCAATGATTCCAACGAACCTGACCGCACTCGGGCAAATATTCTACTTACGCCAATGAGCATACAAACGACGATAAAAGTAAGATAATTTTCTGCACGTTACGGTAGAACCGGGGTAAAAATTTCAAGTAAAAGGTCGTAGAAGACCCGACAGATAACGCTATCTCGCGGGATGCTGAGAAATCTTGCGGCACCGGGAACGGAGCAATGGCGTAGGCGGCGATCCATGTGATAAATTAATTTTTATAGCTTCGTGGGTGGCGGCTGTTTCTATTGGTTGGTGATCGGGCACCTCCCACTTCGAACGACGTTGCCTTCTCCTGGTTTATTCCATTCAACTGTGATACCATGATATACCATTTGTCTCGTTTTAAATGAGCTGGCAGGAGAACGGCAAGGATGGGTGTAATTGAAATACATTCGCGGATCTCTCTCGAACGACGCTTAACAAAGGCGCAGCTTGCACGACGTGATTTTTATTCTGTCGAGCGCCGCTTTCATAGAGGATTCACCGTAATTGCGCATTATACGCGATCGTTCGCGTTTTACGACGATGAAAACACCGGGACGATTGCATAAGGATCAAGACGATATTTTTCTTCTTCTTCTTTTTTTTTTCATTCTTTCGTATCGCGCGATTAGCTATGCGACTGATGAGACATCTGGATAAATTGCTGATATTTGATTGCTAATTGCGAAAGGTTCGTTCGTGGATGACAGTCCAATTATCTTATATCAAAAAGAACGAGGCAGATGAGATAAAAAGTTTTCTTGAAATCACTCGTGTGTTACTTTTATACCTTCAGCATCGATTGCTTAACAATTTTATTTCTGTGCATATTTTTTTTCTCACTTCTGCAACACTTGTAACTTTTATTCCCGTAAGTATGTACTTACTCGTAGACTTTTTTAACCGTGTGGGATTCAGAAATTTAGGGACACTCTGCGGATATAGGAAGTTATAAGCATATACAGAAAATATGGAAAAGGTGTTGATCGACTGGCATTTCATTTGTTTTATAACAGTTGTTACATTCATTTTCTGTCAAACCTGTCTCGAGACTCCTCTAAATCAATTTCAATGACCACTTAGCAAAACGAGAAGTGCCAAACACGATTTAAAATACTTACCGGAAGGTATTGAGTTGTACGTCGATTATCTGTAATATGTATGAAAGAATGGCATTTTTAAGCGTTTAAACAATGGAAGAGTTATTGCATTAGTAAACTGAAAGCTAGAACGGAACGGTTTACTTGAATCCGACAAGCCCAGAGTTGAAATCACTATGCACCTCTTCTACGCGGGCGTTGAAATCTCCCGCGCGGCTCAAGTAACACGCGTCAATAAATGTTCGAAAACATTCTACGATACTAAATAATCGTCCCAAGTAACTAAATCCTTGCATGTACGGACAAAGACCATGATACTGAACAAGGATTTGACTAGAAATTTTTGTCAGAAGTATTCAGAAGTAACAAAATGAGGATGTATTGACAGGTTTACTGTGAATGTTAACTTCATTATTACTATCGGCTTTTTACCCACATAACAAATCGGTTAAATTCTAAACCCAGAATAAGAATTACAAAATCCAATAAAAGGAGAAAAGGACGTTCAGGAAGTTTCTATAAAGAAATGTCTCGTTGAAGACAATCTTACGTTAAAGTAATAATGCTTATAAATGATTGGTGCCATATTTCGACACTCTAAAACCTTAATCCGACTTCTCTACAACCTTAAATATATTTTCTTTTGTATTTTCCAGGGGTTGTTCACGCCTTCACGCTATCGTGGAGTTCCAAGAGTGTCTCCTTCGATTTTCCTGCGCGGTGGATCTTCGCAAGCGTGTAAAATGTCCGGTAACGAAGAAAGAAACAAGAATTCCCGCGATGGCGATCGCAATCGCCGACGGACGAACCACCTGGAAGCCAAGTGGCGAACAACAATGCCGGAAAAAAGTCCGGTGTCAATAAAGTATCGCGGTATACGAGTCGGCGGAGCTTTCCTCGATTACGTTTACGAGCCGGTCGACTGCTATAGTTACGCAAATCACCGGATCGCGTTGTATCGTAGCGGATTTTATAGTGCGCCGCTTTTCCGCACGTGCTTCGCGTTCGACCGCGGGGAAATCGTGGTGTCGAATGAACGGCTCATTAAATATAGATGCTTATCTCGATGCTAATGCCGAGGCCGGGCCCCGGGAAAACGTACTCCGGCAACTTTACGAGCCGTCGATTACGTTACAAAGGTTAGAAAACGTTTACACGGTGGAAAGTTTATAATTTTCTGCTCGCTGACGTTTTTCTCGGTCGTCTCCTCGGAAAACGAACAGTTAATCAATGCATGAGCGTCAGAGAAATTTACCATTCGGGTGCGACCAGCGTGGTGTTTGCTCAGAGAAGAGTGTAAATTAGCGAATCCGTCGAAAACGTTGAACATGGACTTTATTTTTTCAGGAGAAACATCGAAACCTTGTTCGTCCGACGCTCATCCGGGAATGTCGCGTTTTAAGAATTTACTGCGAATGAGGTCTGTCGGTGTACTCGAATCCTTTTTCGAGATTCAAGAATCATATATCGATGATTTTCTCTCTCTAAAATTATTCGTAGATATTGAAAGAATCGTTTTTTTTCAGGCGACCGCACGCGAGAAGTCCTCTGAAAGAATGCGGTTGCAATTGGTCAAGAAAAGTCTACCACGGTTCGTATAAAACTGGAGTACTACACCACGCGGGTCGTAGTCTCGCGAGACATCTCGTGCGACACGGACAGAAGAAGAACGTTCGTATCAGCTCCCTCAAGTATCCTCGAATCGGTCTCGGGACACGCATACGCTCGAGTCGGCAGAACTGCTCGCCGGGTCTCGCGCACAGCATCCGTCTGCTCCGCGGAGAGAGATCGACAAGATCAGAAGCAGAAGGAGAAGCGAAGAAGGAGGTGGAGGTAGAAACAACAGAACAACCGTGGAGGGAAGAAACGGCGAGGAAAGAAGAAGCGTCCAGCGGAGGAGGCATAGGAAGAGGAAGAAGAAGAAGAAGAAGAGGAGCCCGCGTCTCCTTCTTGGAGCAGAGAATCCCGGCAGTGGGGAGAGGAGAGAGAACGAGAGAAGGCCGCGGTAGTCTTTCTCGGTCGAGCAGGTAAGATAAGGACGAGGCGGACAAACGGACTGACGAAGGTGGCCGAAGTAGGGGATATTCAGTCTCGCGGCCACGTGCTACACGAGCGCACGCCCCGAGCCGGCCGGTGGTCCATCCACGACTCCGTCCTCTTCTTCTTCGACCCGTTTTGTCCCGCGTTATCCTCCTTCTCTCCCTTCCATTCTTCGTTCGTGCACCCTCGACCCGCGTTTCGCTTCTTTCGCATCATCGATTCTCCATTCTTATCGGTGTTCCGCCTCTCCTCTCCGTCGACGAGGGGCCGGCTGCCGAGTCCGCTCGTCGAGGACACGGGCGAGACGAGCGGATTCCGTGGACGCCGCTCGTACGCGCCTCGCGGGAACACGCTCGAGGGTGAGCTACAACGGCCACGGGATATCCTGTCGCGCGTACGCGAGTGCATCGTTCCTGGGAACCCGGACAGGATGCGAACGGTCCAGTCCCGGAATGCTGTGCGACAACGGACGTCGAATTGTGTGCTCTAACGCGGGATGATACTCTGTGGGACTACGTAAGCTCATGGTACGTGTTACACGCTCGATGTTCAGTGAAGAGTTCTTTATGGATGTTCCATGTTTGATACTCTGTGATCGGTTGTGAATGTGATCGCGTGCTGAAAATTGTCTACACTGGTCCGTCAGAGAATCTTGTGTGACCAAGTTGATCGATTCCTTTGAATGTTCAAGCTCCTTTTGGATCATGGAACAGAGAGTGGACTATAAAATATGTGACATACACGTGAGTTTTATTTATATTTGAGTCGTTGCTATATACCGGGTTCGCCTTCTCTAACTGTCTATCGTGAAGAGGGGTCGTTGAAACTGCGTTGGTACTTTGTGAATCTCTGCTCTGTCTGTTCATTGTGAACGTTGCAAAAGTCCAATTGTAAAAAGTTCCGATACTTTGTGAAAGACAGTGATGAACGAGCGAATTAGATTTATTCAAATTCTTCCCATGTAGTCCACATTTTTTCATCCGCCCATTGCGAAGCATGTTGAAAATCAATTGCAATTCACTCCGACACTTGGTGGGAGATAGTGATATACGCACCAATGAAATTCGTTCAAATTCTATGTATGTTTCTGCCTACGTAATCCATTCTTTTCTATCTGTTTATTGTGTCGTTCCTTCGAAATAAAATGCTCCGATATCGTATGAAAAATGACGTACGAGCGAGTTCAATTTATACAAATTCTATCGATGTTTCTGCTTACATAATTTAATCTCTATCTACTAATTGTGAACGCTATTGGAAATCGTTCGTGAAATGCTCTGCTTGTGAAAGATAGTGAACAGAACTTTGAACTAGTGGACAACTTTGTTGGTATACTTAACGGTTCAACTATGTATGCAACGCGAAAAAGAAACACAGTATCGCCTCCCCTCTTGTCGAAACCAATTCGCCGATGATTAATTTGTCACGATGCCCGGCCGCAACAATTTCAACTGTCCGCAGTCGGTGCCGTGACATCCGTGTGACGTGCCGCTCACAACCGGTTCATTAAAGTTGCAGCCGCTCGTCACTCATTGGTTGGCAGCGATCGCGATATGCTTGTGATAGGAAAAAGTAAAAAAAAAAAAAGAAAAGCACGGAGAGAAGAAAAAACGATGGATGAGCGATACCTTTGACGCGAGTGTTTCACCTCTCAATCATTATTATTGGGAACGGCGATGCCTCGAACGATGATCGGTCAGGGTGAAAAAAGTTGACGGACAATTAGGATATTAATGACGCGTGACGGGCTGGGAAAGTAGAAAAAAAATGTTTCTACGAGATGTAGAAACGCGCGAAAGATGTTGCTTCGGAAATTTATGCTTCGTTTCGTTTTTTCATATTCTGTCCGACGTTTGATCCTCTATTGTTAAACGCGGTGTCTATTTTTAGAGGGACTAGTTCCTCTTTCATCCATGAGAGACGGTCAAACATGACGTTTACGTTCGATCCTGTTGTTTACGATGTTTCTTTGTGGTCAATGGGATTCCCATCGACATTGGGATTTTTCGAATTATTTGTGCGTGTTTGATAAACAATTCCGGCGGGCTGCGGCTAAATTATGTAGACGAATGAGTTTTTTCGTTGACTATAAAATTGTACTTGTTTATGACAGACGTGTCCTTCGTATAAATTGGAGACTTTTTCAAAGTTTGTTAAGAAGAAGGTCAAACACGTTCCTCTATCGAAATAAATTAAGTCGCTTTGGTACGATAGAAGCGGATTATTTTATGACCCTTTTATTAGGAGTAAGATGTTTAATAACTCGAAGTGCATTATTTTATAAGCCTTAACATTTTCACGTCAAGTTCCAGAGAATAGTAATTTTATTCGCAATCAATCATTTAATAAAATTACTGATTGTTGCATAAGTAGAAACCGTTCTTCGTAAATTGACTGACTACCTTAGGCATAAATTTGTATGTCACCCAAATATGGATGTCATGGTGATCAACGAATTTAACAGGTGGTAATTTAACATTGAGTTTGCTTGTTTAAATCTACCCAGCATTTCCCATCGAAAGATTGAATCGATCGGATAGTTATTAACCGTTAATAGCTGACAGTCAAAAACAATTGTATACTCATAGATTGATCACCTTCTTCGACCAATGTGATTATGTCAGCTATCATATCCTAACCACCTTTCCTATTAGCGAATTTTTAATCATCAATACATTTAGGAATTCAGTATAATTAAAGGTCATATACAATCCCGTCCAAAACGAACAAATTGAGACAACATTAATGAGAAAACAACCATGTATTTTTTTTTCCAAAATGAATTTGTAACACATCTTATCGTCAAGATTAATTAATTCAGTAACGATGAAAGTTCGAAACGAGTGACGAAGGAGATATATCGCTTGAAAAAAAGTCGAAGTTCACCGTTGCTCGTTGAATCCTCAATTCAGTCTTTGAGTAATCGAAATATGTAACTCGCTGTCGTCGAAACGCGGCGTCGTTTTTAGTCCTCGGATACGGATTGTGAGATGCTGTTAATCCAGCTTGCCAGCCAGTCTTCTAAAGAGTGACGCGATGTATTACATTCGCAACACACGCGGTAACACTTGTGCAGGTAAAAGAGCGATTATTTCAAGGACTACAGACTTACTTGTTGCGCTCGTGGTAACGATCCATGACTTTGTTCTTCTTAACTTCATTTGTCCATTGTCATTTTTTTGTTTCTTTCCACCTTCGTAGTCGAACCGCGGGTTCAGACTTATGAAAATGTGGGTATTCTGGAAAGAAACGACGGAGTCAGGAATTATTATATCGGTTCTGCAATAGAGCGAAGGCGTGGGAATATAACACGTTAAATGACGCAGGGAAAATATACGGGAATTATTTTCCACGCAATTGTGCCATTTTGAAATGTAACTTCTAGGCTTGCTATATTGGAAACTAGTGTAGCATCTGTAAGTATTGTTTGTTCTTAGAATTTTCTTTCATTTCTAAGATATGGTTATTGATATGTCATCTTCTCAAAATTTTTAATTTCCACATCTCCGAATTGTTAAATTTTCGGGGTCTCGGGTTATGAATATTATAACCTTCCATAAATTCACACATTTTCTATGTTTTCAAATTCTCAAATTTTCTGATTACCAAACTTACAAACTTCTATATTTCCGAATTCTCAAATTTGCGTATGTCTAATCTTTTGAATTCTCAGATATCCAATTTTCTATGTTTTGAAAATCTCAAATTTTGTAATTTCTCACCTTTCAAATTCCTATATTCCCAAATTTTCAATTTTCCAAATTATAACTTTTCCAATTCTCATATGTCCAAATTTCTAAATTCCCAACATCTCAAATTTCCGAACTCCTACGTTCCCAACTACTCAACCTTCCCAATTCCAAAATTCCTATATTTTTCAATTCTCAAGTTCCCAAGTATCTAAACTTCAAAAACTCGAAATTTATGAATCTTCGAACTATCAACTTCTAAATTCCCTACTTCCTTAATCACCAACTCCGAAAGTCAATGAGCAATCGAAGCTTCATCCCCGACTCCGCCATTTTCCCCACCGGAATTCGTGCTGGCGAGTATCGAATGAATTACAATATCATAATTGCAGCGGAGGTCCGTGAATCGATTAGATGGACAGTGAACAAGCTGGTTATCGTGCAACACTGTGAACCACCGCAACAATTTAATCGGCTAATTAATCGTGACCGGCGGAATCAGTTAATTACCCGCGTTATCTGTTGACGCTAAACGAGCCGGCGCTTTCGTCGTTAGCTTGAAATAATATTATAATGTTCGTTGGCGGGTTATTCATGGATGGCCGGCGACCGCGGGAGATTCATTTCGTCGCGTTATATTTCCCGTACTAAACGGGAACGTTTGCCCGTAGAAACGGGGATTTATAAGAGCCGCGCGAAGGCGACGATCCGTTCGTAAGCGAACCGGTATTCCGCGACGATACGGCCGCTTAATTAATTTGTCATTACTCGAGAAAGACGTCTAACGATAAAATTTAGCGTTCGCGGTGTCTCTCGTTACTCAGAAACGTCGGAGAAACCGTCCTGTCGAATCGAAAAGGAAAAACGAACGCCTCTTCCCGGTCTATGCATCATGCGAATTTTCTTCGGGCTTGTACCGTCCGGTTGACCAACTGGATATCAATCTTCCGCGGTGCTTAATTAAAATTCTACAACGTTTCGGTGATATAATGTATTCTATCGGATGGCGACGCAACAGATAAGCGTGACGGCTCTTCTTTTTTTGCGGTCTGTTTGACATGTACAGGAGACGTCGGTAGCGTTTCCGGGAGGGAGTTTTGGTCGTTTATCGTTTTTCGTGCATTCGGGTTCCTGGAATTGAATTCGATTGGTGCTCGATAATTTTTTACGGAACGGTCCATTCAGTTTTGATAAAAGGAAAACAATGATTCTCGATACGTGCAGTCTTCTGTATTTGTCTCTTCTTTTTATAATCTCTATTTTTCAACTAATTTCCTGTCTTAAACAAATCACCGGCAATAAATCTTTATAATTTTTGCCGACGCAGTCCATCCAGTTTTATTGAGAAAATTGTTCGTTTTTGTAAAATTCAATCTTCTTCATTTAACAATCAATGTCGAACAGACATATAATCTGTTGTGTAAAAAGAATTACCAGTCTTAATTTACTAAATATTTGCACCCACTGTATAGATCCTTTTCAGGAATGTTATAATCTCGTATTAAAATTGAACAAAATTAGACAAAGTTAAGTTTAGTTCCGTGATGAATTTTGATTACGTGATCAATTATTGGGTAGTTACAACATTATCAATTATCATTTAATTAGAAAATTACCAATCATTGTTTAATTATCAAATAATCGATTGATTTTTATTTACAAAAAAGATCAACCATTGCTTAATTACAAAATTATGAATTATTGTTCAATTACAAAATGATCGACTATTGTTTAAATACAAAATCACTAACAATCGTTAAATTACAACATTGTAGTATATTGTTTGAGCGGAACAAGAATGCGAGAACATGACTTTGATCACAGGGTAGAAAACAATGGTGACCCTTATCGTTGCAAAACAGTGTTCGAGCCGTGTAATTGTTCATTCTTTAATTGTGATAATCTAAATTGCTCAATTTAATTTGCGTTCTTGAACCCGTTGCAAAGTTGCGAGTCGAGGGTGGTATCGATTTCCTCGAACGAGTCGAAGAGGAAATCTCGTTAATCGGAAGCGGACATGCTTACACGCGTCAGGCGTATATACACGGGTTCGGTTCCCGCGCACGGATGAAATTAATACGTGGTCGACACCGTAATTAGCGCTCGTATTTATGCGGCTCTTGCGAGGCGGGCTCCGTTAACATGGTAATGGCATTACAGCGTTGTAAACACGACATGTTATCTCGAACGAGCTTAGTCAGATTGGCGCAAGAAGCTCCGGAAGTTCAGAAACAGTTTTTGCTGCCAGAGGAACTTAAAGGATACTATACAAATTTTGTAAAAAATGTGCACCGATCTCTTAGTTAGTTACGGCGTCTCCACGCGTTGAATATATTGTATACTTGTTACACAATTGTTAGAAAATTAAAGTCCCGCGTGTAACTTCTTAAAGAACGTACGTTTACAAAATGGACGAAGATGGTCGGAGGATTTTACACAGATTTCGTCAAAATAATAATAACAATATTTTTAGGTTAACGGTGTCGTTACTCGTTGATACGTATGCTAATTTGGTCATCTAAATATGGAAATAAGAAAGGCTGCAAGTGTCACTTTTTAGAGAGCTGTTTTATGTCGATGAAAAAGGTGTTTAGGTAAAAAACTGATAGTAAATATGGATGCAATTGTTATTATAATTATTTATAGCTTTCATAAGCAACAAATTTGAATATATTTTGTCAATAAATAATATTCCAACGAGCAGAAAGTTGTTTTCCTAGTTTTGGCATTTACAGCCAATATTTATTTCCACTCTTCAATCGAGAAGCTGCTGGAGCTAATGATAGAAAATACTTGACGTTTAAATTAATTATCGAAATATACTGCAAGATGTATAAGAACGTTTCAATCGTAGTGATATAATATTGTTGGTTACTCGAATAACAGTAAAAATGTACCGTATGTGTGTCAGTAATTAACAGAAAATTATTAACCAACCACTGAGAAGTTAATTATCACGTTTTAGGTTACGCGTTTTCTCAGTTAAACTCTTTGCCTTTTCAATTATTTTCAGTTGCAAGTTCCTGCTCAAAATCCAGTCCGCCGGATTTCTCTTCTCCTCGATAGTTACAAATTTAGTTTAATAATGGTCATAAAATGTAATCTGAGAAGCGCTAAGTATGTGCCACGGATAAAACAGTACCAATTCGTTGACTAACAAACATATGTTATATTAACTCGTACTATTATGTGTCTTACTACACATGGCTGTTTCTACTTCGTTAATTAACGCGTTGAAACTTGGATGGCAAGATACAATTTTATAAATTCAAACACAATATGATTCTAAATTTTTTAAATTCTAACCATAATGGAATAAAGTTTTCAAGTTGTGTTGTGCATTTTAGCCTTGAAAGGTTTAAAGATTCTGAAAATCTAAATTTCAAAATTTATGAATTTATGAACTTCTAAATTTTTGCGATTCCAAGTTTCTAAATTCTTAAATTGTTAAAGGACCAATTTCGAAATTTCCAAAACACCAAATTCCTCAATTTCTAAATGTCAAACCCCCAAAATCACTAAATTCCCAATTCTCAAGTCCCCTAATCTCAAATGACCTACATCAAAAATCCTAAATTCCCGTATCTCCAAATCCCTCAATTCTCAAATCTCAAACCTGAAAATCTCTAACTTTCCAATTCTCAGATCCCCTAATCCCAAATACCAAAACCCCTAAGTGTGCAATACCTAAATCCTCTAACTTCGAATATCCAGCATCCGAATCCCCAAATCCCAAGATCCCTAAGTATCCAAAATTCCCATGTCACCGAAAGAAAAATTAAGTAAATCCGATAAAAACATTGTACCGTCAAAACTCAATCCGTTATAATATGAAAATCTCGTTTGTGATTGCAGTTGGCGGAAGTGAGAAGCAGCATCGCCCGATGGTCCGTTTAACGAGGAGCGTGAGAATTCACGAAGCAACAAGAAATTTTGAAGGGAGTCGCAGGTTGTAATACACGCACGAAAATGTTAGGTCGCGACATCGAACACGGAACAGACGGCTCGAGGGACCGGCGCGAACGGTTTACATCGAGGGATTAAAGAACATCGAATGGACGTGGGCGATTTGTCCAGCTCGGCAGGATTGGCTGGGAGCGGATCCATCCCTGCTGCAACGGGTGTTGGTATCATTACAAGTACGACATCCGCCACCGTGGGGTGGTGGACGCCTACGTCGACGATTGCCACGGCAGCGGCCAACACCGACGTGGTAAGTTTGCTTTTCGTCTCATTTTTATTTCGCCGTATTCGACGATCCTGGACGTCGCCAATTGAAATTTAACCAATTGAAAGTTCGCCGCCACACCGAATTCGGACACGTGTGATAAGGCACGTTGTACATCCAATTAACACGTTGACCACGGTGGTCGTGTGTGACCGACCACACACGATTTAAAATTATTTATTTACTGGCACAACAAATGAAGAGAATTTTCGAGGGTTTTTAATATTAAGACAACGATATACACTGGCAGATTAAAATATGAAATCGAAAGGTTAAGTAACCTTGTTCTTAGGTCGTGTGTGACGTATGTGACCGCCACTGTAAATTTGGTTAAATTAATTATTTAATGCAAGAGCAAGAGAAAGGAACTTTCGAGGGTTCTTTATATTAAGACAATGATATACGCTGGCAGAATAAAAGATGAAATCGAAAGATAGTGCCCTTGTTCTTATGTCATGTGTGACATATGTGGCCGACGTTGCAAATTTAGTGAAATTAATTGTTTAACAGAGTAGAAAAGAACTTATCAGAATTCTTAATGTCGAGACAATGATATACAATATCAGACTAAAAGATCAAATGGAAAGATTAAGTATCGTTGTTCTTATGTCATATGTGAAATATGTGACCGACGTTACATATTCAGTAAACTCGAGTATTTAATGGCGTAGCTAACGAAAGAATTTGAGACAACGATATACGCCACAGCAGATAGAAAGATAAAATTGAAAGTTTCTACATAGAATTATTTTAGTAAAAGTTCTAGTTTATTGCACGGTATGTATTTTATTCCGTTCACACATTTTTCGACCTAGACTAATCCGCGATCTCTCCAGCTGACTTCTCTCAAGGAATTTTGCACATCCTTTAAAGGTCGCATTGATCAACGTTTAACGGATGATTGACTTCGTCTCTCTGCCACGAGAAGATGGATACGTTGAAATATCGAGGTGTAGCTATCAAAGTTAATTTAAATCGTTAACGTGTGTGATTGGATTAAAAAAAGATCTTGGACGTTCTAAAAGTTCTCATCGGAAAACGAAAAGTTTCTCGAGTTTCACATTTCTTAATAAATATCGATTACGTGTCCGATCATCGTCGATCGGATATACATTTCTCCTGGATTAGGTTAGATGAGGTTAAGTGGGTAGAAATTACAAAAATGTTGCAAAGGATCGAAACAGCAATGAAACAAAATATGAAAGTACAAATTGCAGCTTGTGCACGACTGTCACGTTCTGAAATAGTGCAAGATGTTACGGATTGAATGATTCAGCGACTGTCAAAATATATCAAGGATAACGATGACTATTTGTAACTCAGCTCATAATAAATTACCAGAATCATTAAATTCAAATATACTTACATACATTTTGAAGTAATTGTGTTTCCATTAATTGGCGATTTTCAAATGTCACATGTTCATGCATGAAGTAATATTTTGTATGAAATATTTAGCACAATAACGTGTCAAGCAATATATGACACCGCTTAAAAAACCATCATTGACTTTTGTATATTCTTTACGCGTTTACCTGAAAATCATTTTTTAGGGTCGTGAAGAGTTTTCCTATTATCAAATCATTTGTTAGGATTACGAGGAATATTGCTATTATAAAATCATTTATTAGGATCATGAAGGAATTTTACTATCATCAAGTCATTTGTTAGAATCGTGCACAATTTTACCATTCTCAAATCGTTCGTTAGGATCACGAAGAGTTTTACTATCCTTGGATCATTTTCTAGAATCACTAAGAATTTTACTGTTATCAGATCATTCGTGAGAATCGGGAAGCGTTTTAGTACTATCGAATCGCTCGTTCGGACCATAAAGTATAATAACCCTTTACACTCGAAAGCATTTTTGTTATTGGCAAGTAGTGCCTCGGAATCTTTCTAACTGAAAAGTTTCACGAATTTTTTGGAAATTATTATTTTCTATTAATTGTGCTACTGTTGTTCATTCCACTATATTTTCATATTACATGCACCAGACTATAGATTTAGCTAACAAATATTTATTCTAATGAATGTATTGGAATGAATGTATTGTCGTCATTAAATGCATACTTACTTTAAAATTGACAATAAAGTAGAAAAATAAATAAATATCTACTACAGCATCACCTAACATATTTTTCATTGGCTTAATAAAACTTGACAGACATTCTGACAATAGTGGGGCTACAAACTTTTGTAGTATGAAATGTCAAACCCGAAGTGGGTCATTTTGACCGGTTGGTAGTATCAATGTTAAAATTATCATAAACGGGTAAGATATTCCGAGTTGTATGACGCACTCTGTGAATAGCCGTGAAAGCGATTACCGAGAGGGTGAATGTTTGCGTCGTTCAGAGCGAAGGGGTTAATGGGTTAAGTTGTCGCGTACCAAAAAATGATTTCCCGTTTGTCCATTCGCGTATCTAGGTGAGACGATGATGGCTTCTTGTGGGAACAGGCAGCAAAAGCTTAGCGCGAGCCAAGGTAAAAAAGGTTAAACGTCCAACAGATGACGCGGCTGTGTCACCTCGCTTCTAATCCCTGCACTCGCGGCGGCCCGTCGAGCACCAACGGAACTAAATAATGTTCTTCGTGTCTCGATGGCCTCTCGCCGCCATTCCTTCTTCTTCTCCCCGTTTTCTCTCGTCCTGGCTCGTTCACCGAGCGAACTTATCTCACCGTGTTCCACCGAGACTTCTCTGACCGCGCGATATTCGACCCTCTTCGACTTAATCGCACACCCGCATCCACGGAGACGTCTCATTAAGCAAAGGCGCGAAGGTAATGCCGATGACGAATGGCACTCGACGAAGAAATGAAAGTAGCGTGCCAACCGGGGATCTTTTTCCTCGCGTTATACGCCTGATGATTCGCCTTTACGCTCAGCCTGTCTCGCCGTGCACGCACGCACGCTTCTTTTCCCTCTTCCCACTTTTTTCATTGTCTGCCAGGGAAATGTGGGTCTGTCGGGACAACGCTTTGTCTTTATCTCTGCTTTCTATTCGCTCGCCGATGTGCGAGTTTATTAATTCACTAATTAACCAGGTAGCTGCGGTACTCGGTTTTAGGATTGTTAAAATTAACCAAAGATACGCGAACACAGGACAAGTACTCCTATAAATTATACGAAAAAGGTAAAGAAAGAATAAAAAGAGGGAAAAGCTACACTTTTATTCGATAAACAATTGATAATATATTAATGGTCATAGCATTAAAATGAAGTTTCAGACTGCCATGTGTGCACGTCGAACGAAGTTAATTGGTTAAAGACACCACATTCTATGAATCATTGTTTCATTTACGAATTCGTACGGTTTTAAAATTTCTAAATTCTCAAACCTCCCTACTCCTCAATTTCCAAAGACCACAATTTTCAAGGGTTCCACATTTTATGAATTATTCAGTTTTTGAATCTCCAAATTTGTTATTTATTATATACATATTTATACATTGTATATTATAATATATACATTCAAACATAATATATATTAAATATTGTATTAATATACATATAAACATTTATATTGTATAATATATGTTTGTATATATTCTCGAGTCTCAAAGTTTGGAGACTCTTGTATCTCCGCATCTCCGAATCCGGAAATTTTAGTGCTTCCTTTGAAAAAAGGATGCATTTCCCTGGTCTCGCGGTAGTGAGAACCAGAATAGATATTTCGTTGCGAGGTCGTGTTCGTATTAAAATCTAGTTAGCCAGTCATTACCCGTGAATCGGAGTGTTGCATCTTTTGAGGCGAGCGGATTTAGACGCGCGACGATCGAACGAGAAAGGATGACCGACACGAGAAAGGCAAAATAGCGCGTGGACGTATTCGCGAGAGAGTCGAACCACGATGTCCGCGGGAGCAGGGTGTATCGATCCTGGTATACGATTTCGTAATCGAGAGTCGATGTAAAGGGGGCGTACGTCGAAATATATTATTACATCAGGCCGCGTGCGTGCCCGGTGAGAAGCCGTGGGGTCAGAGGTCCCAACATGGACGGTTTCGAAATATTTTTGGAATCCGTCGCCGTTTCGTTCTCTTTTTCCGATCGCGCGCGTGTTTGCCGTCGCATAAACGTTTGTTTTGCGTCTTAACTCTAACCGGGACAAGATCTCGCGTTCGAGATAATTTCGTTCGGAATGTTGTGTGGCAATTGCGAGGAGCGAAGAGATATTTTGACGAGTTCGACGCGATGATGGACAGAGTACAAGGATTCGGGAAAGTAATTAAAGAAACGCGCGTTGCGTCGGACTATCGTACGTATTCTAAATCGTTGACGCAACCGGGATTTATGCTAGAGACCGGGGAGATTTCCTGGATCGCCGAGAGCGCCTCGTGTCGGGCGTGATAAAGTAGTTTTCGAAAATTTTGGAATTCGGAGATTCGGTTTTTCGAGCGTGAAATAATGACGTCAATATACCGCGCGCCGTTAATCAACGCGAATGATTAATAACTCGGGAAGAAATATCTAAAGTCCGACGGAATTGGCATAATTGCGTGTTCCATTTTACTATGAATAATTTGAATAGATGATTCATGCGCGATACATCACGACGAATATACAAATAAAATATCGATTAATTTTCAGGATCTTTCGAACCTCGCCGTACAAAATGTTGTTCCTGTAGATGATTTATTTTGTCAAAGGTTATCAAAAAAGAGGAAAAGAAAAATTTGGACATATCGTTGTACGAGTTAAGACAGCTTTAATTTATTATGTACGAACTAAATTCATTTTTATATGCATCTATATATAATATTCGTGCTTTAATGGACAGTGATGAACGATATAAATTTCCGAATAAAATTATCTTAATTAGGTGCAAATCGTATTGGCAACAATTTAAAGAAACGGAATGATCTTGTGTATCAGCGCAGATACATAAATCTTCTTTCATCATTATCTTTTCTCTAATTTATTATGAAATCTGTTCCTGATACGATCTCGGAACCGCCATGAGCGACCATAATTCATAAGGTACCATCAAGTAGATCATACATTCATACTCGGGTCTTTTTACCGTCTCAATTTTCGTCCAATTAATCTCCGCTTCCATTACTGTCAAGCATTATACTATATCTTTATCTGTTAAGTATTTTGTAAATGGCACTTGGTAGGTCGTGCCTGACACCTGATACATGATACTTGGTTGTTAGTACCTGACACCTTGTATTTGGTACTTGTTGATTCGTACCTGACATCTGATATTTGGTACTTGGTAGCCAGTAGATGGTACTCAGTACTTAGTCATTTATACTTGGTAATCGGTACTTGACGTTTACTGTTTACGCTTTGATAGTTGGTAATTATGCCACTCGATACTTGGCACTAAGTACCTGTTGTAAACCGATACCGTTGAAGTTGGGTCCACGAGTTTCAAAACAGTGGTACATCAAATGTTTTCGCGAAAAAATAATATTCTACGTTTGTCCAGTTAAATTCGGAGTGGGTGTGCGTCGTCCTCATTTCTCCGTATTATTTTAGCAAAGATTCGCAACTTCGCAGCACGTCCGTGCGATGATTGGCGGTTCGGGTACGTTCGAACGGAATCGGCATACCGTGAATCGATCCCATCATTCACGGTGCCGTTCCCCGATCGATCATAAATCACGCGGAACCATCAAAATTTTTTTTTATAGACGCCCCAACGCGTCTAAGTTTAAACGTTTTAATCGTTCACCGGCGATGGCAGTCACACGGTACACACGGGACGTCGTATCGAAGAGCTTGTTAAACATCGAATGATTAATCCGACGCGGTTAAACGGTGTCCAGCGTTCGCCGGGCGAAATAAATATCGCCTAGCAGCGGGAGCACCGTGTGTCGTCGTCCACCGGGTGTATTTCTTATCCTATCGTCCGGGTCTTGCGTGCGATTCTTTTTATTTTTCTCCGGCCGGTGATCGCCGCGAGCGAACGAGCAAGAAACTCTTCCATGATTGGCACATATTGCGCGCGTGCTCGCGGCATGATCACCGCTGCATTCTAAGCGTCTTCGGTTTCTTAGCCGAAGCGTAACCACATGTCGCATCTTTTTGTTGCAGATGAATCAGCTCTGCAGGGTCTGCGGAGAGCCGGCCGCGGGTTTTCACTTCGGGGCCTTCACGTGCGAAGGTTGCAAGGTCAGTATCCACCCTTTGCTCTCTTTAGATCATCAGACCCGTCGGAAAAATTCAATGGCCGGTTTATATTCTCGCATCTTTCATTCGTTCGTTCTTTCTTCTACCTTTTATGTTACCATCCATCTCCCTCCTTCTTTTCACAAGCCAGTCGCGAATGCAAATAAAATGGTAGCCTCGAGCGGGCAGACGCGTGCATCATAACCTCGTTACGATTGTTCGAACAACGTTGATCCGTCACCGGTGTCGAGTTTCTGAAGCTGCTCGAATTCTCTATTGGTCGCGTTAGGTTACCGCGTATTAAGTCGTTCCGAAAGCTTCCGCTCTTTTTATACAGGTGACAATTCATCATTTTTTTAAGATGACAGTCACTTTGATAATGCATGGTGTGAGTTTTTTCGATATATTCTGAGATCATTTTGATTATATTGTTTTTAAATTCTTGATATGAAATTGTTGGTGTTGTCGCTCGTTGGTCTAACAGGGATCGTCCCACGTTTTTCTGCTCCACAGTCGTTCTTCGGTCGCACCTATAACAATCTAGGCAGCATCTCCGAATGCAAGAACGGCGGCGTGTGTGTGATCAACAAGAAGAACCGCACCGCGTGCAAGGCGTGCCGTCTGCGAAAGTGTCTGATGGTGGGTATGTCGAAGTCGGGCTCCCGCTACGGACGCCGCTCGAACTGGTTCAAAATCCACTGCCTCCTTCAGGAACAGTCGCACCAGGCTCAAACGCGTCTGATCAAGGACCCAAAGTCCGCGTACGAGAAGGCGTTCGGCTCGCTGGACGTGGTGAACAATAACAACAACAATAACGAGAACACCAGTAGCACGAGCGCCGCGAGCGTGGTGGGTATGGTGACCACGACCACCACGACAGCGAACAGTTACCATCACCATCACCATCCGCATCATCAGCCGGACAGGTTCCCGAAAAGGGACGATATCAGGCCGCAGGACATCAACGCTCAGCTAAGGACGCCCGACGTGCCCGCCAGAGCCAGCCAGGATCCTCTTCTGAGGCCGGTGGACCTCGTGCGTGCTCCCCACGAGTTGCTCAGGCCGGAAGTGTCCAGGTTCCCCATGTGGAGGGGTCCACCGTTCTTCCATCCGGCCTTGACGCACATGCAGCTGCTGAACGCCCCGTTCTTCCCGTTCCAGCAACGATTTATCGTCCCGTACGTGAACCAGGTCGGCGCACCCCAAATGGTCGCCAGTTTGACCAGCTCGTCGAGCGACAGCGTGAGCCCCAGGTCGACGCCGTCCCCGAAGAGGGACGACGACAACAGGAGTCCTCGCGAAGAGTGCAAGGAAGCCGATCGACCGTGTCAGAGGAATCAAACGGAGACGCACGAGAAGAGTCTGGCCTTCCTGCGCTCTCTGGGCCCGGAACAGGAAGAACCCATCGATCTGAGCATGAAGGGTGGTCGGACGGACGGGCAGACGGTGGCGGACCCTGCCAGCACCGAAGAGGAGAGGTCCTCGGACAGCGAGGACAACGAATTGTTGCAGGACACTGGACCGCCCCTCGACCTTACTAGGAAGACGTGACCCCGGAGCTAGCTCGTGAACAGCTTTTGATTGTAATTGAACTGGCTCCGGGTTGGAGTGCGTTGTCGAGGTCGTCACTCGAGGATTCATGCCAGTTTCGCACAGAGACTGGCATTGTAGTCTTTGAGCCGAGAGGTCCGTTCGAGTGACTGGGAAAGGAAAGCGGTTTCCAGCGAAGGAACGAATTGAACGGAGTAATTTGGATCGAGGGTGAAGGAAGGAGAATGAGGAGAGGAGAGGGAAGAGATCAGGAAGGTTCTCGCGTTGCGGTGGGACCATTGCAGGAAGCACGAAGTGGACTTCACGGGCCACGTGTAGCCGTGCACAAATGACTTTACGATCGGCGATCGGATCGACGTAAAATTGCTCAAGTCCTCGGTATTAGTCGCCACGGTCCCTTTGGCCGGTTCCCGGCCAAATTACCTTTCAGCCTTGCCAGGTGTTCGTTGACGGAGCGGTCGAAGATCGAGCTCGATACATCGTTTCGCGGCGAGATGTACGACGGACGATTGTGCCTTACCCGGTGCCTTTGAGCTCTTGTACCGAGCATAAAGAAAGAGAGATAGAGAGTGCCAGTAAAAACCACGTGATAGTTTAACGTTAAATAATAAACGGCACGCGTACCACCTGCAAACGCGTGCCACAAGTAGATAAATACATGTATATGTTCGAGTATGTGTGTGAGTGCATGCGTGAACGTGCGAATGCGATCGAGGAAGCGCAGAATCGATGAGGGAGTTCGAGAGAAGTTGAAGTAATCGTGTTATCTCGAACCCTCGGGAATGGCCAGTGTTTCGTTAAGCCGCATCGAGATTTATTTATGTCCAGTCCTTTAATTTAACGCGATCTAATTACTCGTGTCTGATTGCTTGGATGCTGGTGTGCGCTCGTGAGTGAGCCCCTCGTGATGTTTTACACTTTGATTCGAGAAATAAAAATTTTTAATTCATCAACAGTTGTGGTTAATGTGTTTATATTACTTTCAGGCGACGCCACTCACGTAACTGGGATTGATAACTAGAATCGTATGGGAATGGTTCATGTTCTAGAGAGGTGGATTTGGAAGTATGAGGATATGAAGATTTATGGGTTTTCGGGGTTTGGGGATTTTTTAAGATTGCATGGTTCAAAGGTTTGAGGATTTGATGTTTCGGAGATTTGAGAATTTGGGGATATAGAAATTTTGGATTTGAGAATTTGGGTTATTGGAATTGGGTATCTGAGAATTTGAGGATGTGAGAGTTTGGGTTATTGGCATTGGGGATCTGAGAATTTGGAGAATTGAGAGTTTGGGTTATTGGAATTGGGGATCTGAGAATTTGGGTTATAGAAATTGGGGATTTGAGAATTTGGAATATAAGAATTGGAATTTCAGAATCTAGAATTTGAAAACCGGGAATTTGAAAATTCCATGAAGAAACAATATTTAACTACGAATGTTTCTAAATTAACACTAAATTAACTGGTTATCTAGTTACATCAATGTATACATACTTGTACAATAAAATTCCCCACATTTATCACTTTTCCACAAACTATAAAGCGTTACAAAGTATTTCCACAGACACAGAAATTTGGTATGTCCCGTGTTAAAACGTGGTATGAAGGGGATGATCACGATGGAACGATACGCTCGAAAACGCTTGTCAAGTGTTCGTCGAAAATACGAAGTAAAATAAAAAATACTTGTACAGCCAATACATGGCGCCTTGATCGTCGTTCATTAAATCTCTCCTCGATCATCGTTTCCTTTACTCGAGCGTCCGTAATCACGTACCTCGAACTCGAGATGGTATTCGATTACTTTCGTCTCTCGCGTCTTTCGCATTCCAAACCGTCGCCGCGGAACACACGACGCGGGATTCATCGCGAGGCGTACGCGCATCCGTCGGCTTATTTATTCAGTAATAAATTTGTTCGCGTTGATGTACTACCGCGGAACACGTTTTCTCGGATAATTTCGTTTGTGCGTTTCGAAAAGTTCGCGGGAACCTCGAGAACATCGCGATGATGCCGGACGATACACGTTTTAGAAAAAGTCCGCCGATGAACGCGCCGGGATAATATGGATCGTAAGGAGTGTCGATGGCTAACGTTTGACCCAGCGTCGTGACACTCGACCAGACGAAGAAGACGAAGAATTCAAGCGGATACGTTGTAGGATGAGCAATTGACCCGGGACGTCCTTGCACGTAGCGTTTATTACTACGTTGACCTAAAATCGAGAAAATTTCATCGTCCTTAGA
This sequence comes from Coelioxys conoideus, assembly GCA_947623535.1. Lineage (NCBI taxonomy): Eukaryota > Metazoa > Arthropoda > Insecta > Hymenoptera > Megachilidae > Coelioxys > Coelioxys conoideus. The sequence continues at coordinate 7,742,255 of OX392455.1, read as the reverse complement.
CAATATATCATCCGATGTGATTAATTTATGAACATGCGAATGTTCATCAGCAACCGGAGACGCAACCATGAAGAGTCGTCAAGTATTTCCTTCCAAGGATATTCTTTTCGAAAGCTTTTTAAAGTAAATTTTATGATACTCGCTTTTATTAAATAAAATGATCTGTGTCCTTTGCAATTTTAAAGCCTGTATTATAAGGAAAGAAAACGATCGTCTGATTTTCAAGTTAAATTTTATATCTTAAAGGTGGTCACAAGTCCATTGAATTTAATCGAATCTCGCCCAATTAAATAACACGCAATTAAGTCGCGTCGAATTGGATCGCGTTCGGGAGATTTCAACGACCGCATAAGCGGGATCATTTCCGTGTGTTCGGCGTTTTTCTCGATTTGCTCCACACACGAAGTGACACAAACGGAGATGCGTTCACCTGCGTGCACCTGCGTGCATTCACGAGCACTCGTGCCCGTAACCCCGGACATTCGAATGCCTTGGGATCTCGGCTTGTTGACTTAGGTAGAACGAAGGAGGACCACTCGACGATGTCCGTCGTACGAGCCATAGTGGTTTCTTGGACCAACGATTCAGGTTTCCACGAAGCTTCTGGCTCCACGAAAAAAGCACCGCTCTTTCGAGGAATCGCTCGCCTACCAGGATTGCGTAAAACTGTCAAACAGACATTGTTTTTTGGGGGCGATCTTCAAACGAAATAGAACGAGTTACGCAATATCGGTTTCTGGCAAAGCGGCATCAATTATTGATGTTTGTCTTCCATTTTTCAGTCTGAAGAGGTTAAGAGGTGATCAAGGTTATGCCTCTTACGAATGAAGTGTTTGAAAATACGAGCGTGTCAGTAACTTAATACCATTAAAATCTTAAGTTTTATTTCTGAGTTACACCGTATACATGGTCGTGTTACGAAGAAGGGTCGACGTGTTCAGAAATTAATGATATACGATTATGAAAAATCAATGATCCTGAAGTAGATGCATATGTCACGACTATCGTTGAATGACAGTTGGCTCTACTATTTTCTTCTTCGCAGCAGTAGCGATAGGAATTCCAGCATATATCATTGTTACCTTGTCTTCGGCAACTTCCAGAAGCGAAAAGAGGCTAACACGCATACAATTATACGCTTAATGGATAATTATTCAGAATATGTTTTGACTCGCAATCAGTTTACATTGTTCCTTTCATATTACGATAATCTGAGCGTTGAATGCAGATGCCACTTATTATACGACACCTGTGACGCGTTGTACATCGCGCCCACGTGAATTATCTCGAGAAGATTTACGATGCGTCTGAAGTCACACATATATCGCCGTGTCTCGAAATCCTCGGACAAGTACCTGTTATTGATGTCGGAATTAGAAGAAAAAATCGCCCAGCTAGACCGCTACATTAGTAGATTTCTCGACAACAGAAAACTCCGTTTCTAAGATGCCGAATGACATCGATCAACAGATCGGATCTTTGTCCACCTTTCACACACACTGGCGTAACTGGTTGAAGCTCACAGTCAATCTGGAGACGTAGAGGAAGGAGGTTCTAAAAGTGGGAGATTTTAAAATTTTGCGACTTTAGGATTTAGGAATTTTCAGATTTGGAGTTTTATGGATTTGTATATTTAAGGATTTTAAGATTTGTAAATTTATAGGGATTTGGGTATATTGAAGGCTTGCAAATTTAGGGATTTATGAATGTAGAAATTTGAGGAGGTAGGGAATTCGGGATGTAAGGATTTGGAGTGCAGGAATTTAGGGATGTAAGAATGTGGGGATGCAAGAATTTGGAGATTTAGGGATTTGGAAGTTTAAGAGTTCTGGAGATTAAGAAATTTGGGACTGTCTGAACTTGAGAATTTAGGAATTTGGAAATTTGGAAATTTGGAGTATTAAAAAGTTTGGAAATGTAAAGCCCTAAAAATTTGACATTCCTAAAATGAAAAATATTGCGAGGTTTAAAATCCCCAAGTTAAAAAATCCAGTCAAGAGCGTCCCAAACCCAAGAAAAGAATTCTTACGCCAATGTTCACACCTCTCAAGTGTCTCGTCCTCCCCCGTCCATTTTTCATTTGTTGCGTGTTTTCCGCCGTGTTATGTAAATCCCTACGAACGCTAAGTCGGTGTTGTCGTAAATTAATAAACTTCCTGTCCGGACAGGGAAGAGAGGGAGAAGGGAGCACGGAAGGACCGGTTGTTCATTCAACTCTGTTCCCCGTAAATGGCATACAACAGCCAAAAGGCCTCAGCCTCCTCTTTGTCTCAATTTTTCAGCCCCGATTACGTTTCATCTCGCATTATCAATTTCGTGTCTCGTTTATCTAATTGCCTGTTGCTTCTCCGCGATCGATTCATTATTCGCGCTGACGCCTCGCGCGATAGAACGCGATTTTTCACGTTTCGCGTTAGAATATCAAACGAGACGTTACATCATTGTATTCTGACTCTGATAAATTACGACGTGGCGATCGTTCGTCCAAGGACTTCTCGATATCTGCGAATTCTGATGGTCGGCTCTAACGAACCCGCAGGACACGATGCATCAAGCATCGACGGCATACGGACGTGCTGCTTGTAATTGCGAGAGAAGCTCGCAGGTGTCTGACGATGACCCTTATTCCATGTTCGCTCGCAAAAATTTCTTCGGGGTACAGAATTGGTCACGCCATTCAATTAATATTCATCCGTTCCGATATTCCTATCGATTAGTTTTATTATACGCTTTCGTTCACTTTATGAACAATTCCCAGAAATTGTCGCTTTCAATAAACGGCAATATTAAATTCGAAGACATTATCTTACTATTCGATTCAGACAACCGACATATATTATTCGTCCGTTACAAGACGATTTCCGACAGGATGCCGAAAAAGTGGTATAACAGAAGTACTTCTTGTCATATACATATTTTCCGTGCGAAAACAATTATTTAGCACGTTGGTCAGATCGAAAAACGAAAAAAGTGGACGTAGTTCTCTGAATTGTTTTCGTGTGTACATAATACATACGCTCGTTATACGAGCTTATTTATAGTCTTATTTTATAACGTTACTATTTTATTATTCTACAACTGCTATCTTGCGGTATCATACACTATAATATATAGCATTTATATCGTATTCCAAGAAGATACTCCATATCGTTCACACGCTAAACAAGGAAAGCGTTGGAATTCTCATCGATATTTTGCTGAACCTCATTGAAAGTTGGACAAACACCTTGCACAGGGACCAATCTGGCGTACATCGGGCCGAGACGCGCAAGAGGAGGAACGAAGGATAAAAGACGTCCAGGAAGAAGCAAACGGACAACAGTTGGCGAGGTAGCATGCGAGGTCGGCAGATGCACGGCACGGGTGTAAGAGGGGCCATTACACGCGAGTGCGTGAGGTAAAGAGGTTTACTACACCTGTGGCCTGTGGGCTTGGCCGCGTCGGGTCGTTAACGAGCGACGGAGAGGACGATATAGAAAATCCCGGTGAAAAGTTGCGGAGTGGAAGGAGGACGGGACCTTTAAGGTTGACAATCCGGGGTCACCGTGCACGGGCCCGATTGGTCGCCGGGAAATTCATAATAGGATTTTTGACGGACGCTTCGAGGGACTACGGCGTGTTCGAGCGGAGTCGAGCCGAACGTTTCGTCGGACGTTTACGAGCGTTTGACCCTAAGTGTACACCGGGAGGCGGAAGACACGGAGAAAGGGAGAAGTTGATCTCTTGTGGTCTCGCTAATTGGGTACGTTGCACACGCATCGTCGTAAGAGGATCCTCTTGAGGACGTAAACTCAATATCGTCGGCCCGTAAGAAAGGGATGGCTGGAAACTGACGTTCCAATAATGGCTGATCTCTGGGCTACGGCCTTTCTCGCATCTTGAGAAATTTGGTAACATACACGTTGCGAATTTTCAATTTGCTTATACGCCAAGTTTTACTCGTGTATGACAAGATTCACTTGCATGTAACAAGCTTCACACATATATGGCAAGCTTCACTCGGATATAACAAACTTCATTCATGTATGATAATCTTCACTCGTATATAGCAAGCTTCACTTGTATATGACAAGCTTCGTTCGTATATAGCAAACTTCACTCATGTATGATGAGCTTCACTCGTATATAGCAACTGTCACATGTATACAAGTTTTGCTTGTACGTAACAAGTTCTACTTGTGGTTAGTACCTTTCGAACACGGTATGGTCGTTGAAAAGTAGCAGATACGTTAATGAACATTTTACCAAACTAATTTGACGAGAACAACCTCTTGATCTGTGTAACTTTCTGAACGTTGAAATATGGATCAACAATGGTCAACTATATGTATAGCTGCCTACTGCAACGATTGTTAGTACAACTAACTGCATACTCGACATAACCTCATGTCTGACAGGATAACAAATAGAGATTAAGTTCTAACAGACTTTCCACTCATTATGCTTGTCAGTATGTGTGATCAAACGTGTCCTCAAAGCGTGGAAGTTCATTGCAATGATTCGTAAAATGTCATAAAGGTATTCCATTTATTCCCAGCGAACAGTAAACGATATGGCTTTTCATCGTGTTTTACGATCGATAGCTGGTATCGTTTCGATCCGTTGATATACGTGTATCTGATCTTTTAACGTCCGTTCGCTACGATGAGACTCGGTCTGTTCGGTGGTCTTGAATTCTTGATTTCGAAACCTTGATTTGAGAAAAAACCGAGAAACCGATAGCAATAACGCGCCGCGGCGAGATAATATCGTGAGGATTAACGAAAAGAACTGGTTCTTCCGAAATACCATGTAAACCTATTATTCATGCTTACACGCTATGAAAATCAATGGAATTAACGACGACCATACAGCCGATACTTACACGATTCGTTTTATTTTATTACCGTTGTTCGTTCATCGTGGAATAATAAAATATTCAAGACGATTTCGAACGTTGCTTCGTACGTGGACAAATGTCGCGGCAAAAATAGAATAAAGAGGTATACACGAACTATTAATAATTTCGATGCTAATCCCCGCTATTTTAGAATTCCATCGTGGCGAAGGAACCACATAATTTCAATATTTGTCCACGTGTTCGTTTATACGTCTTCCAAAAATGTAAAGTGGTCCGAATTATTGTCGACGAACAGGAAGTTAGGAGCCCAAAAATTTTGCCAATACAGGAACTTACAAATTATATATCTTTGATGGCACGTCGGAAATTGGTAAGTCTTTAAAGCGCTGCATGGAAGAAGCTCCCGGTTATGATCGTCTAATCCAGAATTAGAACTCGAATCTCGAATAATTAAATTACCAATTCAAATGTTTTTAACAGGTTACGAGATCATAATTATATTTATATATTCATGTAGAATATTTCAAATCCTATGACATTTTAAATACCTCAAATTCCGTCAAATTTTAAATATTTCAAGTTCTATAACATTTTATATATTTCAAATTCTATAACATTTTAAGCATGTCAAATTTTATGACATCTTAAATATTTCAGATTCTGTCACATTTTAAGTATTCCAAATTTTATGACATCTTAAATATTTCAGATTCTATGACATTTGAAATATTTCAAATTTTGCGACATACAAAAATATTTAATTTGAAATTGATATTTTAAAAGATTACATAAAGGGTCACAAATATTTTTAAAGGATCCTTCCACGATACAAAATTAATCGGAACAATACAGAGAAGCGAGAAGTTGAATCCTTTTAAAAATTTGACAACTTTCACAATCACTGTTACGAACCCTCTTCAGTATATTTTCTCCTGTAACGCCATATAGCGAGACTCCACTTTGCCGATTCTTTCCGTTCCGACAGCGATTCCGTCTCGATCGTGAAAATGGTAGCCTTTTAATTATCCCCCGCTCGATGATCAGCCGTTCAGCTGTGTCATCGAAACTTTCTTGATCGAAAGTTGCTGCGTAGGCGCGGGTCCGCTTTCGAGAAATCACGCGCGGACGCTCATTAATAAGAGTCGCATCATCGTTAGACCGGTACCGCGTGACACTTGACAAATATCGTAATTCTTTTGCAGCGAATGGATCGCGGGCAATTACCGAGGAAATCGTGCGCGAGAACGTTCCTCGCCGAAGATCGATTCGCCTCGCATTGTGCCACGTTAATTAATTAACTCTCTGCCTGCCGGTTTATGCGACGACGCTCACCGCGTCGACGTACGGGCATACTTCAGCCCGACGGGTTGAGGGAATCGTTTGGCTAGACCCCTATCCGCGTATCCATGAAATTCTTCTTGCTCGTGAATCGCGGCCATTTATAAAGGGGAGAGGTCGACCGCGATAAGGGAATTCTGCGGTAAACGATGCGCATCGAGAATGCGTATTTTTCGGAGCTCGCGCGTTTCATTATGCGCGGCGTGCCTCGGGAGGAACAGCGAATCGAAGCGGAATCCAATTCCGTGGGAAGAACGCTTTCGACGAGCTTCAAAGTCACGGACGAGCTTGTCCAATTATTCTTTAATGTGTTACCGGCTAACTTTGTTGCGCTCGGTATCGAACGCTCCGCGATAGTGAAGCGTACGCGAGAAGGGAACAGATTTCATGTCACTGATCCTGGATAAAGTTATCGTCCAGATCGATGAAACGGAGAATTACTACGGGTACCTAATATAACGATTATTAACATTTCTGTCACTAGTATATAAAATATCAACGTAAATGGTGAATCTTTTCCAACTCATCAAATAGGTAGATCATACGTAGATGCACGAGTGTAGTTGCTACGGATGTAGTTCACACTTGATATCATTTGAAAGGAATATTCATGGGGTTGTGAACGGTACACGATGTTATCAACGTAACTCGTACGACGTTAGAGGCAGACTAACATAATTCTACTGACGGTAACAATGATAGGGGTATGTGAAACTAATGAGGAACACTGCATATATTCCACCTGGGGCACAAGCATGAAATTCGCAGAGTCAATTCTATACATGAAAGAGTCGTCCAAATTCATTGTTCCATTTAAAAAAAAAAACGGTCCTCTGTGTACAAAAGCTGCACTTACCCGGTGACAGCGACGAAGCTTTTGTTCAATGCAGCTTTCAACGGAGCCGTCGGGTTTGCAAAATCCGTCGATCGCGGAAAGATGGTAAGGAGAACGAAATCGGTCCGCGAAACGCCACCATTAATAAAACTCGTGGTTGCACGATAAGGACCCTCCCGCGTGCCTTTAAGTATCCTTAAGTCCTCGCGGCGGGAATGCCGTGGCACGTCCTTTCGCGCGGACTGAGGTAACTTATTCTCTGTCTTTGTGGGCGCCCTTTTTGCGCGCTCGGTCCGCGCGCCGGATAGGGTTAAGTGGGTGCGACCCCAGGACGCTAAATAATATCGAGCTGTGCCATCTACCGAGCACGTAGCGCGCCATCTTGAAATATTACGCCGGCCGCTTTATTATTCGTTTATGCGCGACTTCTCATGCCCGCTTCTCCTCGTCGTTCCGCCATGTCGCGCCACGCCGCTTTTGCCGATCATTATGTGCACTTGGCGAATTCTCGGCCTGGCGGGGAACCGAGTCGCCGCGCTCGCTATACTTTCCGGGAGCCATCGGGCTTTTTTTAATATTCGCGCGATTGTAAATCAAAATCCTCGGGACAACCGGCCGTGAAATATCGTCTGCCACCGTCGTACGACCCGCTTGAAACATCGCCGAATTACCGCCGCGAGTTTCGGTTGATACGAATGTGCTTGCTCCTCGCATGACCGATTTTAACGCGTGGCCACTGTGCCCGTTGATGAATGTTGCGATCTTTTAATTCATGCGGCTCGCGCGTTTCTTGAAGTCAGGTATCCCTCAACGATAATTTTCTTTGAGTAAGAGAAAGCATGGGATGAGCGTTTTAAATTTTTTAACTGACAAATTATCGAGTTAGATTTGTAAATTTCGAATGAAGACTCAGATCATCGTGTTATTAGATCTTTAAATCGCAAGGTCCTCGAGCTTGCGGATAATTCCCTAGTTACTCAAGTGTTAGGATGTCTGAATTTCTAGGTACTCAGATATCTAGATCCACAACTACATACTCTATGTCACGAAATACTGCAGCCCTTAAATTTCTACATCCACAAATTTCTCTATCCTCAAATGTCAAGCTCTACAAATTCATACATCCATAAATTCCTCTAGTTCCACATTTATGACATTATATTCTAAGATTCAAATCGTTATGTTTTAAGAAACTCTTACGTTGCCAAATTTCTAGATTCCAAATTTTCTACGTGTTAACAGATCCAGATTCATTCATCAATTTTCAAAAACACCGAGAATCAATGGGCAGTGAAGCTTCGTATTATGAGCTATAAAAAATAAATCTTTTTGAATTATTCTCACAGGTATTTCATTGGCTCTGGAAAAAATGACAGATTGAGGGGTTAAACCGCTGGAGCGAATGTTAAAGACGACTGGATAGAATTTGTGTAAGAAAAAAAGGGAGATGAAATCAGAGAAGTTCGTGGCGTGCGATGCGTTTAGCACGATTAACACCGTCGTTCCAGGACAACCGGGTCCACCTGTCCGATCTCGAGCCGAACGACAAATATCCGTTTCCACGGAATCGGCTGTATTACTAGCAATTTTCGTTTCATCTAAAATTCACGACAGACCCGACACAGGCGACTAATAGCCGCGCCGGTTCTTCATAGAACGTCTTCTTCCCGTAACGTTTCGAAAGACGATATCTCCTCGTAGAGCGTAGCTCATTGAAATTCAAATGTCAGTCTCGAGAGTACGAGCATATATACTAACGAGACGAGAAGAAGAGAGCCGTAAATGTGGAGTGCTTTTCGTGTCGTGATGTCGAAAACGGTCGCCGGATCGCGCCCATGTTTGCTCTCGAATTCTGCCGGCCGGAGAATCTCCGCTTCCAAGGCTGCCTTCTTCCTCGTCAAATGTTGTTTTATAACTACCAGCTCGGAAAGCCTCGGGTTTGCTCCTTAAAATTCGTCCGGGTTCAACAAAGACCGATATTTCCTCGCTGTTACGTATGGTTCTGGTTCTCGGAGGGTAAGGGTTCCGATGTTGATTTAGAACATCCACCTGTTCGACTCGGCTGTTTGGAGAAGACGATCCTATCTACGTTGGAGATCCGAACAGACACGGATTTATAGACCGTGTTTGAAAATTCTTGCATGACAGGCGATTCGTTGAACTACTATTCCCAGAAACTAGTTCAAATTCATGTAATGTTTTATTAACGCTAGATTTATGGACGATTAACGACCATTTATGTTCAAATCGAAATTGAGATACAAAAATAAGTAAATAATGGACAATACGGTGAAAGTAATTCACGCAATGATTCCTTATTTCGACGAGTAAGAATGTAAGAATAATTTACATTCTAATAGAAACTTATTAATAATTTTCATAGTTTAAAATAAAAAATTTAAGATCCGTCATTTTGTCGGGATACGTAAATCTGGTGTTAATTACGATTTAGATGGATTTCTTGATACTTTTGCAGGCTGTGTGAAATCATAATACGACTTAGGACAAAAGTTTCCGGATGATATCGATTTTTGTGTTCCATGAATATGAATATATAATTTTTATAAAGATGACAACTGTGAACCTTTTTAGGTCATTCTACACGATCTTCCACATCGTCTTCTTACATCACCTACGTCGATTTGCATAATTAGATTTTCTTGTAATTTCAAATGAGAGGCACGAGATTATACGAAATCGACATAATAAAAATCGTCACCGTCCGGAAACTCGGACTGCCGAGGTGATCGTCGTTAAATCAGAAAACCGAATATTAAGATTCGCGCCAAACCTGGAAACTCGTTACGTTATCTATAGAAGCGCCGAATTCCCGGGACGACCATTAAATTATAAGTCCCGATTATTGGGCTATCATAACCGTATCGGCGACACGGCGATTCCGGGTGAAATAACTCAGTATATTGACCTTTACAGCGAATTATAGCGTCGAGATCATAAAAATCGTGGACATTGACCCGATTTTCCATGAGACCGAAAAAATTCGGTGACCCGCAAACGGGAGACATAAACGGACGACAAAACAAAAAATAAATATCGATGAGAAACGGGTTTCGCACAAGAGCCGAAGGACTCACCAGGCAAAAGATAATGAACCGAAAGGTTTCAGGAGTAAATATCCAGCGGAGTTGGCCAAAAAGCGAGCCGGTGTTCGGACAGGATGCGGATACCCACGAAACCCGGACGATATCGTAAATTCCAGCAATTATCCTTAATTAATAAGTATCCAGTTAGTCGAAAGGGGGATGGCGTTCGGTTCGGTCGTGCGCTGGCGCTCGGTCAGACGCGCGCGCGCGAGCGCACGCCCCAACACGAATTTAATGTCGACTGTGGGAAATTTAGGTGAGGAGCCGGAGTCTCGAGGTTCGCGTATCGTAAAACAGGCTGTTTATTGGTGAAGCGGCGAAACGCGCTATCCGACTGGCACTTTCATTACCGTCTTTCTAATTGCCCGCCATTTAGGTAAACGTATATAAGCACCGTAATCCGGGACTCGTCGTTTGCTCGGCCGCGATCTCGCGTCACCCCGCTCGAATCCCCGCGGATGGCCTCGACGGAGGACGCGACAATTCCACGGAAAACAACCGAGCTTCTTCACCCGAGATCGTCTCTTCGTACGAACACCTGGTTTCCGTTCTCTTCTCTTTTTCTTCCTTTGTTTTGAATCACGCGGATAGTCCAGGATTCTGACCAACGCGTGTATCGAATATGTATGGAGGAACATACGAAAGGCGAAATTAGCTTCTTCAAGAAAATTATGGCAAATGGAGGCCACCCTCTTCTAGGGATTTTTAAAGATTTAAAATTTTTGACACATATGAATGTGCGGACCGAGGGTTCGGGAGTTGATCGGTGTAGGGATCTGAGATTTTGGGAGGTTTTGCAAAGCGAGGTTTGGATATTCGAAGTCATAAGAATTTCTGGATCTAGGGATATGGTGGACCTGGGGTTCTAGAGGGCCGATAGTTTGGGGACCTGGAAATTTGGGGATGTAGAAATTTGAGGATGTGGGTAATTGCGAGAGTCAGGAATCGATCGAACCCCTATGCACTCCAATCCCTAGGCGCAAGGCGATGTAGGAATATTTTGGATCCAGATTTCGAAAGATCGACTCATCCGCGTAATTGCATATCGATAATCGTGCAAGGAGCGCGCGTCGAGGAAATTCACGCGAGATTTCGCGAGGCGGTCGTAGTTCAGGTCGGTCGCGATAAAATCGACGTTAAAAAGCCCCCGTGCGTCCCGATCGTTCTGAAAGCCGAGGGAACGTGGCCGTTATCGTGAATTGAGCGCATAGGCAGCCCTGCTACACCTGTAACTTCTCTTCTTTATCTCTTCCCTGGGCTCTCGCTTCCACCACAGGGGTATCAGTTGCTGATCGATTCAACCTGTGGGTGGTCTCGGCCACGGGTACGTGCTGTAACCCTACTCGACTCCGACGCTACCCGGTGTCCAGATCGTTTCGGCGTTTATCGCGACCATGGTAGATGGAGACTCGCCTTGCCACGAGTCATCCGGGGATCGAACGGGTCACCAGGTACCGCATTTACGATTCCCTGTGTCGCGTGTTTTACTGCCTCGTCCCTCGCTACCCGTACACTGGTAGCTCCCACGGGAAAAATCGCCGCGGGCTCAATCGAGATTTATCGGGTCATTTTGAAAGTCTTTACGTAGTCTCTCGAATACGGAGATACTGAGCGATCGTGTACCGTTGAAATTTTCGCATTCGTGATGTTTGTCAGCTGTCATGAAGCTGGGGAATTTTGGGATTCTGGAACGCGGAATTTTTGAGATTTGAAAGTTTGGTAACGTGGGAAACTGAAAATTTGAGTATTCGGGGAATTGAGAAATTGGAAAATTGGGAATTTGGGTTCTGGAAAATTGGAAATTTGAGAATTTGGAGAATCAGGAAATATGAGAAATTGAGGAACTGAGAAGCTGGAATATTTGAAAATTGAAAAATTGGAATTTTGGGAACTTGGGAACATAGGAAATTTGAAACTTGAGAATTTAAGAACATGGAAATTTTGGACCCTAGCAACTTGGGAACTTGGGGATTTGAAAATTTTGGAACTTGGTAATTGAAAAAACTAGAGATTTCAAAATTTGTGAGTTTGGAAAGTTAGGAACTTGGAAACGTGGGGTTTCGAGAATATAGAAAATTGTGAAATCAAGAAATCCAAAAATTACGATTATAGAAGTTTGAGAATTCGGTGATTTTGAAACAAAATTTTTGGGTCAGCAAATTTGGAAATTTGAGACGTATGGCATTTGGGAAATCAAGTATCCAAGAAGCAGACAATTTTATAATTTGAAAATTTGAAGATCTGTTAGCTTGAAAAATAGAAAACTTGGGAATTTAGAAATGTAGAAAATAAATTTAGAATTTATCGTAAAAATATTCGTAAACGAATAGGTAGAAGTAGATGCAAGTTTGCAATTTATAACGAAAATTTCGCTGTTTATAATGAAATTTTGTTGATCGTTGAAACATCGATGATGATAGGTGATTAATTGTGGTTACGCAGGGAAGATAGGGGATGTGGTGTTGTTTTGAGCGAGTGATGCAGTGTACGTTATTGATGACCGGTTAGCGAGTTTCGGAAAAAAAGATACACCGCAAGTTTTCACCCGGTACGTGGTCGAGGCTGCGAAGCGGTACGAGATGGGGGCGTAAAAGACCGGGAAACAAATGAGGTACAAGGGTGGTAACCTACACTCTTGCATATCGGATCAGGCTACCCTAATATCCGTAAGAGATTTTTGATCCTGCTAATCCGAGGCTCGCAGCGAGCTATAAACATGTTACGCTACAGAATTACTACTTCGTATACTTCTTTGCTCGTCGTAAATCATTTTTTATACATAAAACACACATACCTAATAAGTGGTAAAATGTAGCCAAAATATATAGGTGAAAATAATAGATAAACCATACATAATCTATAAAAAGATTAGCCATAGCGTACGTCACAGGCAAAAGAAATATGAAATGGACAATAAAAGTGTCTAATATATCTACATACTGATCGAAGTTCGAGGTAATAAGTTTTCAAGAATGAATTTATGCCGATGTGGCGCCGTAGATACGTGAAATTTGTTGAACAAAGTGATTTCTCTTACCGTCGTACATCGTAACGCTATCGCGGTTTATGATAATAAATTACTACTACTATACTGCCACATAAATTCGTGCGTGTACCGATTAGATTAATAATATTCCCAGAACCGCTCACAGTGATTTTAGCCCCGCGTATAAATTCACCGATCGAATGATCAATTTTCGTTTCCATCGATCGACATTCGATTTTTCCTTACATTTCGCACGGCGCATAATAGAGCAAATAGGAATAATTTACGGGTGAGATCGTCGTATCTGAAGTATCGTGGATGAAAGCACGTCGGATAGTTGCAGCGAGCGATATAAATTAAGGCCCGGTCTCGCCGGTTACTCACCCGGTGCATTATGAATCGCTGTAACCGGCAAGATATAGTCTCGCCTTTATCGGGTTTAGATCACTCGCAATGCACCGTGGTGGCGTGTGCTGTTCATTAATCCGTATTTGCGAATAGGCGTGTTGTGCGTGCAAAGTCGTCGGACGGTCTTTGAGCTCTCACTTTCCCGGTAACCAGAGTTACCACGCCGCAATTAGGGCTGTCGGATCTGAATCTGTCATTTTCGCTCGAACGTTTCAATATTTTCCGTCGATGAACGATCGACGGGAACAAAGTATCATTATTCATCGGGAAAGTCTCGACGTTCCCGTGAACAGTTTCACCGTTTGAAGGATTACACCCGCGGCTGTACGCCGACTCCGATCACAAAATGTGCACCTCAATTTGGTTAACCTATAATTTATCCGACAACCAGGTGGGTATTTACTTTGCGCGTAATTGATCCGTTCGTGTTTGTAGCCACGGGTTAAGCAACCGGCCGTTCGCGATACTTGATGAATTAAATTCGAACATCGATCGACTTCGATAAATGCATCGATGTCGGGATTTCTATAAATTTTGCAAGCGAGCTGACATATTGCCCAATGAACTTTTCTTTGGTTCGCATCTCTACTTCTATTTCTTCTTGCTCGTTTTGTTCAGATAGATTTATTGTTACGATTAGAATTATATGGAGCACTTGAAACAAATTATTTAAGAGGTGGGACAAATTGATATGTTGCTTGTGTGTAAACAATGTATAAAAAATGATTTGTTATTCCGAAGTGTCACGGATGGACTTCATCGCGATGCTTTTTTAGGAGCCATCACTATTTTGCAATGAGAATATTTCTACAATTGGAACGTCACTCAAAAAAATTGGTCACACACCAAACTGATTTCTACGTGCTCGAATAATTTTTTAGTTTCATATGTTTTGTCGTGTTGATGCCTTTACAGTTAGTAAGTGTTAACCCTTTTGTTCCCATCGGTTTCACGATGAAACCGCATATTCAATAAGGTGTTTCCCAAATCTAAATGGTGTTTAAAATGATATTTGGTATTTGTATTTTACAAGGTGAAAGCATACAAATTTTCCATGTGAAATCAAATTTGTATTATCGTTATAAAAATTCGCAAGAAAAAAATGTAATTTTGGTAGTCAAAGGGTTAAAGGCGTACACGGTAGTACGTACCAGAATTTCCAGAAGGTTGTCGGGTACGTTATCTATTTAATAGCGGCACGTTTTGCCAAGAAGTCGTGCAAAATCGGCGAAAACTAAAACTGTTATAGGTCATAAACGGTTCAGAATGCATACGAAAGTTTATGCGATGATTAAACGGGCTTTCGTTAAGCGTTTTAAAGTGCAATAGATCCTTAAAAGAGGCATCGAGATAAATCTGAAATTCTTAGGTGGAGGAACAGAGAGTTTACGAACTATTTGTCGGCGAGCAGTTCGGTATTAACCGGGAGCCTCGTTTTCATAAGAATCCGAGGAGCGTGCGTTTTCGAACGCGACAGCAACGATGCTCGAATGAGATACGACCCGAGTAGGACGTCGCACGGCCATAATCTGCCTCGCGTTATGAATCCTCTCGCGAACGTGACGATACGTATGCCGGTGTAGAAGAGTCGCGTCGATGCGTATGCGTCCACGGGGGTGGTCCACTCTTCTCGCGATGGAAACCAGCTGCTAATCACGTTCCCCGTTATAACGCAACCTATTCAACGTCCCCTTTGCCGCACCGACGATCCTACCCGGCAAATACACACCTATGTATTACCTGTGGCTGTACGCGTCGCTACCTACCTGCGGCTGTCACCTTCAGCCACGTTGTTATCGAATTTCGACGAACACGAGCCTCGTTAAAGCGGCTTCCTCCGCTAGCATAGCGCATTTTTCCGGCCACGGTTAACTAAATCAGCTTTGCCTCGCTGCCTGATGAGACTACCGGCCGTTTCGTCGAACACGTGCGAAGGGAAACGGAGACACGTAATGTAACTGTGGTATTTCTTCGATGACAGAAGCTGCGAAATGAAACTAACCTTCATTTGCTGCATTTTATTTTATGACACGGGTTCAAGCTAAAGAGCTTCGGGTACTCATGATTATACCGCCGTTGCATCCTGATGCTGGAGGAATTTTAGTTAGATTGCTCGGTGGTTGCACTTGCGCGTTTTGATACTCGTTCGACTTTCACGCGGGATACGAAACGTGACGGTGTAAAGGGTTGCGGAATCTTTTCCGTCTTTATAAGTCTTATATTCAGAGAAATTTTAGTTCAAGTGTTTTTTTCTTGTTGTCGAATAGTTAGATACTTATTTGGATATTTGTGAGGGTTACGTGTTAATTTATTTTGCGACGAGGGGCTGTCTTTTTGTGGCGAAATATCATGTACAAACTTATTTATACAATATAATAATGTCCACCTGACAAACTGTTGTCATTTTAAAATTTCATATACATATTGCATAATAAACATGTGTGTATATATGTATGTACGTTTTTTTACACAAATAGATGAATACTTTCTTGTAAAGAATATGAAGTAGCATCAGCTGATGCAATAAAAAATATATGATTCCATTAAAAAAAACATTAACGACCTTCATATGTCCTGTACACGTCCACTTACATAAAAAAAATTTATCATCAGAATGTGCCCTTCTCAAAACTATTCAACTTTATCTAAAACATTGTTATAATGACGTAAATCTAGGTGGCAAAATGTGGTGGCTCACCCTGTATATATATATGCAATGTATACTACAGTATATACAATGTACACTATGTCTACATATTGACATAAAAATAACATAATATTTGTTGTACTAATGAAAGTAAATAAAATTGTCAGCATCTTAACGAAGAATACACGTTTCGTGACATTGAAAGCAAAAAGTATGTTACCATAATTATGTAGGAATAGCAGAGAAGTTGCGATAGAATGTTGTACCATTCGAATATTAATAAGAGTCACGCATACAAAATGTACCCCTAAGAGCGTGGAATATTCGCCAGCAAAAAGTTCCACAATGATTGACACCTAAATAACGCAACATAGATAAAGCTGAACTACAATAGCGCCGGTTGATGAGCAAACTCATGATGTCCGTTGCCCAACAATTCGTACTACCATTTCGAGACACAAAGGGAGTTTCTGAATCGCGTGGTCAATCGCGAGGCAACACGTCGAATCGGCACCTAACCAGAACCTTTCAGGATCTATCCGAACGGGCGACACCGATCAAGCCACGTTGAGTAGTTGAAACTGGCGTTTCGAATGCAATTAGCGTCGAACGTTAAACGCTGTCCTGTTGCCGTGGATCGTCGAGTGACGATTACAAAATCACTCGTCGACGGGAATAAAAAAGATCGTATATACAAGGGGACACGGAGTACAAGAGGCCAGTAACGTCCCGTTTCCGTGTGTGTTGATCCTGAGCGTGTTCCCCCGTCTTCAGAGACGAGCCGCACGTTCGTCAATTTCCACCGGGAACGTCCTCTCACTCGAATAATAGAACGTTCGGCGTCGCGTCGCTTCGCTCGAGCACGAACTCGCCTAATCATACAAGCTGTACGGTCGTTCCGATGCGTGTACCCGCGGGTTTCTCGCTGCTCTAACAGGCACCGCTCGTGTGCACACAATAACGTCGAGCAGCGCGGCTCTAACGGTGAAACTTGGGAGGATTTCACGCCAGCCTGGCAGAAATCTTAATTCTCGGAAGAGTCGAACGGCCCGCTCGCAGATACGAGCGCGAGAAGAAGGAAGAGGAAGAGGCACCGGGTTGGCCTGGAAAGGGTCAAACGGCAGTCATTGAGGGGTTACCGGCGGGGAGGACTCGCAACGCCCGTTTCGTATACCGGGATAATACAGACAAATCGTAATCCCGCGGCCACGCTACGAGTGCCGATTAATTTCGAGATGAGCTCTGTCAAAATACAGGCGCGCCGTTAGGGACGATGCTCCCACGTACCGCGGATAATCTTGACTAATAACTGTCGCAACCGCGAGCAATAGAGGAAAAGAACCTGTTCCAACTTACTACGAGAGAGAACGTACTACCGTCTGTCGAGTATGCGTTACGTGTTTATGGCGTGGCTACCGTAGTACATCCTCGTGCAACGATGGCTTCCTTTCGGTGAGGGCCGAAGGAGAGACCTCGTCAATCGGTTCATATTTTAAGAGCGCGGGAGATTCGGCGTGTTTAGACTTCGACATTTTCAAATTCGTATACAAACAAATCCCTGTATTTGTGAATCTCTACATTCCCAAATTCACTATATTCCTGAATTCCTACATTCTCAAATCTTTACATTCCCAAATTCCTAAATTCCAGAATCGTTACATTCTCAAATCTCTATATTTCCAAATCCTTACATTTCTAAATTTTTACATTCACAAACTCCTACAAACCTACATTCGCAAATTCCTACATTTCCAAATCTTTATATTCCCAAATCCCCACATTCTCAAGTCCTAAGTTCTCAAGTCTCCAAATCATCAAGTTTTCAAATTCCAAAATCTCCAAATCCTCAAATGCTGAACTTACCCAATTTCTAAATTCTGAAATTCCCAAATTTTTTACTGTGGCACAATCTAAATTTTCCAACTTCCCTCACAGAAAGCCACGTTATTCCCCGAGTTTGTATCTAAGTAGCTATCAATACAAGTCGCCATCCAGGTTTCAACATTTCTTTATTTTTGATTATACAATAATCTGATTAAATTATCGAATTCCATATCTATTATATTACACAAAAAGTGGAAGTACGCTTTCGCTCCTAATTACTTCCCTATACGCGTAACCGGATGATTACGTGTTCTTTAGAACATGAAAAAATGAAAGTGTACAACCACATAGGTTGTAGGATAAGAAATTGCTAGGACGAACCAATTGCCTGTTTTACCAGTTCAAGAAGTCACCATAGACAGGAATGCTCTGAACGTCTCTCGATTAACCGATCGCTTTCTCGCGCTCTTCTTCGATCTGACTCTGTTATTACGATAATCGTGTGACGATGATCACTGATCGGTAACGTGAGAATGGCAGTTCGAAGATCGAGAAAATCGTCGTGCCATGAAGCAACTGCAAAAAGTACACAATTTTTGCAAATGGTAGTCAGGAATTTTTGTAGAATTTCAAGAAGGAAGTTGAATTAAACATCTTACTCTTATTTGATTGCAATCGATTGTCCTCGCTAAGAACACGCACATGGGAAGATGTGTCCCGTTTTAACCAATCGCAGCAATATGCGTTTTAGTGTCCTTTCAGGGTTCATCTCGTGGCGTGCGAACTGTACGTGGGCAGATCAGTTCCCGCGTAGGATCGCGTAAAATGTTGTCCCGTTGGTAATTCGTTGGGTATAGCTACCGGTTTGCGGAGATCGTCGAAAAACAAGCTTCCTGTCGACGTTCCCATCGGGTCACTTCAATACGATCCAGAAAACGATCCGACGGGACCGGGAGAGTAGCACAGCTCCAGTTGCATGCTCGTGAACGGCGTTTTGTTTAAAGCCGAACCTATCGATGAGTTATTGTAAGATCGGCCCGGTGAGAAGTAGCGTGACCGAGAGGTTTGTGTGCTCGTTTAATTACAGTGTGCTTCAGCTTTTTATCGAGCCGCGTTATGCCCTCTCTATCGCGATGCACGCGATCGCCAGAGCAAAATATTACAACCGTTCGTACGTAAAGAGCGATTGCTCGGACAATTATCATTACTTATTTCCTTTTTCCACCGTCTCCAATCAGCAGTGCCCTTTCGCGTCTCGCTGTTTTTATAATCGACACGGTTTTCTTCCCTGTTGCAAATCACGCTTATTATTTTTCGTCTCGTTCGATGATGCGGGCACGCGATTCCTGACGAATCTTACGCTGCTCTTAGAGAGCGGCAGGTGTGCACAATTATCGACCGTGGCTCGATGTTGGGGTGTTACGTTTTGGGGAATTCGAAGGAATTCGACGATTTGGAGGATCGGGAGTTGAGCGTTTTGCGATTTGACGAGTTTGTAGTTATTGGAATTTGAGGGGTCGGGAATTTCAAGATTTGGAAATTTGCGGTTTGAAGAATTGGTACTTTTGGAATTGGGTATTTCGAGGTTTTAGGGGTTTTAAAATTTAGGGATTTGGGATTTGAAGAATTGGAATTCGGGGATTTAGGGATTTGGGGATGTGGAGATATGGGAATTTGAGGATTTGGAAGTTTAGGTATTTGGGGACTTAGGGAATTGAGGATTTGGACATTCAAGGATTTTGAAATTCTAGGATGTAGTAATCTGAGTATTTGGAAATTTGCGAATATGTGAATTTGGGAATTTGGAAATTTGCGAATATGTGAATTTGAGAATTTGGGAATCTGAACGTTCGGAAATTTGGAGATTTAGAAATGTCGGAATTCGGGGATTTAATGACGATAGGTTCTGGGATTGCGACTTTGAGTATATAAAAATTTAGGAATACAAAAATATAAAAACTTTGAATCCCAAAATCTCAATCATAGTCTTCACCTAGTTTCCTTGACCTTACAAACCCTATAAGATCACAATATATTTCATCCTAGATTCCCTCTCGAGCCTCTCTAGATACTTCCGTACCTTCCTCCAGTTCTCCATACACTCCCCAACTCGCAAAACATAATGTACAATTGATCATAGAAATGATACACGGTGCACGTACCGCTGTCCTCTTCCCGGGTCGATACAAACTACGATCGATTTTCATTCTCGCATCGAAGTTCAAGTTCTCACGTGCTATAAATTCGTTCGTTCGGACGAGCTCTTTTCTTGGGCGATAATCCGACGGACGAGATGTAACTGGATTGCGGGCTCGGTGCAGGTAGCCAAACGGGTCGAATAAAAGTATCGCGATGCGATGTAACAAGCGCGTGACTCGCCGCGGAGGGATCGATCTCTTTCTCAAATTGCAGCCGCATACATTGCGCCGATATACGTCGATACGGATCATCGTTGAAGTCAATTTGTTGCTGCCCCGCCGTGGTCTTCTGCCCCTGGACGCTCGTTCGATCTCCCAGATCTAGATCCCTCTTCGTGCTCAGGTGTTTCCTCGTTATAATGCATTCGACGTGCGCGGCTACGTGCGAGTTCGCCGCATCAGAGACAAACGACGATCACGTAACACCATCCCGTCATGGTTTTCGAGATGGAACACGGTGGTTAGAGCATGATTGCAAACCTCGAAGCGGTTTCGAATCGGCTCGGTTCGAATGGCGAGTTCCTTTTCCGGGGGGTGGGAAACGTTGTCGGACACGGAGAATGGTTTCGAGGTTATGGGAATTAACCCGTTAACTGCCAAATTTTTATTTCAACTCCACTGCCTGGGTTGTCAATTTATGTACGAAATACTTTTACATGTTGGACGACATTAACACTAGAAGTACTGACATTAAATGAATGCTTACTTCAAAACTGAAAATAAAATAGAAACATAAATAAATAAATATTGCAGCATCACCTAACATATACAACTATTCAGTAGCTCAATAAAACATGGCAGACATTTTGACAAAAGGACGGCAATAAAATTTTGTAATAAAAAATGCCAAACCCGAAACCAGTCATTTTGTCTGGTTGGTAGTTCTAGTGTTAAAGCAAAAAAGAATGTTAGCAACCAGAATGTAAGCATGTACCGAATACACGTTTTATTTAATATAACGTTCTTGCAAGAGATGCAAGAAAAATGTATATTCAAATCCCTATTTGTAGAAATGTTATAGTAGAACCCAATGTGGTATATGATGCAGGCTTATTTTAAGACGAATAAGCATAACACTAACATAACTGTAATCGAGATCAAGTTCGGTTAAGTCTACGTTCTGAATTTTAGGGTTAGGTTAAGTGTAATTATGTTTCATGATCTACACGAATTAAGTTGGATCACGTGTGGCCATATTCCGTGCGAGAAACAGTATACCGATGTAAACTACGAAACTCGAGGATTCGACGTTAGGTCATCGTTGTTTCCGTCAGACGGAGTCTGTGAGAGGTATAAGGGATTAATCGATGGAATATAGGGAACCAACGATTAAGCGTGATCGAGCGAATCGTCGGTTATCGATGGAGCAGATCCGAAGAAACGGGGCCGATCGCCGGTGTTGGTTCGATTCACGGGATAGTTTCGCGGAGCGGCGGGGACACGTTTTATAGTCCCGATCGAGATCACGATCTCCCATATATTTTTCCCACCTTCCACCCCATAGGCCGAGAACGAGATCGGAAGGTTCGAGGAAAGAGAAAGAAGAAGAAGGTCGAGGAAGACGGCGAGAAGAGTGGTGGACGACGACGAGCACGGGGAGAAGTCTCATCGGCCACTTCCCATGTTAATATCCGGTTATGCGTAAGGTATGGAGGCGTACGGCCAGTTTGCATGGAAACTAAGGCATTACCGTGGCGGACCACCGGCGTCGAACCACTCGTCGAACGGCCCTGTTTGCCGACACCTTGGAGGACGACTCTCCCCCTACCTTCTTATCCGTCTCACTCTCTCTCTCTCTGTCTCGTCCTTCTCATCTTATCGCTGCCCTTCTTCTCTCCTTTTCGTACTTTGCCGCTTTCATGGAGCCTCGATTCCGATTTCAGACATTCGTTGCCTCGTTCTGGCGCGGATCTTCAGATTACGCGCGCGCGCTCCTGCTATCAACGACGGATCAGCGCGGTTTTATCGAGCCCGGGACAGGGCCGGGGTTACCTGCGACCCTAACGGGGGACCTCGAACTCCCCGGTATAACCGATAGATATTTTCGTTCGAGTTCGATCCGTTTCAGATCGGTTCGGTTCGTCCTTTGTTCGTTGTCTCGCTCGCGCTGAAAGCTGAGACCATCCTCCGGCCCGCAGATTTGTTGTATCACACGAAAATATGGAACGTCAGCGATTTCGAAGGGAAACCTGTTCGACGGAGATAAAGGAAGAGAACGAACGGATGATATCACCGGTCACGACTCTACCGGCCTTTTAAGAGCTCCTTTTTTTCATGGCGGCGGAATGAAAAGGAGACTCTCCGAGCGGTCTCGATCGTTTATATTGGGTGTAGATTAGACGTGGGCCGTCGATTACGGGCTTAGGCCTGCCGCCTACCCCTACCACGAATTTATTCTTACATCCTGATCGATCGGGACACTTTTCGTCCTCTTTCTTGCTTTCGTCCTTTGTGCCAACTTCCAATCGTGCGACGTATGTTACAGGATCATCTGTAAAAAAGGCATCGATTCGTGAATCGTACCTGCGGCCGATTCCAAGATCCTTGTACTCTGCTTCATCTGTACAACTCATTAGCTCTGACGCATCTTGAATATATTTCAATAATTTGGTTAAACGCTCCGTCTTCACCGAAATAGCTTACCACGAATTCTTACGATTCCTCTCTTTCCAAGCCAACGCATCTGTGCGATACAGTGACCACAAATGTTGTGAACAATTATTGAGAGAATGAGAAAATCATATTCTATTTAACCCTAGATTTACGGTCATTGCTACTTATACTTATTGTAAATTGAAACTAAACTATAAAAATAAATAATGGATAATGCATAAACAATGCTTCTTTAGCTCGATGGAGATTAACATACACTTTGACAAACGCTTCTCAATAATTTTTTATAATTGAAAATGAAAAATGTAAGATGCCCCATTTTAACAGGAACCGTGTATCTAGTGCCAAAAAAATATTTTAGTTAACTTCTGAAGACTAAATTTGAGTTTTAAGGTCTTACTGAATTACTCAATTTAATAGGATCAAAATTCCATCAAATTTTAAATTATACGTAGAGAAAAAATGATACACACTAATCTTTACACAGTGAACGATTAATTAAAATTATTTACTTATCGTTGAAACTTTGAGGTACATTTGTCAAACATTTTCATTCAAACGTTTACTATACACATTTCCAAAAATACGCATACGAACTAGTTTCGCGATTACTTCATAAAACACCTACACTCATCTTTTCTATTACCAAGTACTGTCGAAGTCACAACCTTGATAGAATCCAAGATTCTCATAGGTGTTCCGCTGTAATGAGGTTAGTAAACCTGCAAGTCACTAATTACGAAAGCATCTTGAACGTGTATTTACCGGCAAGGAGTACCGGTAGATGACAAGTTTAATAAAACCATCACCGTCGCTACTGTACGTCCGAAAAAAAAAATGTGTGGGAACCTTTTTCGAGGTTGAATGAAATAGCCGGTTCACCTGTCGACGATGTTGCATTCGCTACGGCCCTGTCTTCGTGACACCTATGCCCCTCTGTTCGGATCTAAAAGTTCTCGGCGCCCACACTCGGGTTCCTAGGCTTAAAGAGGTTCAAAGTTCCCTTCGTGGTCGTTTACGCCTTATTTATTCTCGTAATTTACTCCCACGCGGCCCTTGCACACCGGCAATTTATTTTACGACGATCATATCTGGAAGTGGCTGGCAGAATGCCGCCCTGTCCACCATACAGAACTGACTCCGTGTACCACGGGTTCACACTCTTTTCCGGAGCACGGCGTTCGCAGATACTTTCGGAAAAAGTGTTTCTGCAACAGGTTTTCACCTCTCATTATCACCGGAAGATATTGCTGGATAAAACGTTTGTACGACGGAAACAATCGTGAAGTTTTTATCCGTGAACACTTTCAAATTTTTCAAATTTTCAGACACTTTTTGTGGTTAATTTTTGGCACTGCAATCGCATTTAATCAAATGTGTTTCATCTTTAATTTATGTCCAGTCAGTTCCATTTAGATGTTGCATGTAAAATATTTTTCAATTTTTGTAATCGTCGATAGTTTTGACAAGTAATTAATTGATCGACAATACGTGCAAATTCTCCCTGAATTTCGTTTGAACAAAAACCTTCCATTTATACAACTTTTTCTGAACATACATTAGCTTTGCTAATCCCCCTAACTTCTTGGTACGTATCGAAGTTCTTCATGGTTCTTCGTAGAAGATTAAAAACAAATTTAAGAACCTTTAGATTATAGATTTATAACTCCGGCACTGAATTTTAAATGTTTCAAAATTCACTGTGAAACTGCATTAACATGTCTCCTCTTCGGCATCTTTCGTCTGCTTGCTTATTAATTACGCACTCTTTGTTGGAGTAGAAAAAATTTGCTTGAAATAACGCACCTCCGCGAAGAGCGTCACGCCACGTGACAGTACAGTTGAGACAATTTATATTGCGTGTTGAACGTGGAGAAAAAACCGCGTTAAATATTGGATGATTGACGTAGTCGTTTTTGTGCGATCATTGAAGGACGGTGATATTTTACGTTCGAGATGATAGTTTGTTTCTTTCGCTGCTGAGTTGAAGTTGCTATTGATTACCAACTTTTTGATAATAGTTATAGTATTTGAACACAGTTATAGATATTGTATGTTAATGATACTTTAAATTGTTATTATTACATGTTACGTTATTATATTTCGTGATTATACGTAAGTACATATCCTATAATTGTGTCATTATATTACGTTATAGTACTTTTAAAATAAGTTCTATAGTGGCTGTAGAATAATGGGAACAAATTGTGAAATCGATTAAGAAAAATTCTATGGTCCGCGCTGGTAAGCAAACGATGAAGTATGCAGGCAGCATACTAGCGTAGAAAAGTTCGATCAATCACTGGTTGTCAATCGGAGAAACGAATATTTGTTCATACCCTCTGATAATCAGTCGAAGAGACACATCGTTCCGTGATTATTAATTGTCGCATAGGAGGGGGCAGAATAAGCAGGATTAGGATAGAAAATTGTAAAGAAGTTGAGTTAATCTCGCGGTACGAGCATTTAGCGATCACGGTTCATCGAAAGGTCAGAAAACGCTATTTAACTCTGTCAGCAGTAACGTTGGGTCTAAATGCACCCCCTCGAGATCTGTCGACTACGATCGAACAGTCGACTTCTTAATGAACAAGGAAAAGTAACGGGGTATCGACACCGTCGTACAACGTTAACGAATTTCTCGATCCTCGACCTTTGACATCGAACACAATAGTTTTCTAGGATACTGAAAATTATAGCTTGTTACGAGGACACGAAAAATATCTGCATGAAAGTAACATAAGCTATAGCACACACCCTCCTCGTTATTATTTCATGTAAATTCTCTGTAAAAATTGTACAATCTATTTACTTTTGAATAAAATGAATGTTTCACGCGTTTCTCAAGAAATTCACAAACGTTGACAACTTGTTGGCCTTTCAATTACTTATATGTTTCTTTAAGTCAGTGTCTATATGTTTATGTACATCAAATATTTATAATCGAATTTTGTGCATCAAAGTAGCGAGAAGGTATGGCCAGAAAGTCCTGTTAGCTGTAATTTTCGTGAACAAAAATGTACTCCTCGAACTGAAGCTGCATGAAAACGATCAACTTGAACATCCGCAGGAATCTTGTTCGCGCTGTCTGAAACATTCGTGCGTTCTGTTAGGTAATTACTGATATGCAATATTCAGTATCGAGATGCATCAATGGCTGCACCGAAACGAAGCTCGGCGAGTACACGGAAACTAACAGAAAATCTAAACATCGCTACTCAGCAAATAACGAATTCCTTCCATCTCTCGTGTTCGCCAGATGTTTCTTCCGCAACTTTGTATATCTTTCGTGTATCGTTCGAGGGGCAGCATCCTTCGAGGCGCGGCGAAAAAGTCTCCCGTTTAATGTTCCTCCTTAAAATTATAACTAGCCCGTTAATTAATCGCTAACAAAAAATCCGGTATATCCTCGGGGAGGTTGAAGTCGCCAAGGAAATTCCACTGCGCTCGGAGACATCGATGCCCGCGCAGGAACGGCTCGACATGGGAGGCGGGCATTTTTCTCTTTAACACGTACGCGAGGGCAAACGAGGAATTTTCACGCAGCGGTGGGCCCCGTGCAACGATCTTCTCGCGAAAAGCCGCTCTTTAAAAGAGGTCCGAAGTGTTAAGGAGGGTGCTAAGGAGGGCGTGTCACCGTCCATTAAAAAAGCCTTGAAACGCGTCGGTCGGTTCGAGCCGCGAATGACGCTGAATGCCGGCGTAACCCTCGCTAATTTTCCGCCATAAAGCCACCGGCTCATATCGGAATAAACAAGCACTCGTAGCCCGACAGTGGGCACCGTTTACCCGGAGGTGTCAAGTGGGGCTCGAACAACGCGTGACAACGCAAACTAACACGCGCGAGTATAAATGATAATTCATTTTACGCCCGTTAACGCCTCGGACCGCTTGTATGAGCATACTGTTCTCGGCTCGCGAAACCACCCCCGAAACGCTACCGGGCAATTTTCGGGCTTAAAACGGCGAAAAACTGACGCTACGTTTGTCATAGATTATTTAAGTTATTAGCTTTCTTCGACGTATCTACTCTATATTCCATGTCCGATATCATAAGCAAGATGCCTCCGAGGGATTCGTATAAATTTCATTTGCTTTTT
Organism: Coelioxys conoideus; assembly: GCA_947623535.1. Taxonomy (NCBI): domain Eukaryota; kingdom Metazoa; phylum Arthropoda; class Insecta; order Hymenoptera; family Megachilidae; genus Coelioxys; species Coelioxys conoideus. Next base: position 7,715,362 of record OX392455.1, on the reverse strand, counting down.
CGTGCGATCCAAGTTCATTAAGTCGCGCACGCGACCGAGGATAAACGTCCGAGCGGGCGTGAAGCGAATGAATATAAATACGTGAACGTAATTGGACCATCACATCCGGAGCTATTTATCGGGGGACTGGCCTCTAATTTAAGTACCTTCTGGCATCGATTCACGCAACGTTTGATAACATTTAGCTAATAATTTTGTTATTTCTGCAGGTAACAGATTGGCAGATTTTCTTGCATAATTATCGAATGTCGTGTATCACGAAATTTCTTTGAGACAATCCAGAGTAGACTTTTGTAATATCGCCACTATTGGACACGTAACGATGGAAAATTGAAGTTGGAAGTAAACTAATGTCGATAGAAAGTTTCACAGTAGTTTGAGGATCTTTATGAGCTTTCGTGATCATACGACGTGTAGACTATGGACTACACGTGTAACTCTTGAATACTACAAAGTTGAATAATACAAATTCTGACCATCATTCCCACAATACTATTTTTATTATCTACAAGTTCAAACATCGTATGTCGCGAGTGTCAATCAAATGACAGCATTTGTAACAATGAAAATGATGAATTTCTATGAAAACCCGTCGCAATGTGTGCAACGTGACAGCGTGCGATGGAGTTTGATCCCGCGCGAATGCAACGAATCGAACGATTGAAAACATAAAGGAAGAATTTTTATGGTCGCCGTTACAATGCATTCTGGGTCCCTAATGAGGCCACTGAAACGTTCGGGATTTCCTCGAAGAATGTTCAGGACGGATCGAAAGAGACGAGAAGACCGCCCAGTACCTGCATCGCGTCTCTCCGTTAAGTTACAACGACTGGCGCTTAACCCCTGACACAGGGTACAATGGCTGGACGGGACTCCATAATTGTTATTTTAATAAGCTAATTTTCGCCGCGCTCGACCGCGCCGCGATGCACACGAGAAGGAAGAAGAAGAAGGTCGGTCAAGGGGTTAGAGGAGGGTGTCGGACACGAGAAGCGAAAGAGAGGAGGAGACGTAGAAGAAAAGGGACGAGAACGCGCACCGGCTGTGGCCCCATCGACGGCCACGTCGGACGTGCTGAGATTAACGGCTGTACTTCCGAGGGTCCCGACGATTTACCCGTAATAAACGTAGCCACGCTTCTTGCACCGCGATTCCGTACTCCTTCGTGCACTTTTCGCCGAAACTCTTTCACCCTTGCTCCTTCTCTCGGCGAAACGCGCGTGTCGTCTGAATCTTCGTTCCGAATCCACTCGCAAACTACCCTCAGCTAATTTCTGCAATCGCATTTCGTACTGCGAACTCTAATTCTTTGTACTTGAAGGGTGACTCACATTCCTTGTTTGACTGAATGCACAAATTTTTAATAAATAACTTCTGACTTAATTTACAGTATTATACGAGTGGTGTTTGAAGAACTTTCCGGTAGACCTAATAATAATTTTTTGATTCAGAAAATTCATCAACTAGAAAGTTCACACGAAACTCCTTATACAGTTCCTTCGATTGTCCGAATACGAATACGACAACCAATGATCGTTGTTAGTGGTAAATGCAACAAAGGACATAAACGCGCATAGTTTGTCATGCCTGTATAAGATGGAGGAGTAATTTCCTTGTTTGTAGAGTTCAATTTCTTAATACAGGTTGACCCTAGGTTAGCGACGAACATAAACCGTATATTTCCCGTAGGGAGATCATCCGTTCGATCCTCACCCAATCGGGCGAACAGGACATTTATCTCGTTACAAAACTTCCCATCTCCGTCGCTGGAAGATCGATAGGGTTTTCTGGCTTTATCGGACACGATGGAAATCCATAATGCCACCTTCCGCGACCTATCCCGGTATACCCGTGGTACTTTTCAATCATTGCGAAATGTGAAAGGACTCGGCCGCGGCTTTATATGGTTTTCAGCCTCTTATTATCTGCTACGGCTAGATTCTATTGTCAAACGCGACCACAGAAGGTTAAATAATGTCACAGCTTATATGGCAACGGGATCTCGACGCGATTCTCTCCTGTTTGTCGTTTCGTACGGATACCGCAGGATCTCTTAAAGATCAAATCCTCGTACCTGGAACTCCCTTAGGTGGTACAAGAGGAAAACACACCGTCGGATACGCTGATAGATAACGGCCAATCGTACATCCTCTTAAGGATCGAATTCCTGTGCTTCGTTTGCATGGTTATTGTCATTTCCTTCTTCATCGTTACTTCTTCGTTCGAAGTTCGCTTCAGACGCGAAAAACGTATTCGTAATCGTTCACAGACCTCCGCGTTCTTCTATACGAATTTCGATCTTCTCTCGTTACCGTGTTAGTAAATCACGTAAAACGACGAAAAGGCCACCGTGATTAGTTAAGCAACGTGATTAAATAATTTCCGTTACAATTTATTGTACCTCCATATCTCCAGACGTCCGTATCCCTGTATCCTTAATAAATTATAATTGCATTCGGACTATAACTCGGTTACGGTTCCGCTAATGATTTATAAGACCGAATATTATCGGACGAAAGTGATGCCACGGGAATCTTCCCCGATGATTAACCGGATGAAAAACGATAAGACAAATGGTAAATAGATACACAGGAAGACCGCGGATACCGTTTAACGAGATAAAAAAAGTAGCTGGAGGTATCGTTGAGCGCATCGATCAATAGCGATCGCGTCGTTTGCATCGATCGATGGATGCGAGAGGCTAATGGCGATTAATTCGTTCAGGGGGAATCGTAATGAATTTACCGGGCGGTGGAGTACGTTCCACGGCACGCATGATCGCGCTCGGCGTCGAGCGTGTTCCATCGCGCGGCCATCGAGCCGCGTATGAGTTTCAGCGGGAGGACGTTCACTCGCATTAACGGCTTATGGGATTCCTGCGTAACTTATTTACGATGACAAAAAAAATCGAGGCTCCCCCTCGTCCGCCTATGATATACGCTCAAATCCGCTATTCTTCAATTACAGCTCTTCACCTTTCTGTATAGGTACTCCTCTGTGTTCCCGCGGTTTTATCGTTCCGTCCCTTTCTCGTTCTCCTCCCGCGTTCTTCTTCTCCTATATAACCCTTTTTCATCCACGGCCGTTCGTCGTGTGTGCAGCGTCTTCTCTCTTCCCCTCTTCTTTTTGTTCGCCAAGCGGTGCACCGCTTGCGTGCATCTGAACGCGTGAGCGCGTACAACGCGGGTTAGCTCGAGGTCAGAGGTCGGGTACCGTGTAAGAAGAGAACGAAGAGGAGAGTGGGGAGGGAGGGGGATAGAGGTGGATGGGCGTGGTTCGTATTTGAAGTAGAATCGACCCTCCACCTTCTCTTCTCTATCCCTTCGACGTAACCTCTTCCTCCGGCCAGAGGATACGTCACGGAATTCTGTGCTATTCAAAGGAAATATTCATCGTTCCCGCCATTCTCGTGTCGTGCCAGGTCCTCGACACCGACCGAGAGAAGCAACGTTTGTTAATTTACGCGTTAATTGATGCCGTGAATTTTGTCCCGTTTACGATCCTCGCTTCGTAACGTTAATACACAGGGGTAGTTCAGGGAAATTGGTAATTGATGGCTCGTACGATGAGCCGACCAGCAAAATCGTGCGATGAGCTAATAGATGTATAAAATTTTGGTCCATCGTGCTTCGGAACGTGTCCTCGGTCTGTCTTCGCGACTAATATCCCCACACGTTACCATCAACCCTACCGACATCCTCGCACGATATTTTTACGCCTCGTATCACCGTGGCGTTGTATTGCCACTCGATATTAGCTCGCTTTTAACATGTTCCGATACCATAATGAGATGCTAAAATGCGATATCGAAACAGTCGCGCGACCATAGCTCTTTTAATGGGATCATATTCAAAAGCTCGTTTGCATAAATACAATAGGGAAATTGTAGCAGAGTGGAACGGTTAAATAATAGAATATTAATGTAGCGAAGTAACGATACGACAGTGATACAGTAAATTATTAAAATGTAAGTACAAAGGTAGAGTAGAAAATAAAGTCATAAAATAACAAAATAATGGAGAGAGTAAAATGGTAGAACAATGAACTACTAAAAGTGAATAATAAGCTAAAATCATAGCGGAATAGTAAATAATTGAACTCGGCTACGAGTTTCCAGATGTGAAAAATCGAAGCTTATTGTAACACCGCCACCACGAACGTTCTGAGCAGCTGACCGATGAATATGATACAATGATTCTAGAACGCGCGAGGGAATCGTATATTAATGATCGCTGTATCAAAGGTAAATCGAACTTTTTTTTCCAGGTATGGCGTATTTAGAGACACCGCTCGCTGATGTCGTAATTAGAAAGGGAAGTTGCGTACGTTCTCGCGCGCGCGATTAGTCGCGGGAATACCAAGAATCTCTCGTAAACGGAATGCTCTTTTAGCCCGAGGTATTGTGAGCGTTAATAAGACCCGCAGCTCGTTACGATTACGAGGATCGTGCCCGATCGGTGCAAGTCATACTTCGAGAGGAGCCGATTGGAAATGGCAATGCGACTCGCATCGCTCGCGGTACAATTTTGTATCATTACATTATTTCGTTGGTTCATTATATTTGCCAATTTTCCGTGGTACCGGGTCATTTCAGAGATCTGTTCGAGATGTTATTCATGATATCCGAGGACATAGATATATCATTCATGGATATATCGTAAAATATCAGAAATATGCATGGTAAGGTCTCCATAGCCACGCATGTAAAAATCTTCATAGACACACATATGTTAAGATCTTCATAAGCAGCCATGCTAAGATCTTCATAAGCAGCCATGCTAAGATCTTCATAAACGCATACGCTAAGATCTTCATACATATATGATAAAATCTGCATACACGCATATGCTAAGATCTTCCTAGACACATAGGCTAAGCTCTTCATAAACATACATGCTAAGATCTCCGCGGACATAGTACGCGCTAAGATCTCCATACTTATGCATGCGCGCATAGATTTCCTTAAGACATACATCCAATAAAGTGAAGTTATCAATTCTCCGTGGAACATAAAAGCATCGAACACGCAGCAAAATCGCGGAACACCCGAACACCCCTGAAAACTGGCGGACTATTGGTCTTCGATCGCGTTGACAACACCGTCCACGATTACGATCGATAATTATCGGCGTGCCTGGCGCGTCTCGGATGCCGTGGATACCACCGAGGCATCTTTCTGGTTCCGAGGTACAAATCAAACAGAGAAGGCGACCACGAAGAACGGGACGAGGTGGTCCGGGACGGGGGGATCGTCGCGTCGAATCGATCGGACTCCGCTCGAAAACAATTAAAGAGTGGTCGCACGCGAGATATTCCGAGCGGATAGCGGCGAGAAAGAACGATTCATCGCCTTCTTTCTTCTCGAGCGTGGCCCGATCGAGACGTGACGAGTGGCCGATGGCCGTTGCTAATTTAATAAAAGTACTGGGTTAGAAAGGAGAGACAAGAAACTGGTCTGTATCGATGATCAGTTCGGATATAGTGTCTGGGTTCCGAAACATCCTTGAACGCGCAGAGGTGTTCATATCTGTAACGATGTGTATCGATGTCGGGAATATTGAAACGCTATCGGTAATAATATTGAAACTGACGTAATAATATTCGAATTAAATACTCGTAACAATATTAAAATATTAAGATAACACATACGAAGTAGAATGTAACCTCTGATTCTATCATTAGATGTTTATTCTAGTTTAAACTTTTGACCTAACCTGTCCGACGACCTTAACGTAAAAATTTGATTATTCTCGTTTAAAGTCAAGTTGCATTTTTGAGGTATAAGCAGGAACGAATTTGAACGGAGAAATCGTGCGTTAGGTCCGATGAGTCGATCTGATCCGCAATAGTTCGCCGTGTGAGATGACATTCCGCTTAGTCACGAGGTCCGTGTGGCAATTAATTAGCCGGAAAAACGTTTATTTCTAGCTGGGTCGTGCTTAAACGCCAATGGTGGGTGGAATTCTGATAGCCGGCCGGCTCGTTAAGATGATTCCTCGTAACCGGCTTCCCTCGATGATGTCGGCAATTAAAGTCTTATACCCTCCATTAATCTGCATAGAGAAGTAGAGAAGTACAGGGAGGGACAGAGACCCGGCGAGTGAGAAGGACGAAGGAGGGTCCGAGAGTGTCTCCGCGGGGGTTTTGCGACCCCTTCGAAATGACACGACCAATGGGAGAAAAAGGGAAAACACGAAGCTTCTGTCACTGAAGAATCACCGCGGGTGGGACATTTAACGGCTGCGGTTGACTTCGAGATTCCCAGACGAGTTCCCGCGATATTTGTCGAGATGACTCCGAAACTCTTCCGCGTTACATCGTAACCTGGATTTCGATTAACGACGACTGCTTACAGGAGTGTCTAATTAGTTTATGCTCCAGGTATTTCGGGGAATGACGCGCGACGTAAATCTATGTTCCTAGATTACCAAGGCATCCTATCTTTCAATTATCAAATCCTTGAATCGTAAATTTCACGACCTTCCAAATCTTCGAATTTCGAAATTCATATATCTTCAAAGCCTCTAGCTCTCAAATTTTCAATCTCTCGAATTCTTAAAGATTAAATCATCCAATTTGTAAGTTCTCCACTTCATTCTTCACATTCAATTCTCCACATTCCCAACTTCACGAGTTATTAAATGTTCAAGTCCGCAAATCTCGATATTTATTAATCGATGATCAACCGAGAGTCCTTCGTTCCTGCTACCTCATTTTCTATAACTTTTTGGGTGAGCGACATATACACCTATCTCGAATGAGAATATCTCGCGTCTCTGTCAGGTTCAAAGCCCGCTATTTTATTACGAAATCAGAGCAACGCTGTCTCGAAGAAACTCAACCTGACATAACCTCCAGAAGAAGTGAATCTGCAACAGCCTGTCCGTTGATTGGCGGACTTAATTGCGACTTCGAAATCAACGACATAAATAATTTCCACCGCGAAATGACTCATCCCGAGTACGCAGTCGGTGTTGATTTTTGATAGCCGGTAGAAAGCCAGAATATCGAGACGGCCGCCATCACGTTCCCTCCGTCACGTAGTTGACGAGGTAATGGTGCACAGGGATTAACCAGCACCTAACCCGGGACACTTACCACACAGCAACGACAGATAAATTAGCGATGCTCGCATTGTGGATGGGGTAATAGACGTCGCGTAGCTGACATTTAAGCCAGGACAGTGCAGCCTAAGCTCTGTTTTGTAATCGCTCGATGCCGCGCGGTTCGACAGACACCGCTTTTCCGCTTTTCTACGCCGCTGACGGATCATCTCGTTAGACAATACACGCTCGATGATCGGCGGAAAAAGAAAGAAAACATCGTGGAACAGCTTCGCTACGACCTTTTTGCAGACGCGACATCCAACATTAAGTCCCCTAATTGCTGCACGAGTACCACCGATGGGAATATTCATGAGGTTCGATAAAGTTGATTTATTGACCGCGAATTAATTAGACGTCTCGGATAATGGCCGACAGAAGAAGCACACAGAAGGATATACGAACAGAAGTAAACGTGCATGTTGGTTTTAACATCGCGCCTCTGTGGCGAATCGAGCCAACTATTATCGAGCTTCATCCCCTCTGCATTGGCGTAACTGTGTGAGCTGCGATGATCCCATTCTTTTCTTCTATCGTATATTGTCGGAAAATGAAAATAATGGAAATGTTTCGTACGGTAGTTCGTTTTACGCCCTCGTAACGCTACATTATGAACGAAAATTGTATTAGAATCACGCGACAGTGGTGTTCCAAGCGAATCTAGGATACCTAACCCCCCGACAGCAGTTCCAGTTACGCCAATGTCCTAATAAATCTCGCAAATTGTAGGCTGCGCCGATGGATAACTTCATCGTTCTTCCTGTAAACGTGCAATCGGTGTCTTCGGAAGATACACGGCCACACGAGGCAATGATGCCACGGAAGCACCTCTTGCAGACGTGAAATGCGTATCGATCGAATATGAAGATTTATGCGCGAGAAGTTGAAGATGACGGAGTCCCGAAGTCTCTGAAGATCCATGAAAACTGGAACAGCAACAGAACGGTACTTGGCCAAAAGTATTTGCCAATTCTCTCGATTCTTAGAAATTTAATTTCTTTTCACTCCAACTTGTGACAAACACGTCGGAATAAGTAGCGACACGTATACACTGGTAAACTTGAATGTAAAATAATTTAAAGTTATGAAAGTAACACATAAATGGCAAATAATTTTGTCTAAAGCTGTATATGCATGGGTTTTTGGAATGGGTCATTGGAACCAGGAGACTCGATGTCGCGAAACATGATCAAACGTTCGTCGAAACGATCGCTGTGAATTTCCTGATTGGAAAAAGTAAAATATAAACAGACGGACGAAGTGAAGGGAAATCGAACGCGGTCTCATTAACGTCCGGCTTTTCGTTTTACGCGATCGTGATCCGAGTTAGTTACGAAATAATGGTGGCGTCCTTAATCTTAGATCACCGTGGTGGATCAAAGTTACCGATGCGATGGAATATCATTACGATCGAAGAGATTCCGCCGTTTCTTATCTTTGTTCGGCCAGCGAGGCACGAGGGATCGAACGCAATTTGTGCAAGCGAGACGGACGGCTAATGATAGTCCAAGTAGAAATATATTATAGATGATGTTACGGGATAACGTAATGAGTAAAACGTGGCTTTATCCAGGAATTTTGCGAGCGTCTTCGTTCTAACCCGGCAAGAATGCTCGGCTTGTGTCGACGAACAAGAGAGCGACAAAGAGACACCGTAAGAGCATCTTCGGCACGATTTTGTTAACGTTTAAACGCAGCTGTTCAACGAAGTTCATCAACATCTATTTTCTGAACGACCTCTCGAATCGCTTTGCATCGATTTTCACTTTCACTGATTTATTTGCTATTACGGCGGCCGCGTTACGTTCAGTATGTTGTTGCAATTGATAGTTCGTTACGTCTGACGGACTTGCTGAATAAATCGTAGCACAAGGGGTTAAACAATAAATATGGCTTATTCGTTTCGCATAAAAAATGGAAGAAACTTATGGGACACGTTAATATCTCGGCAATCTGAAGTCCAAAAACACAAGATCGAAAGCGAAAAAATTGGCATTAGAGTAATCGTAAGTAAACGATCAAGCATCGAAAGAGATAGATCAGCGGGTCCGAAGGAAGTGGCCGTGGACTCCATAAATCGTGGGTTCGTACGGGAACGCAGGTACCCGGTAGCGGTCGGGAGTGTTTCCAGGAACCGAAGAAACGCATCACACGGAGGTGTAGGTTCGGGTTGGCAACGCGGGGAAAGAACGCACGCGGCAAACACCAGATCGAGTCTCGTCCGGTTGTATTTTTTTGTTTTCTCCCCCGGCAAAGTCCCTGTCAAGGCGACAGCAAGCCAACTATTCACAAGGCGCGATCCTCGAGGCGTGTACGCGTTCGTACCTGCTTCCATCGTCGATGCTCGCGAGGCAGGTGAGTTATAATCCGGCTTCCTCGTCTCCGATCGTCGTTGGTCGTCGGTCACCGGTCGTCGAAGAGAACGGCGCGTATGGGCCTGACCGTCAGGTATGTATCGCCTTGAACGGGCACCCGAGGCTGACCTCCGACCTCCGGGACGCAGGTGAGCCGCGATTTTTGAAGCGATCGTTCCCCGGGTTGTCGGTGCTCACACGCGCGCCCAGATATCCGCTGAACGCTCGAGGACAAGGGGAGGTGAGGCCGGAGGCGGCGTTTGCCGATTGGTCGGCGCCGTCCTCTTCGCAGCCAGTGACGAGAATGGAGGCCATCCTGACCCACTCCCACCGCGCCTAGTTTATTCTTACCTTTCCTTACTTACCTTTCCATTCCTTTCCTTTCCAGAATCCGCACTGTGTCGCTGCACACTCCCTTCCCCCTCCCCGGCGGCCGCGACCACCCCTAGCCCACCTGTGTCGCCGGGAATCTAATCCAGGAAGTCGAGGTACCGCGGATTTCAATGCCTAACGCTCTAACGCGGCTCTCGTCGTACCCGGACCATAGCTATAGCCGACATTTCGTTTCCTTTATGGTTTAATTGGTGGTTTATGGGCTTCAACGAACCACCTTACCGTTCGCTGCGCTGCTCGCGTTATCGCGATTGTGGCGGGAAATCTGACGAGTTTGGTAGAAGAGACCGCGTATGATTACGTGGATGCTTGCTGGGGTCTATCGCTACGTGCAACTTATTGGATAATTGGAATTACGTTTATATGTGAACCCTATTTCCGGAGGTTGGCTCGCATTATCGTGCTTATGACGGCAAATGCATAGCGTAATTGATAGAAAAGATCGGGTGTGATTAGATACCTGCTTGGTGAAAATTGTTGGGACGTGCAATTTATTAAATTATTGTAGTTATAAGTATATGCAAGCGGTGTCATTGATAGAAAAGATCACTTATGAGTAGGTGGCTACTTGTTGCAAACTGTCTCGATGTGCAACTTATTAAATAATTTCAATTAAGAGATTGGATCGCATTATCCTGTTTATGACGGCAAATCCATAGCGAGTTTCATCGAAAAGATCGAATATGATCAGGTAGCTACTTGGTGAAAATTACTGTGATATGCAGTTCGTTAGTAAATTGCAATTAGATTTAGTGTTTGCCAGCCACATGTCTAGAGATGGGGTCGCATTATTGTGCTTATGATAGCGAATCCGTAGCGAGTTTGATAGAAAAGATCGAATATGATTAGGTGGCTTCTTGACGAACATTGATGGCGATATGGAATTCATTAGTAAATTGCAATTAGGTATAGTATTTCCGTGTTTCCAGTGGTTAGCTTGCATTATCGGACTTGTGACGGCAAATTTGTAGCGAGTTGGTGATTAGGACGTGATTAGGTAGCTTCTTGGCGAAAATTGCTGGCGATATGGAATTCATTAGTAATTTGCAACTAGATTTACTTGCGAGCGCTGCTTGCAGAAGCTGGCTCGCGATGACGATGGCAAATTTCCAGAGTGATTGGTAGAAAAGATATGATTAAATTGCTACTTAGTGAAAATTGTTGCCACGCGCAATTTATTGGTAAATCGCAATTGAACTTTGTATTCAAAACCACTACTTTACTAATGCAACATACTATCATTTCTCGATTTCGGTATTTTATTTCGTTGTTCTACTAATCCACCATTCTGCTATTTCATTATTTCGTCAACTGTACAACATAACTATGCCACTGCCCTGCACTCCGCTAGAAGAATGAAATATGTCACTTGATGGACAATAGAAATGAACAAACGGTAGAAGCGGAACACAATAAAGTTGAACAAACGATGACGATGAAAATAATAAAACTGACCAGGCAGCGGAAGATAAAAGCAATAAACTTGACCAAACAGCGGCAGATAAAATAATAAAATTGACCAAACAGCGAAAGGTAGAAGTAATAAAATTCGACAAACAGCCACGGTCATAAACAACGATACCGATTCTTCTACGGTGATCGAAATTCTGCAAAACCAACGTTTATCCACCTGCCGTATTGGAGTCGTGTATCTTGATATTAGCTCAGCATCCAAGCCGGATTAAGCTCGCTAAAAATGTCTGGCACACGTTATGTGTGGTCAGGCAGAAACAGATTAGAGCGATCAATCTGCTTCGCTGATCCTGCTCCCTTGTTTCTTTGTCTCTTCCTTACCAAGGACGTCCCTTTCTGCTCTTTTTCCGCCGACACACTTAATGCCTTCTCCTTTGGCCGGTACTCGAGCTAATCTCCAGGTAACGCGTTCCCTTACGACGCCATGGTGTCGTAATCCCCCGAGCGAGGGCAGTAATATCTCAATTAATAATGTAATTGCTCGACGGAATCGTGGATCCGCGCGATCGTTGTTGTAAAAGGATGTCGGGGTGCATATCGTCCACGTATCGTCCACATGTGCACTTGGCGCAATTAAAATATGCACTTCACGGTCGGTAAATTAAAATGATACTTGGTCGGACGTTGTTAATCTACTTTTGCGATTGGAGAGTGTGCGGTCAAGAAATTTTGGATTCGAGAATTTGAGGATTTGAAAATTTGGAGATCTAGAGAGTATATGAGTTTGGGAGTTTTGGGATTTACAGAGTTTGGGAATATGGAAATTGAGGCATTAAGAGAGGTCAGAGGTTTGCGAATTCGAGGATTTGGAAATTTAAAGATTTGGCAATTTCAGAATTCGGATATTTAGAAATTACAACAATTAAATTTTTTGAAATTTGGGAATTGAGATTGGGAATTTGAACACTTGGGTACTTGAAAATTTGGGAATCGCGGAATACAGAGATCTAGGACTTTGAACTTTACGAATTCAAGAATTCAGAAATTGTAGATTTCGAAATTTGAGGACTTGGGCAAAAATTAAATTACGAATGAAAAGGCTCGTAAATTTGAAAATATCGTGAAACCACTTCCAGTCCGTAATCCGATCACCAAAAGTGAAAGTGCAAGAAAATTCGTTAAATTAATGTTCTAGTACATAAGCGGTTGCCACCGTATCGGTCTAACGCTTGTCTAGAAATTAATGGAACAGATTCAGAAGGCAAAAAGAAGGAAGAATCAATCACGAGAGCCGGGACTCGTAATTCGTGAACGAAAGAAATCCGTAGGAGACGAGAGTGGTTCTAGGCGAGCCGTTTTTAGCGTCTCCGAAATTCCACATCGCCGAATAAGGAAGTGAGAAAATGGTCGTCGCGCGTTGTTACGAATTTTTGCAACATTCCATCGCATCCGCTTACACGTACGTTAATAATTCAAGCGTTTTTGGTGGTGGAAGCACGCAACCCAGACAAACGCACCGCTCTTCTTGCGTCGCTTGAAGGAACGTGTTTGCCCGGAACGGTACTAATTGCATTTGCACAGTAATGGACGAGGCCGCGTGGCAACCGCGTGCGTTTCTCACCGGCCAACGGAAAAAACTCCTCTAACTGAATGACAGGTATGCGCTTCTTGTGTTTCTATTACGTGAATGGACCTCTAAGCGACTGCCACCCAAGTGTATTTACTGTTTCTCATTCGAGACGTTGAAGAAAGAGCACGGCAAAGCAAACGACGATTTAAACAAACGAGTTTCACAGGCGAATATTCTATTTTAATCCGCTAAACGGGTCACTTTAACGTAACCTCGCCAAACTCTTCGTTTCTTCTCCTACCATGTACCAAGTTTACCATTATCGATGTTTCTTCAAAGAAGCGAATCCATGCTTGTTACGCTCTAGTGTATCTATTGTACGAACTTCTCGTATGTATATTAATTTTTATCATCGACTGCACCGTTGTTTCTTTTCGACTGTAATATTTAAAAATGAAGGAATTTTCTTGGGAGTACCTCGGACTTCGACTGCAAAGGGTTAACCCTTATCATATTCGCCATTTGATTTAATGCACCAATTTTAACTTCTGACTAACTTCATATCTATACACATAATGTTTGAACATACTAAAACAGACTATATTGAATATTAATATTAAAAGTATAATAATTTCAGAAAAATTCATCAAACTTGGCAGCTAGAAAGTAGTAATTGCTATTTGCCAAAAATAAAAATACTTTCGAGAGCAAAGGGTTAACGTTCAAGTTCCGAATCAAGTTCGATTTACATATAAAATATGTGAATATTACACGTGTAGATATCATATATGTAAATATTAAACTTACGTAGTAATTTGAACGAAATTAATCACTGTACAAAGTATACAATAAAACTCCCGAATAAATTTTAATATTACATAATACGATATGCAATTTTACGAACAAGCCTTATAAATTTTAATGAATTATTTGTATCGTTCCGAAGCCCGGAGAACGATAAATAAAGGCTTTTAATAAACGTCCGTATGAAGGTTGAAAGCCGCAACGAACCGTCACGCGGCGGAGTGGCCATATTTTTCCGTAGAGCAGAAAATGGCGACGACGCCGGCTAATCGATAAGAGGAGAAGAAAGCAGGGGATTTTTTAGCGGTGTCGCCAATGAATTTCACGAGCATGTTTCACGGCAACGATACGGCTTCTACGAAGAGCGTGCCAGGCGGAAAGTTATTAGCGGCGATGAAATCTGAACGCGAAAGGGTGAACGAGACGGGGAGGACGGTGGCCGTGTGCGTGGACGCATCTCATTCGCCCATTAGGAAGGTATTTCACGGCGTGTCACGTTTTATGTCGGCCATGTGACTTCGCGTGACACCGGCGAGTAGAGCCGGTGCCGGGTCAAAGATTGTCTGCGATTCGCGTCGAACCGTTCGGACCTGAGGTTCGTTGTTCGACTCCAAGTTCGTCTCGAAGCCAACCGTGGAATCGAAGAAACCTCGTACTTTAATGAACCGGACATTTTCTAGCAGCAGATATCTTCAATTCCGTTTATGATCATGCACGCGAGACTCTCTGCTAAATTAAATTCTGTATGAAACGAAGACGGAGTTCTGACGACGACATTTGACGTCTGACGACGTCTTTTGCGTTGATAATGCAGATGGATACAAAGTTTTAAGATATATGTATATGTTATCTGTAACATTGTAAATATATGTATAACTACAAGACACAATGTGTTGCATATATATAAATACAGTGTTATGCAAAGATTTTAACACCAAACCTACCGGCGTATAATGCAGCTTTATTTTGAAATTAAAAATGTGGTTGAAAAAATAATAAACTTATCTTCGTGAAAATCAACATGAATTCCAAAAAAGCCCCCTCAACATACATTTTAACTTAAAATTACAAAATTGTTGAATGGTTATTTTGACCAATTTGGTAGGTTTAGTGTTAAGCTTAGAAAATTCGAAATCATTACAAAATGTTCAACTTTGAAGAGAACTAGATGTCTTACATAAACAAATTGTCAACCCTTAAATTCTTAATCTTTTAATACTTAAATCTCCGCATTCCTAAATCTTGGATTACTGTAATATCGAAATTCCCGGCTCGTGAGACCCGAAGATTCTCGAATTACCGAGTACCTGGATTCCAAATCCGAAAAGCCGGAGATTCTTCTTAATCAGTCTCATTAATTTTTCGTGAGACCCGGTATTCTAGTTCGGTTGAAGTTTCATAAATGGGACAACGCGGTACGAGAGGCGAGCCCGCGTCTCAGCAGGGGTGCGCGCCGCTCTTTTTAACGACTCATTTGCGTCTCCGAGGAACTTTACGGGCCGACTGATCGATTATTTTATTTTATTTTATTTCTGGTCCCGCTCCGACTGCCGCTCCTCTCGCGCGAACACCGTCCCGGCATCGTTTTATCGTTGTATCGCGTTTCCGACACGATTTTTCAACATCTCCGCGGGTTCTACCGTTTCGACAACCGGCTGAAATGGATAGATCTTCGCCATTTTGCCAAATCCAATAGCCGCTTTATCCGATAATTTGTAAATTATCCAATTTTACACGATATGTCGCGCGAGAACAATTCTTCCGCGACCGTAAAACGATTTCACCGTACGGAAAGGCGCCTGGGAAAACGCGTGATGAAAAATGGGAAAGCACGGTGTTCGTTCGGTTCGCAAAGGGAAATGCAAGTGTCAACGCGGGTTTCACGGAACGACGGCTACTTTATCTTTACGACGATGAGTTTTTAGCTCTGTCCATTCGCGCCCGCTTGCTTTCCTCACAATTTTAGAATTCCGCACGCCGCGCGGGAGTGCTACAGGTTTATAGTACTTACGTTTATAATACGTCTTGGAGTTTATGACCGACCGTGCACACTTTACCAACGACTCCTTCCGTGCTCGACGTAGCTTTTCTTCGACGCTAGTCACGGCCATGACAATGTCCCCTTACGTTGCTGAGAAGCTTGCTGGTAATTCGGCCATTTACACTGGACACTGTGTCGTAACGCCATTCTGTAACATCATGTTCTCGTTCTTAATAGAATTCAAGCTTCGTGGTTAATATAACAGTTTGATACTGGTAAAATTGCTCATAGATTCTCGTTATAACGTAATATGATTTTACAAGAAGCTCTTTGGAATTTTGCAATATAGATTGGGGTTAAATGTTTAGCCTTAATGTTTAAGGTAAAAAGAAGTGGACCGAGTATGCTTCTTAATTTGCAAGTTCAGAAACTTCGCAACGCTGCTATTATCACATATGAGACATGTGAAACATGTTACGAAACTACCGTGCTATATTACACACTAGTTCCATAATATGGAGTTGATACGTCAGAATTGCCAAGCCATATAAGTTATATGATTATTTCGACCACACTATCAAAAAATGTACACCTGTTGTCGAGGATCTACAGCTATTACTGAGGATTCTACAGCTATTGTCGACGGATCTATGGCTATTATCAAAGAATCTGGAGCTATTGTCGAAGAATGTATAGTTCTCTTTGAAAAATCTACAGCTATTGTCGAAGAATCTGTGTATATTGTTACCGAAAGATTAATAGAAATATCATGGGTTGATCAACGATGGCGTGAAAGATCATCGTGCTATTTCGAATGGAATCGTTAGAGAAGAGAGAAGCGAATGTTACGGGCATCAGTTGTTAACAAGAGTGTGTCAATACATTGTAAACGAAATTAACAACGACAATGGCCATCATCCACGGTCGTGTGTATCGGGATCGCTGAAAAACGAGGGTGACGCGGCTTAATTATCGGGTATCAATACCGTCTAATTTAATTATCGACAACCGTGCAGGACGAATGACTTCACGGGAGATTAATGTAATGACGATTCGCGCGGAGAAACGATCGATCACCGGGTATCGGGTATCGAAGCGTTCGTTTCGAAATTTTTGTTTCGATTGCCACGAGTCACCCCGCGTCTAACAGTCGAAGGATTATGCACGCATAGCAATCGCGAATAAGCATTGCCATCGCGCGAGGATACTCGTACTGTACGTTACGGCCAGAATCTCGCGAGATATCGTGATCCATTGGCGTAGACATATTGATCCGCCGCGATCGTTCATCAACCCACGCTTCGATCCAATAAAATTCGATGGAAATCTTATTGTACCCGCGGTATTCGCGGCGAACGATCAATAAAGTCTTGTTAAAGATCGAACGTGACAACATCCTTTACGATCTCGCAACTTCTATTTGCCGTACAACGTCCACACGCTGTTAAGACATTCGTATCGCTGTAAAAAGGCTCGAGAAAAGTTTCACGACTCAATTATTCGTTACTTTCACTTCGATTCTATAGTTTAACCGTTTATTGTATCATTTACTCTTTTGGAAGAAATATTTTGAATGCGGGAGGAAGGACTTTTCGGGAAAATATTAACAAATTTTCTATTATTGAAGCCCTTGTTCAGGGAAATATGTGGGTCATATCATATGTAGCGTTGAAATACATAAATACGTATGTACGCTATATATAGGTATATATATACGCGTAGTATATATGTATATGTACACACATATGCATACTATGTATGTGTACATATAATGTAAACTATCTACATATACATACAATATGCGTTATATTTATACATATGTACATACATAGATGTAAAACTTTAGAGTCCCCTGGTACCAAAATCTCATTGTTCCGTACGTCTCAAATCTAATATTTCTAAACACATCAATTCTAGAATCGCAAAATAATATTTGCAAAGACCTTAAGTAACAAAATTCCAATGTCCCACGATTCTAATGTACCAAAGTTCCAAACCCCGAAATTCAATAATTCCAAAGCTTCAAACTTACACAAAATCCTAAGTCCCAAAATTCACAACATTAAAAATCCTGAAATCCCAATATTCTCAGGTCTAGTTCCTGTGCATCGTCGATTTTGCGGACGAATTCCTGACAGCCATTCGAATTTCTATCTTCGAGTATTCGCACAGAAGAAACATTGAACTCCAAAAATTCTAACATACCTAATTCTAACTCGTCCGATCGACAAAGTAACAGAGCCTACAACACTGGTATCAAGGTAGTGTCTCTGTTCGACGATCAGCAGTCTCTGAGACATCGATGCGAGCGCACAGCGATCAAACGAGGAGTCTCGGATTTACGCCAGTGTCGATGCACGCCGGTTGTATGCAAATAAAACGGGATAAAAATTGATCAACGTCAGCCACCCGATGAATCTCCGAAGCCAATCAGCGTGTCTCATTAACCCCCGCCCCTGTCGAACAGTGCCTGTCAGTTTCGCGGCGAAACGAGCTGCCGATGGATCGTTCGTTTCGCCGAACGTGTCACGAGCGTGAGAATCACTGCATCCCAATTGATCCTAGGGTCAATGAAGCTGTTGAATGATGACCACTGACAGGTGCATTCACGGGATTGCGCATAATACCTCGCGTTGCCAGCGAGTTTTTAGCCGTGCCTTTTGCCTCTTTCTCTCTTTGCACTTTCTCTTTCCTCCCCGATCGTCGTTCCTTGTCCTTTTTGCTGCCGTTTCTTCCGTCTTTCGACAGGGAGACAACATTCTTCGCTCGTTTGTTCCTCTTCCGTCTCGTTTTAAAAACATTTCGTCGGTAGGGAGAGACGGATCGATCACATTGTCTTGACGCGTTAAGACTGTTAATTGGAGATGGTGAACGGTTTGATTTATCGCACTGACTGCCGTAATAAATTCGCACCATGCAGTTATTTTAATTTTGACAGGCGTGGTTTATTGACGCGCTGATATCATTTGGTAATGGGACGATGTTCGCAAGAGATCAGGATATGAAACGGATGTCTCAAGATTTCAATGAATCTTTCCGTGTTCTTATTTTGTTACGAATCTTGCTGCGCACGATCGTTGAATTTTTAACAATTTACAAGTACTCGTTGCATTTCTATTGAACTCAACAGGTGGAAGAATTTATTGAACATTCCAATTTATAAACACATATTAAAGTATAAAGACACATTTGCAAAAATAATATTCAATTGTAACGGTAATTGTAAAAATTGTGTACACCAACAGTTAATCGATTGTAGTATCATAATACACTTCACTCTGCATAATTTAGTTTACGTCTCCGTTAACCCCTTCAGACCCGAATTTTTTTTCACGAAAAGTATTACGTACATTGTAATGTGCACAGGGTCCGAAGTGGTTTAACAAATCGTTTGTGTTCATATAAAAATGCAACTTCGAGGTATAAAATAAAACAAAACACAGTATAAAATTATTCAAAACGATAATCATCCCCTAAATCTTCTCGATCCTCCCTTAAATACGTTCTACGTTGTTCGTCGCGACTTAAGACGAAGTATCAGGGAGAAGACCTGCAATTTTCTTATTTGCGGCGAAAGTAGATGATCTAACGATCGACCACCCTATCCACCGAGATCATACGAGCTCACGAACCCGCGAACGTGCGGAGCTTAACGCTTTAAGTGGTACAAAGCTGTCCGCGATTGACGCCGCGTTCACACCCGCCAGGCGTTCGCGTACCGGTAAATGCAGTCGATTCATCATGGAATCATTCGCGCCGGGAGAATTCATTTATATTAATGAATGACTTATTAATCACCACTGACGAGTGGTCGTGCCTCGGCTGGCCCCTCGCAGGGGTATCAATTATTATTCGCGCGTGTTGCACGACCGCACAGGTGTCCCAACATTTGATCGCAAACAACCCTTAAACGAAGGGTTAATCGTGGTCGGATCAGTCATGGTACCAATTCAATCGTGCTTAGGGTAGTATTAAAAACTTAATTAGGTAGGTGTTGGTTGGGTTTCGATTCACGTTACGAATTCGATGCTGCTTGGAATCGAATAATAAGATTGTTTATGTAGGTGTTAATTGTCGTGCA
This sequence comes from Coelioxys conoideus, assembly GCA_947623535.1. Classification (NCBI taxonomy): domain Eukaryota; kingdom Metazoa; phylum Arthropoda; class Insecta; order Hymenoptera; family Megachilidae; genus Coelioxys; species Coelioxys conoideus. The sequence goes on along the minus strand of OX392455.1, from coordinate 7,695,663 downwards.
GGTACAGTTAACAGCAAATTTAGCTTTCATAGGGGAAATATAATAATCAAGATAGAGGTGCCGTTTGTTCGTTTGGTTTTAGGGATTTTTGGGAGATTTGGAGACGGGGTAGGAGTTTGGTTACATAGGAAATTGGAAACTTTAGGATTTGGGGAACTACAGATATTGAAATTTAGAAATTTGGAGAACTAAGAATTTGTAGATTTTGCAGATTTGAAAACCTAGGAGTTTTAAGAAGATATAAGTTGAATATCAAGGGACATTCGGTTGTAGGTATTTAGAAGTTTAGAAATGTGCAAACATGTGAATTTGGAAGTATGAGGGTCTAGGGATTTGTGGATCTAGGAACCCGAAAATTTTGGGACTTGTCTATCTAGAGATCTGGCGCGTATACATAGAAATGGTGTTTATACATATAAATAATATTTGAGAATCTACAAACTCTGAGATATAGGAATTCGAGGAATGAAAAATTTAGGAAATCTCTGAAATTGAAAGTATATGTAGAAATCTGGAAATTAGTAAATTTAAGTGAAGATGAAAAGTAGGCATTTTCCAACTAAAAAATCTTCAAACTATGAAATGAAAAAATTTCAAACGTTAAATTTTCAAAATATCTCAAAAAAAAAAAATAAAATGAAATATCTATTCCTATATTTGGTATTCGTGATATAATCAAAAAGTATCGTTTCACCGTTTCAATGTTCCCAATAGTTCTGCTTCTAAACAGCTATTATCCCAATAGAAAGGAGAGAATCGACTGTGTGCGTATCCATTCTTCGCGGAGCACCGCCAATTATTCAATCCCAATCACCGAAATTAAATCTCGGCATCTCCTATCCATCACTATTCCGTTTTGCCGTCGTACAGCGAGAAAAATCAGAATTCGCGGTCCCGTGTTCGCGCCGTCCCGTCGAGCTCGTTAAAATGAAAACGGAAGAGGGGCTCGCGAAACATATTGTTTCTGTCAATCGTAGGGCTTCAGTCGATTTCTCAAGGTTCGTCAAGCATCAAACATTCCATAGGGCCCTAGGTCAATACGAATCTACCAGCGTGCCTCTCTTGCAACGAAACTGATCTCGCACGATTCGAATCTGTTGTTCCATCAAATTTTGCGATCCGATGATATACAATTGTACCTCGATTAAATTTCGGTGAGCAGCTTCAAATACACACCCGAGGTGAATTCTAATTAAAAATCACATTTCGACACTTAAATACTTTCATAGTCTTTTCGATAACTGCTCGTCTTGAAAATTCGAAATGTCAAAGGCGTGAACAAGGATCCTGTGTGATCGATGAACGAGCGAAAATATATTTAAAAAATAATAATAGAATAATGTGCAATTCTTACCGGGTACTGAGTCCTTTACAACGAATGAATCATACTTAATAACAGTAACCAAGCGAATAAGAAAAAACTTCAATAAGAGATCCCACGCAAGGAAGCGAAAACCAAATATCATCATAAGTTCCTCTAATCACGTGCCCATATAATTAGACGTCAATTATCAGCCCCCCAATGGCAAATAATTTAACCAAACACCAATTGCTAAGCCTATACACCCTAAAGAAGCATTGCACGATAAATCATCGCGTTTACAAAAGCTTCTACTTCGAACACCATACTCATCCCGTTACGAGTTCCACGGTTACCCACGCTCGTACCTGGCAAAAAAGCCGCTTCACCCTCTGGCTGGTCTTCAATTATTCCAATACACGATGAAATATTACAATCGAATAATTTATTCGCTCGATAACGCAGCTTGGCGTTAATGACGATCCTCCCTCGCCCCTTCCCACCTCCCCACCTACAACTACACACTAATTACGAAATAGCAACCGCGTACCAACGATTATCATTATCGTCGTTCCATCGAGTTCCTTTATCCGTCAGCATGTACCAGCCTGGTCGGCCCGCTACAAAAGGGTTGCTCATGAAAAGGGTTGTTGCCTATCCTGGCGAGAACCGAACGCTGATTAACAGCCTGGCGAGACACTAACGATCTCGTATTACCACGATATAAATGATGATATTAACAATCTTGTAAACTGCATCGTGGGAGTCGGTCTAAGGTGAAACGCTCCTCCTCGCCGCTGGTAATTAAGATCTTAATTAGGTATTCACCGGCTGGTGCGCGTACACATACGGCTCAAGTACTTGTTCTTCTCTCTCGCGCGCATTGGCGTAACCAGGCAGGGTCCAGGGTTAGTTTCGACCCCCATAATGCAAGCTGATTCGTTGGAATCTAAGTTCGGATCATGACTGCGAGTTCCACACGTTTCGAGGTGGGAACGAGCGTGCTAATGCGTGAGAGTACAACGCATACTGATCGAACGCAGGGACTAACAGATCAATGACTCGTCGAACACCTCGGAGGCACAGGATGACGTTGATGGGATGATAGAGATACATCGAAACTTAAAAATTTCGAATTTTCAAATTTGGTAATTTGCGAATTCAGAAATTGAAAAAAATTATGACCGTGGAAAATTACAAACTTGGATACGTAGAAATAATTTTGACTTCGACAAATTTACAAATTTGCAAATTCGTGGATTTCGAAACTTTGCTATTGGGAAACTGAAAAATTTAGAAACTTTGAAATGTGAAAACTGGCAAATTTAGTAATCGAAAAATATGAAAATTTAGAAATTAAAGAATTTGCACATCTGGGAGCTGGGGAATGTAGAAATCCAGAAATTTCTAAATTGAGAAATTAAAAACCCCGGGCATCCGGAAATTGGGGAATGTCGGAATCCAAAAATTTGAAAATTGAAAAATTAAAGTATTTGGACACTCTGAAACTGGGGAATGTAAAAATCGAGAAATTTGTAAATTAAAAAGTTAAAAAGTTTAGACACCCCGAAACTGGGGAATGTAGAAATCCAGAAATTTGTAAAATGAGAAATGAAGAAGTTTGAACATTGAGGAATGTAGAGATCTAGAAACCAGGAAATTGGAAAATTAAAAAATTTGGACATCCTGAAACCGAGGAATTTAGAAATCTGAAAATTCGAAGAAACAGAGATCACAAATTTTCAAGATAAAGAAATTAGCGATCCATCAATGCCTGCGAGTGCACTTGCGTGCCGCCGCACGGAGCGTAGATCAGCAGTTTATCACCGATCTAACGCGCGGCGATATAACCCGTGGTCTTCATACAAAAATCCGAGTTACGCCAATGGCGCTGCGTGTACGTTTCAGGCAGCTTGGAACGCGTTACACAAGCACGAGGACACGTCGTTGTAACTTCTATAAATCCCTCTTCCGATTCAGCAGACGGCGTAAATTACGTCCGTGGCAAACGGTCGTCGATCGACCCGAACGATTGGCTAATTTGCCTGCAATTAATTCCGCTTGAACGGTCTCGCAGCCACGTTTAAACGCAACAATCGCTTAGATTTCAAGCGAGTCAGGGAAACGGCGTCTCGCCGGTTGATTCATCGAATCGACTGTTATCGGGGGCGCATCTCTGGCATACTTTTCATGAGATCGAACGAACGATAAAGGCAGGAGGAGTTTCTCTCCACGGAACGTCGTCAGGGGACGAGGAATCTCGACGATTTGATTGTTCGTAGGTCACACAATGGCCAGCCATCGTGAATCGTATCGTCGATCAAACGATGGTGGCTCGCGTTAATTTCGTGGTCCGTGGCGCCGGGAATAATTAAAATATTTAGACGAGGCTCGCGACCGCCTCCTTATTTCACGACTTACGCCGGCCACGACGATAAAGAACGAGCCGGAATGCCGGTACGATCGTATCGCCGCGACTTTTATGCTTTCTTATGTCGACCACACACCGGTGGCCGCGTGAAACGTCATAAGCCATGCAGAAGACAGCCGTCTCGTAAAATGGGCTCCTTTTTTCGCCGGATAGAGACACCTTCCGGGGGTAACGCGACACCGGCATCTTAGAAATCGGGATCATCGCTCGTGTAGAATAGCGGGAGGTCCCTCCGGACTTCATTTTCTGACTTTTCTCGAGATAATCGTGGTACCTCGTTATTCTACTGATCATTAGATAACGGGTGGAAAAGATAGAAGTAACCATTATTAATCAGGGTTGCCCATTTACACGGATAGTATTCGAAATATCCAACTCTCACGAAACACAGGTATCATAAACATTTAATCGTCGTAATAATAATTTACACTTTGCATTTGTACAATATTTACATTTCGGTTCCGTACAACATCTACGTTTCATATTCATAAAACACTTACATTTTGCGTTCATAAAAACATATATTTTACATTCATAAAACACGTATATTTTACATTCATAAAACATGTATGTACATGTTATATTCGTAAGCACATACATGTTATGTTTGTATAACACTTATATTTTATATTAGTAAAACAGTGACATTTAATATACGCAAAGTATGTACATTTTAGATATCATTTTTATTACGCATATTCAATTTGTAACACATGCAATGATACCATTAAGTCGTTCATACATTTACGAGATCCAGGACTTGTTAGATTAAATGATTTTAGTTTACTTTTTAGACTTTGATGTATTATAAATGCATACACCACATTGATACATAAATTATTGCATGTGTTTAACGATTTGATAGGTGTATTGAAACCTATCTACTGTTATTAAAAACAAATTCATCGATTATTTAATCCTGTTCAATTTGTCTCGATATTCTCAACAAATGTTTATATTTGTAAAAATAATCTCAATGTGGTCATGGCAGAAAACTGTCTTCAGCATATTTTTCGTCGACACCTATTACAATACTTGTAGTACATTTTTATCATATAGCTGCGAGTGCAAAATGATGCACCGCATAAAAGATACAACCCTGTGTACTATACGATAACTTATCGTATATATCGTTGAAAGCATGTGGTACTGTAAGGTTTAATGACATTTTACACGTAGAACGATGTACGAACGGATCGAATCCAGGCAATGATGAAAGGAACATTTCCAAAATCGCCAGCGACCGTATGGAAGGTATCGATATCGCGTCGAAATCGATCTCCGGTCAAGGGGCGCGTGGGTGTGCGATCTTTTGAGCTGAGCCGCGTCGAAGATTATCTCCATTATCTTGCTCTATCGCGCACGATCCTAAGATCTCACCCCGAGATACGATCGCGCGAACGATCGAGGATCTTTCTCGCGGTGAAGCAGAGTAGGGCCGCGACCGGTCGCTCCATTACAATCCTTCCAGCCTGATCATGGCCCGTTTCCCTCCTATTTCGCACAAATCTTCTCGCGATCATCGTGGATCGATTCCTAAGTAGACACATTCGACTCGAACGATCAGACGATTCACCGCTACGTTTACGGTTATCAGGATCTATCCGGATATGTAACCGTACGATCAGCTTGCAAATTTCGAAGCAAAACCTTTAACCCTTTTATCCAACAATTTTCTCGTCCATTTTCGTCGTTTAATTTCGAAGATTTGAAATTATAATGTCTTAATTTTATAGAGACTCGTAATTTTAGAAATACATATATATTTTTTTAATCTCATTCGTAATTTCACGAATATATTGTTTCAATCTCGTTCGCAATTTCAGGGATCGAAAATTAATTCCAAACTATTATGGCGAGATCCCTTAACTCTTTTTAAAATGTAACTTGCTTCAGCTTCGAATTGAATAGCGCATCAATAAATTTCTATCTCATTCCTTTTAATCACCGGGTGCTACATTTATGAACATTATTATCTATCGTATTATATTTTCGAACGTGATAAATCGAAGATACGAAATGAACAACACGCGTTCTTAAGTATTACCGTTGAACTGCATCATAAATATAAGTCAAACCGCACATTGCGAATGAGACAGAACGTTATATGACAAGCTGATTAACCGAAGATAAAATGATTGAAATTACAAAGTATTCACTTTAATTTGTAACAGTCCGATTACTTTTTGAGATATCAACGACAAAATAAAACCGCGTGCCCGAAAGTCACTTACATGTTCCATTTCGTACGAACAGGTTCTTTGGGCCTTCAATGATTAAAGAACGAACGGGACTGTCACAAATTATCGCGAGCACTACGGATATTATTGTGTATAAATATGTATCTTCTCCGCCCGTATGTTAATTAACGATTCGGAGACACGTCGAAGGTGGAGCGGATCGATTGCGCCGATTGATCGAGTCGAACCGGGAGCACGTGCACACGTACACGTAAGCTCGTCGGGGCTGCAGTAAATACACGATGGGAGCGGTGTTCGATATATATTTGATAAGCTGCTACACGGCCGGTCGACCGCTGACAAATCGTCCAGAGATCGCCAAACCGATACCACGGACCCGGACGACGACGTGCTGATACACCGATGCATCGCGGTGAACCGCGTGAAGCTTCCACGACCATTCCTGGACCATGCTTCGTCGATTTTGTGAACATAGCTATACATTCTGTTCTTATTTCCCCATCAAAAATTAAGATTAATGTAGCGACTTCGATTAGTGATTTGAACGCGTGGAGATTCCAATTTCAGGAGGTTCGAACGAGTGGTAATTTTGATGCATGCGTATCTGAACGCGTGCAGATTTCAATGCGTGGAGATTTGGACACGTGAAGATTTGAACGCGTGGAGATTTTAATACATACGGATTTGAACGCATAGAAATCTGTGTGGGTAGAATTTTGAACGCGTGGAGATCTCAATGCGTGGAAATTTGAACATGTGAAGATTTTAACGCGTGGAGATTTCAATACATATGGATTTGAACGCACGGAAATTTGTGTGGGTAGAATTTGGAACGCGTGGATATTTCAACGTGCGGTGATATGCACGTGTAGTAATATTTAAAGGTGGAAATTTGAATGCGTGGTGATTTGTACACGTGGAGATTTGAACGCGTGGATATTTAAATGCATAGGGATTTGAACGCAAAGAAATTTATATGCGTGGAAATTTGAATGCGAGGGTATTTAAAGGTGAAGTGATATGGTTGATATGTGATAATTTCAACAGCTGAAGATTTGAACACGTGGAGCAAGGGATGAAAATACAACATTCTTATTGTTCAAATAAGAATCACATATACATTTTCCAACCTGATTACATAGCACTTACAAATATAAAGATGTACCTACAAATAAATACAAGAAGTTCTCGTATTCAACCTGTTTTTATGATGAAGTTGTTTTCCGTTGTTACTAATTGGACAGTAGTACTACCTAAATAGTAAACAACTATTCCAAAATACCAGCAACAGTGGTAGGTCTTAAAATCCGATATTTAAGGATCATCAGTGACTAGCAGCTTGCTGATGACACCGTTTACAAGCTCAGAACGAAACGCATGCTGTTTTATCGGTCCATCTTTGTTGGTTCGTTCGGGACAAAACGAAAAAATTCGTCGTAGTCCCGGAACGAATGCAAGCTTGATCTGACGAACGACATTTGATATCTTGAATCACCAGATTAAATCGAAACCAGTTAAAAGCACGAGATACGACGTATAATATTTCTTGTTATTTTTTTTTTTACTGCAACGGAGAGGGGAGACGCATTAAGAGGAACTCGCGATCTTTATATTTTTCCTAGTCTTTTTTCACCCGATCTGATAGAGCGAGGTCGATCCTGATATTAAAAGAGCGACCGTGTGCTTTGGCCAATGTGAACGACATACCGTTATTTTACCTGTGTTATGGCCCGAAATTATTTCGACTCCGGTCGCAGCCTCTGGTCGACCGGTTCTCGTTATCTCGATTGATCCTCGAAAAACTCTTTGATTACGAGACATTCCAGCTAAGAGCTAGCATTCTAGACATCCAGCTGAGTGCTCTTATAAATTTAATTGCATATTTCTATCAGCCGATTTCCATATTTCCTTTCATAGCAATATTACCTTCATAGAATACCTACCTATTTTCACTTATTAATATATTCAACTATGCACGACCAGTTCCACTAAATAAATTAATCGACACATCGTTTTTTCTTCATACCACGATTATTTGTAACGGAAGTTTCTTACGTTGGCCTAAAATATTCTTGACCCTCGGTCAACCTCTTTCTTTTGTTGAGATACACACAGCAAGTTTTTTTGTTGCACGCACGTAGGAGGATTAGAGGATGACGTTTCGTCTCTATTAAGGAGACAGATAGGTGTATAATATGCACAGCAAAAAACATACTCCTAGGTCATAATGAATCATAAGTTAAAATAATCTTCCACGACTGTTCCGAATGTCTCGCAAGGTATCATGCACGAAAGTTTGATCATTACAATCTCGTTGGACGCGACTGCGGGAAAGGTCAAGCGAAGAGCACACAGTTCGCGGAAGGGTCAGAAAAAGCTGGATACGTTTTCCAGGCTTGTCGCACTCGAATGTTCTGCTTCGAGTTCTTTCTCACGAACGATCACGGCTCGATTCGATAACGAACTCTCCGGCTAATCGTGCTTTATCGCTGCGTGCCCGTGGTCCGGCACGTTTCACGCTCGGCGATCTCGATAAGGGCAGCTCGCTGCCACGGCAGCGCCGCCTTCTAAATACTGTGGTAATGGCGCTTAATATATCGCCAGCAGATAACAATCATCGGAGAAACGCGGCGATACGCGCCTCCGGACTTTTACCGGGCTTTATCTCTGGCAAAGGGCCCTCTCTTATAAAGGATCGCGCAAGAAAACGAGCGAACCTAGCGCAGCCCCTCTTCCACCACCGCCACACCGCGGTTGCATCCAACACACAGCCTCTCCTTTTCATTGCCTCGCCCTTCAAGACAGATCCGTCTCGCGTGCGAATCGCCAGATCCATGCGAGATACCGTGACAACCTCGAACTCGGCAATTAAACGAACCGCGAGATTCTAAAGCGATTGCGGCGTTGTCCCGATTTGAATATTTGATATACGGTAACGCGACGAGCCGTTCGGAGATAAACGCGCGATGAGCGGAAGCGAGATTTTTATGGAGATGCGATCCTGCCGTGATATACCTCGCCGGAGTTCGACGAACCTCGCAATTAACAGTTTCAACAGGCTCCATTCAACTGGGCGCGATATTCGATCGTGGGTGATTTAAATATTTGATACATGGCACGGGAAACCAGCGGAGACAGATGGCGGGAGACGAATTATCTTCGATTTTCTATGATTTTAACGAGAAATCGAGGACTTTACTCGGATACTCGTATTTAATTCTCGAATTAATCTCGTGCCATACTTTGTCGAGTCTGACGCGTGACGCACTCATAGTTTGAACGTAGTAGCTTTAATAAATCTTACTAAAATTTTGAACGGGCTTATACGTAAAGTTGATGTACAATTATATAATAGTTTATTTTGTCAAGGGTCATTAAATATAAAATATTTATATTTCTTTTGTTCTCTTCTCTTTTTGTTAGTACTGTAACTGTAAATAGTTAGTCCTGACAAATAAATTGTATGTCAAAGGGTTAAAGGTCGCGGATATTTCCAACTCTCGAATATGTAATTTGTAGGTCTACTTCAAATGGCGTTCGATACGACGATAAACACAGTAGTGTACCGAAAATAAAATTTGTCACGAACAGGAATATCGTAACAGGAGCATCGAATTGAAAAAGGAAATGCAAGTTAATCAATATCGATGTAGCCGCGCGAGAAGCAACATTAAGTCCGAATCGTCGTTCGGCGGAGAGAATCAGCCTGTTTACAATAGCGAAACGCGGCAATAAAGGAGACTGTTGCGAGTCGATTCGACCGACTTCGAAGAAACCCGCTCCGCAATTTTCGCTGTAATAAAGAACCGCGTATATGGAGATTCCATTACCGGCTCAGCTGTTTCAGGGTCGCGGCGTATTAAGCAAATTTATACGGCACCTGACTGTCATAAAAGACCGGCGGCACGTCGAAGCGCGCGTCAACGCTTTCGTCGCCGTTTCGCGTCGTTTTCGTTCGTTCGAACGGCCGCCACGGATCGAGGCGCGGATTAAACGAAAAGAGAGAGAAAAAAGAAACGTCTGGCGACTCGCTAACGAGAGGAAGACGAATAACCGGTGCTGTTGCGCCGTCGCGTCGAGTATGTACGTCGCGGGGTCAACCTCGAGCGAAGAAGGAGAGCGGCGAGAGGGTCAGTCGGAGGTCAAGAGGCTGCCGGCACGCGGGGTTGACGGATAAACATAATGATTTAATGACCATTTCGTACGCGAACGACACGAAATTCTATGATCGCGGTGCCTAATGACACGGCACTTGCCACGAGGCTGCAATTATTTTGCGGCACGTTGGACTCCGGTGACGTCATCCTCGACGTACCTTCTCACGCCCTATGACCGGCCGCGGGCAAAGTACACTCCGCCCTAGAACCACCTTTTGCTCTGATAGCCTTAAGCTCCGTTCATATCTACGCGCGTTTCACGTGCCAAATCTTTACCACGAACACGATCTACGAACGCGATTTCTATCTCTAGATACTTTCGATAGCATTGTGAAACGCTCTTTATGGAACGCTGCAGAAATCGCGCGTGCAAATAAATCTTCTGAAAGTTCATTTGCATCGCTTCTTTTTAAGAGCACTATATATAGCACCGGGTAGTTTCTATGTTATCGAACTCGTATCGTCGCGTGCTATTTATTGTACACGTTTATGTATCTAATTTTATGAAAACGAGAGACATCGATTCGCTTCTATGATCTCGTGTCTTTTCGTGATTTTCTGATATCTTGCGCGGTGATAATGATCGTGTGCCTAGCCCAGTCATACTTTCTCCCTCAGCCACGAGATTTCAGGTTTAAGAATAGTATATGCATCGTTCAAAATGGAACAAAAATTGTTTGAAAACATTTGTTCAAAAACAGTATCAAGACCGTCTAATATGGAACAAGAATTGTCTGTGAACATCTGTTTAAAAACAGTACAAATATATGTCATAAAATTTGTCTATGACCATTGTTGATTGAAACTAAACGTTTAATATTATCGACCGAAATTAATCGAGAACTGTCTCAGCGTATAACATCGTTGAAAAAGAGCATGGCCTGTTTATACATATCAAGCTCGTCATGAACTAAATATTTTGCAAAAAATATATACAGCAACAAACGTTTCAAATAGAGCGTCAGAGTGAAACTACGAAGTTCGTGCAACGACGTTCACGCACTCGACGTTCACGCATCGCACTCCAGTCGGAGGGCCGATCTTTCCTCGAAGCTGTTATGCTTCTTCAAATTTCCACATCATCCAGGTTCAAACTCTCGAACGTCTGGCAAAGAATATTCACCTGGGATCGATGTCGCAACGCAGGGCTCGGCTCGATCGACGTACGATTTAAATAAAATATCAATTAACGCGGCGCGAGGTCGCGTAGCTGCGTTGAAAAGCATCCGCGCGTGTACACCGTGCTCGTGTCCAATATAAATCAGATTGTATCATCCGGTTGGCGGTGCTTCGCTTATCAGCCATTGGATCTCGCAGTCTCGTTCGTTGGGCAATTATCGTCGATACATCGACGCGGGCAAAATGTCACCGTGCGTCTAACGAAACCGTAAGTATCAGCCCGCCGTGTCTCACCTTTATTTTTTTCACGCGTTTCCATCGGGGATAATTACATCCGCGCCGAGAAATTCGATTCATCTCGATCCCGCGGCAGATTAGTTGCCCCACGACGCGACGTTGTCGGTCCACGAAGAAAAATGATCCTCCGTTATGTCACCGTGCCACGCGCGAATCCATAAATCGCGCGAGGAACGCTCGCGGACGATCTCTCGCGAACGTGGAATTACGCGCGCGTCGATGCACCTTGGAAACGAGAAATAAACGTGATTGCACGCATCCCGGGAGCACCATGATCAATTTTCTATTACGTCGCGACGTTACCTTCGATTGATAACACGAACGATCCCAGCGGAAGATTCCTCCGCGATCGGGAAACTTTTATTGCCGATCGATAGAAAATTCCCGCGAATCGCTAGAAATGTAAGTCGGGGAATTCTGAACCACTGGTGGGCTCAGAAACGATATCAGCTGCTGTTATGCAATGAAATGAACAAAATTTTGTTATAAGTAAAATGACGAATCGGAACTACTGTACGATTATTTAGGTTCGTTTCTAATTAAAGTTTTTCTTTTGCCATTATACATGATAATTGAAGGTTACGAGGATACTCTAGTTCACGTGATATGATGGAGTAGCCATTTTGTATCTGTACATCTCGTTTCGGTTCCCGTTAAAAGCCACGGGATACCAAAACAGGACGATACCGGAGAAATTTATGCTTTTGCTGTTCTACGAGCGAGGACAAGCCTCGTTTCGACGAAACGAGAAGACCAGATTGCGACGGAGAACACGGGTCTCGTAATTCTTAGCGTTTGAAACGCCCACGATGATCTTCGCATTCGAGTGAATTCACGATTAAACACGATTCCGACTAATTCGTGAAATCTATCGACCCAAAAATAGCAATTTTATTACGAACGTACGAATGTAGTAATCGGTGTGGGGGTTTTCGTACGTTATTTATATTTAACTATTTCAACCAAAATAATTTATCTCATCTTCTCAAATAAATTTTTCTCTTTATCTATTCACGATCATTATTTTAATTAAAATTTGAAATCTACTCGAATCACGTCAACTAAAAATAAGAGGGTCGAAATCAAATTGCAGTTAAAATTTTAACTCTCCGTAGATCTCTGAAGAATTCAATAGCGAACGAACAGGAACAAAAACAGCAATTATCAGATTGCAATTTTTAACGTTGAATCTTTCCATAGACGGATTCGCAATTACAAAACAAACGGAAGCAAAAGAATGCAACTGATGCAATTCTGTGATAATTAAAAGAAGCGAACAGACCGTCGCTAGAAGCTAATCAAGGTAGATACAACGAAGGTGAATGACGAAGAAGATTTGTCTCTTTGATTATATTATTTCGCCATAATGGTCCCCGGACGGATGCTGGTCCACGTGTAAGTACGACGAACACGATTATACTCCAATTCCAGTTTCACCGAATTATCATAACGACCTCCGTCGTAGTCGAGAGATGGAGGTCGATTTCTAATTCCTCGTTTGCGGTGTTCCAACGGGCGTCTCCATAAATCCGGCAGTTTACGCGCGTTTGCTTAGTTTTTACGACCCGCCCAGTTTTCAACCGGTGCCCGACGCTTTGAACCGTTCGAATCAACTCGACGGCAGCTCTCGATCATACGATTGTCCCCATTTGTGGGTTTCACAATCGATTCTCAGATTCTGAAGCATCCTGAAACCGCGTCGACGCGATCCGTCGCCGGTAATCGAAGCTATTTTCGAGCGATTACGCGATTCTTCGGCGGCCTTCGTTCATCGATTTCCGTCGTTTCCATTCTAGATGTTTGCCAGACGTTCTGGAACTGGATTTCTACCGCGATGGATCTAAAGGATGACGATGAATCAGCCAGTAGCTAACAGGTACCATTTTCACGCGGAATATCCGTACTGACGTTATATTCCTCCGTTTGCCAATTGCTTTCGCGGAACGACAAGAAGGAATTGTTGCAAACGAAACGAGAGACTCGTTTATTGGACATGACCGTGTTAAAAACGATCATCGATCGACAAACTCTACGAAAATGAATATTTGTAAAATTTATGTATCTTAACCCCTTACCATAGGATATATTTGTCTGGTACGTCAGTCAGCACTAAGTGTTCGCAGCAACAATATTTACACGAATAAAGGAAATTAAAATATTGTGCGTATTTTGTGTTAAATGATACTTGATTATGTAAACTATAATTGAATATAAACTTTACTATATATTCAAAATTATAGTAAGATTTATCATATCTAAACTGTGAGTGCGTCACGAGTCAAATTCACCAAAGTATGGCGAGGGGTTAAACATGACATTATATCCGTTTCTAGGATATAGGCTAATATGTTCATAGATCAAGTGTATAATGTTGTAAATGCGATTGAGAGTTACTTATTTAAAATTGTTGCATTAAGTCAAACAGTGAATGCGAGTCCGCTCTCGAGTGCAGAGGGATATAGAGCTACTGGATCGTCTCGCGTTATCGTTCGCTCGTTTGTCATTCAAATTCGAAAGCCGTCAGGGTCTGTTCAACGTACGAACATTTCCCATCGAGCTCTGCACAACGCATCGTACGTCTATCGCGTCGCTGACACGCAGCAATTAATAGATTTGAGAGAAGCCGTCGCGAATGTAAAGGCACGAAGGGAGAAGAAAGCGTGGCCGGTTGCCTCGTTTCGCCTGCAAATAAGCCACCTGCGGTCGGGGAGACAATAAAAATATTGACAAAAGCCGATGCAGAATTTAATAAGGAACGTCGGTACCCGCTGATTATGCGCTTCCCGGTTGCATCGACGCGAATCGTTCGACGGTTCCCGATGAAAAGTCGTACATCGTTCACGGATGCCCGGCTAGGCGTGCGAGAATCAGCTGGCCCTTAACGTGTAATTCGACGCGTTAACGTTATTATAATCGGTCCGGGTTCCCAGCCCGGCGAATGATTGTGCGGTTAGAGCGTGGCACGCGGTGCCCATAGACCGCCCGGCCACAAAGCAGCTGACTTCTAAAGGATGCAAAGGTAAGACGCCACGCCGTACGTCCGTTAATAGCTGACATCGTGAATGGCGGGAATTTCATGCTTTTCCCATCGCGACAACCTCCTATCCGCCTTGTGCTTTTCTTTCGCTCGTTTCGCGTCATAATGAACGAGACATCTGTATCCTTGACGGCCACGATCTGGCTACGGGTTTCACCGGGATATGTTGCGACCGCCGATCGACCCTGTTTCCGCTGGACAATCCCGACGTTTCATATTCTGACCACTCGACCGGATATCTCACGTTTTTTCACCGATTCATTCTTGTCCGTCGCGACATCTTTCGTATTCGATGAATCCTGACTCGTTGCTTTGGAAAATTAATGTGTTGGATAGTATATTGTACTCTCACGTTCGATGATTATGCTCTACGTACTTTTATAAGTAATGTCATTCAATGATTATGTTTTATGTACTTTCGAAGGACCGACATTCAATGATTAAGTTCTAAGTACTTTCTAAGGACTGTCATTCAATGATTCTGTTTTATGTTCTTTCTGAGGACTGGCAGTCAATGATTAAGTTCTAAGTACTTTCTAAGTACTGACAGTCAATGATTAAGTTCTAAGTAATTTCTAAGGACTGACAGTCAATGATTAAGTTCTAAGTACTTTCTAAGAACTGTCATTCAATGATTAAGTACTAAGTACGTTTTCAGTATTGTCATTCGATGTTCAAGTTCTATGTACTTTCCACGTGCTATTATTCGATTCTCAAGTTCGAAGCAGTTTCTAAGAACTGTTATTCAATGATTATGTTCTAAGTACTTTTTAAAGACTTTCATTTAATGTTTATGTTTTATGTACTTTCGAAGTACTGTCATTCTAAGGTTATGTTCTGAGTAGTTTGTAAGTACTGTGAGTCAGTGATTAAATATCTACATAAGTACCTTTAGAATCGATTTCTTAAGTCTGCCCCGCACGACAACGTGATAATCGAACGTGGATCGTTGTCCATGTTCCGTGCGGCTGTACGTTGTGACGTTACAGGAAATTCTAAGTGACGAATTGATACCGAAACATCGATAGAAGTAAATGGCGGTCGAAATCACGGAACAGAATCGAGCGACTTGAACGAGCGCACAGGCGATACGTGGTTGCGAGCGAGGGCCAACGGTGCCGGGCAGCACACGTAGCCCCGGACATCGGCGTGTAGGATGAAGACTTCCCCGCAAAGCGACCATTATCATTATGATCGCGGCCAGGTAGATGCCACCCCGTGATTACCGTATTGGCCGGCGATCGACGGCGACAGGACTCGCCATTATGCGATCGACACCTTCCGAGACACGTTCGCGTCGTAAATCATCGGCTAAACGGAAAAGCCCGTCGGCTGTGTTTACGGGCGAAGCCGGGGAATGTTGGGCCGCGTGCACGCGCCTACACGCGCGTTGATTTCACGCCTGGACACCGATCCCGGTGTGAGCAAACACACGGAGAAGATGCACGCGCGCGGGAACCAAAGAAAGAAAGAGGAAACGCTGCCGGTTGCCGCGTGTTCGCGGCGAAACGCGAACCACCGCCAAAGGATATTGAAATTTAAGAGACCGTGATACGGACGTTGGATCGTTCAATCGACCGATGTGTACCTGGTTGCGGATACCGACGGATATTACACCTTGTGCTAGATTCGAATCGTTTGGAATCGTTTCTAACGATCTTCGGAGCCACGAAACACCTGTCGCCACTTTCGATTGCTTCGCAAGCTTGGACTAAATTATTCTCGACGTGATCAGAACTTTCGTCGTGTTAGCAAAATTTCGAGTACGTCTTACAAAATATGATACGAGTTAACCCTTGTCGTGGCTAGCGAGGATATCGTGGTTCGACGTCGCGAACCACGTCGACAACCAGACGCGAACCAGTCGACAAAATATATTTGTTACTCACCCAGAAGTGTGGAGATGCATTTCATTGAAAACCCATTTCTTGATCTGTTTCGTGAATTAATGAAGGAGCTGTAGGTAAAAGAAATTGTGGAGTGCAAAGGGTTAAAGTGGTATGTCCACGCGACGTTTTATTTGCATCATCCGTAGGCACTCTGTTTCATTGTCAAAATCCTCCACACCGTGGATAGGTACTTAATTAAAACATTATGTCAGTGATACTTTCGAAAGTTCTCGGTAAGAACGAAGATTTCCTGAACCTTATGTAAATCCTGGTAGAAAGATATCGTTTCTCAAATTTCCTACGGTTTCGCAATCAAGATCCCGCGATTTAAGACGCACATACGCGCGTGATAAACGATTCAGAAGTTCCCGAGTAGCGCAGATATTAATAACAGTGACTATTTTCAGAGATGTAGCGTCACCAAGAATTCAGCCTGAAAACTATTCAAGAATTCTAAGACGTTTCGCCACGTTCGTACGAGGTGGCGGGGATTATTTATCGAACACCTGTTACACGGACAGCCAGCGAAATTATCATAAGTCGACCGATCTCGACCTCGACTACGGCTCGTGTTGCTCCTCTTCGCACACATCCTCCGCGCGAATTATATTTGGACCTCGTCTTCAACACGTGTACTCGGTCTCGTCCTGAAGAGACACCATCGGCTGACGATACGATACGATCGCGTCGCAATCGGCCGAAAATTCGGTATGCCGATTTCTACACGCACCACGCGGCTTAAATATTCATCAGACACGATCGCCTAGAAAATGCGCGTTACACGATACAGGCTATTAATTTACAGAGCAAAGATAACGCAATAGTCGTCGCCGATTCACGGCTTTTCTAGGACACCCGGGACAAAATGGTGGCCCGGCCGAATTGCATCGGAACTTTCGGTTTCTTGGTCGTTCGATGGTCCAACTCATTTCAAGCATTTATGTTAAATTTGCTCGAGTATGAGATGATAGGAGAAGATTATAATCAATCTCACTTGTCTATGACCAGGATTTGATTAAAGTTATATCAGACTATGATTATATGATCAAGAATTAATTATAATCAAAACTTGGTTATAGTCATACTTGATTACAATGAAGACTTGATTGTAGTTCACACTTGGTTATAGTCAAGACTTGATTATAATACAGACTTGATTTTAGTTAACACTTGGTTATAGTCAAGACTTGATTATAATGTAGACTTGATTTTAGTTAACACTTGGTTATGGTTAAGACTTGATTATAGTCAAGTAAGATCATGATCATAATAATTTCTAAAACAGATGCTGAACTTTATCTAAAAATTGTGCAAGCTTGTCATAAGAGGAAGGGATATAACTAGTTTCTAAAATCTTACACGTGACAGGGTATTTACAAAATGCAAGAGCTGTGGATGGAAGTGTCCTTGTAGTTTAAATGTTATGTGTTTAAGCATTTAGCGTATCGCGTTACTGGCAATTACGAGCATTTCATCGATGTGTTTATCGGGTGGATAGGCGTCCATCGTTTTACGCGAGGCTCGTCGAAAAATTACCAAAATTGACAGCAATTTGCGACGCTCGTAATCCCTGGTCCTCTCTTCATTCACGGCCATGTTGGAGTCGCCTCGCGTTGTATCGCCCCAGCACCATCATCATCGCCGGATGAGATCGAGGGACCATCCGCCGCTACGTGATCGGTGTGGTGTTACAGCAATTTCTACGATACAGCGCACGTTGCCGTACGTGAGCAACGTTGTCGTGAACGCTCGAGCCAACAATAAAGAACACTCGGGGCCCCGCACCTTTTTGCCTGTTATCCTGGCCGAGAAAACGAGCACACGGCCCGTCGACGTGTTGCGCTCGATCGGAACCGAATGTTAATTCGGACGAATCGATCGTAAATCTTGAAAATTGCCGCGAACTGGAAGCCCGAACACCGTGCGGAGGAGCGGAGAGGAATGCGGAGGAACACGCGTGCGAGTTATGCTGTTTGTACAGGATTCGGACGAACAGATGGTTGCTATGTTTGTTGATGCATTGTTCGCATCTTTTTGTTCGTAGGAGCATTCGTTCACTTTGGACGGGTTATTGCGTAAACAGGAATCTAGTCGTTTCAAAAGTACAAACTTTTGCACCTTTATATTTGTAGACTTTCGAATTTATACATTTATATATTTACAAATCTTGAATGTCTAAGAATACTGAACATTTTTGCTAGTTTGTACATGAATGCTTAATCTCTTGTCACACTTTGACTCACAACTCAAACGTAACAAACTTCGCTCAAATTTTGAATACTCTTCAACTTGAAGATTAAGTCCCATAATTCGTGTAGTCCGGGATCGTTGGATATAAAATACAACATTGTAATTTCCTTTGTTCCTTTTGATATTATAGATACGAATGTTTAATTTTGTCTGACGTATATGATGAATAAATGGTAGGGCAAGTTAATGATAATATACGAACGTATATAATTTTCAATGACAAAACGTAAAATCGATGTTAGAGTTTATTTTATACTTTCAGAGACAGTGTTTGTGACAAATAAATTTATATAATAAAACGTTAAAAGTAAACTGCGAAAAAAGGTATCTCTCTTTGTATTATACAATAAAACGTCTCTACTATTACTCAACCGAACGGACAACCGATAGAATCCAACCAATCCAATAAATAACTGGTTTTGTGAAACAGTTGTACGGCATTTCTGGAAAGGTGTGTAACATCGATCGACACAGTATGATGATCAGTTTTTTTCTGTTAACCGATTTTCGTAAGTCGTTGGCCGAAAGAAGTGCGAAACACGTAACTTTGGAATGTTTCAAATTTACGTGCGTCAGGAATCTCCATATTTCATTAAAACAGTTTTTCTTTTTCTTTGGTGGAATAGTTTATATAAAACATTCTGATTGTAAACATCGCCAACTATTAAATCAAATATATAAATAAATTCACACGAATCATCCAACTTTTTATAGACGTTCTGTCAAAAACAAGTCTTTTAATAAATAAATCGCGAATCGAATTTCGTGAAAATGTCAGGTTATTTTTGTTCAACAATAACCAAGATAAATATGAACTAGTACCCCGCTTACATATCAAATTCTATGAAAATCCTGTTCCATCATATTCCGTAAATATTGTAATATTTCATGCAAGAAGCATAAATCTTGGATGACCACGTGTCAAATATGTTAAGAAGTAAAAATACGTTGGCAAATGTTGCGTCCGTGCATTTAAAGATTAAAGATGTTTTGAACAGTCTGATGTATGCCATCGATACAAAATTTGCATTTACAATATTCTTGGACTATATCCACCCGTACCGCTGTTTATCCAAAATATTGCTAAACAACAACGTCAGAGATTCGCTTTTTTCAACGGATCGCGATCTGAAAAATTCGCCGCCCCGGGCGATTTTTGATTGTCGTCTGTCATGTGGACGAACGACCCGATTTCAAAATGCCCCTGACGAACAGCTTGGTCACATTTTGCGCGAACACTTGCCCACGCACCATGATACCGAGAAATCGTGGCTATTAATGTCACGTCGAGAGCGTCTCTATGTTTAAACAGTAACCATAAGTCATTGAGTAATCCGCAGTTGGCGGCCATTCGGTCATCTCGCTCAAGTCAGTGCAATGTTGATTTACCTTCGATTTCGGGGATCAAACACAAACATAAACCATTTTCACATATTTAATTTCTAACGTTTGAAACATTTTAATTTTCAAATTTTCAAGTGTACAAATTTATGTATTTATAGATATTCGAGTATTTTCAATTTCCCATATTTTTACAAATTCGGAATTTCTAAATTTCAATGATTCCAAGCTGCCGTGTTCCCATGGTTTCATATTTTTAAATTGCCGAATTCCCAAGTTCCCATATTTCTAAACTCCGAAATACCCAAGCTCCAATATTTCTGAACCTCCGAATTCCCAAATTTCCTCGTTTTCAAATCTCTCAACTTCTAAATTTTTTAATTTCATGTTCCAATATTTACAGATCCCCAAATTGCCAAATTTCGATATTTCTAAATCTCCGAATTTACAAAATGACCTAGTTCCAATTTTCCCGTGTTTCCAAACCCCCGATTTCCCAAATTTCCCCAATTTCCAATCTTCGAAAGTCCAAATTTCCGAATGTGTAAATTCCCATATTTCTAAACCTCCCAATTTCCAATCTTCACAAGTTGAAATTTCCGAATTCGTAACTTCTCATATTTCTAAACTCCCGAATTCCCAAATTTTCCAAATTTCCGAATTCGTAACTTCCCATATTTCTAAACCCCCGAATGCCCAAATCTTTCAACTCTAAAATCTGTGAATTTTCGAATTGCTACATTATCAATCCTCGAATTCCTAAATCTTCCTATTTGAAACTTCTGCCAGCGCTATATGTACCTTTCCACCGGAAAGCTGGTTCTTCAGCGTGCACGCGTTGTCGACGGGCACATCCGACCTCATCGACACGTGGTAAACGGTGGGTGAAAGTTCTCGAATCGGTTTTACGGCCTTTCGCGTATTCCCGGTCCCACGAACGATTATTTATCGCGGGTAGACGAGAGGATTCTAGGCTGGACCGGATTGACCGAATTCTCGGCACCGATATAGGCGTGGCGTTCCCGATGATCGCGAGTCCAGGTGATAAATTTCGATCGTTCCGCTTGTCCCGGCCTCGAAATGGCCAGCTCGAAAATTTGAACGGATTCCATGATCCCCTAATGCTCCTGAACGTCAAGGTGACTCGTGGTCAAACTCTGTTGAAACCAGTTCAGGGAATATCGGTACACGTAGACGTCCGAACGATTTGACCGGCGAAGAAACGTAAGGGGATGTGGTGGTTCTATCCGTGGGTGAACCTCGTGCTTATATTTATGAGAGGAAGATTTCTCTGTGCGGTTATAATTTCTGTGAAGTGTCACGTTTTTACGCCTGGAAGGAATCTTTTTATCCTTGGCTAAGCTGGAAATACGGCCACGTAACTTGATCATCATCGTTAGTGGATCAATTCCAGTTTCTCTTATTCACCATTTATTTATTTTTCTTTTTTTGGATAACGTTGTTTTGAGAATCTTTCACGTCGAGGACACATCACCGATCAAATGTCGTTCGTTGTAAAAATATAATTTGATCGGTACTCTAGAGCAAACCAGGACGTAAGTAACACGCGTTGTAACATATCGATGTTACATGTAAAACACACGTCTATGTCGTCGTTTTAAAGAGATTATCAAAACACTGTTTAACAATGTAGATCTATAGTTATCAATCAGTACAAAATATCAGAAAGAAGACCAAATACGAAACGACTTCGTGGAGTATGAAAATTCGCTAAGAAAATACGGTCTAATGAAAGTACGCCGTACGTCGACTCTCCAGATGGATCCTTCGCGTGCACAGCGTGCCAATTGCTGAGAGTGAGTAATTAGAAAAAAACGACTAGCGGTTGGATCATATACACGAAGAAGTCTGACGCGCGTCCTTTTCCCCGTTATCTAATCCGCTGCATAATCCGGACGCGTCACACACGCAGTCTCTCCGTCGAAATTGTTAACCGTGATTCCAGATCCGTGTGAGCAAGTCGGTGGCGTCCGCAGACGAAATAGAAGAAACGAATAAGGACCACCCGACCGTCCCCCTGTGCCCGGCAGTCCGTTCACCGGGTCCCCGGGTCCGGTGGAATTATTTATACCGTTCCCCCGAAAGGGGAACCCGTGGCTGCCGTTCCTGGCGCATCGTCGCCGTAACTCAACTTAGAAAACAACGGCCGTGAGCGTGCATGTGTCCCAGGTAGCGGTAAATTAGTAGCGTGGGGCCCCGAATTTCGACCGCGGCAAAACGAGTGGAGGGGTGGGACCGGGGGCTGTCCCGGGGCCCGCTGTGGCCCTCTGCGCTCCGCGGAGGGACGTCCCGCGGCGAGACCCGGCACTCCTGATTAAAATTACTCTGCCGAGATCCGGCGAGATTTCCGCGGCGAAATTTATGAAATTGTCCCGGTTTATTGTTTTAAATGAGCTTGCGTTCCACCAGAGATCACCGCCGGATAAGGGGTTACCTGTAAATCCAGGTCCGTGGAGAGCGACAGCGGCGAACGGTATGCCACGATGGGGGCGGTCGACCCCCTAGAGAGGACTACTCTCGTGAAAATCGTTCGAGGCTAAATCAGAATTAAAAGGGACCAAGGAGCTGCCGCTTCGATCCTCCCAGTTAGGATAAGTGGTCGCTCGTTTGAGCCTTCGATCGTCTCCCGTCTGCTTCGGGTTCGCTGTCGGTAGAAACCTGGAATGGTTTAGGGATGCACGATATAGCTCGAGTCGATGTGTAATCCTTTTAAGGTTCCCCTTCTTTATGGACGAGAAATACTAGAATCGGAGATCACCTCTCAACATGTGTTACCACTTTGGCTCAGTATACTTCTCGTGTGTTTTCCTCCTCAAGAAACATATACCTCGTTATAATTTGTCTGTAGGTATTATAGAATGTATTTACTGAACTGGCATGCATGAAAATATATGAAACGCGACTGAATAGTATATTGAGCCTGACTGGCACACAATAATATTAATGTCCGATTACAGAATCAGTCATAGATTTATCTTATGGAAGTGTTTAAACAATTAATGTAGAAGTGCTTAAACAAAGAATGTTACTGCTTAACACCTACACTCCAGATGAACTGTCTTCAAGATTGTAAGTGGCTACAATCTGTTTCGCAGTTACAAAAATAATTAGTACAAGTTCGTTTAATGGAATCGCACGATTCTATTCAAACGGTTCTACCTAGACGATGATTCTACCTAGAGATGGTTCTATCTGAACGATTCTATCCAGGATCGTTCGTCTCGACAATCGCGCGAACGACAAAATGAATGGCAGCGTAGCCGCGAGTTAAACGTTTGTCGAAGAGCTGAAAGACGAAGAGTCGGGTCTTCGCGCAGCCGGTACAACTCAATTTGAAAAAAAAGGAGGAATCAAAGTGTGGTGTAGCACGCTCGCGTACTATCCGGCCGCTATTAATCTTCCAGTTAACCTTTATGATTATGTTTTTGACGTTCCGCCAGGAGACCAGAGTCGATCGCTCGTAGCTGAACACACGCGGCGTCGCGTCGATGGAAACGCGACTGGCTGCGTGCGTGTATCGTGAGAAAATTATGGAATCTCATCTCATCTTCGCGGGAATTCCGATGGATGGAACAGCAGGTGCGGATCCAACAGTGCCAATCATCATCCCGGACGGAGTAGTCGGTCCGATGATGCCGGAGGTCGCCGTATCGTGTCCGAGTTTAGCTCAATATCAATCTAATTTCGCACGGATAACGGTCCCCGACGGCATGGGAATCGTGTCGAGATACGAACGTATCAGAGCCGGGCGTAAACCTCGATTATCCGTGCGTTCGTTTTACGATCGGACTGATCACCGTGACCGGCATGGCTGCGATCTGGTCTGCTGTTGGTCGCGTCCGTGTACCGGGATCGTTCAGATTCTCAAAGCGCACTTTCAATTAATTAGCCGCCGTTCGAATTCGAACTAAGTACGCATAAAAGACGACTCCTTTATGGATCGCGGTGTCGTTAACGGCGGCCGGGTTCGGTGTTAGGCACGGAAATCGCATATCTCTTTCCTCGACTCCGTTGGAATTCTCTTGATTGCTCGTTGCAACTTTGTTGAAAGGCACTCGGAACGATCGTTCTGATTTATCTCGTTACGGTTACCCGAGGAATTCGAAACTTGCTATACTTTCTTCGCTCCCAGAGATCTAATCTTGTAATGTACTGCTCCGACGAAGAAAGCGCTCACGATTTCGACTTGGAGCACCATTCCCGTCGACCTGTCCTTTTATTCAACATCTAATTGCCCACTTACGTTTGTATCACTGTCAGCTACGCGTCAAGAATTTGTTGAATCGAACGAGGCGAAATTTCAATTTTGACCCTGCTGTCTGTTCATTCTTGCTCACAGTAAATAAATGCTTTGCTCGAAAGCTCGTGGTTACTTCGAGCATGACGACTCTCGCGCTTGGACATTACGCTTAAGGACGATGTTGCGAGCGTTCATTATAAGGATGGAACTCGGCATGGGGTCCCTGCGGAGTCGACACCCATCCCTGGGACGCTGTATTTAATTTCTCTTTAAGCCGGTCCTAAGAAACTAATGAGACACGCGCTTCGGTTACCGGAAGTGGACATCGCGAATTTATTAATCGGTCCTAATTCTTCGTTCACGTTGTGCCGTTTACTCGTCTTACTCCGTCGTTGTCATTATTACAGCACTAATTTTTTTGGGGCATTTTATTGTTTCACTATTTTATTACTATTCTATTATTCCTAAAACGACCACAAACAACCATACTCTCTACGTTACAAGTATCGGTTAATAAATCGAGACAAACGTCATAAGATTTACACTGTCAAGTTCACGAAAACATATGTACCCACACGTTTCAGAAGGTACACATGATTCACCGGTCCGAAAAAAAAAACGAATATGTGTTCCAGATAAAGAGCTCGCACGCATCAGCTTTTATAATCCTCGCGGATTTGTATACCATTTCGCCGGACATTTTCTCGAGCGCATACTTTTTTGCGTGGCTCGTAAAATCCGACGAGACCGAGCGAGACGAGAGCGTGCGGCGATAAATAACGAGTTAACGTCGCGACGGACGGAAAACGCGACAAATAACCGGAATAACGGCGGGGAACATTGAAAAATCCTCTCTTTTATGGCGAACGGCCTCAATTAAACACATGTTCACAAGGATTTCTTTATAAGCCGCGTTGTAGCTCATCGATCAGTGAGCGAGTGATGCAAAAGGCGTAATCGTTGCGCGCGGATTGCAGAAAGGTTCGTTGTCGCATTTGCGAAGGAAAGCCGTCGATTTACGCGACAAAGCGACGAGCAGGGTCGACGAGCCTTTCGCCCAGGTTAATCCACTTGTCGGCGTTCGTGATTTAACGTGCGGTTGCACACTTTCTGTCAACCGTTGCGGAATCGTGTGAAATATTGTGATTAATACCCTTTTATCGTCGACGGCCACTCGACGTTATTATATTTCGTCATACGGCGAGCGCAATCAGCCGTCTCTATCCCCCGGTTTTTTAACACCCTTTCTCGCATAACCGAGTGTAATCGATTATCGCGAAACCCGCTAGGTTCTCCGTGATTTATTGCCGGCCACCGGTGTTCGACGAACATTCGGTAAATCGTTGGATTGATTGATATCGCGCGGCATTCGATCGTGAGCAAAGGACGCGGAATCTCCGCTATTAAAACGGTTATAATTAGGAGCGATTATGATGCCGGGATTAAGCGGGATTGTGCGAGCGTATACGACATTAGGGATTATTAGCCTCGCGACGTGTAACGAGGAATTCTTCGCGTTTTCTTTTAATTGCGTTTCTCGCGACAGAATCAAGATACCATCGAGAACGAGCGGATAAACACGCTGCAACGTTTCTTCGAAAGATCGTGTCGGAAGATCGTAGACAAATATTTGGCAATTGGTATCGCGTACGTTCGTAATTATACGAAGTTTTATTGCTCGTTCAATCGAGTTTACATTCCTGCATAATCGATTTACGTTTGATCGATCGCTTTCCGTTACTCGGACCCCGAATTCCATTCAACGTCCGACATTATTTGCCCGAATTTATCGTTTTGTATTAATCAACATCATCGATACAATTCATTACCCTGTCTACAGCTCGGGCCAGTCCTCGTAAATATTTATTTCAACCCCTTTGAAACTATTTGGCATCAACACGGTGCGCGAGAGAGGTTTCGTATTCCTCGAAGCCTGTCGCGACGTCAAAGGCCGTAATTCATTACACATGGAAAGACAAATATAAAATTCATTATCGCGTATATAAATCAGGAACTAACAGTCTTTCATCATAGGAGTAATGTGATCCACGGAGAACGCGTATCAAGGTTATTAATCCTGTTTTATGGTGAACCTTCGTCGACAAAAATTTCAGGTTTTTCGGAAACAAAGCGGGAAATGGTAGATTCGTAATCACGGACGATCGGAAAGTGGAGTTTTCGTTGCGTTCGTAGCAGACCGCGCCGGGGCGCCGATGCTCCGACGTAAATCACAGGGCCACGCGGAGGTTTTCCGTTGCCAGCAGGGCACCGGGGCCCCGGCGCGGGCCCCATGGCGGTGCAAATGTATAAATACCAGCCACAAATCTGCCAGCCGGCTAATTTATAAATTTCACGCCGATCTCGTAAATGCGTTTCTGATTTAGCACGTTTAAATTATCGCTAAACCGCTTCTAACTGCCCGGCCGTGTAATCTCTCTCCTCGTTCAACCACCCGTCCCATCCTCCTTCGTTGGCTATACGCCGTTCGATGAATGGGTGTCCGCATAATCGCGAACGATACTTCTGGCTCCACAGAACGGCCGAGAAATTATGGAGATTGCCAGATAACTGGCGACACTGTGTACCCTCTGCATTTATTGCTTGACGCTTCTTGAAGAATTGCACGCGTCCGCCTTTCCCTCTTTATCGGCCCCTTTCTTCTCGTACCGCGAGGAGATTATCGAATTTACAACACTTTTTAATTATTCGCTTTTGACCACCGAGGTGGATACTTCTGTATCGGAATAATCTGGCACCTCCGAGACCGCCATGTTCAAATGGTCGATGAAAAATTAGTTATACTTTCTTCCGCTATTCTAGAGTAACACTTAAGAACGAGTATAGGATCAATCAAAGAACAAATTTTTATTTGTCGAAGAATCAAACAAAGAATAAATTTTTACGTATCACAGAATCAATCAAAAAATTCATTTTTATGTATCAAAGAATCAATCAAAGAATTAATTCTTATGTACCAAAGAATTACTTTTTACGTATCAAGGGATCAATCAAAGAATTAATTTGTGCGTCTGTAGAAAAAGGTTCCTAACTCCAAACTCTTCGAGTATTGAAATTGAAAATCTTCGAATATAGAAATTGAAAATTTCGAACAAAGTGGGAAATAATTTGCTGTTGACCATGTGGAGTGCGACAGATCATCGATTGTTCCGTCGATCGCAAGAAATATCCAATCCCTGAAAGTTTCGACGGGCAGCCTCGATCGAATCTCCATCCTTCAAGCGATCAAAATTCAATATGTTTCCTCGATGAAATGAATGTTTGGTGGCTGAAACGTATCTCGGACACGTCGAACGGAAACAGCGAGGGGGTGAGCTTAATTTTCTCGCGTCGCCTCCCTCGGCTCGCGTTCCGCCAGGAGCGTACGCGATGGAGGACGGGGCCCGTTCGTGGCCGGCCAAGCGTAACGATAAATCAATAGCAGAGGCCCCGCGGTATTCTCGCCGGTGCCCATAATAAATTCATGAATTGTAAAACTGCTGCTCTCGCACGGGACGAACCGTGGCGTATTGGATTTATTGGCCGACCTGACCCCGCTAAGACGCCTCGCTACAGCCGCGGAGGAGGCGAGCGTGTTCTCGAAACGAAAAAAATGAGAGACGCAGAAACGTCGACGGCGAAGGGTGGCAGACGGGGCAGGCGTCTCTACGGACGGTGGGTGATGTATGAACGAGTTAACGGGTCGCAATCGATCAGCCGTATTACCGAATAATTTTCAATTACTTGGTACGGGCTCGAGTGACTGCCGGGACGATCAGGAGACAGAGTATCGACGACTCGATATCGATCCATCGTTCGCGATACCAACGAAGCGTGGCTGCGCATCGCGTGCGTTCGATGGCGTCGTTGACCCCCGCGGAACAGAGTTCAAACGGACTTTATGAATGGGAATTGTCGATTACGAGGGGATTTTAATCAACGAACTCGCGGATTTTACCGGTTGGGGTTAAGCGCACGCTGAATCGATGGTAACGCTTCGAATTCCGAATACACTAAAATTGCAACGGAGTCTCGCTATATGGCCATCGACTTTCGACGCGAGACAAAATGATAGAAAGGGAACTTACAGCAACTTCATATTATGTCGATAACTACTTTATTCATACACCTTCTTCAAACTTGTTTTAGTAAATAAGCCTACGTCGCTTCAGACAGACTTAAAAAAATTCTCCACGGAAACTGCACAAATTTGTAAGTTGTAATATTTTGATCTAATAATATACGGACCTAAGTTGTAATAGTATGATCGATCCATACATAAGTTGCTTTGAATGGACAATGCTGGATGTTGGCCAAACAGCTCAAGCCCGGAAGGTTGGATCACTCGATGAAGCATTCCGCTAACCCACAAACAGCGTCCAAAACGGAAGCACCCCTACAAAGAGGCCCGAGGAAACAACGGAACCTGGACAGCCGCGATACCTTCGAGGAGGACGCTGCAACGCGAAGGGAGGCCGAGGTCGAATCAGTACGCGGACTTACCGTAGAAATCCCGTAGTTCATTAATCAAGCAACGCCCGGAGTCGGAATGCCTTCGTATTTCGAGAGTTGCAGTCCATTTATCACGGCGGAAACGTATTTGTAGGCAGTGGCTCTGCCCGCTTCGCTAACAAGTGGATACGCTGTCCCCGTGGATGATGTAGCACCGGCTAGGCTCGGGACCCCCTACGGCGTCTGACACCTCGAACCTTACAACCTTCGAACCGAAGTCCCTCCCGACCAACAAACCCGCGTTTAACCAATTTTCTGCTGGAAAAACGTCCGCGGAGCCGACAGCTACGGGATAGTCGTGGGCAATGACGGGTAAAATTGCTCGTCGAACGCCTAGACGGTATCGAGTCACGAAATCTGCTAAC
Source organism: Coelioxys conoideus (assembly GCA_947623535.1). NCBI lineage: Eukaryota > Metazoa > Arthropoda > Insecta > Hymenoptera > Megachilidae > Coelioxys > Coelioxys conoideus. Next base: position 7,666,506 of record OX392455.1, on the reverse strand, counting down.
CTGGAAAATTTGTGCACACGAGAATTTTGGGAGTCGGACATTCTGGGATTTGGAAATCCGAGGAAATGCGAAAGTTTCGGGATTTGGAAGTTTGAGGACACGTCAATTCGGAGATACAGGAATTTATGGATCTACGAATCTGGGGAACTAGGGATTTTGAGATTTAGAGATTTCGAAGCCTAGAAATGAAACTTGGGGATTTGAGAATGTTTGAGAATTTTGGGAATGTTGGAATTCGGGGATGTGGGAATTTGGGGCACTAGGGAATTTGGGAATATGAGAATTTTGGGCAAGGAGGAAGTTGGGAATATCTGAATTTGGCGCAATAGGGGAAGTTGGGCATATGAGAATTTGGGGCAATGGGGAAGTTGGGAATATGAGAATTTGGGGGGTTAGGGAATTTGGGAACTTGAGAACTTCGGGATTTTGCAGTGTGGGGATTTGAGAATTTGGGATCCGTGGAATTTGGGGATTTCAGAATTTAGGAACTTGGAAATTTGGGGACTTGGGAATTTGGTGATCTTAGAATTTGGGGATGTGTGAACTTGGGGATTTGAAAACTTGGTAACTTGGGAACTTGGAGGCATGGAAATTCGGAGAATAAGTGTTTTGGGAGCTTTGTGGATCGAAGAACTGGAAATATGGGGATGTAGAAATTTAGTCATAAATTGATAGTTTAAAAATTTGGGAATTTGAAAATTTTTGAATTTATGGATTCGTGAAATTGAAAATGCAAATGTTTGAAGATTGGTACATTTGGAAATTTTAGGGTTCAAGTAATGCGGAAATTTGATAGTTCCAACATTTAAATGTTCGGAAATTAATAAATTTATAAATTCCTACACATAAGAATATACAATACATAAAAGCACAAAAATTTCAATAGCCTGTTGCGCGCATTTACCCCTCACGGTTCAAAGAGGTAAAATGGAATTCCCTTTGGCGGCCAGTTTCGATCCGTCGAGTTTCCGGTTTCGCGTTGCACCCATACGCGGTGATTTACAGAGGAAAATGGCGTACGGACGGTCGGTATTCGATCGTGTCGAGTCTCGCGCTTTCAGCGAATTTTTGCCCGGGAAACCGCGAAGAGTTCAGCGGCGGGTTTGAGGCGCGTGTTGGAGCGGAAGGTGTGATTTATCGAGGCGCGACCACGGCTAGTGACGCGTTACATAAGTTACAGGTTGTCGGCTGCTTTTTGCGCTGCCGTTGCCTGCGCGTAGTAAATTAAATATTAAAACGCCAGGATGCCGATCCAGGATGTTTACACGGGAAAGAAGCGGATTCCCGCGCTCGCGCACAATCGAGCTGGATTTATCGCTCCAGTAATAACAAACCGCTCGTGGCTACGTCGAGATCGATCGGCTCGAGTAATTTCTGCGAATTACGGATGTTAGGTACATTCCTCTCGAAGATTAGGAGACACCGAGGTAAGTTGTTATTCGACGGCAAGTTTCTTGATATACGTACTTGGATAGTCACCTATCTACATCGTTGCACCTACATCGGATAATTTATATTATCATTTACTTAATTTATATTCGAAGCGATATTCTATCGGTACGTAATTGGCCAATTATATTGTGACAATGATACGCTAAATTCGCGTGATAAATAATATTTTAAATTCATGCAATGAATAATATTCTAACGTTTACGCGCTATTCGATCAGATGCACAATTATCTCCCGTTAATATATTTTTATTACTGCAACGTATCTCATAAGCAAAGATATTTCGTTGAAATAACACCAGTAATTTTATTCTACCGTCTTTACAAATCAATTCTCACGCTCGTATAACGTAAGATACCGATTCGCTAAACAAACGTGACTGTATTTGAAACGCGGATAAGGTGTCAATCATTCGCGACGTTTGTTACGGCGAAAATATCGAGTTGGATAGAAAAACCCGGAGTTCCTGCAACTTCATCGATCGTAACGCGGCGCCTCCTGTATTGTTTGCGTTGCCTTTGTTTTCTCAAGGATCGAAGCAAACTGACGCGAGAGGATCAGGATTTAATCGCCGGCACGATTACGTAACGAAATTATTGGCACGATATTTGCGCGTATCGCGCGAAAGAACGCAGTTCCATGACTGACAATTATAATCAACCGGCAAAGGTTCGTTACATGGAAACCGTCGTTTACGGTTTGATTGGCTGAAATTCAAATGTTCCGCTTGATGAATGATGATGAATTTCGTCGGACGCCGAGATTACCACAGGACATTGTTAGACAACTATATTAATATGCAAATGTGGATGCTGATTAGATCGTCCTGTTCAATTACGCGTGTATTTTTCAATAATGCAGCAGGCGGTTTCGAAACTTCTGCGTGGCTGTGATTGGACATTATCGTGCATGCGCGCCGCCATTTTTTCGCGTAGATCGATTCGAAATCGATTAAATTCCCGGCGTAAATCTATCGATTTTTCTAAAGTGAATCAGTCAATTTTTTTTAAACTGCTCAAACTGTTCCAGTTACGAGGTCTTTGCATGAAAATTTTTACTATGTATCTGCAATAAATTTAAGGGTTTCGTAACGGGGACAAAATCAGTTTTTATCTTAACCCTTTGCACTCGAAAGTACTACTGTCGACTAATTATCAATACATTAGTAGTTCTCTTGTTTGGAGTAGTCATAAATTGTGTTTTGCGTAATGCCTCATTTTTTTGGTAGAAATATATTTTACAGATTTACATTTGTCATAAAATACATGTTTTCGGCGCATTAAATAAACATGACTGCGTGTACCACCGGTGGTACACATGTCACGGAACGTGTTAAACCTCGGCAAAAGTTATGTTTTTTAAATTGTATAATTGAATCAAATGACGAGTGTGAGTCTCAGGAGTGCAAAGCGTTAAATACATTCAGAAAATTTCATTTCTTCTATCTAGACTAATTCCTCATAAAGGAACTACCAATTTTAAGGAATAAGTAACAGATTATGAATATGACAGAATAATACAACACGTGATAGAATTTACAAGTTAGTACGATGATGCAAGATTTAGTTTGCATAACGGGGACACATGATCTGCATAGCGGATTGTGGAAATTTTCATCGACATCCTCAGTCGGCATCGTCCTAGGAACTCACAGATCCAGTGAACTGGATCCTCCAGTCGACTAAAAGGTTAGCCGGTCTACGTGCACGGCTGGCATGTAAAAGGGCAGAGCATCCGCCATAATTCGTAGCGAGAGCACGACCGAATTGGAATTTCGAACGCGCTTTTGTCCGTGCTTCTTCCTGCTCCGCGATCGCAGGTGAGAAACGGGGCCGAACGATAGGCGCCGTCGTTTCTTTCGATCATCGAACTTTTAATCGAGAAGGAAGCTCGGTTACATCGTACGCGTTTTCTATAGCAAACGGAACGATCGGTGCGCGCGCGACTCGTGCGGAACAGAACAATTTTTCTTATTTAGCCGCACACGATGGGAGAACGAAATGAAACCGACTATCAGAGATCGACGGCTGCTCTCGATCACTTTCTACGTTCGTACGTGCCGTTATGGTACGAGGAAATTGATAATTGAACGTTTCGTGCTGTAGAAACAACGGGTTCTGATAGACGGTGCGGCGGTATAGTTGTCTCTCTTCTGTTACTAATACTTCTTCGCGAATCGTTTTGGGAATAATGTACGTGCTTAATAGTGGTGAGATATATTCATTCACTTATAAAAACATGATTTTGGAAAGTGACTTCGTTTGGTCGGATTTTATATGTTGTTTTTATTTATTGCTTTATATCATTGATTCACCGATAAGATTAATATGGACATTGTAAATATACTTGGATTTAATGTATGGTTCTTCCGGATGAGGAAGAATGTATGATCTTTAATGTATTTATGTATGTATGGTCTTCTTTAATGTATGATCTTCCGTGAAGGTTTTACTTGAAAATTATAAAGTTTCTGACCTTTCATTATTTTCTGAATTTGAAGTTCTAAATTTACAAAGTTCTGAATCTTCGAAGTTGCGAATTCTTCAATCTCCAAGTTGCCATTTCCTTGAATTTTTGTGCTTTCGTATGTTCAACTTTGCGAAAGCTACAGTTAACCAACTTCCAAAATTCGTAAATTCCATAGTCCCCAAATCCTAATATTCCTAAATTGCTGAAAACCCAAATTCCTCGAATCATCCAATTCCTAGATCAGCAAGTTCCAACATCTCCAAATCCTCAAATCCAAAAATTTTCGAATACCCAAGTGCCCCAAATCCTCCATCCGCAAATTCCCAAATTCCCAGGTTCCCCATCTCCAAACTTTCAAATTCAGAAAAATCCCAAAAAATCAGCGAGTGGAATCACAGAACACCAGTCCTCCTGTTCTCCGGATGCCATATTTTCTCCGGAAAGGTCGGACTCGCTGCTGGAACACCTCGCGAAATCGTAATCGAAAAACAACCCAGCGTTCACGAAAAAATCCGCGCACCGTAAATCGTCGAATTCAAAATGCAATTACTCCGCTTAAATTCCCAGCGTTTAATTGGAAGGATAGCAGTTCGGTAAGCCGGAGGATCGGCTCACAAAGAGAAAGCAAAGCGTTAACTCGCACGATATCCGCGCGAGCGAGCACGTGCAACGAGCCAACACCGGCTGGGAGGGGTCGAGACGTCAGGTTTCGCGCTGGTTCGCGCTTCGAGCCAGCGATCTTGCCCGTCAAAGCGGGCAACGAGCACGGTGCAAGGGCCGATTTCAATAAGCCACTTGCCCTTTTATTTATTCCCCTGGCCCACGGAGGTGCCAAGCGGCTTCGAGCCGAGCTGAAACGACGGAACGTGAACGCGAGAAGGCGGAGAGAAGCGTAGGCCGCCTTCCGCCGCGTTATGAGCGCGGACAGCTTAGCATTATTGCGTCGTCCGCGCGTTAAACGCCCCGCGAGAATACAAAGACGACTCGCGAACGGGCTGCTACACAAAATTATCAGCGGTTTTTATCGCGGTTCCGCCGAGGGATGTGGCTACTGCCAACACGTTTTCTATTAGGAGATTTAAACATCTTTTTGAGTAGGGCAGTTTGTTAACCTCTTAACGAGGCACTGTTAACTCCACGCTAGACCCATCGATCTTCTGTTTATTTCCTAAAAAATTCATTATCCTCAATCGTACACGTATTACGTTGTCCCACAAGTTGCTTCCCTTTTTAATATAATATAAAAATGCACTTCCAGTAATATTTTGCAAGTAATCAAGGAATAAATGATATTTACTGAGGAATGAAAAGGGGCAATACAGTAGAACACCTTGTATTTAATGCAACGAATGTTAAACAATAAATATTGTGTATATATATCTACTAAACGAGGGAGGAATTTTCGGGACAACCTAATATCTTATACAATTGTTATGTATTTTTGTTGAAAAGAAATAGTCTATTATTTTGCAAACAAGACCAACATACACGTGTCCAATTCATTTTTATTGTAGAAAGGAAAATTAGTAATTCATTTTTTATTATAAAAAGGAAAATGAAGAGATATATTGTAAAAGGAGAATTTCTTTTAACCAAAGAGTTATTCGGTTAATCGATCAAAATTGTGGTCTGGAAAACGTGATCCGACGAAACCACGTTTCGAAACTCGGTGAGAATTTTAAAAGCTGCGGACTGAGTAAATTGTAAACGCCAAAAGTAGAAGGTTACAAAATAGAAAAGCTATCTTCTCGTCAAAAAATCTGCCAGCTGTTAAATATAGATAATAAGTACCGAGTGAAATTTGGAAAACAAGATCTCGATGAAATAATATGTGACTCGGTGAGAATTTTGGAAGCTGCGGGAATAAATGGCGAGCACCGACAGTAAGAGATCGCAACCTGAAAGGCTATCGTCCGATCGAAAAATCTTCCAGCCGTTACGTAAAGATCTTTTACCGCGTGCATTTTGAAAAACGTGATCCGACGAAACAATAGTCAACTCGATAAGAATTTTGGAAGCCGTGAAACCGAGTAGAGCGAGCAAAACGTGAGTGGGAGGTCATAAAGTACAATGGGGTGTGAGTAGCGGATAAGGAATAATAGCGAGCGCGGTGTAGCAAACATTCTCGAAATCTGATCTTATCGATCGAATGCAAATGGAGTCGAACAACGCTGACCACAATTTGATATTCTTAGTTTGTTCGTGTCGAGTGAGATCGCGCGTGCTCGCTAAAAGATATCTCAGCCGCGAGCAACGCCCCGAGCATCGTTTCCTGTACGTACACCGACACGGTCGCGATCGGCTTATCTGCCGAACACGATTTTCCCGTACGCAACGTTCAACACCTGCCGGTTCTGTCGAACGTTCAAAGAATCCCGTCTGTATCGCGTCGTTAATTACGCGCCGTGGAACGCGGTTCGGCGTATTATTACGCGACGGACAATCGACGTTCACGATCGATCGTGTGCCCGGCTAACTGTTTCCTTCCTCGTGCGGGAGCCGCGATTTTTCCGGCATATCAGATGCGCGCGACCTGTTAAGTAACGAGTCGCGATCCGAGACGCTCGTGCATCGTAAAGCTCTCTGTTAGCCAACAGGCGGATTGGAATTCGGCGATGCCTGCGGAATATTCAGAGTCGTTCTACGGTTTCGAGATCTTTGGGGATCTACATATTTAGAGTCGTGCACGCGAACGTGACTCTACTTAAACGATACGAGAACGAAGGTGACGTTCGATACACAGCCGCATAAGTCTAGATTTGCATTCCCGTTAAGGATATTTCTACATCTGTTCGCCGGGAACGTTGGAACGGTGCCGCATTCCGAGCACGGCCGTGCGGGAGCTATTTTCTACGATCCCCTCGCTATTAATTAACGATCGACTTCTCTCTTTCGTTAGTTTCGGATGCTCTTAGAAATGGCCCAATTTTGCACGTCGTGGAAGATTCTCCCTGCTTCGGCAAGAATCACTGTTCGATCTCAACGCGATCGATGCGTCAGACATTTTACAAATTGACCAACGGTCGGTCATAGTCGAGAATTTCTATTTATTATACATTAGCTCAAAAACCTCATTTTATGAGGTTTTCAGAAGATGAAGATGAAGCATTTTAAAGTAGCACATAATCTGTGATTAAATGTGCAATTTGTGTTTAATCTTGAACCGTGGAGCTTGAATTGTGTAGTTCACTAACAATGTGATGGAATCACTGTGTGACTGAAATACAATGCAATCAAGTTACTATGAAATTCAACAGCACAACCGCGATTATTAACTTGATCAGCCCTGTACAACCAATTCCTTGTGGTGACATTTTTCGAAGATCTATAAACAGTGTTAGTAAAGTCTATAATCTATTAAGATCTATATTCACAGACATCAAGATCTACATATTCAGTGACACTAATGTCCACATTCATGTTCGATGACACTGAAACTTTCATGACAGGCTGGAACGTATGCAATGATTTCACCTTACAAATTGAAATGCGATATCAATGTTAGGTACTTCAAGGCCGATAATCGAATTTCAAATAGAACCATAAATAAAACCATAATTAAATTCTCATATGATGGAATTTAAATGCGTTCAAACGGGGCTGTACAATTTAAGCGTTGTACCCTCAAATTTTCCCATGAAAATCGAAGGTGTGGTCGAAAGAGGGAGCATCGAAGACGAGAATCGTGGAGAAGCGATAACAGCTGGAATCGATACCGAGGGATCGGGAAGATCGGTCGCTTCCGCGGGATTAGCAATCGGCTAGCGGTCAACAGAGGCGAGCGTTCGCAGCGGAGAAAGCACGACGTGGGAATACACGTCGCCGCGGATTACGCCCCCTCCTCGCGGGTCACCCTCTTTCTCGCTCGCGTGTTCACGCGAACACGCCGCGCGCGTTATCTCGCGTGTACATGTACAGTCACGAGCAAGTCCGTCTTCCCTGGCGAAAATCTGGCGGCCGCGTCTCCCACTCTCTCGTTTCTAGGAACGTTTGAACGTCCGACGATTTCGAGATGGTTCGCGAATTTCGGGATGCAGGGATTTCGAAGATCCTGGTAATTCCGGGGATTGGAAATTCGGAGAGTTTAACTCTATTGGGAAAATTTACAATTTGGGCACGTAGGTTTTTGGGGTATTGGTATTTGGGAACTTCGAGACTCTGGGAGTCCTTGATCGGGGATCACGGATTGCGTTTAGAAATTTTTGGATTTAGGGATCGAGCGATGGAGGAATTTGCGAATTTAAATGTTTGAAAATCGAAGAATTTGAGGACCTCGAATTTGAGAAATGTGAGAAATAGAAGAATTTGAGAATTTCGAAAACAGAAAAATTAAAGAATTTGAGGACTTTGAAATTTGAAAAATCTGAGAAATCGAAGAATTTGAGGAGTGCAAAATCCGAGAAATCTAAGAAATCGAAGAATCTGAAAATTTGGAAATCTAAGATATCAAAGAAATCGAGATTTAAATGAAAAAAATGTGTGAATATAGAAGTTCAATAATCTACGAATCCGACAATTTGGAAATTTTCAAGTTTCAGAAATTTCAAAATACACAAAACGAACGTAGAAATTCTGAAAGTTGCAAATTCCCGAAAAAAGAAAATTGGTAATTAACAATTGTCGAAATCCACTTCCGTGCACTAATGCGAAAAGAGCCGACGTTGCGCCCGAGTGTACGCGCGCTCTGCAAATCGACCCGCTATGGATAAGTATTCACTTTAGCCCGATGGTTCGTGACCCCATATCGCCGGGCATTACGGAGCCCCCCCTGGGCTGATTTTTTATGGGGGCGCACGTCACGCGGAGGCTGCAATTACTAATTTAGAGGCGAGACCGAGTCGTGCCAAAACCGTCGGCTTCGCTCGCGGAAAACCGCCCTCTTTCCCTCCTCTGTTATATTCGTATGAAAGCAACCGACCTCGTGGATCGCGAACGTTGTACCCTCCTCGCTCCGCGTACTCCTTCACGAGCGGATACCGAGCGTGGTAGCCGCGGGTACCATGGCCGGGCATAACGTACGGATGCAACCATCGAAATATGCAACGGCCGCGAGGGCCAGCGCTAATTACATGCCTGTCGCGGCTCACGAACGCCGTTTCCTAATTGTGAACTCGAGGGAGAGAGAAAGAGAAACAGCGAGAGAGAAAGAGAGAGAGAGACAGAGGAAAGACTGGCCGTCAGCGCAGATCCGCTCCGAGCATTTTTCGCGAAACGACTGACGAACGTGCCGGGGGTAATAGAAAAGCGGTCTCGAATTAATTGCACCAACCGTTGGCCCGTACTGCTCGACTCTCGATGGCTAATTGGTTTCGAGATTTGTTTCGAGGGTTATTCTTCGGATGATCGATCGGTAAATGGAACTGTTGTAACGTAACGCCGGTTTTCTTGCTCGCCTTAATGGTTTCACTGTTTGGAGAGCCGTTTGTTTCGCCCTTTGATGGTTTATCCGAGCGAAACGCGCGATACATCAAAGATGGTTGATGCACATCGTACGTTTGTTGCTCCTCGAACGAACAACTAGTATGTTCAAATAATTCGAAATCATTTTCTTCGTATCATAATACGTTAACGAGACATTCGTTAAACCATCAATTTATAGTACAAGTGTCCCGATAATGAAGCAACCGACACATGAAGCAACACGGCAATGGTACGTATCTATATCCCTATAACATATGTGAAATATAAATATAAAATATATAAAATATATACTTGTATACAAAAATCCATTTAACCAATTAACATTCTGTGTGTATACACGACAGTCCAATATTTCATTTCGATGCTATTAACATTAATAAAAGTATAATGTTACCTCATTTCTTGTTTTCACTTTTTCTGCATTTGTATTCTATATTCGTCGAGTATTTTGGTCATTGGACGATTATAATAATTTCTATGTTTATGTATGAAACTGTTAACTGGTTAATGTATTTCATTTGCGTACAAACAAAACACGTACACATTATACAAACTAAATATACGTGTTTCCAAATCGATATCAATGTCCATATTTGCAAAATTTACGACTCGAGATTCTTCCGCCTGTAGCAGAAACAATTTTCATCGAATCGTACGATCATGAAAAACGGTATCAGAGCGTCAAATCAATATCGTTGAATAAAAATCGAGCGGTTTCGACTACGGTATCAGAATGATATTCACTCGACGAAGTCTTTCCTCGACCATTCTTCACCGGGCAGGTTTCCGTACGCCGTCCACGGGTCCGGGTGCTTAATTTAAACCCTTCTCTATTCCGCGCGATGGAACGAGACATCGAGAAACCGGGATTCGTCGGGCCGACCCTCCGCTCGTATCGTAGAACAATGAAGGGCCGCTATTAATATTGGCCCACTATCTCGCCGGTATCGCGCGTTTCACACTCCCCACGCACTCGAGTAACACGGCCCGCGTAGGGACATTTTCATTGCATATTAATGCCTCTCATTACTGCCACTCCGCACCGCATTACTCAATGCTACACCGCCGGCCCGTCTAGTGTTTCAAACGGGATCGAGGCGGAAATGCTATTGACCGGCTGAGTTCCTGCCGCGTAAAACTCGCCCCCACCATCCCCTTTCGAGTTGCTTCGACCGGCTCAAAATACCATTTTAACGATCTACGTGCCGTTTCACGTTGGAAGAAAATTGGAAGATTTGTTAGAAATTTCGAAGAATGTCTTTTTGCCATGTGTGGAACGTAATGGTCACATGTGAGACCACGGCACTGAATCTTCCATCTCATTTCATTTCTGTACTTCGTTGTACTACATCGTGTCTTCCTTAGTTATTTTAAAATTTGCAATAAACAATAACTTATTTTTAAATTCACGTCATAGTACATTTCTCTATGTTTCCACGATGTGAGTCTTCTGAAGTGAGTCACGTAAATAATTGATCTCTTGTGCTTGTCTCTTGATTAATTATTTTAATAGACAATTGTCTTATTGAAATACTGTTCTTATTGTTAGATGTTCATAGAACAACGCTGTACGTAAAATTGTCATTTTAAGTTCAATGAGCGATGTGCTCTCACTTGGTGTAACATCGTTTACGCATGCGTACGGAGAGTCATAGCAAGAAAAGTCCCTACGAGGTATCTCCGAATTCGATGTTCATAAACGCAGAATCATAAAGAACCAAATCCGTAATATCAAAAATGAGAACTCTGCACACAAACGAACAGATGTCATACATATGAACTGATGATATAAACTGATGACATTAATATAAATTGATGAACTTTGTATGAACGAAGTATGAAACTAGTACATTTCTCTCTATCGAACCTACCATGAAGCGTGGAAGACTAGTCGAAAGATATTCCGTGAAAAATAATGAATCTAGAAGCGGGTTTCACGAGAGGACAGAACTTACGCAGCAACCGAATACTACCCTGTGCCAGGGACACACGATATTTCTACGTTTGCGTTACGAGACCATTCTTAACCTTGTCCCGGCTAACGAGGCGAGAATTAATAAGATTATTAATAAGCGAAAGTAACCCCGGAGGGACGAGCGATACCTTTCCACGACGTCGTCGGTCTACTTTCGACGAGTCCCACGAGCGGATCGCGTGCACACGCTCCGGACTCGTGTGCGGGGACCGGTGGTGAAAAGACAACTCCCGAGCGGGATTATTAATCGTGCCGGGAGACCTGGTCAGGGTTCAGGTGAACGCGCATCCTCGAGGCGGGTTCAACGCGCGAGGTCGACGACGACGACGACAACGAGCTGCTTATAAGCGACGCGTCCGGGACATTAGCTATCGAATCCGTAGCCCCGTGTAAGAAATACTTAAATGTCGAGGACTCGGCTGAGCCGAGGGAGAAACCGTTGGCCGGGTCGTGGTTTTATCAGAGCGATATGTCAGTGCGTGACAGCGCCGTGTGTAGACATCGGTCACGGGACGAGCAACATTTCTCACCTCTTAGAGCTTAGGCAGGTAAGGACGTCGCGGCGATGCCGTGTCGAATCGCTCGATTAAATTACACCATTTTTCATGGCCTCGTTCCCGTCTTCGTACTGCCATCTTCTACGTCGCTAGCCGACCGGACTCTGGATTCACGTTTCTCCACGATCCTCGCTCCCGCGGGATACGTATGCTTTGTCCACGTCGAATTCGAACATTTCCGAATTTCTGTGGTACCGTATTTTGATACTTGGAACCATGAAAAGTTACTTAATTTAGTTAACACTAAAACTACCAATATTGGAGATTAATAATAAATGAATAATAATTTTTAAAAAAATTTATAAAACTTTTTAGCCAGAAAGTTTAGCAGATGCTATTTACCAATAGTAAAAGTATTTTCGAATGTAAAGGATTAGGTTTTTTATACTCGTGTAAATATGCGGACAGAAGAGTTTGAAAATTCAGTATCTTTGTATTCATGAATTTCCAAGTTTCTAAATTCGTGATGTCAAAAGTTGTGGAATAGTTTAAAAGACATTCAGGGTGGTAGTTACTACTGGCTCGTACATTGCATTATAATTGCGAATGTTAATTGCTGACTCATTCACAACGGAATTTTTACCCCTCCCAATCTTTATAGAATAGACACATGTCCTCGATGTTGTCTGCAAAAAAAAGCTTTTATTACACCAGGAGAACGCGCAGCGATACACCTGTCTCTTATTCTTATACGTCTATATTTCAGACTTCCTCATACACCATAATTGAGACTGCTGTTCGTTTATGAAGGGAAGATGCGGGTGTTAACGACGCTACTTTATTCTCCGAAGCTTTTAACATTTTCATAATCCTTGTCTACGATACCCAGCACGCTTAGCCACACTTTATAACTCTCACAATGGTTTAAATAAAGCGATTCAAAACCACCATAAGCCTAACTTTGCAAAAAACATGTTATAAAATGTATCTTGTCTACGAATAGTATTATCTTATTTCTCCAACGGCTGTTCGACTATCTGAAATTCTGCACCTTGCAATGAGTTTCAAATAAAATAATCGACTTGGGTATCTAATTCCTGCAGACATCCTCGATCAGTTCGTTTCATAAATTAATCCCTCGCGGTTGCCCGGCGGAGCTCTCTCACGCTCCTTTGTAGAAAGGGAAGACGGTACGCGAAAAAACAAAATGAACAACGCCGGAGAGTAAGCGGCGCGATTTAATTGCGAGAACATTTCTTATATGGAAGTTATCGGTTACGGCGCACGTGCCAGGCCGACGCGGCACGAAGCCGAGCAGAACAGAGCGGAACGCTTAATGGGTGTCCCTTGCGCGTCCCTGGATTCGAATATTTCCCAATGGTCTCTTCCGCGCTTCTTATCTAAATGCGATTCCCCGTTATCCAACCGTTGTCTGCACTCATCACCGGGCGAGCGCCTCTCTTACTTATCCCACGGGCTAAAGCTGCGCCGGGAAAAAGAGGATAAAAAAAGGTAGTGATAAACAAGGAGAAAAAGCCAGGTCCAGCTAATGTGGTTCGACATTTCTGTGGCATGGTCGTTCGGACAAGAGTTATTAATTTAACCCTTTGTTTACTATCGCGAGATTTAAGTTATTTTCAGAGTGGAACACAATAATAATAAATTTTTCAACTTTCTATTATATAATAATAATGTTTCTATCGGATAAATGTGCCCGATTAAATAAATCGTTTAATTAATTTATATTCTTGACTTGTATAGTGATTTAATGATAAATGGTTTTATCATAAAATTTGGATGTTAAGCAGATGGTGGATTAATATATATGGTATGGGTCACAATCTGGATGCTCAATCTATGGTGCACAATTTGGATTTGCATGATATAGAACGTGTACAATTTGAATTAACATATGCGATAAGTAACGTGTGCAGTTTGAATTAACGTATACATATAATAAGTAACGTATACAATTATGATTGGCATATATGATAAGTATCCTTTCCGATTTTAATTAACATATATGATAACTAATATGTAATCAGCATATATAACATAATATTATTATATCTAAATGGGCTGTGGATGTGTGTACGTGTATAGAGTATACATACGGAAGTCACGTAAACAATACAAATTATTGATACGAACAAATGGTATAACTAGGTCGTGTAGATCACAAAATTACATGCTCATACAGATATGACTCGCGCAAGAATGGAATAAATTGTCGAATTAAAACCGAATAAATTTAAACCCGCAAAATCCAGCACAACGTGTGAAATAAAATAATGTTCCACGTCCCCATTCACAATCGTTCTCGAACAAGATTTTAAAAAAAGCGTGCGTTCAACCGGGCATTTCTTTCGCAGCACGGTTTAAAAACAAGCCGAGATAAAATTATCGCGATGATCGTCTCATTAGGTATGAACTTTTGCAGATATCGCGACCACGCTGTTAGGTTACAGAGCGTAGGTACGTGGCCACGGTTGGTTCTCCACTTTAACGTCCGCTCTGTCTTCTCCTGTTTCTTTTCTCTCTGTGTTCTCCGGTCCGTACGTTGAACGTTCCAGCGTAGGTATATGCAAGAGAGGGGCCCCCGCGTACATACGTCCCCGTTGCCGCGGAGATCGAGATGCAAAGGAGACCCGCGCCGCTTTTAAACTCGCCGCCACGAAGCGGATAAATTCGCCCGGGTCCCTCGATCTATTAATTCGAGCCGCCGTTGCATTCCTGCGGGGTCTCGACCGCTCGGCTCCTCGACTCCGCGACCTTCCTGCTTTCTCGCGATTGCCTCCGCGCTAGCTCGCGACCGGCTACGCCTGTATCGCTTGTACACGCGCGTACACGCGCGCGACCTCCTCGCCGAGACGCTCCGAGTTCCTTTCGCCTGCCGACTCGCGACGCGACTCTGTCTTCCGAAACGATTCATCTTTCTTCTTTCTTTCCTCCACTTAGACTAACTTAGCTTCTTTATTATCTCAACTTTGCTTTGGTTAGGTTTTCGTTACGCCAAGTCACGTCACATTCGGCTTTTTTTTACCACAAGTTAGGTTACATTAAGCTTTTCTTGCCCCGAGATAAGACAGATTAAGTTTTTTACTAGTTCAAGTCAGGTTGAGTTAAATTTTTCATTAATTCAAGTTTGATTGAGATAAATTTTTCATTGCTTCAAGTGAAGGTAAATAAGGATTTTGATGTCACAAGTTAGGTTATATTAGGCTTTTCGCCGCTGAGATTCATTTGATTCGAACTCTAGGTTTATTAAAATCTATGATACAATGACTGTGGTGTCTCCTTGTTAAAGGTATGAACTAATGTTAAGTTAAGTTAGCTTCTGTTAAGATTGCATTGGATTTAAGTTAGATTATGTTAACTTTAGCAGTAAAGTTACATTAGGGTCAGGTTAACCTAACAGAAGATGTACATCAAGTTAAATTATTGATAAACCGACATTAAATTATGTTAGATCGAGATCGTTAATGTTCGCGGTGTCGAAATTAAAATATCGATCTCAAGACACGACGCGATGTCGGCTTGAACTTCCGCGAGGGAAGTTGACGAGCGCTCGTCCATAGTCGACATAAAGTACACCTCTCGTAGCCGGCCCCTCGTTGTATCGCATAATTACCAGTCTTTACAACGCTCTTTACACTTGTTTCCACACCACTGTATCTCCCTCGCATCGGCGTGTAACCGGAGATCGTAGGAGAGAATTTCGACGCGTACGCTTCGCGTGTGTAAATTCGCGCGCGTGTACACGGCGACCCGACCACCACTTTTTTTCCGTCCGCGCGTAGATAAAGACCTATCGGCAATATAGTATCAAGAACGGCGTAAATAAGGATAATGCAGCGTGCCGAGGGTATACTTCCTGCTAGGCGTGTAGGTGTACCGGTATAAAAGGTAGATTAGATTGGCATTACCTCCCGACAATAAACTTTATCCGATGGTTATTAAAAGGGGACCGTAACGTCAGCCTCGAGTTTCACGCTTATCGTATCGACGATTCGATACAATTCGACGCAGATTGTTCATTGTGAGCAATAATCGTGCAGAGAGAGAATGGGAAACAATTTTCATTGACGTCAATTCGGTTTACGAGACGGGTTTTAATGTCGGTTATTCAGATTCTGTATTCGGAACCACCATTTGACTTTTGCTTTTATGGCACCTCTCTATCTGCTCGATGTAAAGATCACGGTCTAGGATAAAATTCGTTATTGCGCTGGAAGCTCGCTATATTGCCAGACGAGTTTCTGTACGTTCCAGCGTCGTCGTTTATTCGTTATTTCCTACGGATGCTTGTTTTAACTGCGGAATTGATCAATGAACGATCAATTTACCGAAGATGTTAAAATAACAATTCTTCGGATACAAATTCGGTCGGAGTTTCATTTTGTTTTATGGGATTTGATCAAATCACTTTCTTCATGGAAATCACTCTACATACTTGTTATTTTAATATCTTCTGAGAATTGGATTTTATTATATTATATTTTATTATTTTATTATTCGCCTTCCCCTTTACAGAATTGATTTTCCATTGTCCAAGCACAAACAATATTAAATACTTTTTTGTTTAATAAACTCTTTTTTCTTTAATAAACGAAATTCTCTCAGGTATTTCACGACAGATATCATCGTGCAACTCTTATCACGTTGCGGTAACGAAGCCGGAGGAGGCAAAAAATCGAAGAAAAGATCGGCGCGAAGAGGAGACAAGAGCCGAGGAGATCTCTCTGAAGGGTAAAATCAACATTGATGAGCAAACGCTGATTTTGTTTGGAGAATCCGAAATTCTCTCAGATATTTCACGACAGAAATTATCGTGTAACTCTTATCACGTTGCGGTACCGAAGCCGGAGGAGGCAAAAAATCGAAGAAAAGATCGGCGCGAAGAGGAGACAAGAGCCGAGGGGATCTCCCTGAAGGGTGAAATCAGCGTTGATGAGCAAAAGCGACAGAATAATCCGCGCCGCGGGACGTCTCGCTGTGCGCCGGATACGCAGGTGCGGAACGCGCTGCCACGGGGCCTGCGTAGGGGATAATCGATTAATCGATTGTGCGCTCATCGATGGCCAGCCGCGAGGTAAGTCGGGAAGAGAAGCGGACGTCTGGAGACGTCGGAAAGGAAGCAGTGCGGTATTCGAGCGCGTCCCAACAATTAGCTTGAGAACGAACGAGCGAGCTAGCGATTTGTCGCGCAAGATTTATAGCTTCATACATCGGGGATCCTCTTCCTCCGTCTCTTGCGGACCCTCTCCGATGCTCCTCTCGCGACTTCGACCCATACGCGGCACGCACAATCGAGAAAGGGCCCTGACCAGCATCCAGGCCTATCGCCATTCTCGTGCTCGCTGTCCCTGTACGCTTTGACGTATGAAACTCTCGCGGATCTCCAACGAGATCAGCGAGATCCATCTTGCTTTTCTTACCTGTCCGCGGAACCCTCCTTAACCGTGACCTACCGGAATGCATGAGAAACCGATCCCGCTGTATCTGTCGATCGCGCACCGTCTTCCGGTTAGAGCATCCAAAAGGATACCATAAAGCTATTCGCAATTTTTGCCCCCATACTCTGCTCTCGACTCATGCAACATTGCTGTCTGCTACCTTGTAGAAATACTCTGTTGTAAACGCGAAGTTAAGGTACAGTTCCTGTACCGTGTAATGAGGGATACGATTCGTGTAATTGAAGACCATAGAACTTTTGTTTTGTGTGTTCTCTGCATTGTGAAATTTCTCGATGCTTCAAATTGATGTTCAAAATGGACCGGATAACGCAAACAGAAACAGATAAAATTCTCTCGTTTATCGATTTATCTCCATTTTGACGCACAGAAGTTCGTCGTTGGCAAACGTCGCATTTTACGGCAACTTGATCGCAAGTACTTCTTATATCACCGGAGATAGGTTCTAACGTTACTTTTACTCGCGCACTTTTGTGCGGACGTTGGATGGGACTTTCAGAAAAGTCCCCGTGCAGACTTCATTGCGTAAAATCATCAATTTCGACGCGGCGAGTAAGAACTTCTCTGTCAGAGATTAATTTGCTTCGCTAATAGAGGCTGCTAATTGAATTTGAACTGATGAAGTAAACAACGATGAATATAATATATTTGCAGACGCGTTCCGTGCCCATTACTGACAATGCGCTTGACGTTGAATTAAAATCGAGAATTTCGCTATTACAGTAAAGCGTAATTTAACTGCAAATGAACTTTGCTACCCGTTCCGTTGTTCCGTTGGAAGAATAAGACGTCACGATTCATCTTCATTTAGATCGACGTCCGTATTAACGCAAGCATTCGTCGAGTTTACCCTCTGTTTCTATCTTTAAACGCTGGTTAACGCTTCCTATTTTGTTACGATGGTTTTTACTTAAAACAAAGTTAGTTAAGACGGTTTTCTCGAAATCTGTGCAGATTCTCGTCAAAATGAAGAATCAGTAAGCGTATTAATTTATGTTTCATCGCTTGTTCATTTATTTTTCAACTTAAATTATGACTTCGAAATAATTGTGCACTGTACATTGTTGGTTTAAGCGTTAACGTACGCGGATACATCAATACGTATTGTTTCCAAGGATTTTCAACTCGAAAAATTAACGTTTCGACCATAATCTGTATCACGCGTGCGACTCGGTACCACGGGACAAGAAATTCGTACGGCTTCTCTAATTTCACAGTAATTTGCAAGCCACGAGGAAACAAATAAGGTAAATGGAAATCTTCAAAGGGAGAAACATCGACTTACACCGAAGTTCTGCTAGTATGTTCCATTGAATCGATTGCGATCGTTCCTTGAGGCAACAGTCCAGAATGAATGATGCACAATGCACATGCCTCGATGTGCATATTCAAGACTGACTCGGGATAAATCCTTTACCCTAAGAATCTATTCTAATTTTTATCCTCGTATGTGTATGCATACTTTATATTCCACGATGTCACCCATTCTTGCTTAATTTTTCGTTCGCTCGGTACTCACACATCGACGCACGAAATTCTTGCATCATGAACTTCCATTAACACCGAACATATTGAATTGTTAAAATGGTGTGCGACATAAAATATTTTGCACATTAAGTTTAAATTACTGTGACGGGGAAAGTAACAGCGAAACATTTTTCGAAGGAATCCGACGATTTAGAGGCTCGGGAGTTGAGCGTTTTGCGATTTGACGAGTTGGTAGTTATTGGAATTTGAGGTTTCGAGGATTTTAAGATTTGGAAGTATGAAAATTTGGGGATTTAAGAACTTTGAAATATCAAGGATTGGAAGTTTTGGAATTTCAAGATTTGGAAATTTGCAGTGTGAAGAGTTGGCACTTTTGGAATTGGGTATTTCGTGGTTTTAAGGGTTTTAAGATTTGGGGATTTGGGATTCGAAGAATTGGAATTCGGGGATTTATGGATTTACGGATGTGAGAATTTGGGGGATTTTGAAGTTTAGGTATTTGGGGAATTACGAGTTTGCTTAGGTGTAACAAGCTCGTCGTCCAGAATTTCGCGGCGTGAACGTAGACGATTACGAAATCCCGATCCGTCGCAAATCCCGGATTACGTTAATCGCGAGATTCCCAGCGGAATGACACCGAGTGCGCCGCGGAAGTGCAAAGTAGCCGGGAGAGAAATCCGCGTCCATTATAACGGCTAGCTGTAAAGAAACTTTCACGGCTAGCGCAAACAGCACTATCGGTATTACACGCGATAAGTCTAACTGCGGGTCACGATCCGTGGGCGCGCAGGTGCGTTC
The DNA here is from genome assembly GCA_947623535.1 of Coelioxys conoideus. Taxonomy (NCBI): domain Eukaryota; kingdom Metazoa; phylum Arthropoda; class Insecta; order Hymenoptera; family Megachilidae; genus Coelioxys; species Coelioxys conoideus. The sequence continues at coordinate 7,646,933 of OX392455.1, read as the reverse complement.
GTCGCGTTTTTCAAACCGAGCCCCTCGAAACAACCTGTGCCCGATCGTAAACGAATAAACAGGTGCGACTCGGACGGTTAGTCTCTTCTTCGTTCACGGAAAAATCACTGCCGTACGATAAAACGAGTCACCTGCCGTGCGAACTCGCGCTGGAACAATGAACCGTCGCACTACGGCGATATGGAAAGCGGAGAAAGAATATTCGTGACTCGTGTTTTGCCTCGTGTCACGACGTTTTGCCGTTTCTATGATTCTTCGCAGTCACGCGAACAAGTTACTTGTTGGAAGTTAATACTTCCAAATTTAAAAATTTTCGAATCCTCAAATTCCGAAACTTCTAAAGATAATTTTCAAGTTCCGCAAATTCCTATATTATTAAACTCTAGATTACTAATTAAACTGAATAAGTCTTCAAATTCCGAAGTATTAAAGATCCAAATTTCCGAATTCTCCACGCTCCTAAATTTGTGAATCCCTAAATCATAAAAATACTTAAATTTCCACATTCGCAAAGTTTCAAATTTTCAAGTTCCCAAATTTCTAACCTTCCACACTCCCCAATTTCCAAATTCCCAAATTTCTACCTTCCACGCTTCCAAATTTCCAAATACCTACGTTTCTAACATTCCACGCTTTTAAATTGCCAAATAACGGTATATCGTGAAACCTCCCACGAATACAAGCCCGTCAATCGCGTCTGAACGACGGAAAGAAAGAGCTTGCGCGGAAAGTCGATAGAACGGGATCGGCGACTCGAGAATCGCAGAGACCGATGAAAGATTAATCGTTGCAGGAGGAAAAAAAAATGGTCGCCGGTAGCGGTTAACGGTAACCCGATGGCAAAAGGAAGCTCGGCTAGCGAGTTTTCCAAGAAGGGTTCTGGCAAATCAGCGTGGATCGTCTCTGTTCGCGGTGTTGTCGTGCGCACCGAGTCGGCCCCTTTACAGTCGTCGCCCTAGACGCCCGTCCGGAAAGTCAAACAATGCGACGTGCAGATTCCGCCTTATTTACTCGCGGTATCCGCTAGAAGAGCCCTCGACATGCAAAGCACGCGTTGTCATTTGCTCCCATCTCGAGCGGATCGGTTTACGTTCGCCGCGCGCTCGAGAAAATCTCTTCTGGCTTGCGCTCCACGGAACTCGCGGACTCCGCTTCCTTCTTTATTCCATCTTTCTTCGACCTACGACTTCTCTCTCCTCGTACTTCGCTTGCGCCCGTGAGCTTTGCCCTCCTAGAGACTGCAGTCGTTCGGCAGGGTTTCGCTTGGATCTCGTGAAATAACGCGGAAGAGAGTTTTGTCCGGCTATCTGCTCTCTTATTGTTCGGAACGATGAAGCATCGTGCTTCGATCAAAGATACTTCAAATAAATTTGTACTTGATAGACTGAAATGTATGAACAGAATGTTGAGTCAATGTACGTTTCAAAAGTATCTCGATTGTCCTAGTTCGCACGTGTCGGCAATAGTGAATCCTTCAGATTGAAATTACAAGTTGTAAGTATTTTTAAGTGGATGGTTGTAATCCAACCTATGGCACCTTTGAGAGTAGCACTCTTTCAAACGAGTATTTTACACAATGAGACGATAATAGGTTGACCTTGAATTTGAAGCTCAAGATGAAATTGTTAAAAAAAGTTTGATCTCAAATATGAAGCTTAAGGTGAAATTATTGAAAGAACTTTGACTTCGATTTTGAAGATCAAGAGGTAGATAACAAGATTCAAAACATCTGACGAGGTAGTTTAACTCTTTGCTCCCTATCGTCGAGTTTCACTCACTGTTTGATTTAATGCAACAATTTTGTGGTATTATAAACCCAATGTTCGTACATAGTGAAAAAGACACCATATTAATAAATAAAAAATAATAATTTCAAAAAATGCATCAAACAGTACAACTAGGAAATGTTACAATTATTATCTACCAACAATAATGCTTTCGAACGCAGAGGGTTAACTTGCGTAGGATCCTAGAAAGTGATGTTCCTCCGATTTCATCCTGAAATTATCCCACTTATCCGAGGTCATCACACCTCGAAATAACGTGAGCGTTCAGAAGTGAAATTGTCGATAAACCTACCGACGATCATCTTCCAGGGATTTATCGAGCAGCATCGAGTCGCAGGGAGCGGATCGAGTCCACATCGCGATAGAGATTTACGTTCGAGATCTGTCGAAAATGGGGTCGGCCCTTAATCAGGGCGGAACAGGTTCTCGCGCTACACCCAGCATGTAAATCGTCGGCTATGCGTCATTGGATTAAGATTGTATCCGAATTATTCATCCGGTAGACGTCGCGCGTGTGAGATAGCGAGAGAAACGGGAGCCAGGTAAGCGCGAAGGCGTTGCTTCGCGGTAAAGCGATAGCACAGGCTGATATATGGGGACCACACAAACCGCGTAACGGGAACCTAAATCAGAATTAATAGCGCCCTTCGCGGGACGTTTTCAGTCCTTGGCACGCGTGCTGGCACCTTTGAACGGCCGCGATAAGGCGACAGATTACAAAAGAAACGGAGAAACTGAGCGTGGAAAAGGGCTGCGAGAGCAGAAACGACGCGGCCACGCGGAAACGCAAGCGGATTACGTTCGCTCGTTCGCGCGTGATAATCCTACGACGGTTTCTGCAACATTCTTGCGATTCCTCGATGATTTAATGCCATGTGTACACGCTCCCGTGATTCGTGAACGATCGCCTTTTTCTGTTTACGGATTAACGCGTTCAGGAGGAAATTACAAGCGACTAAGTACAGGTATAAACAACGTTGTAATTTTAACGCAAACATAATCTGGTTACGATCTTGCGTTACTGTATAATCATATAGCGTATCAAATATTATACGTGTTATTTTCGATGTATATGGTACGACGATCGAAGTTGTATTCACTATTATTGGTCGTCTGCAATAATCGTATACATACATATGTACACGTATGTATGTACTGTACTACATCGTTGTAGATCATCTATCGAAAGACGCGTATTTTATTTTAATCAGACTTAATTATTTTATTCAACAACTGAATGTACGATGATTGAGGACCACTCAGAAGTACTAGGATTTAATCGACGATGCAGTGTCAATGATGCATTCCATTTATACTAGACCTCGTTTTCTTACCAATTATACAACATACGTATAAATTGATATACACCACATTATTTATTTATAATAATCTCTCTTTATGTTGAACCTTCGTATACGTTCAACAGAGATTATTATAAAATTATTCGTTTGAAATTATAGAGATAAATCTTCTGCCAATGCGAACATTTTTGTCCGAGTTCTGATGTATATTTATGAAGCGAAGAAGGACAAAAAGTATTCGAATGTTTAAATATTCGAAATTGAACGGTATCGTAGGAAAGAATGATCGCGTCCGCCGTTCATACTTTCTTCCCCGGAGTCCGATCCCCGGAATCCGGCTGAATGGTTTGTAACCGTGCACGGAATTCCCGCCATAAATCAGATGTTGGAACGGGAGGGAAAAAACTGCGGCACGCCGTTGTTCGTAGTCCCCAATGGACCGTGTAGTATTTCGCGGATCGCGAGTGTTGGCAGTATTTCGTGGGAGTTTCGACCCTTTCCTCGGTCGCCGTTCGCGGTCCAGGAGTTCCCCGTGTCGCTCGTGGAAGCGTAATGCAAAGAATCGGGAACTGGCCAGGGTCCCCAGGACCACCTCGCGGCTACAAATTGCATTGTTCCCCCGTGTTACCGGTCATGGCGAGCATAGTTAATGGTATTCTCCCTGCGTTTCTTCGGCGACAACCATTCCTGCTATGCTTATTCGGTTAATCGGAAACTTCTCGGTTCGTGAAATTAACCTTACCGAGCTCGGAGGTACTTAACGCGACTGGCGAGGAACGCAGGATTTTGGTGATAGCGAAATCTGGAGACTTCGCGAATTCTGAATTTCGGGTGTGGAGAAATTTGGAGAGTTTGCGAATTTAGGATTTTCGAGATAGCGAAATCTGGAGAGTTTGCGAATTCGACGTTTGGAAGGTCAACATTTCGGCACTTCGAGGATCTTCAAATTTGACAATTTTTGAATTTAAGAAATTAGAAATTCAGATATTTAGAGTCGTGGAAATTTTGGAACGTAGAGATTTGAGGATGTAGTAATTCAGGACTTGAGAATTTCAGTAGTTGAAATTTTGGGTCGTGGGAATTTAGGAGTTTCAGAAATGGAAAATTCGGAAAAGTAGGGACTTACAAATTTGGCATGTAGGAATTTGGAATTTAGGAATTTTTGACGTAGGAATTCGGGACGTCGGAATTTGAAGTGGTGAGAATTTCAGTATGTAGGAATTTGGAACGTTGGGATTTGAAGACGTGAAAATTTGGGTATGTAATAATTTGAAGAGTTGCAAATTTGGAGATGTAGTAATTAGAAGAGTTGCGAATTTGGAGATTCGAGATTTCGGAGCCATAGGAATCTGAATATTTAAGATTTTGAAGGCCTCCGAATCTCAAAGATTTTCGAGACTTGGACAATCGGGGACTTGAAAATTTAGTACATTGAGAATTTAGAAATTGGGTAATTTGGAAAATTGAGGATTTAGAAACTAGGTAATTGTAAAAATTAAGAATTTAGCTTCTTCAAACTCCAGACAACAAAACCCACTAAACACCTAAATGGGCATAAGTTAACCCAAAAGCTATATAACCTATTCCAGCACAATCCTACATCACGTATCACGTACACGTATTTTGACCGAATCGCTGGGTTCAAACGGCTATCCCGTCGAGGTCAATGGAGAAATCAGTTCGAAAGTCGTCCCCGGCGTGTTCCCCGAGTACTCTCTCGCGCTTCTAAGCGTTCTGCGGTTTCAATCGCTTCGTCCAGAGCGAAGCTTGGCGACGCAGGGCGTAGAAGAGCGAGCGTAGAGGTCGAGCAATGAGGAACAGAACGGTTTTGCGGTTCGGCCTGGTGCTTCTCCACCGAGAGAAGCCTGATTCTATCCTGCTTGTCCTCTCCCGTACGTACGTAGCTACGTAGCAGACCAACCGGACCATCATCAAGAAATATGATGATTGCAGGCTGCTACCATTTACAGTAGTGCGGTTTTGTCTCGTACCATCGCGCTCTTCGGGTGTATATGCCTTTTCATGCGCGTCCCTTGCTCCGAGATTCTAAGTGACTGTGCCACCGATTTTCCTCCAGCAACGTTCACCCGTTTTCGCTTTATCAACGAGTCGATACTCGTATTATTTCGAACATCGACCATTTTGGAATATGGAACGCTTCAGGTTATAATTGTTACGAATTTGGACGCTTCGAGGTCCAATTGCTTATCGATCTTGGAGTGCTCCGGGTTTTAATTGTCTCGAATTTGGAAAATTTTGTTTCTGATTTTTTACTTGTTTCGAGTTTCGAATTCTTCGAAGTCCAATTACTTCAAATTTGGAAATGTTTGGATTCTGATTGTTTCAGATCTGAGGCTCTTCAGATTCTGCTTCCTTCGAATTTTGAATTTCAAATATGAAATACTTTGAATTCTAACTATTTCAAATTTAACTAATAAATTGTAAGGTATCAAACTTTGATTTTGGGACATGTCAAACTTTGATCGTTTCAAATCTGAATGCTGGCAGTTGCGACTGTTCCAAGTTTTAAACCGTTCGGGGTGTGATTGTTCGGAATTTGGATAGGTTCGTGGTCGAAGGGGTTAGGGCAAGATGGGAAGCAAGATCGGTGCGATCGTCATCGAAGATCCGTTTCGTTGTCGGAGCGATCGTGATCAGAGTGACCGGTACGCGTTTTCGTAAGCGATAAATCATCGCGCGGCTCCACGGTGCTCGCACAATGCCGTACTAATCTTCCATCACGCACGCACGATATAACTACGCCCGCATGGCGTCTCGTGATTTACCATCCTGCGGCTAACCTCCATTATGTATGGCGCATGCTGGAAACTGTTGAGAATACCGTGCACCTTGCGCGCTCTCGGATAGTTACGTACCATACATACAACGTTGTCCGAGAAGAGCGCCGGTATGCGTCGATTTTCGAATTCCTGCACATGGAGCCTCCTCGGCGATCACAAATCTAGCTTATCCGCCGGTATTTTACCTCCGATATTAAACAAGAGTTGCATCGAGTTCTTTAACGCGTCGCCTATCGTCGTAAACATTTGGAATTTAATTCTTTGCACTCGAACGACGGCTCACATTCGCCATTTGATCTCACGGAACAATTTGAATAAATACTTTTTAGCAAAATTTATAGTGTGATGGTCAAACATAGTGAAACAGTGACAATTAATAATGGAAAATAATTATTTCCAAGAAATTGATTCAACTTTTCTGTCAGAAGTTTTTCGAGACACTACTTGCAAAAATTAGTGAAAAGGGTTAATTCTTTGACGCACAATTTGTGTTTATGAAAATTGTTCATCTTTCTATAGTTCGGAAATTATCCCTTCGAATGGAGGATACAATCTTTTCAAACTTATTTATAGAGAATATCTATCAACAGGGCTAATTTTTTTCTATCTGTTCGAGATTTTATATGACGCTTGAAATGTATTGAATATTAGGAATCTGATGTAATAAGTCGTTACTCTTCAGTACGTGTTTATTCGTCGGTGATCGTGCAGCGAATAAACAAGGTGTGATAGAACATTTACATTCCGTTGTTGTTTTCAAACATAGACTCTATACATCATAGATTATTTGTTCGTGTTTCGTGTTGTCCTTCAAGGATGGTATTCTTTGCCTATGTATAATCCTCTTCGTCATCGATAATCATTTATATACCTCCAGCACATGCTCCAGCACATTTTTGAATTGGGATGATTTTCTGATATTGTTTCGACAAGTCCTTGTTCGTACCTCCGACATATACATAAAATTAGAATCTCCATTCTGAGTTCCAATTCCCGTTACAAATGCAAATACGAATACACAAATGTATCCTCCGCCCGATGCAATAACACATTCAGATCCGAAAGGATTTTTCTAACTGCGTTCTCAAGTTTCGATTGCTCCTCACGCGAGTCGGCTGAACTTTCAAGATAACTCGCGCAAAGTAAACTTTCCGGCAAGATAGCTCATCTAAATCGTGTAGAATATCGTTGCGCCGCATTGATCAGGGGCAAAGGTTGATAACAGTTGTTGGCATTGATCGCACGGGTGGACGGTTGTTCGCCGGATGAATTCTCGTCGCGAATTAGCCGGGCAAAGCCGGAGAGCCATGAAATTTTATCGTGATACGACGTACGCTTAATTATTGTAGCCCGGCGATCGTAGGTTGTTTGGAGGAAGCCGCGATCGTCCGCATATACGGTAAACCCCTTTATTGCTCCATTCTTCGAAACGCGCTAAGCTACTAACGACAACGACGACGACCTATTCCTATCGGATGCGAGTTATGTGCGCGCAAATATCGTTATCTCCTTATTTCCACGGATACTCTCTCTCGTTCTTGGTCTTCGTCCACGGGGAACGTTTCTTCTTGCCTCGCTCTCTCGCTCGAACGCGGGCTTAGCCGCATCGTATGTAGCCCGGCCAGCCGATAAAGAATCTACGTTGCTGCGGTAATGTCGACGGACATTAGAACGAGAATATCGTAACGAGGATGGCGATCGTTGCAGTCGGTCGCCTCGGATCGGAGGTAATCTTAAATGTTAAGTCGACGTAATGCACGAGTGCGAGGGTAAGTGCTCGTCGATGCCGTATTCTAATACGGGAGGAGATATCCGCTGATAGATATCCACCCTGAGATCGTTAGACACGCTCGTACACGACACCCGGTTGCAAATTCGACTCTCGTACGCTTCTTCCTTGTAAACGGATCGCTGATATTTTATAACGTTCGCAATCTACTTACGGGCGAGAAATTTCCACGCCGGTAACCGAAAGTGTCTTAATTCCAATATTTTATGTATACTCGTTCTAATCTATTTCAATCGTTCGCACGCATTATGTAGATTGCACGATTTTCGCAAGATGCGACGTTCTGTGAATGCGTGAACACGCGAATTCTCTTATGAAATAATTTAATCCTTTGCGAAATATGAATCAGATTCGCCGTTTGGGCTAACAGAACAATTAGAATAAATACTTTAAAGTAAATTTATAATGTTATGCATGTGATGTTTGACACAGTGAAATCGGCAACAACTGCGATTATTAATTATAAATATTCATATGTTATGCCGTACAGGCAGCATAACGAAATATTTCAAGAAATCAAAAGACAAGAAAAAATTACATATGAGTAACTGTTTACTTTTTTTCTAAAGCAGAGTAAAATACAATAATAAAAGTATAATAAAATAACGAACACACCAAAACGGAAGTATATCGATGTCGAACAGACAGATTACAGAACAAATTAATTTCGTTTTTTTTTTAAAGAAAATGAGAAACGATTTTCCGAAAATGCTTTTGGAACGCTACGATACCAAACACAAATTACCGCGTAAAATCGATCGAAATTTTTCACAAGCAGGGCCGTTGGAAAAAAAACGAACTCGCTTTTCGAACAACCCAATAGCTGCAAATAGATATAAGTAAAGTGACTGTTCGAACGTTTTTTGAGTCCGGCAGTGTATCACCCGCGAGCGGTTCGCTTTATCGAACTTCCGTAAGCGTGGTGAGGAGAACGATGAGAAAGGACAGGGGAACGGCTATGAGAGAAAAACGGAGGACAGCAGGTTGTATCTCGGCAAGATAAGGGAATTTACGCGTACATAACTCGCGGTCGATAGGGTTAGGTCGTCGCCATCGTTAGTAGGTTGGCACCGGCACGAAGAATGGAGCAATAAAAGGAGGACGTGGCGCGGGTCTCGCGCGTTCGTCAGCTGCTTTTTACGAGCGATTTTCACGGAGTAACGGTCGTACGATCGAGAATTACGCCGGGACGATCGGTAGATCCACTCTCGGCGCTAATAGCGTACAAATCGGGCGGCCGGTATTATCCTCACGGGCCCGTATATGTATCGCTCGCGACCATTCCTCCTCTCGGTCGCAAGATTTGCGAGCCACTCGTTTCACCGTGTGCCGATCGGGCGCATGCCTTTTAGAGACTCGATCGAGCGGACAGCCGAGTCCTCTCCCGCTCGGCCCGCTATTCCCCTGCTGAATTATTAAAACGCTGACTTAGGAACTCGCTGCGGTGATAAATTATCGCTGGAATATTGTTGCCCAGAAGACGCATCGACTCTCCTTCGCCGGTTTTCAAATGGAAATCGAGCCAGCGATCGATCGGCTGCCGCGGCACATTCGCGCGTTCACCAGAACCTCGTAAATATGGAAAATAATCTTAACGGCTTTACGTTGCCGGACGGCTAAATTATGGCCGTCTAATCGAAACATTGGAATAACTTGTACTCTCGCCGCGAGATTACTCGCCGGCTTACACGATCGCGTCTGATGCGCGAATTAATCGGTTTTTGCGCAATCGACGATAATCGAGCTGTGTTCGCGACCGTGTCGTGGATCGAGCGTGTGATTAAGATTGAGTGACAACTACCCGTGGAAAGAGAGAGAACGAGGGGACGCTGATTGAGCGATTCCCCGACTTGTTCGATTCGAATTATCGGCCAATTCGAGGGAAAACGATCGCGACTAACCGTTAACGATATTGGTGACTTCATCATCGCGCGGATATTTGCCTGTTTATTTGTTTAACGCCTGATCGATTAATCGTTTGACCGGTTGGCCTAAACATTTATCGATGACTAACCCGCCGATTTGGTTTCGACTACGAAAATATATGGAAACGATCGAAGCTTATCCTACAATTTATTTAAGTGCATCAGTACTAATTGTTAGCACCTACACTATGAAAACGAACGAAGAAAGTCAAAATATCTTGCCTATTTTGTAATCAGCGATCCTTGACTTTGCAAATTATACTTCAGATTGACTTCGAGATTCAAATTGAAACGTATTCAAAATCCCAGTTACAGACGTTAAAATATAGCAAGGGGTCTATCTGTCTATCGCTGTTACAGATTAATACGTACTCTACGTTCGAGGAATCGAAACACGTACATACGTGAATCGTGTTTATAAATGCGACGCTTCCTCGTGCGATAGCCATTTTTGAAGGGTGACTTTATAGGGCAGCTGGATTCGTAGATCATCTAAACAGCTCAATTTACATAGAAATATCTCAGGAAACGGAAGATTCCGGTTCGAACTGAGTTGCATAGCAGCTTTCCGTCGATAAACTTCATTGAGATATTCTGCGAATAAATCTATTATAGATACTATAAGTACTTACGGAACCAGGTACTGACCCTTTTTATTTTATTCGTTCTTACTTCATGGACTTAGTTGCTGCTGCTGTTGCCATTTTTATGATCATTTAACGCAATCTAATGTCAGACCGCAATCCATATGAGAATTCTTATTGTGTAACGTTGAATTGTCATTCGAAGAATGTGCAAAAATAAATCTTTGCGTAGAGAATCACCTGGACTCTAATAAAGAAAACATTAGCTCGGTTGTCACCTCACTCGTTGGGTCTGGGTCAGTATTTATACTTAACGACCAATAGGCACTTAGGCTTTCCATGCGTTTTTTGAAAGTTCTCGACAAAAACGAAATTACTTTCCGAACAATCTAATAATATTCTAAATTCTATTTAATTTAGCACCCAACCACCCTATATCCCAATAAGTATTCTAATTGAGAAACCTTGCGTTCGCAGAAATGAGAGTAATGAAAGAATAAGCAACATCCGCGGAAGAGTCGAAAGCGCGAACTTGCACGAGGAACGTCCATGCAGATCGTAGAAAACGAGGACAAAACGGGGAGGAACGAATCGAGCGGCAGAGGTGAAACCAAAAGAAGAAACTGGTCTCGTGTCAGCGTGAAGCGCGAAACGACGCGTGTGTCCGGCGTGCCGTGACTCCTCTTAATGCGAGACGAGTGCTCGGCAAACAAAGTCGCATTAGTGCGCACCCGATCCATTAATGAAATTAAAATGAAACCCAAGAGCGTCAGCCAACGCACCTTTCGTTGGATTGCGTCATTAGAGCTTGGCCAGTCGGTCGGTGTTCGTATCTATCGTGGGATCAGGGTACACCCGCCGGTTATGTCACACCGCATTATTTCATCGTCTACGTCTTTATGCGACGCGTACGTCCGCGTATTTCGTCAGAGAGACCAGAGGCCACGGTGCACGCTCGAGCGCATCATTAATAGGCGTAATAACAGCCAACAGCGAGTCTCGACGAATATAGCGCATACAAATTGCCCGAAGGGTCGTATATCGCCGGTTCGTTGCGTGTACATTACAGATAGGTGGGAGTTTTATTTGGATTCGGATTTGATTCGATTTCGATCGATTTTTGTCAGGAACCCGATTCCATTTCGATAGCTCATGCGGGTAGGTAAATTTACGGGACATCGGTTGATTCGTAGATGATATCGGAAACGAAGGTTAGGTAACTGTAAATGAATTCTAAAAATATCGCACTCGAGCCTGTTCCACCGTAGAAACGTTGTTTGAGAGGATACTTGACCATAGACATGTTTTAGGGGTATCGGTCTATTCGTAATTGATGACGATCGAAGACTCGAGTTGAATCTAAGCGAATTTTGTAAGTACCACTTACGATGTTAATTTGCACTGTTTGTTATTTGTTATCGATACCATAGTGGGTTTGATGGCCACGAATGTGTATGTAAAATAAAATTCTTCTATCACATAGATATATTTTGTTTGCACTTTTAATTCATTGAACGTATTCGGTTTCGTAGAAGATCTCGACTCTACTAACATCTACATAGACATTTGTCTTGGTTAGAGTGTCACGTGTATAGGACCACGATTAAAGGTTGACATATCCAAGCAACTCGTGTAGTACGTAACAAGAGATTGTGACCCGAAATTTGTGAGTACCACTTAGGAAGCTAATTTGCACAATTTGTTACTTGTTACCGATACCATAGTGGGTTCGATGTCCACGAACGTGTATGTACAATAAAATTCTTCTGTCACGCAGAAATATGTTGTTTGTACTTTTAATTCATCGAACGTATCCAACTTCACATAACGTCTATTTGTTACCGATACCATAGTAAGTCTAATTGTCACGAACGTGTTTGTACGATAAAATTCTTCTGTCGCGCAGATAAATTTTGTTTGTACTTTTAGTTCATCGATCGTGTCCAACTTCATAGAACGTCTATTTGTCACGGATCCCGTAGTGAGTCTAATTGCCACGAACGTGTATGTACAATAAAATTCTTCTGTCACGCATGAATATTTTGTTTGTACTTTTAGTTCATCGAACGCATTCGACATCGTGGAACGTCTCGACTCTGCTAATTTCTACATCGAGATCTGTCTCGGTTACGTGTACCGGAGCACGATTATAGGTTGACATATCCGAGCAGGTCGTGTAGTAGGTAAAATAAGAGATTGTAAGCCGGCGATCGACGTTGCCGAAGGGGTATCGGGTTAAACCGAGGTAAATTTCATTTGGATGTGGCGGTCGTGTACGTATGAACATACGCGGTGACTTCCGCGAGAAGGTGGCCGCGATGCGCTTCTCGTCTCATGGCCGGTGCACGAGAGCCTCGAATCACCGAACAGAATCTAATTACCGCCTAATTAGGACGATCGTGTATCGTCGGAGCGATTGCATCGAACAACGAGTTAAGGAGCGTTGCACGGCCTGAGCCGATAGGCCATATTTCCTCTCCGCGGACGACTTTCGGTACACGGTGAAAATGATTAGCGACAAAGCCGGGCGAGCGATCGCGACTCGCTCCTTAATTACCGCTACACCGTGTGTGATACCGTTCCGGCGATTTTTCAGCACGGCAACCTCTGCACGAACAGGCTGTCCCCTCGTGTGCTGGCCGTGAACGGTTCGTCGATCGGCGAAAATACGGCCCGTTACTTAATCCCATTAACATGAATCGGCCGTGCGATCTAGCGCGTCCACGCGAAATCTCTCGGCCTCGAAATTCGCGTACGAGTCGGCACCTCTAATGTCCATGGGCGACGGGAAATAAAGCGACAGCTCGGCAAACAGTCAACGGTTTGCACGACGCGGATGCTCTAGGCGTTGATCCACGGTAGCTGGATCGAGGGAAGACGGCGGTTGAATAGAAATGCAGAGAAAGACCCAGTAAATGGCGGTCGAGCCGGCTTAATGACGATGTTAATTAATATATTTGAAGCGTCGGCGACGCGGCGGGACGGTAACATACCGTTCTCAACGATTAGCATAAGCAAACTCGAGGCGACTCGACGTGCTAATTCGTCGCTAGGTCGCGATGGTCAGGCGATTCCGTGCAGGGGGGCACGGAAGTCGTTGGATTATAGAAAAACTTGGTGGAATTCATAAGGGTAGGGTGCGAGAAGACGAGATTCTTCGTGGAAGTAGAGAAGAAACGGATAAAAGGGTCGTCGGGAAAATCTGTGTGTCAGAAAGAAATGCAGAGGGCAATATAGTTACCCTTTCGCTATTAAGGGAGATTATAGCGATCCATCGTTAAGTGTTCTCCAGAGACGACGGACAGATCAGGTATCTCCCAAGAAATATGGAACCAGTGAACTCTTGTATGACCACATGATTGTATACAAATTCATCAATAATAGTACAGTCTCTGGCCATCGAGTTAGGACCACTACAAATTTTCAGTTCTTTTTGCGTTGTCCGTAAAATTAAATGACACGTTGAAATTGTAACGATATTAGTTATGATCTGCACAAACTATTGTTAACACGTGTTAATATCTTGTATTTCCACCCTTTGTATGCATAACAGCTTGCATCATTTCTTCGTATACATTGCTTGTTCACATGCTTTATACTACATATCATTATTTTCCCAAATATCTCTATTTATGAATATTTGAACATTTGCTTCGAGCAGCGCCAAACTACGTTCGCGATCTCGAGGAATCGAAAAAACGAGGGTAAGTGACTCACGAATGGACCACCATAAGCAAAATGAGAACTCAAAGCAGCCGATCTGTCGTTAACGGAACCGTGGTCGTCCCTCAATAAAGATCAGGATAATCCTTTCGGAAGACGAGTGGCAATAAAATCCCCGGGTATCACGATGTCTCCGCCAATGGCGGGCGAGTAACGTCCCATAAACGAGTCGGCTTTGTCGATCGCGAGCTCGTTTCTTCTTTGAGAGACGCAGAAGAAAGGGATCGCGTGAAATGGCAGCGGATGAAGGCGCGTTACCGATTCACATCCCGAGGGTTGGGGACCGGAATTCCTCGAGCCACGGCGCCGGAGGCCACCTCCTGCACCTACCGGAGACCCCGCTTTGTCCGCGGTTATTTACTGCGCGCGACTCCGGCCGCGTAAATTATGGCGAGGTCGGCTTTCATAAATTCCTCGCCGAGATATGGAGCGACAAATTCAAGTCGCTGGACCCGGCGCCCGGCTCGCGGGCTCGCTCGCTCGCACGCTCGCGCGCACGGTAGCGCACACGCCTGCGCTTTCGACCTACAGGATGTTTCACTGAGCCCGTGATAAATGGAAGGATACGGTACGGGGAGGAGGACATTTGTTTTCGGTTCGGCTGATTTATGGATCGACTCCCTCTTTTCTTTCGTTAGTGAATTTCGTGAAACGAAGAATGCGTTCATTATCGATTTCGTAATTGATCTCCGCTAATCTTTCATATCACTTTAATACTTCGCTATTTTATCACGTTGACACGGTAGCGATTGAAAATCGCATCAGGTAGTACTTTCATTTTTAATGAATCTTATCAAATATTTTCATAACACTGGTATATTTATTTTTCATTGATCCAAGTAACTAATGCGAGTATGTTCAGTTAGAAAGGTGAACAAATTTTGAATAATCTAAATGTTAAATCTGTATAGAAATGAGTTACCCTCATATGGGTCATAATATGACAGTCAAAATAGTATCTCTTCGTGCTACTATAATATTCTGCTCTTTCGGAATTGTGTTGCTTCATTTACAATCTAATAGATATGATATATTGATACAAAATATTATTTAGTTGTTAATCTAATTTTTTAATTCTTAGTATGTATTTAAAGATTTTTTGACAAATTCACCACTCTGTCCGCGTACCATGAATATTCCTTTAAAAAATCCATTAACTCCATTCGATGAAAACAAAGTCTGAACTAAATGCTTCAGATATCGAACAATTTCTAACAATGTCCAAATATACACACATATAATGTTTATTAGTATTCAAATAATATATACAAATTGAAGATAATTAAATAAAATCCAAAAGTATCTAAATAAAAATTGAATACAAAAGTATCTAGAATCGAGTGGTGTCCTTTGTTAAAGTTAATCGAAGATATCGATGAAGCATGTAGCGTGTTCGAATCGTGCCATGACCTTTTAGATGATCGTGCGAAAGGCGACGTCCTGCTGCGATAAACGCACTACCCTTTCGTTTCAACCCCTGATACGATCCGAGACGCGAATCCCGAGGGTATCATCCGGCGGTATGGATGTGGATCAGACCCGGGTCGTGGATACACGAGCGTCACACGGGAGAACCAGCATATTTTAACAGAGCGAAGATGCGGGTTTGAATTTATTGGAGTGCTGCCAGCGATAACGGAGGCTCTCTGTTTGCGTGTTTTTCATCCGCGCAAACGGTTTATTTATTAGTATATTCTACTGACTGGTCAGGGAACACCTGACCCATTCGACATTGGTCCTTTCTTACATCGGATAATAGTTGATAATTAAGTTCGCGATGCATCTACTTGATAACGTATTACTGAATTCGTCTGGCGAGACTATAAATAACCAAAGAGTTTAGTATAGCTACCGATGATTGCAAGCTGTGTCGGATGAGAGCTCATTTCAATGGTTTCTAGCAGCTGGCTTCATTAGCAATCGATAAATTACGAAGAATGGTTTAATGCTGGCGGAAGTTAATTTCATCAATTGTAAATGCAGCGAACTTAGACACCCATTCTTATTAATTACGGTATACAATAAATCGTTACTTAAAATATGATCGTGGCTAATAAAACGTGATCAGCGGTCTCGCGATGCTTCTTGCGATCGAACGGCGATCCGAATAGATCATTTGAAAGTAATGTAATTCAATGCGAAAATAGATCCATTGAAATTTTTGTTTTAATCGACCTAACGCGTATTCAAGTCCGTCGCTACCGCGGATGCAATGAATTCGATCAGAACGAGCCGAAGGTATAATCGATATTATCGTTGATTCGTTTATCCGAAGCAAGGTCCATTTTGTTCGATTTTATCCTATGCTTCCCCATTCGACAAAATGACTCCCGAGCAAGTAGCAAAGAGGATATTCCCAATTTTAATTAATCACAAACAGCTCCCTCGAAAGGAGGAGAAACAAGTAGAAGAGTTGCACGTTTCCCAGAGGAAGGGAAGAAGGGAAGGACGGTGGTCCCGAACTACGTCAAGGAGAAGAACAGCCTGGAGATCCCAATCTTGCGCGGAGGCCTCTCGAGCAGTGAGTAAAAGGTGGCTAACATCACGAACATCGTCCCTGTAATCTAATGAGCACCTGCTAGGACCGCCGCCTACGCTTTAATACATAGACGAACGCCTCTATGGCGCTGTGTGTCGCGTACGCGAACCTCAGGGCCGTACTTACTCTCTGGCACGACGGCATCGACGAGCCAACAGGAAACCCGACACGGCCGACGGGCAAAAACAAGTAAAGGCAAGAGGATCATCGAAGACGATCGTCTCCGATCGTCGCAACACTTGAGCAACCCCCGGACCGATTTCATCGTACGCCAACACTGACGTACGGGCAATAGGTTTGCGAAGCCGAAGAGGAGGATGGTAGCCGGCGTATCGGATATCAACGGCAACCAAGACAAATAGCGAGACGCGGCGAGAACGTTCTCTTTGCGAGGGCATCCACCGGCAGGGCCGTATATCCTCTCGCGAGATCTCGAACCCCTGACGGATGCCTACCAGCCGCATATACACGCGCCGGTATAGTGAACGTGAACCCGTGAACTGAACGGACACCGACGGATCCGGCGTCGCGGGACGATTCTACATACGACTTATCGCCGTCGTATGGAGGGACGCCTTTGAAACGGCGAACTTACCCTTCTCCGTGTGCAATCACCGGGCAGATAGTTTGCCAGGTGGCTGTCTCACTTTTAAGCACTCGTCCGGACACTTGTTCAGCTACTTGCCTAGCTACTTGTCCAGGCTACTTGTCTAACTACTTGTTTAGTTGCTTGTCCGGCTATTTGCTTGGATTGTCGTGCAGCTATTTGTCCAGCTACTTGTTCGGATACTTGCTCAGATACTTAGTCAAATACTTTCCTAGCTACTTGCTCGGCTACTTGTCTAGCAACTTATCTAGGTCCTTGCATAGCTCCTTATCTAGCTACTTGCCTAGCTACTTGTTTAATTACTTGTATATGTAGCTATTTGGCTACCTACGTGTGTACCTATTTGTTTAGATACGATTAAATTTTCGAGGTTAAAGTTCTGTACGTCCCTCCGCACGAAGACAACGAAATAGATGCTATCGGTGTAGACACAATTTCGAGCGAATATTAAAATACGCGAAATGCTAAGTCATCGATAATTTGTCGGTATCGATCGAACATTACGCGCGGCCCAACACCCGCGGATGCGTGCACGCGAGCGAGAGACAACGTCCGCTTGTGCCCCTCTCGTCGGGGCACGGCTATATGTTATGAGGGTACAGGTGCCGGTTTATCCTCCTTCTTCACCGTCCAGCTTCCACCTCCAGCTGAAAAGCCTCCTTGTCCCTCCCTGCAGCGTGTTCCCTCGCCGTTGTCTACGGCCACGTTACTGCCGCAGCTTCTACTCTTTTCTTTTTCTCCTTCTGCCCGCGCCTCTGCCTTTCTCGTCGTCGTTGTCGTCGTCGTCTTCGTCGTCGGTGTCGTCGTGGTCCGTGAATCGTTCGACCGCGCCACAGAATCCGGCTCTGTGTGCGTGAGGTCGTCGCGAGTGCGGGTGAAAGTCTATGCGGGTCACCAGCCGCCCCTACTCCGCCTCTCTGCCATATACATAGCTGCACCTATATCGCGCGATGGTCAACTCGCCGCGAGACTTCCCTCGTGAAAACGCAACCACGCCACGAGACTGCTATCTCGATATCTCGCTTGCGACTCCAGAGATACTCTCGCGCCGGCGAAACTCGCGCTTCCTGCTCGCGCTTTCAATCGGCCCCGCTTTCCGACCGAATCTACCTACGGTACCGCGCGATTAGGGTCGTTTCGAGGATACTCTGAGTCTATCAGCACTCGCGACTCTGCACCTACGGGCAGTTGCTTAGGCTCCGGAGCGTGGACAAAGTTATTCTCGTGCTCAATAACCACATTGTACATTAATTGTAACATTTCTTGATAAATGACTGAAATATAACATTGATACTTATTCACTATAATACACGGTATTTTTAAATGTAGTTAAGCATGTAAAAATTTAATGTACGCTTAAAGAAAAAAGCCTATTTAATTTACGTTTAAAGAAACGTTTTAATACATAAAAATGAAGTCGCAAATTAAATGAACAAACGCTGAAACATAAATGTATACACATATTGATTCTTCATCTTGATGACAATCAGTTCAGATACCAAGAAAACCATCTCAACAAATTTCGCCATTCGAAGTGGAAAATTTATAGAAGGGCCATTTGACCCGTTTGGTAGTTTAGTGTTAAACAGAAAAAAATGACTTTTTTGACACCGTATACACGGAGGTCCCCCCCTTATGGGTTAGGAAATAATAGAAATTGTGGCGAAAGACGAGTCTATTCAGCGATAGTCGATCTTCGAGCGGAGCGGGTGAAAGCGAAGCGTCGGGCGTAGCGTTGTCGCGAGGCGTGGGTCGCGGGGTTACGCGCGATTTCGCCTCGTCCTCGGTAACGCGAAACTTGACGGGATCAGGTGGGGATCCCTCCCTTCCCTAGGGACATCGATCGTTGGTCGGGCCTCGCGCGCCATTCCCCAGCTCGAAATCCGCGCGTCGTACGCTTCGGGATGTCGCTGTTAGGCCACGACCCCTCTCGATCCCGCTTTTACCTGTCGCTGTCCTCGCTCGCCCGATACAAATGTATCCTTAATCCGACTGATATCCCCGCTCGATTTATTCCCTCGTATTATTCTCCACACTTAACGAACCATAACGGAGCTGGATCGCCGTAAAAAGAGAGGAGAAAGGGTCGTGACGATAACAGGAACATTTCCTCGTGGGAGTGGAACGATTTGGCAGGACGATTTGTCGACAATGTTATGCGATATAAATTGAACACGATTTTACACCGGGGTAAGGTAATTGGAGATGGACTTTTTGTTTCATTGTTTTCGAACGTTCGAAGGAGTTCTTGGTACAGAGTGTACTCGTATTCGCATTGGTGCTCGGTACAAAACTTGCACGGTGGAGTACACAAATCAAAGTTTTTAAGCAAATTCTTATTTCGTTGCTGTGAAAGAACATCGGCTGGAACGTATGATTTCTTTTGAGGCGTTGAGTTAGGTGAACTTTCGGACGCACCTAACACGCGTTGATAATTATAGGATGCTCTTCGACAATGGCGAAGTTCGAAGGTTACAGCGAATAGTTACGAGCGAGCGATTTCTAACGCGTGCTAAACTCTCGTAGAACCGAGACGATGTTTTCACGGAGCGATGCGCTTCGCTCGCGCGTAACTCGCTTCATTCTCCGTTAGTCACGTGTTCCCTTGACAAAGTACCGGCTTATAATTCACCATACCTTCGTTCGAGGAAACTTGTAACTATCGCTGCCAGCCGACAACAAATGACACTTTGTTATTTGGAGCAGACGGTTGCCCGCAAACCACTTTCGTATACGAAATTTGCAAATTGTTTCACATCGAATATACACACAGTGAGGATTAGACTATTCGTACACTCGGAATGTAGACATAGAACCAACAATATTATTTATATTATTAATTGTATTTGAACATTGAGCTGAATGTTATACGTAACACTTACAACAAATGAGCCGAAAACGAAGGAGCTTCTCTTTCTAATAAATCATATGGTTATTTATACATACAGTATGTGCACACAATTATTACAATTAATATTTTGTTAATATTTATTGAAGTTTATTTACAATGTTGTTCCATGAAGTAGTCAACATACATAGCTTCATCTTTTTAACATTTTTTTTAAGTCTCCTTTCGCCTTCATGTCATGTTCATTTATTGTTGCAAGTATTATGTACAATATCCAGCTATGAATGTTTAAATATACTTAATAACGTAGAAAATATTGTTGTTTCTATTTCTAAATTCCAAGTGTACTTTTATCCCTCAATATATATACAGATCTCCAAATTTTCAAGTTCCTCAACTTCGAGTTCTCCAAATTCTAAAAATTCCAAAATTCGCGAAATTCCAAAGCCCTGGCCGTTGTTAGAGAGAGAGGGAGAGAGCAGCTCACGATGGAATGGAATTTCAATTAACCTTCTCCCTTCAATTAACCTAATCCCCCGAGCACGGGCAACAGGGGTGACAAGATCAACAACTCGCTCGCGCCAAGTGGAACACGCTAATTTATAAACCGTCCACGTCGCGTCGGATCGGTAAGCGTCTCAAAGTAATTACCATCGAGCTCCTCGACCGGTTCGAAGTTGAAATCGGCTCGAATAGGATCGAATCTCGAGGAAGGAGGAGAAGGTCGAGCAAAGAGAACGAGGTGATCGGAGGAGGTGGTGGGTCTCTGCTGATTTATGCCATGCGCTTTATGAGCCGCGTATTTCTTGCGATCGCAACGTTCATTTTGTCCGCGTTGCACGTACAGGAAACGGGTAGCCAGGAAACGGGAAGAGCTCGAGAACTAGGAGGCTTCTTAACCTCGCAACGTTTCGACTTTCTTGTAAACGTAATCCGTTCGCTTTCCCCGCGACGATTTTCAATCTTTGGACGACCGCGAGGTGAAAAGTGCACGATTGAATAATGCGATCGTTTGTCTGTTGCACGTCGACGGCCCGTTTATTGATTTACCCGTTTGCATGATCGATCTTCAGCTTCGGAGGTATCAATAAGACGTACCTGTTCGCTTGATTATCGGGCGTTTAGGAATTTTCCGCGTTTCTAGGTGTTCAGGATATATTTACCGATCGCGAGAGAAAATTGTACTTTCTCCGGAATGCTAAGTAGCCGTGAAATGATACTCAATCGATAAACGTGGAAATTGCGATCTGATATTGCGAGTCCGTACGCGGAAGCCTAAGTGATAGTAATTTTTGAACGAGCGGGAGGTCGTGTTGAAAATAAGAAGTTCATTCGTTTAAGATATTCTTAGTGGGAACTGTATTTATGCTATTCATTTTTCCGTGAGTTAGTGCTGGATATATTCCCATGATACTAGCTGATCGTACAAGTTAATGTTACTAGTTAGCGATAGTTGATGATACTAGCTGATAATAGAAGTTGATGACATAAGCTCATGAATATTAGCTGATGGTACAGGTTCATTATATTAGCTGACTATACAAGCTGATGATATAAATTGATAATACAAACTGATGATATTAGCTGACGATCAAGTTGATAAAACGAACTGATGATACAAGTTCATGATCAAGTTGATAATACAAAATGAAGATATAAATTGAAGTTCATAATATAAGCTGATGATGCAAATTGTTGATACAAGCTGATGATCAAGCTGATAGTACAAACTGGAGATAGAAACTGATTATATAAATTCATATTATTATCTGGTGATATGAACGGATGATATAAGCTGATAAAACAAACTGAAAATATAAATTGATGATATAAGTTTATAATATTAGCTGATGATACAAACTGATAATACAACTTCAAAGAAGTAGCTGATGATTGAAACTGTCGATACAGGCTGACAATATAAGCTGCCGATAATGTCCGATGATACAAACCGACGATACTGACCGATGTTACGAGCATCAAAAGCATCATACCAACCATGAAATTCGAACGAGACTGACGCAACTATGACATAAATGTTTGAGTACCTCCTCGTGTTCCCATACCATATATCAGAGTGGCCATAAAAAAGTGGCGAACGCATCGCGGCGAATTCAATCAATGCCTGCGTAGGTCTTTTTTCGCGAAGTATTCAGGTATGTTGATTGCGAACAGCGATGCGCATAGGTGCCCCGGTCGCATAGTTGCGCCGCGCCGGCTGCAACTATGCACTATGCCGCCGTTGAGCGACATCGGTTAAACGATGCTCCGGACCCGAGCAGAGTCAAAGAGATAACCGACGGACACGTGGGAAAATTACCGGAGCCAACCACCGGCCGATTCCTCAATCCTCCGCTGCCCATTGTGACTTCAGCATTTACATACCGCTATTGATTTATTCCGAGGTGCACGCACCGTGGCCGCTGTTTCCAGGGAAGCTGCGAGCACGCGAGAATACGGGATTCATCAGATTCGCGTTGCCTGTGCTCGTTGCTCGTGAAACTCATTTCGCGCGATTTCTTTCCACGGACCCGTGAGACCATTTTCAACGGGTTTTCAACGCTCGTTGATCGCCGCGATGCGAAACAATCCGCGCAACACGCTCTGACGAAAAATTAGGATACTAACACCATACAATGCGATTATCCATTTGTAATTCGTAATTTGAATTATAATTCGTGATTCGAAATTGAAAGCACAATAGAAAGCTACCGAACGAATGATTAAATATAAATCATATTTAATTATGACGTATGTGAATATGTTCATACCATGCATGAGTATATGTAGTTGTACAAAATATAATTGAATATGTTCATCTATGCACGAGTATGTGCAGTTATGTAAAATATGATTGAATATGTTCATATGTGGATGAGTATGTGGAATGATATAAAATATAATTAAATATGTTCATCTATGCATGAATATGTGCAGACATATAAAATATAACTGAAAATGTGTACGTCTATGCATGAGTATATGCAATGATATAAAATATAATTGAATATAATCAATATAAGTTGACATAAATATCGATCAAAGTATCATAAAGCATAAGTATGTACATTATCAAAGGCCTGATAGCTTCAGCCATAATGCTCGTTAACTTTATTATTAATTATTAGTAATCGTTGACGTCTCCCTCCATCAATAACGACTTAGCCTAAAAAACATGTATTTAAATGAAATTAAAATATGCATGCGTGTGTTAATAACGAATATCGTAAGTACAAGGTTATATGCATAAGCCGATAGTAAGATGATATAACAGTGAAACAGTAGTGACATGACACACCGTATGATATCAATATTTCATGATTTTATAACATATCGGAATTTCACGCATCCAATCCGTTAATGTCCATACATTTTACAGTGCGATCCCGACTGCTCAAAGGATACTTGCCACGTGTAAATGCATAAGGCTACATAGCTGAAATGCATTCGAATAATGCGAGGATCATTAGAATGCGCCTTAGAATAAAGATAGTTAGCATTGTGATGCCACGGTGCAGGCAGTAAAAGCATAACAGTCATCCTCGCTTCGGGAACGAATCAATTACCAATCAGATTCCTGAATAAAAGAAATCGTAAATAGGTAAGCGTGGCGCAGCTCGTGGCGCGGTAAAATTCCTCGGTTTTATCGCCGACGCGTTTTCACGTGTCACGACATTGTTCGACGGGGTCATGTAAATCATCCGGGCGCTTTCTAGCGCCGATTTTTCTGCGTTCTCGTCTCGCACGATCCCCAAGGCGTTTCTTTTTTTTCCCCTCCCCGGCTTTTTCACGATATTCGCGCATCCACGAACGGCCTACGTCATTGCAATCAATCAAAACGGAATCGCAATTAAGGAGGATCCCGAAAGAAACGACCTGCATAATTAACGACCGACGATTTCCACAGTGACTTTACGATCGAATTTCACTTTCTTTTACGGCATCGCGAGTTGCGTCGATGTCGCGTCGTTTCTAAACTCTCCGCTTCGTAGCAACGTCCGAATCAAGGAAAAATATCTGGTGATATAACGAACATGTTCCTGATCTTTCACACAAATGAACGATTATTTTATTATTCTGTTCTAGCCGGTCATTTTTTCTGTACGAATACAGACAGTTCTGATTGTGTAAACGTTTTCTTGTTCAAATATTTTATTATTACAAAAATTTATTATTTCATTTTTACACTTATTGTACCATTATACCATCACATTATTATTCTGTTATAACTTTGTTATGTTAAGTTGAAAGTCAGAACTTCTATAGTTGATAATTAATTACCCGTCTTCGCGGTCTTATGAAATTTTCAATTTAAATATTCCTTGAAGCCAATATATCAGATATCCCCATCTCCATTTCTTTGCCATTTAATCACCTCAACGTCGCACGAGCAACCAGGTTAGGACGCTCACTTGCCATTCAATTAACAATTCAACCACAACAGAATTCCTTACCTAGCCCAATTGTTCTGTACCTAACCCAAGATCTTCGACAATGCGTTCATCCTCATTAACACGTAACGAACAACATCAAACTCAACAACGGGGACCCTTCTAAATCAACTCCGAGGCTTATATCCCGAGCAACATTGCCTGCAACTCATTACCATCTGTCATTAACACGTACACCACCTCATTACGCAAGATTCTCTCGGCCCAACACACTCGTGGAGAGCAATCTTTGCTAGAAACCAGAAGCTAGTCCGTTGCAGCTGAAACATTTACGATCCCCGTCGCCATACATCCTCTGTCCCCGTTTTATTATGCGGACGAAATTGCAGGAATGAGGCTAGTTTGAGTTTGTGTAACTGCAGGAACGAGAATGAAGTAGTCCTGATTCGCTTTGAATGTGGACAAATAATGTATAGTTATTGGTTGTACAACGCGTTGGATATTATACATGGCGGTGCGACTTGTGGCGGTACAACTTGCGGCGATATTAACGTATTATGGAGGTTTAATGTGTAACGTTATTAGCGTGTGGAGATCTAACACGTGGTAATACCAACGCGTCGAGATTTGATATACTGAGATACTAACGCGTGATAATATTAACGCGTAAAGATTTAAACACGTAGCAATATTCACGCGTGGTAGGACTAACGTGTGAAAATAGAAACACGTGGCGGTTGCGACGCGTTATGGTATTAACGTGTAGTTATACTATCGCGTGGTGGTACTAACGCATTGAGATCTACACATGGCGATTCTAACGCGTGGTGGTGCTTACGCGTTGAAATCTACACATGGCGATACCAGCACGTGGCGATACTAACGCGTTGAGATCCACACATGGCGATACTAACACGTAGAGATCTTACGCGTAGCGATACTAATTGTAAGCCTGAAAATCTCATGCAAGGATAGCAACGCGTAGCACCACTAACACGTCAGATTTCGAACACATGATAATATCAACACGCAACGATACTAATCCGTGTCAACAGTAGCATGTAGCAATTCTAACGTGGTGATCTAACATGTGACAATTCGATATGGCATACATGTGACAGTCCATAATGTATCTAGAATGTATAACAATCTAACTAATCTTTATGCAACAGGTCGCGTTGTGTCCACATAACCTAAATTTAGATCCCCGATAATAAAATATCTACCTAAGTCAATGTTCGAGGAATTACTTTTTCGTCGCTTATTCCCCCTTCCTATTCTAATGTGCTTCCAGTTCCTATTCTTCCTCTTCCTGTATGGCGATCGGGATGAATGGTGGACCAGCTACCACACGAGCGAATTCCATTATCCTTGTTTCGGAGTAAGCGAGTTTGGCGTAACTAGAGGAGGAGCGGAAAGGCAGATATCGCTAAAACGAATGTCCAGAAAGCTTGAATGTCCGGTCGAAAAACTGGTCGCACCACCTACACGGTTGATACGGGTCCGAACGGGGTTAAAGGTGAAACGTTGACTGCCGGCGAACGCGGGTTTTTCGCGCGACTCACGAACGCCAATGAAAACCGGGTTATTAATAAATCGGCTCGATCGTCGAGAGGAGAGAGAACGGCCATTTGCGCGAGGCCGGTGGGAGGAATAAATTAAAAATAAAATAAACAGAAGAAGGTCAAGCGACGCGACACCGCATTAATAAACCGCACGAGTCACCTCTCGATGGCCGCTCCTTTTGGTTTCCGTTCTGCCGGTGATATCTCATTCGTTTCGCGAGATATTTCGTCGCTTAATTCTCGGATTAGACGGCGTAGGTCGTTGGGATTCGGATTCGCGGATACGGCCCCGCTGGAATTATTGAATCGTAAAACCTTGAATTGTAAACTATGCTGAATACCTTGTGCCGTAGAAAAGCCGGAGTGGTGCTTCGCTGGCATTCGGCTTCGAAAGCTTCATGGTTACGACAGGGTGTAATAAGGAAATTTGTGTTGATACGGAATTACGGTTATCGCGGCTCGTTGATGGCCAGAGTATACGCTGCAAAAATTAGACTGCGCCACACGGACGCGCGTTAAACGTCTGATTTATCGGCCTTCACAGAATTTACGACTTCGTTGCTCGTATCGATCAGCTGATGCGGAGCAGAAATTTCGATAATCGGTGCAGTTTTTAATTCAATTACTCAACCTCACTGATTAATTACAATATTCAACGACATTGAACAATTCAACTATTTAACTTCATCGAACAATTCAATCGTCCAATATGATCGAACAATTCAATTATTCAACTTCATCGAATAATTAAATTATTCAACTTCACCGAGAAATTCAATTATTCAACTCCATAGAACAATTCGATTATTTAACTTCATCGAATAATTAAATTATTTAACGTCACTAAGCAATTCATCTATTCAATTTCACAGAACAATTCGATTATTCAACTTCATCGACTAATTGAATTACTCAACTTCACCGAACAATTGAATTATTGAATTTGATTGAAGAATTCAATTATTTAACTTCATCGAGCAATTCGATTATTGAATTCGTTGAAGGATTCAATTATTCGACTTCATCGAATAATTCATTTACTCGACTCATCAAGTAATTCAATTACGCGATTTCATCGAATAATTCGATTATTCGACCGATAAACGATCGACGGACGATTTAATCTTTGATTAAAGAGTGAAACAACCCCCGAGCCCTGATCACCGAGTAAGAAGTTGAACGCGTCTCTGGAGGACGGTCGATTTTCAGGGTTCAAGAGGCATGGAAGGGAGAGACAAAGGGGTTCGTTGGGAACGTGGTTCAGGGTCCAAGGCGTACGGCGAGGAGCAGTATCCAGGATACACCGGCATCTAGATACTTCCTTGGCGAGCTTCAGTCCCGTATCTGAGCGTAGATCGGAATTCAGGTACACGGTAGCACTACCTCGAGGCGCACAGCTCGTGAACACCACCTCCGTGGAGAGGTGGCCGGCGAAACGGGGTGGGGAGCGAGTCGTAGGGGACGAAAAAGAGACAGGAGCACGAGACGAAGTAAAGAGGGACGCAGAGAAGCGAGAAGAAAAGAGAAAAGAACAAAGAGGCCGGAGAGAGAGAGAGAGGGAGGGCGCGAGAGAACGAAAGAGAGTCGAGGCCCGGCGGCTCTCTCGAGGTTCGCGGTGATCTACCGTCCCGAGCCAAGCCCCTCATTAACGCCTTTGCTAAGAAATTACACGCAGTCGGTGGCAAACAAGAGCAAGAAGGTGTCGGCCGTGCTCGTTCGAATACACGAGACCTCGGTTCTACCTCTCCGCGCCGATTCCCCCTTTTTCGCCTCTATTTCTTTCTCTTCTTATCCAGCCCGTGTCGTTACACCTTCGCGCACCTTTCGCCTCCTCCTTTCTCTCCGCTCCTCTCGTAAACCGTGCGAACCTTCGCAGCCAATTCGATCGAGATTCTGGTCCAGATTGCGTGCCGACCGCTCACCCTCGCGCTCTGCTAACCTCCACGAAGATCCCGCGCGATCTCGCGCCGATCCCACTTCCGGCCAACTCCTGGGCCACGCTCTCTCCTCCCTTCGATCGACGCGTTACGAACTTTTTTATCGTTCGAAGATTTTTCTCTTATTGTTCGATTTTTGTCCTCCGTGTTCGTGGTTTGGCGAGAGTGTATGTTAATCCTTATCACTCCTATGTCTCGACCATGCACTTCTCTTGGATCGTGCACATAATTCAGATAAAAAGATTGGTTAATATATATATATTTCATTTCTTCATGTTTTGAATATACATATAATTGATATTAAAAATGTATAATTATGGAGGGATAATAAATTATCAGCGTATGGGGAATTAGAATTTTGGAAAGAAAATCTATGTCCAGTAGGAACTATTAATAAAAATAAATAAATTTTATAAATGAACTTTAATGTATATATTTGTATATATTTTATAACATATATTAATATATATCGTACATATTTCATTTGTTTTATTTGTTCATGTATGTACTTACAATAAATTATTATATAATAAGTATGTATAATAAATTAAAAGAAAATGTATGTCAAATATTTTTTTAAAGATTATGTCTTATATAAGTTTCATCGAAATCGGTGTGTCCGGGTTGGATGTGTTCCCTTGTTAGGCAGTGTTATCTTGACAAAAAGGATTGATTTCTTGTGATCGATTACAGTCATGCAATAGTGTCTACGCACATGTCGCCTTTGTGTTCCTCGAAATACGAGCAGGCTTAATTGCTCCAATAATAAAGTATGTATTTGTAATACAGATTTGTGTGATGCGGATTTATGATCGATATTTGTGATACACATTTCAAATTCAGTGGTTATAATGAACTATTTTAAACATTCTCCAACCTACCATTAAATTCAAATATTATTGAACCACTTAGCTGTGGAGAAATGGCATGGAAACGATAAGTTCCGCCGGCAGAAAATACAATGCGTTGTAAATGTAGTGTTAGAGGTTCGTAGATGCCGTGCGTATTTCTAGAGCAATAAGGTTCGGAGCGTAGAACGTAGGGACACGATACCGTGAGATACGGCATCTCTCGGCTCGAGGTCGCATCGCGTAGCGGCGCGACCCGTGTTTCTACGCTCGTGAAACAATCTCAGCCATCCGACAAGATTGGTCCGCGCTTTCTGCTCCGCGTGTCTGGCTGTCCGTTGTCTCTTCTCTTTCTCCGGCTGGCTCCCTTTTCGCCTGGCCCCCCCGCGACGAGCCCTTCCGCTCTGTTTCTTGTTCTTTCTGAGCTGGACCGAGACGGTCTGCCTGCCGGACCAGAAAGATTCACCCACATCGGTCAGTCGCGCGATCCAGCCGACGACATTCGACAGCGGGGGGTCGCGATGTTTCCTGTCAGTACGTCAGTCATTTCGATCGTAACACCGGCCACGTCCTGGCAACCAGGTGGGAACAGGGAGGGGCTGCACGACCCCGCAGGAATTCGGCCGACTAGCCGGTGCGCTCGAACATCGTCGGCCGCGATCGTCCACGTCACAGGGTCAATCTTCTCTGATATCGATAAATGTAACACAACGGGGGATGATAGATAAGAATCACGGAACAACGGTACACGGGGAAATACGCAAAAATCGGTGAACACGAGTATAATTTGCTCGGTGGGAGTACTCGTGCCCGGAGAAGATTCTATGATCTTTGGAGAAAGGTTCAACCGCGAAGAAGATGGATGATATTCTTGAAATCGAGACTCGGACAGGAATCATGTACTCTATGTAATATAGAGGTTATCTACAGTTAAACAGATGGTACGAATTACGCTTTGCATCGGGAACATGTGCACTCGAGAGTTCAAATGGATTGTTAACTTTTTAAGTGTACTATACACGTTTCTGTATATTACATACTTTTCTATGTATATAATATGATCCTCCAAATTATTTAAGTACTATTTATGTCGTCCGCTCAAATGTATGTTACGTTAATTGCCTAGTTTTGTATTCAATTTCCGAAACGTTTCACTTAGACCTCGCCGAAAGCATTAGACCCGAGAGGATGACAAGTGCAGAAAGGCTGAAACGGCGGATTAATCAAAGAAGATGAAAGCTGTTGACACAGGCGAAGAGACTATGGAATCCATCGTGAAAAATCGCGGGAGATGTATCGAGACGAGCACGATTACGGGACGTGAGCCGAGACGTGTGTTCCCATAAGGTACGCGTGTTCCGTGAGCCCATAAAACGAGGCCGTAAGAGCGCAAACGAAGCCGAGTAAGCGTGTTTTGGCCACGTCAAGTCCATCCAGTCGGAGACGTAATCTTATTAAATGGCTATTAGCTGCTCGCCGAGGCTTGTCAACATTTAGACATCTGGCAGACACGGGAGAACGCATTCTCTTACGACTCTACACGCCCGCGGGCTCGCGAGGCCGAATAGCGACCCGCGACGAATTCTCCAGACGTTCTTCAAACGATCGTTTTTCTCGCTGCTTTGATGGGAATCGATAAACCTTCACCCATCCTATCGTCGAGATTTAGGTAGTTTCATTTAATTAATCGGTTACGTTGTTGTCGGTGTACGAAGTTGTACGCGTGCTAACTCGATGAAGTCGATGGAAGGTCGCAGTGTTAGATGACCGACGCAGCTTATCGAAATACAACAAAGATCATAGACTCATCCTCGACCAAATATCCTACTCTCGTTGCTGTTGCCATTATTCATCGACAGAAATCTAGTATAAAAGCTCGATAGAAGCTGAAATCCCAATATTCAATATTCCTCCAAATGTAAGTCAACGTTCGAGTGCAAAGAGTCAGCCCTTTGCGAGAACATTTTCACCGGTAACAGATAGCAACGCTACAATATTTTGATTGAAAAGTTTGACGATTTCTTTCGAAGTTAACCTCTTTATTAATAACTGTTTCATTTTTTATGTTCCATCGTTTGTTCATTTATTTTTCAAACGCATTTTTAACTTCAAAATAATTGTACATTATATGTCTGTAGTTGTAGCGTTAAAAAATACCTGCTGTAAATTGCTGCATCGAACAAAGCGGTGAGTGTGGGTCACCCTTCGAGTGTAAGGGGTTGATATCGCCGTAAAGCGAAGTATCCGAGTCCCCGATTGCGTTATGAAATTTTTGAAGGCCGAAAACCGGGATCGAATCGACAAACCCATTTCGTGCAGAGATGCCGCGATGTTGCTCGAGATTGAAACGCGGAGGATCGTCGAACGTCTCTCTCACGCGGCCATTTGCATTCTTATTTCCACCGGCGAGCGGTTTCACGGGCAATATCGCGAAATTTATCGGGCTGCGGTTCGCGATGATATTTTACGCGTCGGGGCCGGTGGTTCGCGGGCCCACCCATGGCGGGGCCTCGACGTCACCCCATACGTTTGCCCCTCGATGGAGGAACGCGGGTCGAGAGCAGTCGCGAACGGGGTGGAGGCGGGCAGAAACGCTCGTGCCATAACCTCGCTATTATTCTGGTATTTATACCAGTGTGCCCGCTGCTCTCGGCCACCTAAATCTTCTTAATACGCGCCGGTTAGTGCACTTTATTAAACCCGCGTGCACGCGCGCGATCACCGTGCACCTCTTGCGTTTCGACCCCGTCCCTCTCATCGTTTTTCCACCGGCTGGTATCCCGAGGGAGGGGGCTTACCGAGCAAGGAGCACCGCAGGATGTCGAATTACTTACACGGTCCACGAGGCATGCATCTGAACCCAATAAGAGACCGAGTACAGGGACCCCCGATACGGTATATTAAATCCGACGTAATGATCGTGGTGGGGGTGGATTCATGGAGCCGTGCGGATGATTTTAATTGCATGATATTCGTACGGTTGCTTTCGTTCGCGGAGGATAAAAAATACTTTCTATTCGTTCGTCGACAGAATTTTTCCTTACAAGGCACGTTTCGTCGTATGTGTTACAGTGTGTAGACATCGTTAGTGAAAGCTTGAGACCAGGTCCATTGCGAACAACGATAAAAATGTAAAATTTTAATTTTAAATTTCCATTCTTAAATTTCCATATGTATCAATCATCTATTTTATTAAGATGTTGTTCATTTATTTAATCGAAAATACTCGTATTAATTATTTAAAAGTATGAATAATAAATAAAATAGGATATCGTGGACATATTGTTAAGATTTATTAACCCTTTGGCTTACAATATCGTGTCACACTTGTGACGCACACTACAATTGAATTCTAATTATAATCTGCATCATCAAGGATCGCCGAATATAAAATATGCCCAACACTTTAAGTTTCTTTAATTGTCTTAATATTTTATCAATAATTGACTAGCCATGATTAACTCAGCTGCCTAGAAAATATTAAGGGCTAAATAGAAAAATTAAGGAGTTAATCGTAAAAGTACTACCAGGTAAAATTTTCAACTGCCTCATTGTGACGGTGTTAACACCACGTTACTCCACATACGTCGTATGCATTTAAACGATAGACAATTGCCCACGTATGCGATAACTGATAAGCATATTAAATTCTCAAAAGTGTACACAGTCTCGTATCGCATTTACGAAATCAGCGAGGATAGTTTCCTCGAAGATCACGGTTGTCCTTAATTCCGAATTCCGTGATATTCGATTTTACGTAATTGCCGACATCAAGGCTGAGAGTGGCTCACGCCCACAATTCGGAATATTTGAAATTGCTTTTGTTAAACTATAATATAATGAAATACAATGTGCCATAAAATTAATAGCATTCCCTGTTCTACGAGGTTCAGTTGCAGCTCCTCGTGGCGTATCCTGAACGACGAAGCTTTCACGGTAACGAGGGTCGCGGACTCGCGCGCGTAGACTTGACCTCAGCCTCGCGAGGATCAAAGAGGTATTCTCTCAGTGGGGATTTCGCGTCCATATGGGCGTCAGAGGTGCAAGATAGCAGACCGCGGTGGCATTAAAGTGGATAATTTACTGCCTTTTAAGGAACTCTCGCCGCAGCCCGCCTATTATCCGCTTCTGATCGTCGCGTTTCACCATATTTTTTTCCAGAACAAATGAGCTCGCTTCCAAGATGCCGCGCTTTTATTCCAGCCTCTATAGACACTGCGTCTATGCGATTGACCTTACCTAGCAGAATCCGTGGAAACTATTTCTATCCTGTATACTCGATGCGATACGCTCAATCGAAAACATTTCGCGTTAATCGTCCGGTAATATCACTTTTATTACTCGGAACGTCGACTTTTTTATCATAGTAGGTTAATCGTTCGCGTTTTAATTCACCAATTAACCCTTTACGATCAAAATTATCACCGTTTAAATTAGTAACCACTTGTTATATTTATGGGAAATTGCTTGCGTGCTTTTCGAGCGAAATACGTGGACAGATTCTGTATATCGGGGTCCATATAAATATAATTACTGTTTCGTGCGGAATATTCCTAATTCCGGTAATCGATTAATGATTGATAATGTTCTTAATTCCAGTCACTCCTCGTGGCAAATGAAGGTTTTCACAATCAGTATGATATTTAAGGAGTATTTTTTTAAACTGATGCGTAAGCAATAAACTGTATCCCGTACAACGATCGTGGTACATTCGGACTATCCAAACGAGATACCCTGACAGGTTCAATGCGTATGTTAGAATTTCGAACCACGCACGAAGAATGCGTGTACACGTATGAAGAATTTAGCTGATCGACGGTTGTTCGATAATGTTTCCGGTAAAAAACAACAACGAGACGATATCGTCCGATGAATCAGAACCATCGATGTAAAGTTTCCGTCCGGCAGACTTTTCGATTCACCTCGAGAGCCAACGTCATCTCATTTGCATGTTCGCGGCTTGACCTGAGTCAGCCGAAAGAGTCCGGCGTGCGGGGTCACCTTTATAAAATGTTTCACGCATCGAAGACAAGCTTCCTCCATCTTCCTGTTCTGCTTTAACCAGCCGCGTGTATATACGTCCCCTCCAACCCCTTTGGCCGGTCGGCGAAGCGTCACCTTGGTCCAACGCCAGGTGATCGCCGGTCGAAAATTTATGCTGCCGCAAATCCTGCGGAATCGTCGTGCGGCCTGCAGCTTCGACAAAATGGTCGCGGGCCAGGATTTATATAAAATTGTAATGCAGCGTCGCGCGTGTAACGAGCTGAACCCGTAAGCCGCCGTGGAGCGGTGTAAGAGGGATCGTAAAGGGGGAGGGACTTTTATAGCGGCAACCGTGCATCGTGGATCGTTATACTTGCCAGGATTTATAGATTTACTTGGCCCGGCCAGCATGGGCCCGGTAGTTTAGGGCGCTTTTAGGACGAGACGAGTAACGATCGGCTTAAAGTCCATCGTTTAACGACCGTTTTAAATTCGCTCGCGCACCAACGAGTATACCACGAGCGACGGGATGCACGTTCTTACTCTACATTGTCAAATTTCACAGTAAACTACCGTTTCTTCGTTGCTTAACGATTGATTCCTGAATCGAACTGATCACTCGAATTTTTTTGACATACTCTTGACCGATCACGGATTAACCCTTTCGCTCCCATCGGTTTATCAAATGGTATTTGATATTCGTATTTTACTTGATAAAACCATACAAATTTTTCGAGGACAAATTTTCCATGTGAAGTCCGGTTTTTATTATCATTATTTATCCAAATTTACCTTATATTAGGATGATCAGAAAAATTTTCAGAACGATGTAATTTTGGTAATCAAAGGGGTAATTCGTGTTCCCACATGCATATTCTGTTTCAATCTATGAAATCCAGTGCATAATAGAATATTTCAAAAACTTTGTTCATTCTGTTTAGTTGTAACCAATCTGTCATAAACAAACTACGTTCCTTAGTAATTAGGCTAAGATTGTGATAAAAAGAAGACGTAATAGATATAACGTGTAGAGTAAGCTCTTCAAAAGGAAAGCACTGCGAAACGGTTTACCTATTAAAATGAAATATTAAAAGTTATATAAAATATGTCTGCAAAGTTCCATCTTAATTCAGTATGTACAAATAATGTTTATTGAAGTTTATTTTGACTTTTCTACGTCAACATTCAATTACGTAATTATAGTCCGTCAATTCGACTTGACGGGATTCAGTTTTGCGTGATTCAAAAGGATGCAATGCAATTTCGTGCAATTGGAGTTTATACGATCGAAATCGACCCTATTATTCTTGCGTTGCTCTCTTTTCTTGCTTTCCTGGAATTGCTCCGAGAGTAAACTACTGTCCGTTTAAATTTCGAGGGTGAGCCAGCAGCTCCTTTAATTCCCTTCATTGTCGTCGACGCACGCGGTAATTTACATTAATTTCGGGACGTAAAGCTTCGGTGAGGTTTACGATCGCTGGAATTACCGTGGAATATACTGCTTCGTTTCTTGCTGGTATTCCGCGAACAACACGGGCTTCGTTCGCCAAACGCGACGAGTAATTAAAGAGGTCGTTATGAAGACGCAGGAAATTTAATTTCGAGCGCCTTTCTGTGCAAAAAAATGATATAAGTAGGCTATGAACGTTTATGCATACACCGTGCGTCGAAATCCGCAAAACATCCATTTGCAATGTATAAAAACCGTCACTGTATAGATTGCGATTTATATATTTGAAATAAAATACATGCTTAAATATTTGTAGTCCTGCTACAAAATCATTGACTTCCTTTTTTAATAACAAAGCAAATGAATAAATATTTGGAGTCCAGTTAAACGATTTTTCATTCCCTCTTGTCTAACTATAGTTTACGTTCCATCTCATTCTTTAAGAGCAAAGGAGAACAATTTAAAGTAGACAGAGGAGATAACGAAACAGT
Organism: Coelioxys conoideus; assembly: GCA_947623535.1. Lineage (NCBI taxonomy): Eukaryota > Metazoa > Arthropoda > Insecta > Hymenoptera > Megachilidae > Coelioxys > Coelioxys conoideus. The sequence goes on along the minus strand of OX392455.1, from coordinate 7,611,364 downwards.
TGAAAAAAGAAATTGATACAAATAAAATAACGCAGTTTCTGAATAAAATTCACAGGCACAACCATGATCCAAACCTTCCTCCTCCTTTGCAGAATTGAGGTGTGTCGAAAAAATGATTTAAAACAGAAATCGATTACTACTAATATAGTAACGCAATTATCAAGCGAAGTACAGGTAACTCCGACCCGACAGCCACTCGTATGGCCGTCGAGTTCAGAGTCGATTATCGACTGTCAACGATACCCTTAAAAATGGCGGCTCGTCAAACTCCGCTCAAAGCTACTAACCACGCACGCCAGGCACGCAGATTTATGATGATTTAACGACGATCTCGCTGCTTCCACGACAATTTATTAACGCGATGGGGGCTGGTCGATTGGAAGCTTTAATGGAATTGTTCATAATGCTCAATAGACTTTGATATATTTCCCCGGCAATTTCACGCCGACGATAGCCGAGAAGCATTTCCTCGATCCAATCAAAATCATTCACACGCTGAACCGACGGGACACGTTCGAGGCCTTCGTCGAAAATTCAATCACCCATGGAACAAGCTTTTCGCGGAAATTCGTTCTCCCTCGCAATTCCTCGTTCTTCCCGATTTGAACCGGAAACGACTGTGCATTTAAGAAGAAGGGTTAATAAAAAAACAGCACTTATCAAAGAATTATATTTACAAACGGGTCGCAAAAATACGTCAGGCAACTCTCTCTGCTCTCGTAGCTCGTGACTCTCTGCGAACTTTTCCTTCAAACGACGCTCGCATGTTCCTCCGCAGAGACACGAAATCCCGCGTAACGGAAAGACAAACGAATGGGACCATCATGGTGGACGGTTGCGCGGGGCCTTCGAAAATTATCCATAACACCAACGAATATCGCGATGGGGATGACGCGCGGTAGGGGTGGGTAAGGCGGGATACAGGAAGAGTAGGTAGGAATAGGAGAGGCCACGTACGCGGGTCGGCCTGGGCACGAACGAGCGAAAGACAGCGTCGTAATCACATTACCGCGATTTTTCCGCAGCGGCCGGCTATTAATTCCGCGGGTGTACATATATGCTCGGCCGCAGAAGAGGGAAAACGAGAAGAGCAGGAACAACGCGAATAAGAAAAGTACGAGGAACACGAACAACGAGCGGAAGAGGAGGAAGGAGTGAATGAGCTGGAACGAGCAGAATAAAGAACCGGAGGTGGTGGCAGCGGGGAGCGGGAACTAAGACAGAGAAGAGGAGGAAGAAGAAAAAGAAGAGGCATCTGAACGCGGCCCCTAAGCGTCGGTGTGCGGGTGTGGCGAATACGTGCCGGGGTCGGCGGGTCGGAGCCCGATGGACCCCTGGACCCATGGTACCTGGATCTTCGTGCCCGTGAACGCACGCAGCTCCGCGTACGAGCGCTCACGCTCGTGTACACGCTCGAGTTGAACGCGCGTGTGCGCGGCGAGCATAGACGAACGAGCGGGCAGCACACGCACGGACCATGTGGATGAGCGCGAATAGGCATAGGCGTGGGAGAGTTCATTCAGCGAAGATACTATCGCCGATTTTATTTCTAGCCGGATATATCTATGCCCGTTAACCGGCCACAGGAACGGGCGATCTCCCCTCGCCGTAAACGATGCGAGCATCCTGCCACGACGTTCACGGGACTCGCCACCAACTATTTAAATTAGATAGGTAATTTTCTATTAGTCGCGCCGATCTTCAGGCTCGAAAACTTATTGCCGAGTTTCGCTCTTCTTCTTGCGCTTAGGCTTTCTTCGGGAAAAGCTGGTACTTCAATGATGGCATTGAAATTTCCGAAACACTACAAAAAAATACATTCATTGCGTATGCCAAAAATAATCATTTCAACGAATGCGTAGTTCTTGAATTATTCGGGATGCACAAATTGTTGACGACCAGCATTTAAAGCTACGAAAATAACAAATGAAAAAATCATTCATCGCGTCTGAAAAATAACAGTTTGTTATTTTCAGTTAACAACAGTGGTCGATGACAGTTGTGTATAATATACTGTTATTGTAATATAATGCAATAATAGTTGTCGAGAAGTTGGACAGCAACGGTTCAACAGATACATTGTCATAAATACAGGGAATCAAATACAGCAGCCGGAAGTGTACAGAATCGATAATACAGTTCGCTACCGCGAATTCGACGAGCACGATTCGTATGAATTATGCGAAGATGAAAGCGCGGAGACCGGCCATCTATTGTCCATGCAAATCCCTGACTTTTCACCGATGGACCAAACATTTCCAGCGATCTGCCATCGCTGCCACTTAATAGTATCGAAATTGCTAGTTAGACGGATAATCAAGTTATAAGTTTTACCGCGAATGATGAAGGTGGATGCCATGGACGTCTGTACCCCGATCCTGCAGTGGGACCCAGCTAATGAAAACGAAATCTCCTTCGAGGTGCTCGAACATCCCGAAGAAGCTTATCTGTTCATAGCTACTGTAAGAAGTCATTTCCTGCTTTCTATAATTTCGTCTTCCTATTTTCCTCGGTTCCTATCGTTCCACATATTGCAAAAAATGACCTAAACCTATCCCAAATCTTTCGAAGTTCTCTATAATAACCGATCGCAAATCGCTCGACGTTGTTGCACTTCCTGCGCAAACGGCCATAAAGCCGGAGGCCGAAACGGAGGACCACGCGAGACCGATCGGAAGATGCCACAACGATTTTAGCGGTAAAAGGCACGGCATAAAGAAGAGCATTATGCCTTCGGTATAATGCTGCCACGTAACGACCGATCGTGGGGATCTCCAATCGATGCCGATCGTTTGATCATGGTGGCGATGCCGATCATGGTTGCGATGGTGGCGGGATCGTCGCGAGACGAGCGAGACCTTTTAAAAGCACAGAGAACGGATCGAGCTCGGGCTAATTGTGCGATATTGTGCACCGACAATGCTCTAATGAAGCATTGTCCATGCTCCGGGATCGGTGTCGCCCGCCCCGCGTCCCTTTTTTTTCTCTTCTTCCTACACGGGACACGGAAAGCGAACGTGCTTCGTGGAACGGTGCGATAAATGTCGGCACAAAAGCGACGCGTTCGACGTCTCGTCATGTGCCGGACGTGCCGGGATTCTTGTCGAGGTCAAAGATCGTCCGCGGATATTCTAATAAGTGGTCACGGGGAAACAACCGGCCTTTTGTTGCCGCCGCGACCCGCGGACCTGTCCCGACGAATTAGTGTTTGTTAGCGACGATACGTTCGCGAAAAAATTCTCTCCGATTTTGCAGTTTCTTCTTGCTTTCCTTATTTCGCACATTTTTCTCCGTTAGCCTTACTCTTAAATACGTGATGCTTCGTTTCGGTGTTTTCGGATATCTAGGACATCTCAGATTCTTTGGACTCAACCCTTTGAACTATGATGAGATAAACTCGTCAGGCACTCGCAATTCAAGTATGATAAACCTTGCTTACATTTTCAATACGGTCGAATGTTCAATTCGAGTCTAATTGTAATTTGTAATGTCGAGGATCGTCTAATACCAAACAGTCTTGATAGTCAAATTTTTTTTGGTCACCCTAATGTTGTAGCAGCGAATACTTCGTTGTGTGCAATGCATTTACCGAGTAAGTCATTTTGCAAGACATTAATTAGAGATCAAGCATAGTAGATATTCGTTAGATGGGCACCAATGGGATATAGTTGCTCGATCAAATCCACGCACACACTGTGCTATCGTACAAATATCACGAATCTGTCTGGAAAGTCGGCGACGCATGTGCTTTATACCGTAACCACTCTCCCAAATTTTACTGCGTTAACAAACTCGTATAACAACCAAGTATTAAAAGCGAGATTATTACATTTTCTGATTTCCAATCATCCAACCATCAGTACGAATCCCAATTTGAGCCCCGGCATTCCTGTCCGCAAACTTCGGTAAAGCTCCACTCTGCGCGGCAGAAGACCGAGCATTTGTGTAAGCTTAAAGCAGAATCGACATCCGAGTCGTTAAACCTCTCTGTACGATAGGATTCTTCGTGCGGCGGATTCTTCGCTGGCATAAGGCACGTTCACGCGTGTGTACATCGATGTTCGCCGGGTCTAGATACAGGTATCCTCGGGAGCCTTTCCGTCACGACAAAGTCCTGTGCTAATGAAAATTCCGGTAAAGCATATACACATAAAGAGGGAACTCGGGTGGAATGCGGTCCAATTAGAAGACGTTTGCCCGGCCATGCTTTCTCCCCTCGACCCGAGAGGGAGAGAATTGGTTTATTACATCGAACCTAGAGATACGGTTCTCCCGCTAATGGTGATTCCGTTTCACCGTCTCCTCTGTTCCCCGTTGCGGTATATATTGTGCTCGCTATCTTCTTCGGAAGACACGGCCCGATCTCGCCTCGCCCAGTACGCTCGCTATTCACTCGCGCCGGCGTTAACGAATCAATTCGATGTTGATTAATTCTCGCCCCGAGACCTTCTCTAATTATACGGAGAGTTATTGCTCGATCGGTTATCGGCCGAGGCCGTGTTTCCCCGAAAGGAAGAATTTTCCGTGGGTCGTACGATAAGAATTCATCCGACGAGCTCGAGAGTTACGCGCGAGCAAGAAAAAAAAAATCCCACGACGACGCATCGCCGTTGAGGAAGACGGAACGTTCTATCGAATCGGTTCCGCGTCGACATCGATCGTAATCGAGGCTATTACCCGCCATTATTCCCCGGACTCGGTTGCATAACGCAAAAAGAGGAAGGTCGGAGGATGGTGGAAACGTCGGTGCCTCCGATCCCGATCGGAAGCGGAGAGCAGAGTTCCCCGAAGCTATTAACGCGAACCGTGATTCGAGCGGAGGAATGGAGGAGCACAAGTTCCCGGGCCTGTGTGCGCATCGGCTAAAGATCGCCGGAACGCCACGCCGTTCTCGAAAGCTTTTAAACGATCACGAGGTAAGGAAGACACGGTGAACCTGTCCGTCACGTCGCCGCGGAGATGAGAAGCACCTACTTCTTCGTCCTCCTCTTCGTCTTCTTCGTCGGGGCGGCTGTGTTCTTCCTCTCGGAGCGTACTGCGTGCCGGACCCCGGTGGGAGGTGAGAGGTTAGGCAAACACGAGCTTATCTGATGGCCCGTCAGCGGCTCTCGGCCCTTCTGCACCCAGACCTTCTGCTATACCGTAACGCATTGTCTGCCCTCGAAGAGAAGTAGAGCCCTTGAAAGGCAACACGGGACCGGGATACATATTCCGTTCTGATAGATTCAATTCTGAACAGTGCCACTCCCGAACCGACGTTTTGGTTCCAGATATCGATTCGGACCCAACGGTTCGACCAGTGAAATCAATTATTCGGCTAAGGGTTGTCGTTGGTGCAACTATGTAGGGACTGGGTTGCGTTTGGTCTCGTGCAACATGCGAGGATCTAACGTATATTTGTACATATACAAGGGTAAGGATTTGACGAGGATCGCAATTTATCGTGCAAGTGGGTACACAACGCATAGCCATCTTACACGCGTGTAGCTGTGCAACACGTGGTTGCCTAAGAGTTGACGATCCAAGGGGTGGTGATCTAACACGTCGTCATATCACGTATTGGTATACGTACAACTCGTAGTCGTCACAAATTCGATCTAACGCACGGATTGAATAGCTATACCACACGATCTGATGCACAGATTGTAACGAATAGCTACACCACACGTGACCATATATCACATGGCAATACAACGCCTAGTAATCTAAAGCCTGACAATCTAACGCGTAGTAATCTAAGGTCTGACAATCTAATGCGTAGCTAATTAACCGTATGTAAATGCAATACGTGACTATATGTAACATGACGATACAATGCTCGATGATCCAAATGCTGACGATCCAACGCATTGCGATCGTACGACAATCTAATGCTTATTGTACAGTTATACTAACATGACCATATAGAATATAACAATCCAGCACGTGGTGATCTGAAACTGGTTCTTGACCGATAAAAGCGTCCGATTGCGCCAGTTCGATGCGAATGGGAATTTGTGCCGTTGAAGAGGATGGTACCATGAAATTGATTGTGCGATCGAGAGACATTAAGATTCATTTGTCTGAAAGAATCTGTGGTGAAATCGCTTATGCAATAGCGATCAGGGACACTTTGCTAGATCGTGTAATGTGTATCTTCTGGAACTATCCGACTGCGATACGATGATTGATGACCCAGCGGTTGATACAGCTGTAACGGTGCGAATTGAAATAATTGAGCTTGTTAGAAAAATAAATTGCTATTCGAACGGTGACTGGCGAAATTGAGATGTCCCTGGATCAGACACTTGACTCAAGGTGTTTCGTACACCGTTAAACGTTTCTATTAATGGACGTTCAATTTTAGAAGCTGCTGAATGGTCCGCGATCGATGAACTCGGTGATATCGTACGTGAAACAAATTCTCTGTTAGTTCTGGCAACGCTACTTTTTCTAAACACGCTCGGTCTATTTGACATATTTGAAAGTTTGTTCAGGAGTAACTTTCGAACGACAAACTGTTGAGATAATGACAATTGATTATTAATTCAAAATTGGACACTACTTTACTCTCTAATTCTCTGACACCCTATAATCTTCTAATCAAGATAGATTCAAACTGTTCACGAGTATAGACACGGTATTTAGATCATTATAAGCTCACGCACGGTCTATCGTCTCTCCCTCCTTCGCTAAAGTCCGACGCGATTCAAGTTCATCCATTTTCATCGCCTAAACCATAATCGACATAGATCAAAAGGGTATCGACGATTGAAACGTTCCAACAGCCTCGCTCTAGAAACCCATGACGAAGCCCAATCCCGGGTTAAGATCCGAATCGGTCGAAGAACTCAGCCATCGTAAGAGCACGTCACTTCACGCGAAGAGAACTGCATCTCGTTTCGACAGGTACATCGACGTGCCGTCCCGCCCCCCGTGATATGAGCTCCACCTTAAAATTACTTCGTACTTCGACTTCGGAATCGGTCCATTCTCTTTGAGCAACTATTCGGTGAACTTTCCATTGTCTTGCTTGTAGCCTGATCAGATCGGCAGTGATACCTATGTAGAATCTTTTATGTCGTAATTATATACCCCTCATCAGATCTATAGACCGCTACATCGGTAGGCTGTTATATTTTTAGACCGCAAAGGTTTATCCAATTCATAGGGTTCAATATTTTTAGCTCCTCAAGTTCTCAGATCATCAAGGTCCACAACCTTATGTGTTCGAGGTCTTTCAATCTTTAATACCTGTAGACATTGAAGGTAGGTTAGATCTTTAGTATCTATAGACATTAAAGTCAGGTTAGATCTTCAGTACCTATAGACATTGAAGATGGGTTAGTTGTCGAACTTCATCTGTTCCCAAATTCCTAAATCGTCGACTCTCCAGATGCACAAACATCTATGTCCACAAATTTATAGACTCTTAGGTTAAACTCTTAGATTCCTACATCTTATACCTCGGTATTAACTCCTTGCGCTACAATGACGGAATATACTCATGGCGCACTCGCTGCTGAAATATGGTGAGCTTTGTTTATATTTTTATGAATGATTGAATGTTTAATTTCAGTCACTAAATGCAAGGACAGTCTCGTCGTTCAAGCTTTCTTCAGTTACTTTAATGTTGCACCAATTAATACTTCGTTTTTTCTGACACACTCGCCGAATAAGTCGTAGCAGAAGGTGTCGACGCGCTCCCAAACATTCAATAATCGAGAAATTCGTAAAAAAAACAACGCGCTGTGCGTCTCGTTTGCCTCGATTCCCATAATTTCCCTGGCGAAGTGAAATGTGCCGTCGCGTCGTATAGAAATCTGGTCAGCAGCGAGTTAGCTCGAGCGTTTAACGCCGTTCCGATCGAAAGCCTTTCAAAAGAAGAGTTGGGTCCGGAGGTTTCCTTGATGGCTCTATCTCGAGCGTCCTAGAACGGGCCGGCGCGTAGCTTAACGCGCTGTCCAGCGAAATCTCTGGCAGTAAATTGGAGGCCGAGGCCGTAATTGAGATGGCTCTATCGGCCGTCCACTAAATCCGAAACGCTCCGTCCACCCCGTTCCCCGTGGGAGCGTGACTTACTGGCGTGGACGCGTTCTCCCCCTTGGTTGAACGTGTACACGGACGCATTAACAAATTAATTCCGCCGCTATCTCGCTCCCTCTTCATCATCCTGACTCGGCCTCTCTACGGAGGCGCGTTTACACGGTGCATCGCGGCGCGGCGAGGAGCGGACGAAATTCCGGGAAGCCGTGCACTGTCGACGAAATTTACGCGTGCCGCATAAATACGCGATGTGATCATCGCGGCCACGTTGATTCAGGGGGTGGTGCGTGGTGTGGCGTGGCGTGGCGTGTGTTGGCATTCCCCGGGGCTTAAGACAACCGGCCGTACCGATTTAGGATCCAATCGGCCGAGTTTATGCGAGCTTCGCAGCTGGATGCACGGCCGGTCTTATTTCACGGTAACGTTATTACGCGACCGTGCCAGAGGATCGAGCCGGCTGATCACGCCTGTTCCGTACGCGTGTACGAGCCTCGCGTACAACCGCGGCTTATCCGAACCAACGACGGCTCACGGGGTGTCCCTTGAACCGATGACAGCGGGGTCGATGGGGTTACCTATCCTCCGGATGCGACGGCCACGAATGGCTTCTTCAATTATCGGGACTCGTTCGTCGAGGGCAAAATACGGAAATTGGTCCCCGCTCGCCGTGTAACCGGACTACGTTCCCGAGATAGCCGGAAAGAATCTTCGGGGTGTTTTCGTTACGACCACCGCGGACGTTCTTCCATCATACCGATCGTGTTCTACGCTGTACAATTAAGAAGTTTACGGATAAGTATATTAAGACCTTGGGATGAACGTGTATTTTATGATTATGAAGGACCCTCGTTCGTCGACCGCTTTCTGTGTAGTTCAATTACCGGGAGACTCTATTATTCATTTATTAATTAGTAAGTCATTATTATCTCTTTTCACTCGATAGCATTCTTGTCATTGACAAGTGGTATGTCGAAAACTTTCTAACTGAAAGGTTTAATGAATTTGTTGGAAATTATTACTTTCTGTCATGAACTGCCACTCTGCCCCATTTTTCTATGCTATACATCGCATGTATAATGCTATAGATTTAGTTAAAAATTATTTATTTAAATTGTTCTGTTAGGTCAAATAGCGAATATGAGTCTTCCAGACTGAAGCTGTATTTTTATGATAATGAACGTGTATTCATCAATTGCTTCCTACGCTGCTCTATCAACCAGAGAATTAAAAAGACCTGAGACTATGATACTTTGAATACCTTACCACAGATTTTAACAAAATATACAAGTTAGTTTATATTTAAAATGTACTATCATTCATAATATTGAAGTAGTAGTTCATCATAGTAGTTCAGTTGTAAATATCAATGACACTGCTAAATACTGAATGATATATTTCACGTTCAAGGTTCTTAGAATGTGTTCAAAACTCAATGAAACCAATAAAAGAAATGAGAAACGAAGAAGAATTTGTTCGGAAATGAATTTGGAATACCCCGTGGATCCACGAACAACCATTGGCAATGTCGAGCTCGAAGATAGGCTTGTTTGGTAATTAGGCGGTAGGATGATGACCACGGGGGGTCGGTTTCCCCTTGAACCGAATCGCGTGGGTGCGAGCAACTTAAAATGTTGCCGGCAAAATTGACAGTGACCCTCTAATTAACGCGACCGACCGCTTCCAACGATTCTCGCAGGATTCTTTGCTTCTTCAAGCTTTCATTTCCGCTGAAACCGAATAGCGGTGGTCCGCAAATCGACGCGAATTTTGAGTCATTCGCAAGAAAATGAGTTGTCGATAAATACTTTCATCCAATGTCGATTGCTACAAGAATTCATTGGATTCCTGACTTCAGTTTTGGGATTAAAGATAAAAGAGTTCGAAAACATCTGAATTTCTAAATTCGAACGCGTAAAAAGTCGAAAAAGGTTTGAAAATTTTAAAGATCGCTAATTTAAGAATCTAAAAACTTGAAGATTTGAAAATCTAATGATTTGCCAATTTGAAAACTTGGGAACTTGAAAATCGGATAATTTGCCAATTTGAAACTTTCAGAATTTGAAAATCTGATAATTTATCAATTTGAAAACTCGAGAACTTGAAAATCCGACAAGCTATATCGTCCTCTCCGCGACCGTTCCCCGATTACAACGAACAAATCGAAACGAGTAGCGTTGCCCCATTCCCAGCGACCGCGATTTTCCGCGTCGTACAACGAAACTCGTTACGATCGAACGTTGTTCGTGCAAAGTGTTGCACCGAGCGCAACAAAACCCGAACGAATAATTCCATCCAAAAACTGGTGGGTGGTCCGTACACGATCCTCTAAAACGAAGGAAAAGAACTGGCATCCACCCTAGCGCGTTCCTCCGTGGCGAGCTGGTCAAATAATCGAAGCGTGCACGTTCAGAGAACAGGGCCCGGTGTACACGCGGGGTGTGACTGTATTAAATTATATCGTAATTATAATGAACGCGCTCATACCAGAGAAAGAAACGGCCCTCTATGGGTATTCTCGCCGGACAGAAAGGAGAATAGCGTCGATGGAACGAGTCAAGGAAAGAAGAGGACGAGCGACCGAGAAGGACGTCCACGATGCTGCCCACGCGCTCACGAACATCTCTCGTATGAAGACATAAATCAAAGGCTTTCGTGGACGATGCTCGCAATTACACACGCGTAAGCGTAACGTAATATATAATGACGCACGCACGGCGTGGGGTAGGTACGAGCGAGGGCCTCGTTATAATACGCGTGCTGCTTCGTTTCCGAGCGGATCTCGTTCGCCGCGCCGTTTACCCTCCTCTTCGCACGCGAGACAGCCGATCATAGTGTGGGAGCCGTGCCAATTTGCTCGGTATTTGGACCGCCCTTTTACATAACGAGATGCTGCCCTCTCAACCTTATCCGAAGAAACGATCGAGTCGCGGCGCATCGTCCCTTCGTTCCGATGCTTTCCAATCACGACCGACACCTTCTTAATGCTGACCGCCGCTATCGTTATTTTGACAAGTGTTTCCACCGAGTTAGAGCAAATGCACGGTCATCGAGCAACGATTAATCACGCGTTCGACGCCGAAGGCACGGTAGTACGTCCTCGGTCCAATGAAATTGGGTCGGTTTCGAACTATGGCTACCGGCGAGCGTGGATCACGGTAGCCACGCTCGTTGATTTTAATTCACTTTCCTTTTATGGTCTCGTGTGCGCGCCTGATAGATGTATCCTCTCGATGCTACCTCGAACGTAACATTCTTCGTGTACGCCTCGATTGCAGGATGCGTTATAACTTTGTACGTGTAAGCTAACGGGCACCCGTCCGCTGTATCACCGAATATGTACAGTAAAGTCACGTTTGAGCCTGGTTTCTAGTTATTTTGAGTTTCGAAAAACGATATGAATATAACGGTATAGTCTTGCATGGTCGCGGCCGTTAGCGCTGGACCTCGATGGGTATAATTTCATTCAACCTCTTTAAGGATACACAGGCCCACGATGATATATTTCTAATTGAAAGGGACACTGTACGGCTCACAACATATTTTTAAACTATTGTATGTATCGTGTATGGGGAATATGTATAACGTGTATAAATTTCATTGAAATCAAATGCTTGACTATTGTTCATGAAAATTCAAAAGATAGTGTAAGTAAATTGGGTCAACCAGAAAACACTCCACACACATTGGCACATCTGACAAGTCCGATCATAATTCGTGTAACCAATGACCGCTGAATATAAAATGCAACATTTTAATTTCCTTTATTTGTCTTAACGTTTTAATGTTTTAATGTCTTGTTATAGCTATGAGCAGTTAGTTCTGTCTGTCGTATCTGACAAATTAATGGTATAGCAAGGGTTTAAGTAAACGTATTGAAATCAAATAATCTTGAGTGATGTATTGAAATCAAACAATCTTGAGTAACATATTGAAATCAAATAATTAGTAAGCTCGAATTACATCAGTATAACTCAACGAGTGTCGTAAACGAATGAGAAACGAAATCGGTGTATCGAGACAGGTAAAGAGTTGATGGGTTAGCTTCTAGATTAGGAAGAAAACACGATGAAGAAGAAAGCAACGGTGCACGAAACGTTTTACAATTGTTTCGCTCGTTATCTGGCGGGCTCTCGTTATATCTCTTGGTCAGAGAGCGAGAGAGAAAGAGAGAGTGTGTGGTTGCTTCGTGGTCGATAAATCATCTCCAGGGTCCGATCGATCTTCGGTCGGTGTCGACGAGTCCAAAAGAGACAATATTGTCGGCCAATGAGTTCTCGGTGTCGGACTCGACCGGCCCTGGAACATCTCACCGTGGATGTTTGCCCTCCTTTAACGTTCTCCGGGTTGTCGAAGACAGTCAACGTTTACTCGGCAATTATGTAACCCCGTCAAACTGTTTCACCAAACAGTCGGAGAGTGCACGTTCACACGGCAATATAACACACGGGCCGACGACAAAAGACGGGCCCGTTACAGATCTCCTTCCGCTTGTTTGACTATCTCACGGATGCCACGATAAAGCCGTCACCGATTTGACGCCCAGGATTCACCTGTTTGTCTCTCGCCTCGCAAACTGATACCGTGTTCGCGTTCAACCTGCCTCTTATCGATTCCTTATGTTCCAACGATGTTTATACGCCTTTTTTCTGAGTTACACCGTATTTGGTAGAATAAGGTCCATTAGCGAAAACGGCGATATAGGGAGTGGTTATTCTATCATTCGCGAACAAACGTTTAAAATTATGATCAATGTCGAATTTGTCGAAATATTCCGTACTTTATATACACGCTTCACGAATTGTGTAATCATTTCGATTCCCTGATTAATCAATTAGCGAAAATGGATTTTCCAGAATATTATTTTGTAAATATTATCGTGTGCGAACGGGAGTATTTATACCATTAATATTATCTATATTAGACAATTAAAAAGAACATTGATTGTGTATATTAGACAATTAATAAAAACTCCCCACCCAGGCAGGTAATTAAAAAAATCACCCAGGACACCGATTACGAGTATCAAAAATTAGTCTTCGGGTCGCGTGGCGATTAATCGCGAGGGTAACGCGCGAATCGAGACACGCGTTAACCGATTTTGTGGGAGGATTTTCGATCACGACGACCGAGTAGAACGGGTTTCCGGGTTCGCACGAATCTTAGCCATGGGCTAACAGCCCGTCAACAACAAATTATATCAATTTGTTAGTGGCGCAACAGCGGATAGGTCTGCGGGGGTGGCGCGTTGCATGCGTGTTCCAGGGCTATCGATCATACCGGGCCGTGGTTCGCAAAGGCGTGGAAGAAAAAGGATCGTGCGCGAAACTCCGTGGGCTTTCGAGAGAATACGGAATCCATACTGTTAAATGAACCGTTTAATACAGGAGAAACGTTTTGTTTTAAAACATCTGGCATTTTCATTCTATTCCCACAATTGCTAATTGTCACGTATGCATTTTATATCGTGACTACTATGTTCGCCCAAGTGACGTTCGTAAGGTAATAATTCTTTTTTCCTCAAATTTTATTTGATCGTGACTTTCTTATAAATCAACTTTAAAGCATTTTACAATTATTTATAAACCAATTTCAATTTATTTTACATCAACGATCAATTCAAAAACTATTTCAGAATGTTAGATCTTCAACCTCGAACCTGAATGTTTATTTGATCATGTTCTAATTCTTTATGAGTTAACATCAGTGCATTTTACACCAGTGAATGCAATGCATCATAAGTTCACGAGACTATCTCGAGAAGTGTTGGTCACCGATCTCGAAGGTCAACATGCATCGATGTTTGTCGCGCATCATGTTATCCATGCGTATACATTGCTAATTAGTCGTATTTTATAACGATTATTTATTCCGTAATAAGAAAAACGGAGTAAAAGGTTACGAAGTGGAAGTAAAAGGTCGAAGACATGTATATTCGTGAAAGGTGCACGTTGTGGCCCGGGGTAAAAAGAATTCCAGAGCAGAAGGAACCGAGGAGGAAGGCAGATGCATATATCGGGCAGGTTTAACCGGAGAAATACGACGATGAAATAGATCGCAGGTGCGTGGGTGCCCGGGCACCGGCCGTGCCAGAGAGCAAGAGTGTTACAAAATATGAAATTGAGCCCATTTGTTCCAGTGGCCTCTGTGAGAGCCGACACGTCGTGCCGCAGGGAACCCCGTCCCGGACTCGCTCTATACGTTCCCCACCCCCGTGTCCTTCGACCCCCTACCCGATCACCCCACCCTCACCTAATATCATAAATCCTTCGAGGTGTTAATACGTTCGCACACTCTTCGCTTCTTTCGAGCCCGGTACCGATCTGGCCCCCACGTCGAGAACCATTTGGACACTGCCTCTCACCCTTTGTCCCGATACGTCCACCTTATTTGTCTTCAAATGTCGCTCCCTAACTCTCGCGATTGTGTAAATACGTGATCGTTCGTTCGAAGTACTTGCTTCACTTCGTGTCTAACCGATATTCGTTTCATTTGACGTCTAATCTTGATGTTCGATCGCTCCACTTCACTCTCTATCGACCTCGTTACACCTCATTATAGACCTTCGTCTGATCTTTGATCGAGCATCATTTGACTTCGTTCTTTCTGGACCTTCACTCGATCTCATTTTTGGTCGAGCGTCGTTTGGCTTCATCTTTTGTACATTTTCGTTTCACTTCATTCTTAATCGCCCTTCATTTCACGTCGTTTCTTGTGAATCTTCGTTTGACTTCATCTTTTGTAGATTTTCGTTTGACATCATTTTTGTAGATTTTCATTTGACATCATTTTTAATTGACATTCGTTCGACGTCGTTTCTTATCAATCTTCATTTGACTTCATTTTTTGTAGATTTTCGTTTGACATCATTTTTGTAGATTTTCATTTGACATCATTTTTTATTGACATTCGTTCGACGTCGTTTCTTATCAATCTTCATTTGACTTCATTTTTTGTAGATTTTCGTTTGACATCATTTTTGTAGATTTTCATTTGACATCATTTTTAATTGACATTCGTTCGACGTCGTTTCTTATCAATCTTCGTTTCACTTCATTTCTTGTCAGCCTTCATTTGACTTCATTTTTAATTGATCTTCCTGTAACCCCATTTCTTATTGGCCTTCATTCGACTTCACTTTAATCGAGTTAAATTATTTCTTTTGAGAAGAAAGACGTTCAAAATGTGCCTATAGTGGCACTCGCGGAGACGTAATTTTCGTTTCGGATCACACAAACCCAAAAAAGGATAATCAGATTAATAGGTTAACGTTGACTAATGTACTTGAAAGGGAGATCGTAAGGAACGCCGAAAAGTGTTTATTGGCACATGATATTTAGAATATGAAAGGTCTTAACGGGTTTCAAATTGAAACGATACGAATGAGTGTTTAAGCAATCATCGAAGGTTTGAAGACTTGTGCGAACTGTCTTAATCTGTCGCTCAAATTTGAGCACGGCGCAAAGAAACCAAATTGTGAACAAACAATAGCTTGAACGAGACTTTCGTACAAGTTAATCTAACGCTAACTGCGTGTACAAACACGGGGCAACCCTTTATCTCGTAATTTCTTACCTTCGTTAATCGAAAATTGAAGCAGCAAACATTTCCAAAGTCGATTAGCTGAAAATCAACGGCACAAATTGGCTTTATTAATTCAAAATTAGGGTGTACACGTTTCCAAAGTATTTTCGTTTGCTAATCCTCTTTTATAGTCTTTTACAGTATTCATTTTTTATTACTTTCTACATATTTTTTACTAGTCGGACTATTTTCTGTACTTTATTTTTCCCTGTACATTTATCAGACGTTTATTTGTATGTGCATGTACGAGGAAACAGACTGATATTATTAAAATTATATTAACACTAGGAACAAGAGTAACTACTATAATAGGTATTCTTCAAACTTTTTTCCGTACAAAAAAATGTATGGTATGATTAGTCTCGTTTCTCGATCGAGTCTCCCTGCACTTCAACGCGTTTTTATCCGCAAAAGCGAAGTAAAACATACTTTCACGGTAATCATATTCGTAGTTAATAAACGTTCCAGCGTCACGACAAGTTGTACTTCACACAGTTAATTCGCGTTCCAGCGAAACCAATTAACGAACAAGGTATCTCGTTCAGCGAGCACACCGCGATATCGTTTCGCGATTTTTCCTAGGGACGTTCTCGCACGCGAGCGCTCTCGATCGTTCGAGCAAAAAGCAACCGTTCCCCCTCGCAGGGAATTATCGCAACGCGCCGTGAAACATAATAATTAGTTCCAGTTTAGCGGGGTAATGAGCGCCGGGACTCCATCGACCTCATAATTGTAACCAAACCCCTATTAAAATCGACCTTATAAACGCGTGCTTCTACCTCGAGGTCCGTGCACGCTGACCGGGGAACGCTATCTTCCTCGAATCGCGGGATACCCCGCTAGTAACACCCTATAATTTCCGACACACTACACCGCACAGTGGTCCAGGAGCCGCATTTTTTTGGCCAAAATACAATTTTTAAAGTTTAATATTTTTAAAAACTTTTTTTTGCTACAAAGTCACAACTGTTCAAAACCTTAAACTTTGCAATATTAATCAATTTAGATAATTCTATGATCGAAGACAACGTTTTGAAGTCAAAATCCTAAATTTCAAAGTAAGACTTATTATTAAAAACATTCACAATAAAGATTGAATAATAAAATTTAAATTACTGTTTTATGTGTATGAATGGATATATTTTGATTATTTCATTGTGTTATACAAATTTTTTCATCGATGTACAATTACCGAAAAGTTTTTAACAATTTAAACTTTGCGAAAGGTTTTAAAAAAATGCTTAAGTTTGCTAGTCTTAGGGTTTTTCTCATATTAAAGCTTAGACATTTGTTTAATAATCTATACAAATTGTAGGTGCAACTAGATGCAATTTTTAAATCTATGCGAATTTGTTGATAAACGGACGCCGGACATATTCTGATGCTCTGGGTGCATGAGTGGCGTTTGAACTGAAGAGGTTTCGGTCAGAAAGAAACGACGTTTTCGTTTCTGAACTCTTATCTGCTGTTTGGTTAAGGATCATTTGTTTCTTATAAACACTAGCGAGTAAGTTCTCCAGACTGTATTTCAACTGCATCACGTCAGTCTTTTAGCTAACGTACGAAACGGAACATCTCAAACGGAAAAGCGTAAATTCAGTGTATTACAATTTAATTATTCAGTCTATTAAAATTTATTATAATAGTTATATGTTATGTTCTTAGTTATTAGTTATAAAGTTTTAAAATTATAAAGTTATTAGTTATAAAGTGTGCAGTGTGTAGTTATAGTTATTTATAAGATCATAATAATGTCAGAAGAATCTTTAAGTATGTTTTATTTGTTTCTCACTTTAAACTGTCTTATTTGCAAAGGGTTAAATATTCTTATTTTTGTAGACGAGTATCATTTCAAGCACGAGAATCTTTTTAACATTTGGAATAACGAACGTGATTCAAGTAAGAAATCAAGTGCTGTAATCACATTTATTTTTGATGCGATAAAAGAAACTAGCGTTTCTGATGAATACAGACAAGCAGTTGAAGAGAAAATTCGTAAATTTTGCTACAATTTGTATAAACGATGGAGAAGTTGTTACCGATTAGTAGAGAAGTTCAGAGTAAAATATCATAACTGGTTACAAAAACATTTTATTATTAATAAATATGCAAATGTTACACATCCGGAAGCATCAACATCTGCAGGCCGTCCATGTCTTTCGTACGAACACAAATCAGAGAGATCAAAAAGGCGAGAGGCATCGGAAGTTTCCAAAGACATGGATCAAAAAGTGAATTTAATAGTTCAAGCAGCATCCATGACAGCCCGCAAAGAAGGTAACACCGATTTAGCTGTTATTTTAAAAGAATCGACGAAAAGTCCCAAAAGGGCAACAAAAATAAGGAAATTGCTTTCATCAACTAAAAAAGACCCAATTCCTCTCTCACTTGATGAAGCCATAGCATTTTTTCACGATAACAACTTAAGTAAAAGACAATATATTAACATAAGACTGGAAAATAAAAATAGAAATTGCAATATATATCCCACCTATAATTCTCTTACTGATGCACGAAAAACATGTATACCACCTGGAATAACAATAACGGAAACAACTGCAAAAGTTCCATTGAAAGATCTATTAGAACACACAGCAAAGAGAATTGTGTTATTACAAAAAGAAGTGATCGATAACATAATTTCGAATAATGAAAACAATATACTTGAAGCCGATTTCATTTTTAGTTATGGATTTGATGGCAGCAGTGGACACTCGGTGTATAAACAGAGGTTTGAAGGATCGGAAAGTTCAGCCGGATCTGATTATTCCCTTTTTGCCACCACATTAATACCTTTAAGGTTTTCCACATACAACAACATAATATTATGGAACAACAATACACCACACTCTATTAGATTCTGTAGGCCACTAAAATTGCAGTATATAAAAGAAACGACAGAACAAATCCTCAAAGAAAAACAAAATATAGATTCCGAAATTGATAATTTAGTACACCTCACATTACAACAAAATAACAAAATTTTAAAAATTAATTTCAAATTAATTTTAACACTAATTGATGGAAAAGTTTTAAGTGCGATAACCAAAACCAGCTCGTATCAGCGTTGTCCCATTTGTGGGGCAACATCACAACAAATTCTAAAAATAGACAATTTTAGAGCTACAGAATTTACACCCAAAGCAGAAAATTTATGTTATGGTCTTAGTCCATTACACGCCTGGATTCGGTTTTTTGAGTGCATTATTAATATATCCTACAGATTAGATATCAAAAAGTGGCAAATTAAGTCAGAAGACAAGGACAAATTTATTGAGAGAAAAAAAGAAGTTCAAAAACAATTTTGGGAGCAGTTAGCATTAAATATTGATAAACCTAAAGCAGGAGGTAGTGGAAATACAAATGACGGTAATACCGTTCGCCGAGCTTTTCAGAATATAGAAAAATTTGCAAATATTACAGGTGTCGACATTGACTTATTAAAGAATTTTAAAATAATTTTAATAACTATATCATCTCCATACGAAATACATCTTGAACATTTTGAAACATTCTGCTTTGACACTGCCCGACTTTTTAAACAAAAATATTCCTGGTACCCTATGACTCCCACAATACATAAGATTCTCATACATGGAAAACAAATTTTGGAAAAATGCATTTTACCACCAGGATACACAACAGAAGATGCTGCAGAATGCAGACACAAATTTTATAAGCACGACCGAGAATTTCACGCTCGGAAATGTAGCAGGACAGAAAATTTGCAGGACATATTCAACAGGTATAACTATGCCGATTGTTTTTTATTAAAAAATTTTTACTTTTATAATTAATTTGAATTATTGTTTTTCTCTATCTTTTTCTTATATATATCATGATTGTTAACAGAGCTATGGAAACTTCTGATCCGTTAATATCAAGTATAAGTATGAGAAATAGAAGAAAAACTCAACATCTCAAAAAACCCAAATTACCTCCAGAAGTAGTAGCATTATTGCGTTCACCATCTATTGAGCTTTCGACGCCCACATCCAGTACAGCAACAGATGAAAGAAGTAATGAAGAGGAATCCGACGAAGACGAAGAAGAATTAATGTTACCCATGCTTACGCATCTCGACAACGTCGAATTACAATCGGAAGATCTAATATAATTATATTTAATAATATATACATATATACATACATACATACATACATACATACAGTCACACACGCACACACACATGTTAATGATACAAAAACGCGATTTTTAATTTTGGCCACGAAAACCCGGCCGCCGGACCACTGTGCACCGCCGTGGTGTTATCCACGACCGATCCCCGTGGATCTCTACCGATCGCTCGGTTTCGCTCGATTTCGAGATGGGATTTCGCGCGATTCAAAGGCAGCGTTGATTTTTTTTAGGGTCAGGGTTTGCCGGGTTAATCGTACCGGGTCGATTGCATCGATGATCGAACTCTTCTCGCGACATTCTGCGAGAAATTAATGAATCTTGAATTCGATACGACGGCATTTTTAGAGGATCTATAGGATGAGTTGTGATCATGAAATGACAGAGGTGTGATATTTGGGAATACTGATTTGTTCTAAATTCGTAATGTTTGTATTTTATGTAGTTGTATACAATTGTAATTATTTGTGATGTAATTAATACAAATTATTTTGCATACTATAATTACTAAAATTTATTTGTTATATGATTATTAAAAATTACTTCTAATGCAATGGCTAATGAAATTCATTTATGGAACAAAGATTTATACAATTTAGTTGTAATACTAAAATTTACTTCTAATAAAATTGATTTATAATATTGTGATTACTAAAAATCATTAATAATGTTATGAAATTTATTTGTAATACAATGGTGAATAAAATGTCCTTGTAACACTATGACTATTAGAATTGACTTGCAACTATATGTTTACCAAAATCTACTTGTAATAATATCACTACTAAGTTTTATTCATAACAGTATAATTATTAAATTTCCTTGTAATAATATAATTATTAAAATGCACTTGTAATAATATAATTATTAAAATGTACTTGTAATGATACAATTACTTAAATATACTTGTAATATTATAACTACTAAAATGTGTATACTGAAATTGCTGAAATTATGAAATTACTCAAAGTTCGAAAGAGGAATATAGAGAAGGTGTACGGAATTCGTTTGCTAACGGGGTTTGTTTTTGCTTTACACCGCTTTGCTTCGTTCGTGCACGTCTCGCTAACTCTCACGACTTGTAAGTTAGTGGCCTGGGAGAGGCAAACCGAGGCTGTTAAAGATTTAGAGTCGGCCGTTAACGGTCCTCGACAATTTACATTTGCGACTCACCAGGGACTTGTCCGGGATTTCTGTTTTCCCCTTCTTTTGTCAGCACAGAACACGGGTACAGATAATACATATTGCAACGGAGAAATTTTCGTTTTAATTCACCGTCATTTTCATTTTACATTTTCCATTTAATCTTCTGAATTTTTGCATTGGGTAATTTTTTTGGTTACACTAGGTAAAGTATCATAAGAGCTTACAATAAATAAAATTAAAGCTTCCAGTATGTTACTTAAGAGGTTACAATGAATAAAGTAGTAATTAACAATAGAAGAAGTAAAAATTTGTAAATTTCTGTTGTGCTCCCGAAAGAAAAAAATCATATTTTAATGTAAGGTTTAATACAATCCTTCGTACTGTCATAAAATACTATACCGAGAGTCGATGAAACAGATATTCAATCTTCCCGGCAATATTGATTAACATTCCATCAAACGATACATCATACCAACAATGGTTCTTATACCAGTCAGAAATTCCTCTCCATCTTCTTTATAATCATGTAATCCATCGATGTATCGATCATTAACACCTCCTAACCTATGTTCTCGCTTACGCGTATAATTAATTTCATCGGCATCTTTTATAAAATGTTCACTTCTGAAACAACCACAACGTAATATTCCCGCTTGGCAAAACCAAAGGAGGATGTAGAAATTTTTCAATTTCTAAATCGGAATGATCAAACAAATTTTTGTGGATATTCGACGCACGCTGCTCACACAGATGCCACCTAATCTAACACTTCATAAAACCGCTACCGACACAAAAAATATGATCGCAATCAGCACGATCGCGCGTTCCATTAATAAACTGATAATTAAATACCATTAAACTTACAATTACGCGATGTTGTATCGATTTTATCGTGATCGATCAGGCGCTGCGATATCTTTACCGTGCGAGGCTTCACCGATGCGTAACGAGCCGCGCGCGTTTCACTTCGGTAATTTATGCACGACAATGCTGTACATCAATTAGTACCGTGCAATACGATGCTAAATTTCTGAATTTTTCAGTTTTTGCAGTTTGGAATTTTTTAATTTTTGGATCTTCGAATTCCTAAATTTTTCAATTTGCAAGTTTCTAAATTTCCAAATTCCCAAATGCCCGAATTCTCAAATTTCGAAATCTTCCCATTCCGAGATTTTTAAATATCCTCGAGTTTGGTGAAACTCGAAAATCCTTCCATTCTCACATTCGTAGATTCTCAAATTGCTACACTTCCAAATCCTCAGATTTCTAAATTCCAAGATTACCATACTCTCCAATTTCTGGGCCCCCAAATTTCTGCACCTTCGAATCTCTACATTCTCCAATCTTAGAATCCCAAATACCTATACCCCGAAATTTCTACGTCATCAATTCCCTAGGTCACCATATTCTTAACCCGCCAAATTCCTAAATTTCCAAATCTGAAGGTGCCCAAACTTCAAGGTCCTGAAATTCCAACGATCCCAAATTCAAAGTTTCCAGATTGCAAAATCTCCAAAACCCAAGGTGCCCAAATTCCAAGATGTCCAAAACCCAAGGTCCCCAAATTCAAAGATCTCCAAAACCCAACGTCCCCAGATTCCAAGATCTTAAAAATCCAAGGTCCCCAGATTGCAAGATTCAAACCCCCACACTGTCCCAAAACGTTCCAATGGCAGAAAGTGCCAAAAAATCAACGACCAACGTTTCCACCCCACCCATAATCATATTTCATTTCTGAAGAAACGAGACTTGCCCTTGACTGCACGCAGATCCTCGAAGGTCCGAAGAGGACAATAAGAGTTCTCGAGAGGGTAGGGACATAGGATTCACCGGCAATAGACGAGGAGGGGTCACGGGGTCATCGTCGATCCGAACGGATAACAGCTCGAGCCGCGATTTAAGCGGCTCGCGGCTCTCTTGAAAGCCGACGCGATACGTAAGTGGCTTCGTTCGCGTGAATCCTCGATCCGGATTATATTAAGATAAAGACCGCGATGGGCGTAACAGCGGCGCCGCCGACGCCGACGCCGACGTCGATCTCGTTACAATTTCGGAAAGGTGGAAAGAGATCGAGCTCGGCCGAGATCTCGATCGAACGTTGGCGAACTCGATTCTTTCTCGATCCACCGTCACAAAGAAGACGCGGTAACCGATAACGATCTTCGCTTTGTATCTGCCCGAGGGCAATCGCGGCGAGATATCGTTAATCAGAACTTTCGTGCCGATTTTATTGGCATTGACAGCACGGAACGGTTGAAGGTCGTGTACGATATTGAGAGGGCGATATATGTTCATACGATTCTCTTTAGAAAATGTTATCGAAGGTTGTACGGTAATAAATTTCTCTTCCACAACCTCTGTAGTCTCTTATTTTTTGGTATATCTTTAATGTTCGATTTAACGTTAGTTACAAATGTCGAGTTTACGAAGTAATTGACGAGCTGTCCTGTTACGAGAACCTGTTAGCTAGAGTAGCTAGTAATGTATAAATTGTATTGTGTATCTGGAGAAAATATTGAGAGCTTTGATGTATTGACAATGTACGTACATTTTCTGAAATGTTTATAAGAAATGCTTAGTTTTGATAGTGTACACATTATTTGATGCCGATGAGATTGCTGAATGTACACACGTGACTAGAATGTAAGAGAAATGCACAAAACTGGATATTCCATACTTCCACTCCTGTAGATTGACTAGTATGTTAGTAAAAATATCGTGTAGTATATGTTCTGAATTCGTCTCGATGTGCTTCAAATATATAAGAAAAAAAATATGTTCCTCTTTAAAAAACCTAAGTTGACTTTTCCAAAAAAACAAACTATTTTCGAAATTTGTTCAACTCGTATTGTGCACTTTATACCCTGCAAATATTGTTTTAAACTTTTTTGTAAGGCGGCTGCAAGGGGGTAAAAATTCTTGAGTAGCGTTACAAGTATCGCCCTGTATATATTATTATACTAATATATTATATCATTATATTAATTATAGGTTATTAGAGAGTTGAACCGTCGAACAAAAATTAGTCGGCATTTTTGCTCGACAAGTCGAGGATATCGAACAGGAGCCTAAATACCGTCTGACTCCCAACGCTAATTATAACGGACAGGTAACCGCAAGTAGAATAAGTCGGCCATTTTCGAGGTGCACAAAAGGAGGAGGCAGCGTTCATCCAGATGAAAGAGGCACGAGACGCAAAGTCGTAAGCGCGGGTATTACGACTCGGCTGCAAAACGCAAGACTCGTTCACCGGGGCGGAAGGGAGAGGTGGAACGTTTAAGAAGCCCATCGGGATGCCGAAGGGTCCGCGATACATGTAGCAAAGGTCGGGCCAGCACTAAACGCCAGACAATGCCCGTCGGCACCCTTTATACTTTCCTCGATCAGGCCGCGAGATGGCTCGGAAAGAGTACCGCGATGCCCCGTAAAATCGGCCTTTTATCTCCTGCCGGACTCGTTCGCCTTCCTCGCAAAGTGGATCGAGCCACGCCAATCAGGAGCGCGCGTTCACGATTTCGCCACCCGCGAATCTCGTTTCGCGATCATCCGCGGATTCCGTAACACCGGTAGACTCGTTGTATCGGCACGTGGGTCGCGGCACACGGTGGTCCGCATTCGAAAATCGTGACAGTTCCGTAAAAAATCAACTTTCACGAATCGATATTTTGTAAGTGTATGTTTCTTGAATCAGTCTCGAAATTGATTAGCATTATCTGGTTTAACACTAGATTTACGGAACCCGTCAAAATGACGGACCTTAGATTTTTAATTTTAAATGAGAAAAATAGGTAAGAAGCTTTCGAAAAAATTTATCTTATCCTTCATCGAAATAAAGAATCATTGCATGAATTGGTTCACGCATTGTCCATTATTCACTTACTATAAAAGTAAGCATAAAACCTTCATTTCGATTCAAGTATAAGTGGTCATTCATCCCTCGTAAATCTAGTGTTAAGTTGCATGCTAATATCTCAAACGGTTTAACGGTACAAGAATTTGTGTATAATTGTTTATACAAATTTAAAAAAAAATGCTTAGAACTATAAATCTGCACTTGATAGATACACGATTAAACAAGTTATGCACAACAAGCATATGACTGCATCGGATTCGCCCTGATCGAGCAAGGGTTAATAATAAAGCTATCGTTTCACGCTATTAATTGCCTCGTCGCGTATCTCGTTTAAATCGGATTCCAGCGTACGAGCATGAAATTAACGCACAAACGAATCGACCACAGTGACCTGCCACGATGGTCTCTCTTCCGTTCCACGGCGATTTTCACCGCATATTTCCTTACCGATTCTCGCATTCCTCGATCCGCCAGCCAGATGAAAATCTCGGAAAGACAAAGATCCTTGGACGTCGAGTCCTCCGCGAAATCTATAATTAAAATCAATCAGAGGGTCTATTAATACTCGTTCGCGGTTCCGTCACCAGCAAAAAGAAGGACGTCCATCGATTCCTCGTTCCGATGTGTCAGCTCGTCACGTCCCGTTCGCGATCGACGGCAATCGCGTCGGCGCTTTAATCCACGGCGTCGTTAGAAACCGCGCCGTTTAAAAATTTCCCTATCGTCGCCCGATAACGGACCGGTGGTGGATTTTCTTTCCTCCTTCTTGCTTTTTTTTTTCTTCTCGTCCCGTCGACTCATTTCGATAATCGCGCCTGCCTCCGCTCGGAACCGCTCGAAGAGGATCCCGCGGATCGTTTGGAGGCGTTCGCGCGCAGAAATTCCTTCCTGGGAAATTAAGCGGACTTTCAGAAATCGACGTGCACCTGGGGGGTCGTTGTAGGACACTCTTTAAACGGGGAACGTTACGTGCACCGTGCAAACGTAAACGGCCGTTACTCCCTGACCTCGTCGTATCTCCTGTTTCCCGGTTGACACCGCCGCGGCGTGTATACGCGTTAACTGAGAATAGAATAAACCTGACTTTCTGTGTACCGTTTTATGGATTTGCCCGGCCAGCCGTAAAGGATAATGCCGCTCGCGCCGGCAACGTATTACATTCGCCCGTCTGTATATCACGCATCTAATTACGGCTAAACGATTCGACGTTAAGCTGATTGTTAACGACCAGGTAACGATGCATCGCGTTATCACAATAGAATTTACATTTGCTCCGTATCTTTTTGCCACGGTATCGCGAAGAGATATATCCGCGTGGCGCAGACACGCGTAGACTCGCGAACATTTTAACACTGTACTTATCAGTACCAGTCAAATTGACGTTCTCAGGCTTTTATAAAATTTACTCGTATTTAATCGTTAAAAAAATCTCTATCAAACTATATGACTTTTCTTAAAATATGCATATAATATATTCTTCGGTCTTTACTACTAACTTCTTTTCTCTTTTCCAAGAAAATATGTTGTGTGTCCTAACTACCGCGGTAGGTTAATTTGTCCAATGGAGAAAATATTTTGTGTTCTAAATTTGCATGTTCTTAAATTTTTATATTTTAAATTCTTACAGGGTGTCCCAGGATTAAATGATGAAACTGTATCAGCGTGTGTAGTTGTAATGTTTCTTGGTAAACATAATTCTGTATCAATGGTACAAGAAAAGAAATGTTCCCAAACTTATGAGCGGTAGCGTACAGCAATAAGTAAACTATTATCCGCATTGAATAATAAAATTGATAACTTTTTGAAATACCCGTCAATTTCACCGAGTACGGTAGGAATAGGTGTACAAGACCTGTCCGTAGTTTTAGTGCTAAAGTCGACGTGATTCGTTATAAAATATACCGTGCGTGCACGAAAAGGTACAGTAGAATATTCTGATGCACGATATACGCGTCGCAAAATGGCCACTCGTTACTACCTATTAGTAGTAAAATGGAAATGGACGACGCCATAAGAAGGGACACAAACAAAACGCAGGATGTGGACACAAGACCGGGATAAAGGTCGGATCGGAACGACGTGGATCTACGTGAAATTTCATATCGTCCTCGAACGGACGTTCGTTTACGAAGTCGCGCGTAACGATACACCCTGTACATCATAAACTCGTGACAATTCTCGGATTACGATCTTGTCCGTTTACGAGGTATGCGAAAAAAAACCGTCGGACGACGAATTCACCGGCCATAAATTTATACGAGACGAGGAATTCGCACGACTATCGATCCCGCTTGCCCTTCCTGCCATCGGCCACAATGATCATTCCTCCGTGCAAATCGAACCGATCGATGTTGCCTCGAACGCAGCCACCGTGATGTTGATGTTGCTCTTCGAACGCTGCTCATTCCACGTGGGGTACGTCACCCAACGATATGACCCAAGCATTTGCGCTTCGTTCGCGGATATCTGCTTGCGAATTTACGCTCGTATCGTTCGCGCGATCGCGAGTAACCGGTAACTCCCATCCATTAGTAGGACAATTATGTATCGTTATTCCGTATTAATTTTAACGATGTCGAGGAAACCAGCGAAACTGCTGCAGGTGGCTGTCTGCGTCATTCCACTCACGTGTTGCGTGATATTTCCGGTTTCGGATCGGTATCGCGCGGTGGGACTTCGAGATTTTGATATTTTTTCGTTTGTAAGGTTTTGCGATTTTTCGAGTTTGAGACTATAGGGCATTGGTATTTCGAGATTTCGTGGATTTGGGTTTTCGGGATTTCGAGAATTTGGGACACTGGAAATTGCAGATCTTAAGGTTTCGAGGCTTTAAAACTTTTGGAATTTGGGACTTCCAGAATTTCGAAAATATGGAATTTGAATTTCGACACAATGGAAATTTGCAAGCTTGGTAAATTTCGAATTTGGGAATTTGAAAAATTGGCACCTTGGCACTTCAAGAAAGTTTGGAAATTGGAACTGTTAGCAACTTGAGTCCGCAGTTTGGGACTGGGTACTTGGAATTTTGGAACTTTCGGATTATATGAATTTAAAAATTTATCAACGTGGGTCTTGAATTTTCAGAGTTTAATTGGAAAAGTTTGGAATTTGCAATTTTGAACGCTACATTATGAAATTTACAAAAAATCCTTTTAATAATAATTTTAAGTTTTTTAATTTTCAACCTATGACTTCATTCGAATAATAAAATTTACCAAAATTTGTTTAATAATAATTTGATTTTAAACTCAAATTTGTGATGAAATTTCATTCAAGTGATGAAATGTACAAAAAATTTCTTTAGTAATAACAACCTATACTCAAAATAATTATATTTATTATACATTACTATTATACATTAATGCAGCGCAAATTCCGAGAAGCTCCGTTTCTTATCAAAAGCTCCATCGGAAGTGTAAACCATCTTCGAGTCGTCGATTGCAATTCGAAGGAATACGCAGAATCGAGTATCGAAACGGTACGTACGACTAGCGTATTCGACTTAATAAGAGGGATTTATTAACATTATCGAAAGATATCGGCCATCATCTTCCTAATACGTCAATTTCTCATTTAGCCGGAGACGTACGACGCGAATATCGGCGACGGTGGCTCGGAACGCAATAACGCGTTTATGGGAAATGGCGGATAGCGTTTGCGTTTATATCGAATTTCTTCGCCGCGTTACTTTGTTAGTGATAGTCACTATGAGCACCGGGAAAGAGCCTCGGATGGAGTACGACGGCAAGGCTGCCGGTCGGCAATGCATAAGCATGCATTATCCAAAGATTACGATTATTTTATAGCACTATACGCGCGAGTCGTAAAATTCGCGTGCCATTTTAACAACTGGCTTCCTGCTGATGCCGGTCTATACCGAACGGTCGATCGTGGTTAGGGAATGGGCGTGTGGACGAACGTGGATGCTTTTTAATTGACGAATAAATCATCGATGAGGACGAGCCGAGATCGAGTCACCCGATTCACGATTAGTCATCGTTGGGTACTTCTATCCAAACACCAAAATCTAGCACCTTTGCAAATTTACTTAGGGACATATAATATAATTTAATTTACTTAAGGATAACATAATATACTTTCCTTAAGAATATATAATATAATTTGATTAAGATACTGGTTAGATGTTTCATCATTCCCAAACATTAGGAAGCTGTGTATTTAACAAATGAATGCAAAATTTTAGAAAATATTTGAAGTTTGTGGGTGAGACACTTTGACATCGATGACAAGATTGCTCGAAGTCATTTCATAGTTCTACTATGCTATTATTTCAATTTATTTTCAATATTTGAGTGAGGACACATATGTGAACTTAACGATTTTTCGATTCGCAAATACCAACTTTTCCAAATTTAAAATTCAAGTTTCAGAATTTTTAAATTCTGCAATTTTTAAATCTTTCCTACCTTCGTAATATCCCATGTAATTTTCTATTTCTTCCAGAATGCCGAGTCTCCCCAAATAAATCCCCAAATTCCAAAGCCTCCACATTCATAATCCACTTCGAGCCGGTTGAGTCTTGAAATATCCCTAAGAACGACCAAGCGGGAGGTCTTTGCTCTTCATATTTTCCCTAGGTCAACCAGGTTCGTTCACGAGCGTACAGGTCATCTAAACACCAACAACCTCTAGCTACAATGCATACGATAAGGATCCACACAATGTGCCGGACTTCTGATTCGGATTTGGACACACCGGGTAGCCCGGACGATCTTTCGAGCGTATCCAGAGCTGGCGAGGATGGTATCCCGGTAACATGGTCGCGACAGAAGTTTGACAAAGAAGGCAATTAAGGGAAAAGCCGGTCGGCACAATAGCACCGGTTCCATATTAATAGCGAACACGACTTCGAGCCGCGGCTACGGAAGCCAGCCACGCAGAGATTATTCGTCCTCGCATTGTGGTCCTCTCAGTGGGAGCGCGTTTACACGGTCTATCGTTTCGACCACGGTCTCCGTTCTTTCGGTACAGCAGCCCCCGTGGCAGCTCGAGTGGGCTTTGTGGCCACCGACGTCGTTCTACTAGGCTCTTCGTGTTCCGTTTACGGTAGCTACTTACGTATCCATTGCTCGGTCTACGTGCTACCGGTAGCCGAAGATATTTACCTACTTACGCTCGTCCCAGCCACACACGTGGCGCGATGTGTGTGCATGCGCTGTCCGGACATAATGCTCGAGAAATATGAGCTCACGACCCCCGGCTATACGGATTCTGATGATGAGAACGAAATGAGGCTGAGCAAGGTAGCTGCATCCGGAGGAGATCGTAGAGTGATTCATTGGTGAGGCAGCGGGGATTAAAAATTGCCCGGTGTCAGAGGTGGCTAGTATGTTACTTCGAAAATCGACCGATAGAATCCCTACTTTGGTGGGCCCCTTTGTTGCCGTTGGATAGCTAAACGAAAGAACCGAGCTGCCACCTGGTAATGAGACTCGCTCGATTCACTGTGCGTATGCACTTCGTTAATTAACGGAAGGCGCTTGATGCGTTGCTTTGAAAGTCGAGCAACAGATTCCTTTCTTGGTGGCCCTCTTACTCTGCCACATTGGCGTAACATAAGATGGATTTCACTCAAAATGTACGCTGCTCAAAAATTAGCGTGTACTCTCACAAATATTCACGGAATTAGTAGACACGATACTGTACACGACATTGTTTATATTAAACAGGGTTTATGGATGTAGATGATCATACAATTGGTTGTAACATAGAGATATCACGCGTTATATCTATTTTCCACGGGATGAGTACACATCTTTTATAAAAAATTGAGTATTTGGGCATTTGAAATTTTTAAATATAGAAATGTCGAGGTTTAAAAATTTGACGACTTAGAACTTTGAAAATTTGAGAAGTCGGAGATGTAGAAATTTGGAAATTTATCAGACGAAAAATTCCTTCTCCTCTGCAGTCTATGATTCCCTGAGACTTTCCGTACGTCGCCATTTTCTCCACAGTAACCTACATTGCCCACACCACGCGATACTCCTAGTTACGCCAATGGCGCAGTGTCTTACTTAACCACTTTATTATCTATTTAGAAGGTGATTTGTGTTGGTAGCTGAAGGGCTGTAACGAGATCTCGTCGATTCTTTGCGCGTGTTTATTGCGCTAATTAACTGCGGGATTCTAATGAGATTTTATAGATTCCCTTTGCGTTCGCGAGTTTCGTCGATTAACAAAGGCGATTAACGTCTAATATATTGCTTGGAAGTTCTTTGTTGGTGGGCTCGTTTATTACCATCAAATACTAAACGCAAGATTACTACAGTCTGCGAGATTGCAACGAGACTTCAGCGATCCATTCTGCCCTCGTAGATTTCATTAACTAAAGAAGATGAATAATGGTTAATCGCGTTAAAAATCGCGGAAGAGGCTCCTTCTCTTGATGGACCGTTTTTGTATCGAACGAGGTTTCATCGATTTTCTGTGCGTGCATTTCATTAGGCAATACTTTACGCTCCGCGTATGGTCAAAATGACCCACACTGATTTGCGAAGCGTTTTTGCTGGTTCATTACAGAGGTCGTCTATCTGAAACTCGATACGATCTTC
Organism: Coelioxys conoideus; assembly: GCA_947623535.1. NCBI lineage: Eukaryota > Metazoa > Arthropoda > Insecta > Hymenoptera > Megachilidae > Coelioxys > Coelioxys conoideus. Next base: position 7,580,047 of record OX392455.1, on the reverse strand, counting down.
GCCAGCTTGATATTAAAATATCGATATCGGTGAAGTTAAAACGATGCTCAGCCGCTTTTCCATTATTTTTTACATTAATTTCGCTAAGTTAACCTGCAACTAATGAGCAGCGTTTCATCTCGGACTACGCTTCGATTAAGCACGCGTTCATTTATCTCTTTACGAAATGGTTTCCGCCGAGGTTAATTCATATTCACGTTCATAAACATCAAGTTTAACGTTATCTACTTAGCGCCACTGAATTAGACTACCGAACGAAAGTAACTTTCGGCATTAACACTAATATACCTGCCTGCGAACGTAACACGTTCACTACCAGCATTTTATTAGAAATCCGTCCATCAATCACGTTCGTTCTTACAAAATAACATATGATGTAACGACACAATTTTTAATTAACAATTAAATCGATGTAATTTACAATTAAATTGATCCACGTCAAACTATTTTGAAGATTGCCTGACAGGATCGACGTTCGCCTGTTTTCAAACATATAAAATAATTCGTACGAAAGTTCGAAGGTGTCACATATGATTAGTAGCGAACCAGCTGAAATGCTTACTTACTGTCCTAATTAATCAGTATCATCTACAATGATTCGTACATTCGAAAGTACATTTTTGTATACAATTTTTTACATTTGTACTATATTACATTTATTACAAATTTTTTTCGTTACGATTTTAACGTATAACTGTACATTCGATTCGATTGATTTGTAGATTTAAATTGTGAGAGTCACATCGCTCAATACGGTGCCATAATGAGCGGCCACCACGTCCTCGAACCAATCAATCGAACCCCGAAGCAATAACGCCGAAGGGAATGAATAAAAACATTGAAAGCGACGGCCACCTGTTCGCGGGTATCATACAATTATTCTACCCGTTGGTTACCATACAATGCTTACTTAAAGTCAGAGATTTCGTCGCGCGATTTCTGAGAGTTACCAGCAAAACGGCTTCATCAGCCGAGTTGTTTGCATGCGGCCAATCGTTCTGGCCCATTCTCTGCCAACCAACACGCACCGATAGTCAACAGTTTCGCTTAGATTGACTATTCGTGACGAACAGTGTTGAACCTTGCTGCGGGAGTCAATGTTTCGTGAAACCTCGACTTACAGGCCAAACCTGTTACTTGGAACACGCTGAACCTCAGAGGTTACACGTGTAGTTACAGGCGCTTCGATCTTTCACTCAGTTTCCCTATGATCGGTTTCAAATTGTACGCATTTCTAATGCTCTGAAATTGCAAACTTTTGAAGCCTCGAGGATAGAAACTTTGAGACCCCAAATTTCAGGGTTCAAATTGTCGGTGATTTTTAAATTACAGAACTTGAAAGTTTTGTGAATCTATTCAATCGTCTGTGATTCTAAAATCACACAGTTCACATTGTTTGTGATTCATAAATTTCAGAGTTCAAATTGTCTATGATGCTATAATAAAATTATAGAGTTCGAAAGTTCTATAATTCAAAAATTACACAGTTAAAAAATTCTATAATTCCAAAACTACAAAGTTCGAAAGTTCTATGATACCAAAATAACGAAGTTCAAAATCTCCACGATCCTACAACACAAAATTCCAAAGTCCAAAAAATCAAACTATCAAAATCTGAGAATTTTTAAGTTCTAAAAATCTAAAATTCCAATGTTCCTAACTCCGGAAGACCCGAACTTGCAACTGAATATTGCAAGATTCAAAACTATCCTATTTCCTACATAAAACCACCAAGTTCGAAACTTTCAAAATCCAAAAATTCTGAAATTCCTACAAGTATCCAGGAATATTTGTAGTGCATCACCGCCTCAAAGCCTCGATCCGTCGGCGATTTGCTAAAAATGGAGGAGAAATGACCTTCTCACCCTAAGTATTTTTAGCCGCAATTACACACCTCATAAACGTGTTCTCGCAGCTCGGGCGCTTGCCACGTCGATGTTTATCGTTGCCCGTAGCCCGATCGTTGCACCGTCCGGTAATAATACTAGCATTCTCCATAATCCGTCGTATCATGACGTCTGTTCGGTGTCCCTTTGTGCACGGATGCTTACGGGTTCTGGCGGTACATACTACGTACACATACATGCGACACGTACGTGGCTCGACGAGGACAGGGGAGAAGAACGACACAGAAGAGTCGAAGCTCGTGTCACGGGCAACACAGGTGTACAATGCGCACGTGAGTCTTGGTGCCGTATAGTAGACTACTTAAAATGCATTGGCAATAAGCCACGTCGCGTTACGCGTCGCCGCTCGTGAGCCTGCGACTTGTCTATCCCTCGAACCACTCACAGGGCTCGCCACAACCTTTAAAAATGGCAACTTCTCTCTCGTCCTATCTCCTCGTCGCGTAAGACCAACTTGATGCGGTACAGGAGAGAAGACACGGAGTGGCGTTGAACGAAAAATAGAAACTGAGTTGCTCTTTCGAGTGCAGTAGTTATATCGCCACGCGTTAAACGAGTATCGCCGATAGATTACTACGCTTGGATCAGCGGTACAGATTATCACGCGTGTAAATTATAATTTCCATGCGTATGGGTTTCCACATGTTGGATCACCGCGTGCGCAGATCGTCACGTGATAATTTACCAAATGTGAGGACCACTACATACTAGTTTACTACATGCGAGACTACTATGCGTTAGATTACTACGTGGTGGGTTACAACGTGTACAGTTCACTATGCGTGTAGATCATCAAACATCCAGATCCTCATGCATATAGATCACGCGTGTAGATGACCGTGCAAATAGCTGTGCACGTGTTTGATTATCACGCATGTAGATTCTCACACATGTAGATCACCACGCGTATAGGTCGCCAAGCGTTAGATCACCACGCGTGTATATCGTCACGCATCAAATCACCGCTCGCATAAATTCGATGCGTTAGATTACGACGCATGTAAATCGTCACGCGTTATATTACTTCGCGCATAAATCGTCACGCGTTGCATTACCACACGCATATATGGCCACGCATCAGATCACCGCTCGTACAAATTCCAATGCGTCAGATTACGACGCGTGTAAATCGTCGCGTGTTAGATTACATCGCGTATAAATCGCCACGCGTTATATTACCACCCATCGGATCCCCACTGGCACAGATCCCGACGCGACAGCTTACCACGCGTTAGATCGCCGCACGTACTTACGCATCGTCACGCATTAGATTACCACGCGTGTACATCGGCACGCGTTAGGTCCCCACACGCGCGTAGATTACTACGCTTTAGATTACGACTCGGCGGACCCCCAAGCGCTAGTAACAGCGCGGGTACACGGGAACAAACTATTACCTTATCTCGTCATCTCCAATTTGCCCTGGATGTTACACAGTCGCCATTAAAGAAACTCCGTCCAATAAGGAAGCTCTCCGTTCATTCACGTTTCAGGCAGCACCTACCGCGGTACGCGTCCAGGTTGGCTGGCCAGTGTCAGAATATCCGAGCGGGCACGAACGAGGTGGTTGAAACGTAATACTGGTAACGAGTACCTAATTCAAGCATGGCCGCGTCGTAAGTCCGGCCAAGTGCGCTGTAAGTTGCCCCCGCTAGTCGTAATGGTGTTTATGGGCAATTGCCGGGAGGCCGTGGGGCAGGTAGCGAACTGGCGACGGGTATCACGATTGTGCGCTTGCTCTGGAAAATCATCCATACGCGTGTGTTACGGGGAAGCTCGTACTTCCCGGACGATGAATACCTTACGAGTGGCTCTCGTAGTCAAACGGATAAGGATTCAGAAATAAAACCGACAGAGTTTCGGCGTGGTTAACCCCTTGCCCTACAACTACGAGGTACACTCGTGACGCACTTGTTGTTCAAATGTGGTAGACATTGTTAATATTTTTAATACGGTTGAATGTTCAACTACGATCTGACTATAATTTGCGCATCCGAGTATCACTAAATGGGAAACAGTTTTGACATTCGAACTTTATTTAATCACTTTAATCTTGTAGCAATTAGTAGTTCGTTATGTCTGATGCACTTGCTGAATAAATCGCACCACAAAAAGTTAACGAGGTCAATAATACTGATCTTTATTGTGCTTTTCTGGGTCTTATATATAACAGTACATATTTTCTTGGAGGGAGGGTTCGCTTTCGGAAATGTACATGCTTGAGTTCATTATTTATATTATTTTAGGCAATATTAGATGGGCCAAAGTTCTACTATGACTAGACTTGGTAGTCATCGCTGTTGGATTGCTTATCGTTGTTTGCACGTTACACGTGCTACGTCCGCTGAAATTTCGCGATGAATGAAATAGGCTTTGCTCGCTGGTGTGGCCAACTCTTCTTCTTCGCTCGGCTTCGTATCGCTCGCTCGCGCGAACGCGCGTGTTGTCTCGACGAGTCGCAGCGTCCTCGAGCGTGCAACACGGCGCCGGGTATTGTTTCCGACTGAACCTGGCCGGGGTCGAGGGTTCAATTCGACCGACACGTCGATGTTTGCGTATCTGCCTTTCCGGCGGCAGGACTGCTCGCTAACCTTTCGCGAATTTTATCCTTCGAGTTATTGCGCTTATCGACTTCTCTACGGATGATACATCGGTGATTTTAAGTTAAATAAGTAGGCCGTCAAGTAATTCGATAATTAATCGTAATTCTGCAGTCATGATGAGCATCGATGAGCATCGAGTGTCGATGATGAGCATTCTGCAGTCATATTTAACAATTTACCGTAACAAATCTCCCCATATTTGCGTACAATTGCTGAATTCGACAATGAGCGAAAGAACAAGGGGAGTTTCACTCCCGTTCGCGCGATCGTAAAACGCGTCCATTTGAATATGAATAAAGCGTTCCTCGAGTTAAGTCCGCGCGTACAGTCAACAGCAAATCTGTCTTCCCTAGGGAAAATATTGCGGTCGAGGGAGAAAACACTTATCGTCTGATTTCTAGGGATTTTCACAGATCGTAAAACTCGGGAATGGATGGTTAATTTGGGAATATAAGAATTGGGGACTTTGATGAACTCAAGCATCAACAATCAAATGTGTAGAAATTCAGTAATCTACAAATTTTTTTTAACGTGGGAAATTAGATGCTTTGAGATTTGACAAATTGAACAATTTACTGATCAAAATTGAAAATGCAGTGATTGGAAAATTTAGGAACTTGTCAAAATTAAAGATACAAAGGTTGGAGGATTTGGGAATTTGTCAAAATGGAAAGTGCATAGATGAGATTGTGAACTTTAAAATTTCGCAATGTAGAGGTATGGAAATATGAAAAGTTAACAAATTCGAATACTTGGAGATGTGAAAAGTTAACGAATTTGAAAGTTAGAAAATGTGAAAAGTTAAAAAATTTAGAAGCATCAAATGTGAAAAGTTAACGAATTTAAGAATGTGAAAATGGAGAGAATGTCACAATGCAAAGGTTTATATATGACAAATTTGAGTATCGGGAAACTTGAATGTTCAAAGAGTCAAACATTTAAAAATTCCACAAATTCGAATACTAGAACGTTTATAAATCGCGATGCTCGGAAATTTGTAAAGATAGAACCCCGGAAATCGAAAAATTATCGAACGCGTGTATGCGTTATCCGAAAGCAGCGACGATTGCGCCCGAGTGTACACGCATCCTCTCGTATGTAAGCGGAGAGGGTCGAGCTAGCTCATCCCGTTCGGTCGAACTCGGGAGTGTTTTACGCGCACGCATTTATGGATTGTTTAATGGCGGCCGCCTACAAATTAGACGAGCGGTAAATCAGCCATCGAACGGACCACACCGTGTTCGCACAATGCACGGTGGGCATTGTTGTGGCTCGACCAATAAAATATTGGGTGCACGCGCACGGCGAAAGCGAGCCAGGAGACGATCCGATCCGCTCGAGCATATTGGTGGTGGTCCTTTTCGCGAGGAGAAAAGCACGCCGAAGCTGGTCGTATATCAAACGCGCGCGGATAAAATACACTCGCGGCCAGAAGAAATAATGAGCCGTCGCGTGGAAACACAACGTGAGAAAACTCGGCGAGAGGACCGGGCCATTGTCCCGCCGATGCTAAAACGCGGCGACGATGCTCGAGGGTAAGAAAAAACGTGTCGGACATAGTTTTCAGCGATTGGCGGCCCGGTAAACTCTTGTTCTCCTCGATTTTCTCATAATGTCAGTGGGTTAACCGCATTGGCGTCGAAATACGACGCATTGGAAAGTGCGTGACAAACTGAACCGGCTGTAATCCAACGTGCGATTATGCAGGTGCCTGGTAATTTAACAGCAAATAAATCAAAGGGATCAAATCACTAATTTACACATTTTTAATGACCAAATTTTTTGAGACGATTTTCTTGAAATCTAAGCTGATTCTCATCGAGATGAAGAATTAATATGTGTATCGATTTATGTTACATCGTTTATTCATTTAGTTTTTAACTTCATTTTAATAATAGTTGTTTCATTTAATAGTTGTGTCATTTAGTAGTGGTGTAGTTGCAGTGTTAACTTGGTATCGATTTGTATGCATTGTCGTCGAATTGCGTAACGATTTATAGACATGACGATCTATATGCGTGGTAATCTAACGTATACTTATCAATGCGCTTATTGATATTATATACTTATCACCTGCGAGGTGATCGAGAGACGATTTAACGGATGGGCCGCACGGTGATATAACGAGCGGCGATGTTAAGTCGTCCGTTCTTTAACAAAAATCCTAGCTACGCCAATGGCTAATGGAGGCTATGTTTTGTAAGGAGGTCGCGTAACGCCCGCTCCTGCCCGATTATCGATGCGGTGCCTCTTGTAACCGTTGTGCATACCCCGCAATATCGTCCGACTTTCTCACGCTAACTATTGTTATCATAATGCCGTTGGCCTCTTGTCGTGAATTACTTTGCGCTTTTTACCGTGATCTCGCTCGCCTTTGATCGAGCCTTCGACGCGTATTTATGTATATACGCGCGGTTAGAATCGTGTGCGTTCGGATCGCTTAATCTTGCATGAGACTGTTTTGTACTTTCTAGATCGAAGTTGCTATGTTACACGCTGTTTGGTCTTGTTCTGTGAGAAATTATGGCCGCTGGTTGCTGGTTGCTGGTTGATCGGGAAAGTCGGGAGCGTAAACACAAATTTTCAAATTCAGTCTTTGATCCTCGAATGTTTCAATTTCATCGAATATTTTCGACAGAATTTGTACACTCGTATTCCCACATTTATAAATTTCCTAATGGATCCTCGTGGCTGAGTTTTCAGGTTATTAGATGTCCAGGTTCTCACAACTTCGGTTGCCCAAATCTCTAGATACTTAAATAACTAAATACCCGAACCTCAGACCTCCAAATCTCCATTCAATTCTATAAATACCCAAATCTGCATGGTCCATGATCTCTAAATCACCAAATCTCTAGTTCCCAAATCTCGAAAGCCCCAAATTCTCAAATCCCAAAATCTCCAAGTTCCCTAATCCTCGGATCTCCAAATTGCCAAGTCCCCAATTACCAATATCTCCAAGTCCCTAAGTCACCAAGTCCACAAATCTCCAAGTTCCCAAATTTTCAAATCCAGAAATTCCAAAATCCCAACTACCTAAATTCTCAAATCTCCATTTTTCTAATTCCCAAATTCTCAAGCCCCTAAATCCCCAAACCCTCAAGATCCGATATCCCCAAGTTCGAACCCTCAAAAACACATCCCAAGTACCACACGACTGCACCTTCAGGTACCTGATTCAAAACTTCAGCTTCGACGACATCGCGAAACGAACTGTTGCACGAAAGGCAAGTTATCATCGAGCAGATGTACGTGGTGGAACAGGAAATCGGTGCAGAATCGTTCGGATCGCTCGTTACCAAGGAAAACCACAACGATCGGCGGTAGTCGAAGGCTGTTACAAGGAAACTTTCGAACGCCGGTGTATAATACGCGTCGAGTCATAGGAACATTAAAAGACACACCGTTCGCGAATAATGATTACTACGAGGCTGCTCGCAGCTATGGCTGCAGGTTGATTATCTCACCTGTCCGGACTCTTTTACTCTCGCTCCCGGTATAATAGGTTCCTCGTCTCCATGCCAGTGGTCTACCGCTGCCATGCGATTATACTTCTTGCTCTCCTATATCTTTGCTCCCTCCTTTTACTCCCTCCCACATGCCACTCTATTTCTTTCGTGTCTTCTGCTCTTTTTTCTACGTTCCACTATCGGCTCTTCGGTCTGCGAATATTGCATCGAAAATTGCTTAAGATTTTTTTATTACCGCACAATTTTATGATTTCGCGTTTCACGTGTCGCGTGGTGGCTTCAGCCGTCATCGCCTCATCATTATGTGCATGGAACTTGTTAACGGAATTTATCAGATAAATCATGTTTATATCAATCTCGTGATTGTAACTGGACCGGTGATTTTTTCATCATTGGACAATTTTATATTCTTCCGAGTTTGTTTAAGGTTTCGAGATACCATATGCTGTCCTAGGTCACCATGATCGATATTAGAACTAGTTATAGGAGTCACGGAAGTTAATTCTGGAATTTATGTAGAGTTTATCAATGAAATTTATCAAATTAATTAAATTCTTATCAATCCGCGAATAAAAGTGAATTATTGAAAAGTTTATTGAATCTTATGGCAGGAGTAAATGAATTTCGAAAAGTGGACGTAGACAAAAATTCTCGAATAAATGGTACGAACTGAATACTTTTGGTATCTCATAAACTTAGTTTGTATCTGGGTCACCAAAGAAACTGGCACGGCGAAATAGATCTGTGATGAATGAAGTAGTCACGGGCACGGTGTAAAGTTGCAAGCGCTGACAAACAATTTCCCGTTAGAAGCATCCAGGTGGTCCTAGGGAACGATTCCCACGCATCAACGTTATTACAACTGTCTTCATCAAACCTCTGTCGTAACGAATCTAACCTCTGTATCGTATTAAACAAAATCTTCGTTTCATTTACAAATGACAATTTTAATTCCCGGGTTGACCTCGTGTTACGTGTTACTCAACATTCAACTCTACGTACAATCATTTATAAATGCATTAGAGTCTAACTATCCAATCGTTAGACAATTTCAAGAATGTCAAAATATTAACGGATTGATCATCGTGATAGAAATTGGCATATTATGTATACATGTCATACGTTATGCGCATTCTACGAAACACTGAATACCGTGATCGTAGTGCGCACAAAATTGTTAAGTGAACTTTAACTTTTCAATTCGAACGAAAAATGGAAGTTCGAAGATATTTAAACAGAGTTACTTGTCACGTACATCAACATTTTAATTATTCCAGACTGAATCTGTGCATCATTGTATAAATAGAAATCTTTCATAGTTAAACTTGTTTCCTCGCCGTGTTTCAAAAGGGGATTTAGTTTGAAGTTCGAACCTTCTAGAACAAATTATGCAAAAACTTCGATAGGTTCCAATTATCCTCTTCACAGGAAGGACATTTTCTTTTGTGGACAAATAGCAATTTTAACACTTTGAGTGTCATGTCACCCACATACCAGTAACGTATGAATTCGTACGTAAACCTATCGCTAATTTTAGCTGAAACATTTCACATAACAAAACATAAAAAATTTGTATAAATATATTAAAGCTTAACGAATAAACCATAGTAGAATATTATGAAAATTGTCTATAAAATTGATCGAAAATAAAATTACTTTCTAAAAGAAATTGAAACCGTTTTAGGGTGGCACTCAAGGAGTTAAAACCTTCAAAAGTTTTATGAATTTCATCGAAGTTACTAATTGCCATTATTATCCATTTCGCTGCGACCGTAAAATATACAGCATTACATACTTGATAAAAAGAATACCGGTTTCGAATTGTCGTACTCGACCGAACGAGTCATCTCTGCAGATGAAAGGGTTGAAAACACTAAAAATCCTTGTTTGTTCGATATATTCGTTCGCGAGCCGAACCGATAGCAGTCTCCGTGGAGTGTTCATCGTGCAAAGGCGGTACATCAAAGAGGCAATTCGCGATCTGCTCGTAAATGGTAGTGTGAACGCGACATAAGCAATCTCGAGGGACGAGGGAGGCGAATCGAATCGTCGAAAGGGGCGCAGAGAAAACTCCATTAGACGTTAGATCGTTGATCGTCGCGCGAGTTTCGTGGTGTGCGCGCACGATGGTAGCTCGGTGCGTCGCGTTGTAAAGCGAAACGCGAAGCGGTACGCGGAGGAACGAAGAGGAAAAGGGCAGAGGAGGAGGACATTGCGGCGGCAACCGCGGTGCCAGCGAGCAGAAGAACAGTCGCTTTTTTGTCCAAGTCAATATATCAGCGCGGGGGCCATGTCTAACGGGTAATGCACTGCTCGATCCCTTCTGCACGACGAAAGGAAGCTAGCTGCAGCTCGCACGGCTGCTATTCGACGAGAACGCTCCGGGCAGCCGAGCGATTGTCGTTGTCAGAGAAGAAAACTACTTCATTTTCCACGTTAACTTCACGGATGTCGGACACCGAATGGCTTTCGCGATTGGAGTACTTTCAGCCGGCGTATCTTGCTTCTTTACCCGTAACTAAATTTATTCTATTGTCCGTGAATTGGTGTTATTAGGTTGCTGACTGAATTTAATTCCCGCGTTACTGTTTGCAAATACGCGCCCATGGCGTTTCGCGTTCGCGCGATATTTCCATTTTCAGCTATTTTCATAGGTCTATTATCCGTTTATTAAATTTCCTCGTTTTCACATAACGAATTCCGGAATGCCTTCATTTTAGGACGAACCTTCGCGTTTCAGTTTTGATGTCGCGAAATTGATTAGTTTTTGAATTCAGGAATTTACTAGCCCTTCGATCAAAAGCACCGAAATTTTCAAATTGTCAGTTTATAAATTTCCAAATTCTCAAATTTTCACTTCCCAAATTTCCAAATTATTAAAGTTCCAAATTCTCAAATTCAAAGTCACTAAATTTCCAAATTCCCAAATTCAAAATTACTAAGTTTCCAAATTCTCAATTTCAAAATCATTAATGTCCAAATTCTCAAATTCAAAATCTCTAACTTCCCAAGCTTTCAAATTCTCAAATTTCTAAATTCCAATTCCAAATTGCTATATTTATACATTTACAAATTTTCAGATTTTATAAATTTATAAAAATACAATTATACAAATTTTCAAATATTAGCCATTTTACCATTCATCTACCCTAAACATTAAGTTTCCAAGCTTCGAAATTCCCGAACCCCCAAAGTTTCGAAGTATCTAAATTCGAAAGTCCGCGAACTTGAGAACCGGCTAAACAAAAATAAACGAACGAGTAGGTTACACCGGCACTTTTTCTACATAAACGGTAGCTGGACAGGTGTACACGATAATCGATCGTGGAATGTCTTCACAAGTATCGTAAATAGGTCAGACAGAGGCTGTTACCGGTCTTCAAATTGGGATCCATCGTCTCTTAAATAATCAGGCGAGAAAAAAAAAACAACACCGACGGTTTGTATAATGAGCGGTACTCTAGAATACACGAAAGCGGTAATCAAACTTTATAGGCGCGTATAATTGCGACGATAGGTGAATTTTGCCAACGTCATTCAGCCATTCTAATTTGGAATCGCGATCAAGGTTCGTCATTGTGTACCTTATTAACCCAGAAAAGTTGTTCGTCTACCGTTGCGCAAATATTACCGGCCGAGGTGTTAATCTACGAAGATTGCTTGATAAAAAAGTGGCTGTAATTCGCCTAGTGTGTTCTTAACACGCTGAACCCGGCCGCGGTAATAATATCGCGACGGTCTCAATTATGCCCGGTAATTTATTACAAAGAAGCTATTTTAGTTATCGGCGGGAACTTCGCTGCCGATCTATCGGGAAAAATATGAACAAAAACCAGCACCGAGGAACACTTCGCGTCGTTCGTGCGACGAAAAAATACGCATTCTTCGAAATTCGCCTCTGCACCTCAATAACCATTTAAGTTTTTCCTACGGGGTATACATTCAATCTCAATCACTCGATCGTTTTCAACGCGCGGAAACGTCATTCGTTTCCACGACGGTACGGAGCTTCATTAAACGTTGAATCCATCGCTGAAATAGGTGCCACTAGTAAATATACACCCTGTACGCGTACACATATCCTGGTCGCGTCACCATCGAACACTCGCCGTTCAATTAGCCTCGCATTCCGCCAGCGACAGATGTTGCTACCACCCGCGGCGCGGCACCGTGAATTTGATCGAAGGAATATGGATACGCTCGTGGTATCGGTGCTAAAGGTTTCACGCGGCGAACCGAACTATGGACGACGAGCTGACCGGTTCGTTGGTTCCGCGTGAAATATCAAATTCATAAACACAATTAATTACGGAATTACGGTAATGGCAGTTTGCCGACCGTCGCCTATCAATCCTCCGAAGAAAAGTATCCGCTCGGTCCGACCACTCGAACCCGGATCTTCCGCTTATAAACTATTCCACTAATTAAGTTTACTATTCTGTCAATTAAGCTTATTATTCCGCTAATTATGCTTACTATTCTACGAATTAAATTTACTGTTCTGCTAATTGTGCTTGTTGCTCTACCCGCTGAGTTTACCGATCGGACTGATATCGACTGAAATGGCTGTAAATATTGTTTAAGGAATTGCTTTTTACAAAATGTTCATACGAATCATTCGATGAAAATGATATGTATAATGGCGTATACGAATTAATTAAGATGGTGGTCATATGAAATATCCTTTTCTTCGTGTTCATATGAAAATGGTGTTCATATAAGAAATGATATTCATATGAAAAATCGTGTTCATATAAAAAATGATGTTCATACGAAAAATGGTGATCATATAAAAAATGATGTTCATATAAAGATTGGTGTTCATATGAAGGAAAGTGTATATCGATAAATATATGAACAAGTATTGTTACAAAACGTACTTTACAAGCAATACAAACTCTCATATTATATAGCATATGCATTGTTTGCACCAAGTAAAGTATTATAATGATATCGTATTTATATGAATTTGCAGAAATCGAGGAACATATATTTGCAACAAAATCCTAATTTATTATTGCTGGAGGAATATCTGCTTCTATCTTCTCATTGACGTATTCCTCACATGACGATATGTTATCATTTACCGATATACTTTGTTATAGACTATTTATATGGCTATCATTATTTATCGGATTTCTAAGACATCTTATTGGTTGAATAATATCACGGTTACTACTACTGCTTTTCTCTGGATTTATTTTTCCAAATACGTCTATACAAACATCTATTTAGATCACGTCTTCATTGCTACATATAAATGAGACTCACTCATACACCATAATAATTGTGTCACATTTTGATTCGATTTCTTGTTCCATTTAAACGGAAAACTATAGGGAAACGTTTCTAAAGAAGTTGGAAGAAATTAATTCCCGAAGATCACTGATAAATTTCAATGATTCCACAGAGGGGGCAGGGGAGTGCAAAGGGTTAAACGTTGGGGATGTCGGTCCGTAAAGCGAGCCCGGGCCATCTTTTACGTATAAGACACGCTCGTCCCTCTCCCCCTTTTCTGTTCCCCGTGCTTCCTGTTCCCGCGTTCTCCGTTGATTTACGATCCCGCCGATGGGCAGCGGCGAGTTCGCGCGAGAGTCACCGCGAAAAGCATTCTTAGACGCTGGCGGCGTATCCGGCGAAGCTTGGTCGCCGTTGATTTTCTTATCGAGGGAACGAGCCGCGAAGCGAGCGCGGCGATCTTCTTTCTTACCGTGGCATGTAAGTAGCCACCGTTGCGCCGTAGGCCTCGCCGCGTCCACTCGCTTCGAAATTACCGGCGCGCCGCTATGAAAATGATAATTTACTGTGACGGGTCCCGACGGCTGTGTATCTGGTTCACGCGAAACGCTCGAGCACGCCGCGCGCTACCGTGTTTTCATGCTGCCCGCTTACGCGACGCCACAGGCTGTTCCGAGATCCTACACCAGGCTGATAGTTATTTGCAATACACGAGAGAACCGAAGAGGAAGCGGCGTTCTCCGCTTTGATGCCGTACGGACAACTATGAAAAACGAGGGACACAACAACTCGCGAGCACCGCTTGCTCGACAACTCGCGAACGAAACGCTGCTTTGATTCGGAAAAGTGATCCTGATCGTCCTTAGACCATTTTTAACGATCCAGGTCCATACTTTTATTCAACACTTTGCTGTCCGCGCTTCTCGCCTAGATTTTTATGTTGGGCGCCGGTAGAATTAGAACAGACTATTTCGATACTCACAGACGGTCTTTCAAAGACACTTCTTGTAATTTAGTGTTACTTAATTAAAAGAGACACAATGTTATGACCAGTTCAATAGCTTTCAACATGGAACATAGTTCAACAGTGATTGTCCGATTGTTTCAACATATCACCAACATGATGCCATCGAACGACATAGTGTTAATATGTGTCTACAACGTTTTGAACTGGTGCGTGACTCAAATGTTCAAATTCGACGTAATACAAAACTTGTACGAACAACCTCTTGTCATACAATTTTTTTTTCTGATGCATCAGTCAGAACTAGCTATTTATAGCTATGATATTAATGCGCGGAAACAAAATTAAAATGGTAAGTGTGATTTATATTCGATAGTCCTTCTTACGAACAACTTAACTCCTTGTAATATAATTTATTTTTCTGATGCATCAATCAGAACTAGCCATTTACAGCTACAGTATTAACACCAACAAAGAAAATTAAAATGTTAAGCGTGATTTATATTCGATGGTCCTTCATACGAACAACTTAACTCCTTCTCATATAATTAATTTTTCTGATGCATCAATCAGAACCAGTTATTTACAGCTACAGTATTAATACGAACAAAGAAAATTAAAATGTTATGTGTACTTTATATTCAATGATCCTTGATTATGTAAATTTCGTAGAAAATGTAAATTGTGTAGTTCTGTCTGGCGCACCTAACAAATAAATCATAAGACACGGGGATAATATTTCTAAATATTAAATACACGTACGTAGCTGCACACCGCGAAAGGCTACCAAGAAATATGTATAAAAGTCAGGGAAGAGGAAATCGATCGTAGCTCCCTGAACGATATCAAAGGAAGACAAACCGAAATCAAGATCAGCGCTGCGCAGATATACCGTTTTATACGTACGCTTATTTATCTCCATCATCTCCAATCGTGCTGTCCAAGCGAACGCTAATTAATAACAAACATTTATCCACGAGCCGGCCACGATTAGGCCGACCGATAAGGCCGCGAGTCGGTTCCCACAGAGAGGCGTTCGTTAGAGAGCTCGTCTCAGAAACGTAATCATTACCGTTGTTATTATCGTTATCGTCATTATTATACCATGAATAACTAAAACGCGCGGACGAATCGGCGAAGTCATTCTCGCCCTCATCTGGCCGCGACGGAGGAGGAAACCGACGCGATGGGGCTTTACGGTCACGGCACGAAGAAGGATGAACAAGAAGAAGAAGAAGCTGAGGCCTTCGCACCTACGTTTTCACTCGCACCGTCTCGCATCGTGTCAGGATCTCTCTTTTCCGCCGCCGTCTCTATACACGCGGGCACACAGAGGCCGAGTATTCGCCAATTAAGCTCTATTGAAGCGGTCAGGCACCGCAAGGTGGCCTCGCGCCCGGAGACCCGGCCGTTAAATCCAGATTAAGAGCGGTCCATGACACGTTGAATCCGCGGCTCGTCGATCCAGAAACATTTAATTTAAACGTTACCGCCTGTTGCCAGGAGGAGATATCTCTTTATTCGCCACGAACGGGAACGCTCGGACCGGCCGGGCCCAGGGGCGGATTAAACGTCCCTCGTTCGCCACAAATTTATTACGAGTAAATCTTTTTTCCACCCGTACCCTATCTTCCGGCTGTGTGCGTCCGCTAATATCTTACGAATCTTACAGATCTTACCCAAGATGAAATATCATACACAAATTATGTATGCACACATGTACATACTACATGAAATGTATATACATATGTACACACTACATACATTATACTACTACATACTATATACAATGTATGTACATATGTTTATACATTACTATGTATGTATTTCAAAGAATTCGACCTGCCTAGTAACGTTTCAGTTTCATAGATAAAATATTATTACACAACATGGATGTAACACGAACATGTATCGATAAATTCTAACACAAAGAATTTTCTTCGTTAAGGAAATTCACTATTTTCGTCGTGAACATTCCAACTATTTTAAGGCACAAAGAGTATGAAATAAAAACAGAAAGAAAAAGTAAACTATACCAAAATTCTTGTCCGTTAAAAGAGACGAACAGTTGACGCAAAATAATAGAATCAACAAGTTATAAATCACGTTCCTGCGAAATTATTATAAAGCTGACGTTGTTCATATTAGGTATCGATATATCGAAAGCAGCATCACCGTAAGAAGAAACTTCAACCTCGTTATCGCGTAAATGAAAACCTGATTCGGTATGAAGGATCGAAAGAAGGAGCGAAGGGCAAAGAAAATGGTTCGCGGTCGTTAAAAGATTACGATCCTCGGTAACCCGTGAACCGTGCGTCCCCGCCTCCACCCACTTGTCCCTTTCGATGTGTTTATTCAATGATAACAAATTACCGAACGAATCTGTGCAGTCATACTCTATAATTGCGACTACCGTGGGCACGGTTGTCCGGCCGTTCGTCGATGAATCGTTCCAGGAGGTTAGGATCCGCGAGAAAGTCGAAGGTGAAAAAGCTCCGCGGCAATAACAGGGGCCACGGTGTAGAGCGACGCGTGTAAAAGCGTCAAAGAAGCGCTAAAGAGTATAATGCATCGCGCGCCAAACTATTCATCCTGTTTCTATCGCGTCGATGATTATATTGCCCGAGCCTTAACTCATATTGAAAAGAAATCGTAAGGTGGAATTATTCCTGCGTTGCGCGAACAGGGCCGTTGACCTTTAACGAAACAGATAGAATCCGGCAGAGATATTTCGCACCGTGAACGCGTAAACCCGATACGATTAGCATCTTCGACGTAATTGGCGACCGCTCGGAACGATCGCGGCAACGCGATAAGTTGCGGGATTTTTTTGCGAAAACGTTCGATCGGAGATGAACCGCGATTCATCTAGCTTTATTAACCGCGAGGTCTACTCGGACTTGGGGGTTAAAACGGGGAGAAACGTAATCTATCTTATCTTAGATACTCCGAGTATTTTTCGCGATTGAGAATCGGTAGAACGATGGGAAATTAGTGACCGATCGACGCCTTTATGTTCGATGCGTTATCGATTTGTGCCGATACGGACTACACGCATAAGCATTCGCTGATGGATCTTCGCGGGTATCGATGCCATGTCAATTTCCCGATATGGGAATTGGAATATTTGAGACTTCTACATCTGCAAATTTGTAAATTTGTGAAATTGTCAAACTAAATTAATATAGTATTATAATAATATTAATTATATTTTCTAACAGAAATAATATAAATAGTATGTATATGTATAATATATACATACTTATAATAAAATATAAAATTGGTACTGCATAAGAGCAACTTGTGTTGCGTTTAAGAACCGAGTAAAAATGTCAGTATTTCTAAAATGGATAATCGATAAGCAACTCGATACTTGATCCGAAAATCCGCGCGCCTTGTCAGAATGTCGCGAACGCGTCGAGAGGCCCGTCAAACGTCAATCAAAGGAACCGTGGGCCACGAAGGTACCATAAAACATAAACGCAGAGGAGGTGACGCCGGAAAAATCGATCGAACCGCGCATGAACGTAACGTCTCTTGCACGCAGCTACGTATGGCCAGTCACCCAAGAATTGGCGCGTGAGGAGGTTGAACTGAAACGTTACAAGTACTTACTATTGTCACGTAAGAGGTGACTTGCGACCGTTAAGGGTTAAATAATTGATCCTCCCGCCGAAAATGAATACGAGTCGATATTTTTATTCGGACCAATTAGTGCCGTAGTACTCGAAACGGCCGGATGAAGCACCTCACCCGCCAATTCCTGGGTGACCGTCTGTGGATGCACGTGCTATCCTACGTTCCAGACCGGAATACAGACAGTTGGCTGGTCGAGCTAGCAAACTCTCACGGCCTCTGAACTCGTACTCGTCATAACTGCAAATGGAATGAATACCTGGCTAGCCGCCTATAGTGGTAGCCACGAGTGGCCATTGCCGGCGGATGGTTACTGGCATTTACGGCACTAACCCACTGAATGCAAGCTCTAAGATTGGCTCGAGATATTAAGCGCGTACACGCGCACGAACACGTTCGCGACGCGTCCGCATACACGCGCAAGGACACGGAGAACGCACATGCTCGCGTGTGTCTCCGGCTGAGATACGAGGTGAGGATATACCTGTCGCGTACGACGGTAGGTAGAGAGCGTAGTCCCCGAAGCGACGAATTACGAGATGACCCGTCGACGACGACGAAGACAACGACGAAGGACGATGATCGCGAGGCTGTGTACCGTCCGGTCCGCGTGTGCACGCCGCGATGATCAGGGAAGCAAGGTGCGAAGGTGGCATCGACTCGAGCACCTGCTACCATCATTATCATCAGCCAGACGGTTCAGAAAACACGGGGAGCAAGGAGACGAGATTCGAATCTAATTCCTGCCTTAGGCTGCAATCCGCTCTCGTTGCCGGCCACGGTGCCGCGGGTCAGCCTTTATCCGATTTACAGTGCCACTCGTATGTACGCGAGAGGCCATTACCATTGGCCGCCACGAACGAACGCTCTTACCCGCGGGCGAAAGATTTGTCCCGCAACTTCTGCTTCGCTTCGCGCCACGGTCCACGCGAGGAACTTGACTTCTTTTAGAAAATTGATGACGCGCGAAGCTGCCCGTCGGGGAAGCGGAGCGAAACTCCGGCCATTTCGTACCGGTAAATATCTTTTCTCGTAATCTACTTGTGTGCACAACCTAACTTTCCCTCGGTTAACAGATACAGCTACGAACATCTTCCTTACATTCTTTTTCGACTCTCTCTCTCTCCCTCTTCGCGCTATTTCAGGTTCCATCTGGCAACTCTTTTTAGGTTCTTTCTTAATTTCTTTCTTTTTTTATTTATTAAGCATTTGAAATCCTATACGAGATTTATTTTGCTGTTCAATCATAGATACATATTGTTACTGTTTTAAGAGTTGCGTTATTTGGGAACTTGAACTTATCTTATTCCATTCAAACTTAGACCTTAACTTTTTCTTATATTAAATCTTAAGCTTATATTCTTTTTAATACTAAAACTACGAGAGGGTTAAATGACCCCTCCACAAATTTCCTACTTCAAACGACGAAATTTGTTAAGATGGTTTTCTTGACATCTTAGCGAATTGTCATGAAGATGAAGAATCAATAATTGTACTCATTTGTGTTTCATCGTTTGTTCATTTATTTTTCGACTTCATTTTTAACATCAAAATAATTGTGAATTATATGTCGGTTGTTCTAGTGATAATTACGTCTATACTTAGGGGTAGATGTTAGTTTTTGCAGTCATCTTATTAGGTTGACTTTTTGTGAACAATTTATAGTAATTTATAGTTACGGGTTTCCTTCAAATCTTCCCGACTGTTTTTAGAGTTTCTGTAAATCTTTCCTGAACTTCTCTAATTTAATTTAATCTGATCCCCTGCATTTTTAGGATCCCACTAAATTCTGAAGCTGTGCATCCATAATTTCCTCAGATTTTCCATAAGTCTCCCTAAAGTCCTCACCGTAGACTATATTCTTATATTTCTTCTGCATTTTCTTAAAACCAATATCAAGCGTTTAAACGCTGGCACCGCGTTCATTGTTGGCCAAAGGGATCCTATGCTACGGCGTAGTACCATCAGTACGAGCGTAAACTTTCGATAACCTTCGGTTAAAATCTTGACTGAGAGTTATTCCAGCGAGATGAATCGAATGTTAGGTAACTCCTAAATTGGAGATTCCGAGGAATTATGGGCCTGTTGGTTTGGAAAGTCGAATCTCCGGGGTTCCCGTTTAACCACGGACCATAACTCTACGCAGGAATAACGTGTCCCCTTTCGGGATATCTCGGTCCCTTTTGGAAGCTGATGAAGTTCGAATTCGTAGATACGGGGAATAAGAGTAAATCAAAGGGGGTCTCGCGTTGATTCGTTTGCATCGATAACGATCCGTGGGGAGCATAAACTCGACACGGCCGGGCTTCGTACGGTCTTGAGTCGTTCTCGGTTTCCCGGCATTATGAGAAATATATATTGTACGAGTAGCAAACGACCGGCAGCAGGAAAGAATGAAGAAGCGGGAGAAAGGTATAGCTCGACACAATCGTACGTTAGGCGTCCCGCGGCGGTTCGACGATGCGAGGAAACGAGACCTCACCGCGGGCAGAGCATTATCGCGCGAGGAACGACAGGAGAATCGCGAGAATTCGAGCGGAAAGAGAATTACGAGGCGCAGACGGTCGCCGAGTGAAATGTCGGCGTGCCGCACGAACGATTCGCGACCGATCGATTGAACGGGACGGCACGAGGAACGATCGGACGATGTATCGGGCCGCCGATCGAATTCAAATTATTCGAAGCTCGCCCTAGGCACCGAAATCGATGCCTCGATTCTAATCCACGGGACCGGGTTTCAACCCGGTATCGGTATTAAAGTAACGATATCTCCATTAAGAAACTCCGGTGATCCGTATTAGCATTCGTACGGTATATCTTCACTGTGACTTAATTTATTTCGATCGGTACTACCTCCTCATCTTTTCACTGCGCATTAGACAGCTTGATCGATGGAGAAAAGTTCGAATTAATCGATATTCCAGCCCGACTAACGGCACATTTCTTTTTGGTTGAGACATCCGACTAACTTTCGTTCTTCGTTGAGTAAGCTGATACAAAATGAGAGTCGCGCGACGAAAATGAAATTGTCGTTCGAGGGTGTTCGCGATCGTTCGAGGAACACTGTTGAAGCTTCAACGAAGCTTCCTGCCTCCATAAAGAGATGGCACTGCGTGCACTGCTTACGAGGATCCGAATCCCCGACATCCCCTTACGATCATCCCTCTCATTCGAAATAAGTGAAACGAGGTTAATAGATTTGACAACTTCGCGAGTTAAATTTAGTAACGGTTTCTACGTTCGAGTTTATTTCAGCTAAAGTTTATTTCGACTCGAGTGAACCTCACGAATGTACACGTTCTTTCGAAATTCTAAATATTCCGTGTTACTCTTTTCGACCATTACGATTAATATCGTTTAAGAATTTCTGACGCGTACTGCACCCCATAGAATAGTATTTCTAACGTTTCGCCATTACCACGAACCGAATACCAAGGATCCCTCGAAAATACAAAGAACCAATAGCGATAACGAAGAATGTTGATAACGTGAACGGACAACCGCTTCAGTCCTCCCGCTTTTTAACCGATATGCCGAACAATTAAGAACTGGTTGCCTAATCAATGACTCGGAACACGAATACGGATACTATTTACAAATATATGTATTACAGAGTGCATTATTTCCTGGTGCATACCAGTATCGGTGCATCTTTTGACCTCGGACTATGAGCGCTGCAATGAACCTGAAAGCCTTGAACCCAGCATTAATAATCGTAATATTCACAGTTTTTCTATAATCGGAGAATCCTCGGTATTCCACACGACCTCTTCAACAATTCGATACGCGGATGTTCAGAGAAGAGAAAATTAGGGTAGTTTTAGAACAGAGTGAATAGCATTGCAATTCTTCAGAACTTCTTAATGTTAATGGTGCTAAAAAATAGATAGACTTTGAGTTATACTTACGTATCGAATGCTACGGGATCATTGGGAATCAGCTCCATAAATTTTAAGTATTATACCATTAATATTGTGCGAAGTAATATAAACGCATGAGCGATGTAACGTGTAGGCGCTACAGAGGTGTAGGTGATACAACGCGTGGAGATATATCGCTTGGATTATACAATGTGCGAACTATGCAATGCGTATGAAATTTACGTACATATTGAATGTATGTATACGTATGTGTAGAATATAGATGCGCAGACTGTATAATTTGTTGAGGTATACAATGAGTTATACCACTGAGATATACTATTGTCCAATGCGTTGATTGTATAGTGCACCGACTGTACAATGTAATATAGCGCGTCGAATGTAAAATGTGTAGACTACGCTATGTATAAAATATACAGTGTGAAAAGTGTACGACACATTAAGTATACATATAATTATACCACGTGTAGACTATTCAACGCATCATTTACATATTGTTTCGACTCCAGAAGTGATATAATGCTACGTAACGTGTCAGTTATGTTACACGTTGAATATAAAGCGTGCTGTATGAATGCATCAACATCGATTATAAATGTGCCAAGTACACAGTGCACTAATTATACAATGTACAATGAACGTGTTTTAACACGTTCGTCGCCACGTTCCAAATATACGTGACGCTCTTTGGCTTAGATTTAAATAGGATTTTTATTGGGATTTTCAGTGGAATTTAATGGAAGATGCATTTATATATAAATATGAAATATATAAATATGAAGTTTGCTGTATTTGAACTTCAAATGCGTCACGAGTGTAACTCGTTATTATAGTCCAAGAGGTTAACCTTGCCCACAATAACGAACCAGTTTCCAAGTAGCAAAAATTTCCAGTTCGCGAATTTGCGATAAGTATCGACCCGATCCCGACGAGTCCCGACAATGCCGTCGAAAATCTCGGAAAGTAAGCCGAGCGTGTCGGATATACGGCACACGTCGTCCGACTAAATCGGCTCGTAAAATAGGGAAGCCCGTGCGCATAAAGAACACGGAAGGAAGAGATAGAGGCGAGCGCGAGAGCGAAGGTGGAAGATAACCGTCTAGAGTGTGTGGACCCATAGTCAAGTACCACCCAGCGAAAAATTAATAAATCCTGCTCTTAAACAAACAAACTCCACCCACCCGCGGATCGGATAAGGGACCGGTCATTGATTTATTAATTTAGAGCTGCCCATTCTAAGACGCGGCCGGGAGAGAGCTGGCCGAGGGAATATGCTACGGTCGCGCCTTTGCCCGCGCCCTCGCCCTCGCCCTCGCGCTCCTTCATAGCGCTTCGGGACCCGAAGTTAAGGGATCCGCTATCCGACGTGGTATCGGTAATTATAGCCCTGAACGCGGCCGCGCGTCGGTTACGTTCATTACTGAATTATCGGCTCTGCTCGGCAAACAATGTACCCCTTTCAACCCTCCTCCTCCCCCACGCTCGCTATCCTATACACCCTCCCCCTAACCGTTTCCGTCTTCGTCCATCTCGAACGCGATTCGGACTCTCTCTTTTCTCCTTTGTTTTTCCTATCCGTTCTCCTGTTCCCTCGCCGCTTCCAATATCTCCTCTTCGAGGAGTAAGAGACCGGGTACTATCTGATGGGCCACGGGCTGAACTACGACCGGCTCTTTTTCCCTACCTTTTCTCTCTACTATCCGCTGCACTTTCTGCGTTCCTGTCTCGCGAAATTCCATCGTTCGCTTTTTACACATTGCTCAGAAAATACCCATCGGAAACACGAATTTTGGTCGAAATTTTAGAAGACCAAATGTTGAAGTCGTTCGGACATTCGTTGTGTTTGCTGCAGTTGTCGATTTTGCGATTTATAGCTGAAATCGTTTGCTTTCGAAAAATGCAGCTCTAAAAAATTGCTATCGTTTTCTATTGAAATATGTACCTCTAAAAAGCTTACATCGTTTTCTTTCAAAATATTCTTGATGTGACATAAAAATGCACTGCAAGAAATATTTTGCACGTAATCCTCCACAATTTTAAACAGAGTAAATAATCATTTTTCCTGGTGGATGGGAGAAGGTAATAGAGGAGCGCACTTTATATTTAATGCAACAAATCAATCTCAAACAACAAGTGTAGTGTCATCGTCTCCATGAAAGAAGGAACTTACGGAACACCCTAATATTTTCTTTCAAAATATATAATTCTAAAAAGCTGCCATCCTTTTCTTTCAAAATACGTACTGAAAAGTAGTACTAAAAACAGAAAATATGAATTTATGTACCGACTATAAGAAATGGCGTTGAAATAATGACAAAATTGAAGTTGGTACCAGAGACCTGATTTGAGATATTGATAAGAGCCGATGTCGGTATCAACTGTAATCGCGTAATTTCTGAACATGCCCGAATCAGTGAATGAAAATACATATGTTCGGAAGAACGTAAAATAGTATGTTCGTAAGAACATAAAAGAGTATATTGGAAAGGGAATGTAGCGGGTGTACGGTGATCGTTTCGGCGCAAAGTTGAAAATTCTGGGGCGTAAGGTGACGGGGTAAAAGAGCCGGACAAAAATGATTTATTGCATTATGTACAGCGAATTTCGTATAACTGGAGATCGGTGAAATTAGATGGTAGAAGCGCGATTCTATTATGCATCGTAGCGCTTCCCGATACGCTGAAATTTAATAAATTCGACGTTTCGCGAAACCTCGTTACGAATACGAATTTTACATTCGCCACGGTGTTATTAAGTGTGAATCGACCTTAATACCTAGGTGCACCGTATGACTATAGGAGAGACGCGAACCGGAGGATGCGGCATAAACCTTTGCTTCGTCATCCACGATGAGGAACGCAAGAACGCGCATTACCCACGGATCGCCGCGGCTTTTCTGGTCCACCGTGCGACCGCTTCGACCACCACCATCGACCGCTACCATCTCCCTCTCTTTCTTATCTCATAATCATTTTCAATCGCGACTAAACCTTGGAAAATTCTTATCCGTAAACTGACCGATACATCTGCCATTTCTTGCCGCTCGAGTATTAACGCTGGCTTTAAAACGTGTTCAACCTCAACTTTTCATATGGTACGCGTCGAATAGACGCATCTTGGATTCCTTATTTTAAATTACAAAAAATATTAACAGGCATTCTGGCGATACACCAACGTCATTTCTTTGTTCTACAATTACATTGTTATATATATACTTTTCAATCTTTTAATCCTTTGCACTTGGAAGGGGACTCACACTCACTTCGTTTAATACAGAAACGTGGAACAGACATTTTATTAATAATACAACAATTAATAATACAAAGATAATAACTTCGAAAAAGTTCATCAAACTTTTCAACCAAAACGCCTTAGAGTTACTATCAGCTACCTTACTAATATAGCTTACAATCTTGTAAACAGTTTTATTTCAATGTTTTGAAACACTTCTCACTATACCTTTTCAATCAATACTTTCATAATAAAATACCGATGATGTTTATCATCGAAAACAATTTAAATGTATACATTATAACACCAGACCAGGAAGGGTTAGTTAGCCCAAGTTAAACATTCAGGAGCCAGCGCTATCCCAAGCAAGGTTAAACGAACCACGACGAAGAAGAAACGAATGAAATAACAATATCCTCCTTTATCGGTCGGTCTCCACCCCTTCGATTTAATTCGTATCTCCAAGGAGCATCGAGCTCGTGCCCGGTGGATTGTAAACCGATCCCATCATCCGAATGTAAATCCATCGCGTCGATAAGCACTCGAGTCGCGAACAGCAGGCAGGTGCCGATGATTCACGATCGGCCGATTGTACTGTTCTCTTTTTCGCACCACGATTTTGCTGCCCGTACCGGGGTGAGATTTTATAGAGCACTCTATCCAGCTTTAGCCCGTAGGTCACGCCGGCGAACAATTCCGCGAAACCATAGCGGATCTCGACTGACACGGAGTTTATGGTTCCGGAGAGCTATGCGGTCTTCGGGGCGACCGAAAAAGAGAATGCTAGAGCCACGGGGAGAAGAACGGAGGCCTCGTGGCAAAATGTAACAGTCTACGGACGCAACGCTAGGTATAAATATGCAGTTCACCCGTGTCCGAGTTGCGTCGGCGGATAATTTATGCCGCGGTGGTCCAGCACCGCCCAGTTCGCTCTAAAAATTATTTATTTGATTGAACGCCGCTTCGGGGAAGGCTATTCTTGGCGGACTCAGGTGATCGCTGGCGGGAACATCCTTCTATCGTTGGATACAAAGGAGGAAGCATCGGTGTATCATTCTGGTTCAATCCCTTCAACTTTCAGCGATTCAAGAGAAGCTATCATTGGAACCATAGCTGGGACCACACCTTGCGTAACTGTAGAGTGCTCCATTCTAAAAGAGTACTCGAATTCTATAAAATTTTAACGTTCACCTGTTCCAATCAATGAAGACAATGTATTGTTGTCTCATTGAAAATATCAATGAATTTGAAAATAGTACAAGGGAACAAAAAGTAAGTTGTTGGAGAAGAATAGTCAGTTTGAGTGAACCGAGAATATTCAGATCTCGACACATCATAAATGCCTAATCATCTGTGGTGTAACGATGAGAGTGCCCATTTGACTCGATCGTACAGAACGAAAGATCGTCCAGCGTTACTTTGTCGTCGAACGAACGGCAGACAATGAAATCAGTATCACCCCCTCGATTAATGGGATAACAATCGAGAATCATCATCGCCGTCGCTGGGTATCTTCGACAATCCCGATATCTTTGATATCGCTGGTACACGCGATGCATTATAACGAACGATACTAATCTGGTATAATTAGGTACACCTGCGAGGCTGTTGCAAACAATGTCGAAAGTGCGAGCTTCACGCATGAATCATAATATTACGACCGATGCCTTCGAGGTCGAGTTACGTTAATCACGAGCCCAAGAGATCGATGCAGATGCGCGTTATATACCTGCTATCATTGCCTAGTCCGTGCTCGGCAGAACAAAAAACCTGATTGCGAGCCGCTCAACCTATAACTTTCTACCTTACGACCCATTAGCTTCCCACACTTGACTCATACACGTTCCACCACGAACAATGCCAAGCATTGTCTCCTCACGACTATAATTCGTAATTAGCCTCCTGATTAATTATCGATTTATCAGCCAATTATTATAATTATCCCTGACTGCGCCCCGCGGATCTCGTGCACTAGAGTAATCCCGGTTTAATCTGATAGCCCGAAAGGTCTCTCTTCCCTCGCGATCCGCTCGCCGAGCTTATATAACCTTCCGCGAGCTTCTTTCGCGAATAGACGAACTACGAGTACGCTGACCCCGACGAGAACCTCCGCTTCATCCGTTCCTATCTATTGGGTGTGTAAAATAACTTCCGTATCTCGAAAAAATACCGTTAAATAAAATAGCCGGATACTTAAGAATACTATTGGATTGTTCGGAAAATGATTCCGTTTTTTCTCAACACTCCTGCTTGTGAAAAAGTTCGATTGATTTTACGCGGTTGTTTGTGGTTGGTACCCTATTAAATGTGGAAAGTGCAAAGCAGCATTTGCGAAATATTTTACTTCTTTAAAAACGTTGTTCAAGCAAGAAAAAAATTAATCCATAAAAATCGTCTCTCATTTTTATAAAGAAAAACGAAATTATTTTCCGAACAACCTAATATTTAATGATAAACATATGAGAAAACATAATGATCGCGTAGCTCGCACGCTACCCGATGCAAATTTTTTTTTATATACGCAAGACGGTTATGCTTTATTAACACGCTAAACAAGCCCCGTGAGAGCAGCACATATCGATATTATAATACATCGAAATGTATCACACACTCAACAAATACGTTTGCTCGTACTGCGGACACGATATTAATATAATAATAGAAACGATTAATCAATAATCGCTGTAACATTAAATCAATCACAGAAAGTGAAAATGTTAGCGCATTTTCAGGGGTCTTTGATAATGCAGACTGTAATTAGAATCGAAAATTAAATTGCAGCGAAAGCACGGGTCTGGTTTATCGCGTTCGAGCCGAGGTGTGAATCACGAGTGTGACACGATATTGTGGGGCAAGGGGTTAACGCGTTCTAAACGCGATCGCGACAAGCTGCGCGAACACCTAATATATCGTGCGGTATCGTGATTCCACGACGCACCAGGAAACCCTGGTAAATTGGCACAATTACCCTCTCGCATGGACCGCCTCGATATCTTAACTCGCACGCGAATGGTGGTTACGTGGCGAACACACGTGGCTCGGCCGGGACGAACGCGTCGGGTTACCAAGCAAATAATTCAACCGGCTAATACGCCGTGATAAATTACGTAGGACGATAATCGATGTCTACGCCTATGTCATCCAAAGTAATAAATGCACAGCGCCGGGATCTACGAGCGTCGCGGTTTATCGCACCGCGAGGATTCAACCTTCCTCTCCGCGTGAAATCACCGCGATTCGCGGAACCCGGCCCGTACGATCCGAACCCGTTTGAAAAATTAACGTCTTGCCGGCCGAATGTTTAACGACACCGTCCGCTTCTCGGTATTCCGCGAGTTGCGAGCGCATCCGGACCGTGGACGGCCCGGTACCGGCTCGAACGGCCGATTGGAGGAGTGGCCGATCCCAGATACGAGGGTCGACCTAACTTTATTGTATTTAATTAATTACTCCGGCCAATACTCGATCCTGCAATTTGTACCTTCCCATACCTTGGCATCCCCCTTCTGCGCCATTCCTCTTCGTTCGCGGTCGCCGCCTTCGCCACGGAGCG
Source organism: Coelioxys conoideus (assembly GCA_947623535.1). NCBI lineage: Eukaryota > Metazoa > Arthropoda > Insecta > Hymenoptera > Megachilidae > Coelioxys > Coelioxys conoideus. Next base: position 7,551,564 of record OX392455.1, on the reverse strand, counting down.
ACCTCCGGATTCTCTTTTCTTCTTTGCACGCGAATCCGAATGGGGCACCACCACGCCGGCGCATTGATACGTTGCAATAATTATCGCCAATTGCCGATTTGAGAAATTGTTCGTGGAACGCGACGAACGTACCGCGAATTCCTCTCTGCGCGATCAAGAAGAATATATTAGCACCTGCTTGCGTTACAAAGGTTCGTCGACGTTCATGCGACAGCGGATTTTACTGGTTAATAAATTGATAGGCAACATGCTCCGCATTGTGGACGAACTTTCATTTTAAATACTTAAGGAGAGATGATATATTGGTAATATTTCAAGAATCTCGATGTTCGTTGACAAACGATAAGCAGAATACTCCGCGTTGTGGACAAATTTTCATTTAACATACTTTAGGAGAGATGATGTATATATGTTGTTAATATTTCAAGAATCCTGGTGTTCATTGACAATGATTAAGCAACATGCTCCGCATCATGGACAAATTTTCATTCAAATACTTAAGGAAGGATTGATAAGCAAAATACTCCGCGTTATGGACAAATTTTCATTTAAAATACTTAAAGAAAAATGATATATACATGTTGTTAATATTTCAAGAATCTCGGTGTTCATTGATAATATACATATATTATTCATGAGAATCGTGTGATTCTTGAAATATTTACATGCGTTGGTCGTCTGAGGTATTACTCGAAACCTGACATATTCTGCCAAGTAATATAACAATGAATTTTTTAATTCATTTCCCGCGTATTTATGTAAAAAGAGATTTACATGTATCAGACAACTAGGATTTATCTACACGATTGATTTTAATAGACAATGCAGATTTGGTAGATGTTTGTCAATACATCTATTATTCATAGAAATTATCGTAACCTATTATTTTCTTAAAATTCCTCTAAACTATTGTTTCCTTAAAATACCTCAGAGCTATTATTTCGTTAAAACTTCTCTAAACAATTAAATCATTAAAATAAAAAAATGTATAGATTTCGATTTGAAAGGTATTAAAACGATGAAACAGAAAAGTGGAACAATCAGAAAATACCCGGTGCCGGCGAGATCGATGAAAAATCGCGTTCTCCGTCGAGGAATGTGAAAGAAGGAAAAGAACCGTTCGATCGCGAGAAAATATCACCAATAAAGTAGATCGACGAATCGAAGAACATGGTACGAAGCTGCCACGATGACATCGTAAATTATAAGCAACTTCTGTCCCTTGAATAAGGAATAAGCGGCGTATAGCATGGAACGGGTACGCGTAGCATAAATCAGAGTTAGAGAGAGCTGATCCTACGCAAGCCGTCTTGCCACGGATGATCCGAACGCGTGTAAGGTGGCGTCACAACATCGGTAATGCGACCGTAATGCTAATTTACCGTTTATGCCGAGCGAACCTCCCTCTTTCGTTCGATCCTCGCCCCTGTACCGCGTCGATCGTCGTTCTGACATTAACACTAGTCCCGAAAGAAGTTTGACCTTGACCCTAGCTTTACGTGATTCGCGGTCATGTAGAAACAGAAACGGATCCAGATACGTAGAAAATGATGAGGTCACAAATTAATCAACGGGGTAAATGTAAACAGTCATACAATGCATACCCAATTTTGATATATATATATGCAGTGACCTTAATTATCGTTACAATAAAAGAATACCTTAATCGGCAAACTACCTGTATATTATTAGCAATGAATTCTATGACTAAGTAAATTATGCAGTAACGCTAAGTAATAGCAAATAAATTATTAAGTAAATCACACAATCAAACAATTATTAAGTAAATCACGCAGCCGGACAATTATGAATACATTGCTGACCGGTCACGAGTTAAGTCGTGTTTGGACTTGCATTTTCTGTTTCAATTCATGAAACCCAGTGTATAATAGAATATTTTAAAAACTTTGTTCATTCGGTTTAACCAAGTCCGCTCTATTATAAAAAAATTACTTTTCATGTTATTTGAACTAAAATTGAGATTTAAATAAACCAGAACGCGTAGAGTATGTTCTTGAAAAGTAAAGCGCAGCGAAACGAGATATATTTGCATACATATTGTGCACTATTACATCTAGATGATTGCTATGGGGTATACCATATACCATATAAAAAGAAATATTGAAATTTATACAAACGATATGGCCGAAGTTCTATCTCAATTCATTAAGTATAAATAAAGTTTATTGAAGTTCATTGGGATTGTTTTACCACCGCATTCGGTTACGAAATAATAGCCGGTGACATGAGGTAGTTCCTGTGTAAAATCGTCGGTCAACAATGTGTTAAGTAAATCACGCAGCCGGGTGAATCTCCTAGTTGCGATATAATCTTTGTGATTGTATTCACCAATCTGGAACTCATCGCCGCCGCCCACCGCGTTCTCCAGTTATTGGCTCGAATTTAGAGCTCTTGAAGCTTTCAGATTCCTTCGTCGGTGTTCCGTTCTTTGTTAAGCGCAGCAGGCTGAAGTGGCCGAGAGTGGAGGTCGAACGAGAGCTTCCAGCGCGGCTCGACACGCGGATAAATATTCATCCAGCCGGAGGTAGGTCGGCTAAAAAGGCGTTACACTATTGAACCACCGACGAGTGCACTTGTAACGCGACGTTTGCAAGTCACTTCGTGACCGAATCGTGAGAAATACAAATATGGCGTCGACCGGTACACGCAGTTATCCGACTCGTTCGGTTTCTGTACACACGCGCGTACCGTTTTTCCGACCCTGGATATCACCAATCATTGCTCCACGGACACTTTTTCTAACTTTATCGAGCGATTCACGCGTAATGTGCACGACGAAACGCCGAATCATCGCGACGACGTGCAAACCGTGCGCGCAGAAAATTCGTGTCGGCAACATGGCCGCCACGCGACGCGAGCTAATTATGCGTAGCAGCAAATTCGAGGAATGCGCACCCCGATACCGCGAAACGGAGAGCTTCAACGAATTCAAACGCGACCATGGCGGTATTTTTTTCTGAAACGAAGGACGCGTTTCGGAGCACGATGCTACATTGTACGCGACGCGAACAATAGCGTTTAACAGAATAATCCGTAGACGCGGTATAGTTTTTCAGTGTACCAAAGAAAGAAGAGTGATTGCGTAGTCATGTGGTGTGCCGCGCGTAAAAGGGACTCCGTGACGGGCTGGATATCTCTCCGTGGATTTCTACCGTACGCGTTGTGCCGGTGCTCGAGCAGAATGTAAACTGAATTGGAGCAGCGTAATTGAGGCGTGAAGGAACGACCACTTACCGCGGAGCGTTGATCCGTAACGTAAGTCGGAATAGCTTGAATATCTTGTTTACACGTAGGAAATAGATTATCGTTTCTGCCGTACGCATGGACGCGAATGTAGAACAATTACAGACATTGTTAGAAGTCGATGTTCATTTTGTTCGACACGTAGCGAATTTTTAATAACTTCATGTCGAACATTTTTGACAAGCAGCGTTTGTTAAACATTCCTATATTAAGGCATTTAGAAACTTTTCTATTATAAATAGAAACATATTACAAATATAAATATTGTATATAAATATTATACATACACATATATAAATATATATTATAAATATTATTGTATTGTTATATCATTTATATTATATTATAAAATATTATTCTAAGTTTAAATCTAGTGTTAAGAGTATATTAGTCGCAATTCAATAATAAATTTCAATTATAATTCACAACGAAACTTCGGTGTCTGATTTGCAACAAAGTTTCGTTGGGGATGTAAGATCGTCCAATTAAAGCAACTGCATTTAATTGCACGAACGCGATCTACAATAACATGTTGCCGGGCAAAAGCGACTCTCGTTAATCCGAAGCGGAGATACACGGAATGATTGGCCGTTTCTTTTCCCCCCTTGTCGTTGTTCACCCTTCCCGATCGAAAAGGACGGAGCACAAAAGCAAAATAAAGCGAGGCGAGCAGGAAAGGACGGGGAGAAAAGCGTGGAACCTGGCTCCGGGATATTAACATTATAAATCGTCCAGGCCGGCGACACGCCCGGGGCGGAGTCGATCGTATCGGCTCAATACCCACCTCCGGGCTCGATATCGATTACACTCCCGTGATTGGCAGGATTCGTAACACGCCACGGGTATCTCGCGATGCGACCGACCGATCGATCGATCGATCGATCGCGCGTATCGCCGCGTGCAGTCCTTCGATGACCGCGCGACTTTGTTGCGCCCGCTGGACGCGGAATCGCGAATTCCTCTCGGCGTGCACGCAACGGAACCTTGAACGCTTCGGAATCGTCGATAAATATCGACGTCCATCGTCGATAGTCCACGGATGATCTACGCGGAGAAATATTGCCATCGGTTTTTATCGGCTTTGGGCATTTGGATTACCAACATTCCCGAATTGTCGGAGATTTGGGGATTTTGGAATTCAGATACTTCACAGTTGGGGCATTTTGGTGCATTGAGACTCTTAGAATTTGGAGATTTAAGAGTTTCGATGTCGAAGATTCTGGGACCCGGAGACGTTGGGAATTTGGAAATTCGGGACTTTGGAAGTCCAAGATTTTGGGACGTAAGGACTTCGAGAATTTTTAGGTTTTTCGAGCTTAAGAAGTTTAGAAATTGTAAGATTCTAGATCTTAAGAATTTTTCAGATTATAGAACTTAGGAATTTTTTAAATTTTCAAATTATGGTCGTTTGGATTTCGACATTGTGGAATTATTTGACCTAGAACATTTGATGATTTAGAATTGCGAGATTCGGAGATTTAGGGACCTACAGACTCGATATGTTGAGTTTTCAGTATTTAATCCTTTCGCTCCCATCCTTTTCACGGCGAAAACGCATATTCAATCATTTGTTTCTCAAATCCAAATGATAATTTAAATGGTATTTGGTCTTAGCATTATTCCTCCATTTTTACCTTACATTAGGATAATCACAAAAATTCGCAAGAAAATGTAATTCTGGTAGTGAAAGGGTTAAGGTATTTACAATTTGTGGTTTTGCAATTTCGAGATTTATGACCACGAGACTTTAAGAAATGTAGGGTTTCGAAACTGGAAACACGTGGCACCTTTGGAATTTGGCAAAGTTTGTGAATTTGAGAATTTGTAAATGACGTGGACGATAGATTCTTCCGCAGATTCTATCATTCCTTCGGATTAAACAATTCCTTTCGGATGACGTACGAATACGTTAAAACAAGGAAGTATGCAAAGACGAGGCCTTGCTCGGCATCGACGTCGGTTTTACGATGCACGGAAACCGGGCGCGAAAAATTCCTGCTGGAAGTTTGTTATTCCTGTGGCTCGTCCTTTTCGCGTTAACTGCCGTTGCACGCCGAAGAGCGGACCAACTTTGCGGTCGTGATCGTTCCGTTCTTCCGAACAATGGGCAGCCAGTGTTCAGGAGACTGTGTCAAAGTGCCCTTTTATTGGGTCGTATTTTAAGCCATCGTATTCGAAAAGTTCGTGAACCACGCCAGACGATTCACGATGGACACCGTCGATCGGAGCCGATCGATGGATCGTATTCGTGTCCGTTCCGGTCTCGCGTTCCTCGAGCTTTGTCCGAACATTTTCCATCGTCGTAAAACGTCGATTTTCCACTTGTACCGTACGTATCAGAATTTTAAAAGTACAATAATCCAACGAGTTACTCATCGACGAACGAATTGCGAGATCGATGTTCGCGACTCTCGGGTTTCTATCATTTCGCTGTTAAATCGCGCGTTCCTCAAGATTGAAATTCTCGGATGACGGGGACTCTCGATTGACAGAACCCTCGGGAAGAATTCCGCGGGAAGAAATCGACCGCACGAGAACGAAGCGAGTATGAGAACGCGAGTGTGGGCACGTCGCGTCATAACTCCCCGAGCATTGTAAATCACGGTGGACGCCTCGTGCACCCATAGAAACGGTTATATTCGGCCATAACGGCTCGTACCCACCGCGACGACGACCAAGCTATATTTTAATAGTAACGATAAATTACTTACGAGGAGAGAATCGCGTTTCAGAATTGGCGGTGATGAAACCCTCACGCGGAGAGGCCGCGATCCTCTTGTCGAGCCTCCTCGAATCTCTTCTATCCTCCTTCGAGGATCATGAACCGAACGATGCTTCAACGTTTCGTTCGTAAACTAACCCGTTAATTTAATTAAGCAAAATGTCATTATTACATACAATGCGGAAATAATAAAGACGCAATCATACGCTGACACGCAATGTGGTTAGTCGTACCACAAACACACAATACTCAAACTGCCATACTACAGAACAGATAGTTAATTCTTCGTTTTTGTTTCTTTATCGATCTGTATATTCTTTTTTTCAGTATATAAATTGTATATTGTACAATTACTAAGATATGTATTAGTGCATATGTTAGTACATATGTATTAACAATTATAACATTATTATTAACTCGGTATGAAGTGTAATCAAAAGAATTTTGTTCCTTCTATTCTTGAAAATAGTAATTGTATTTGTACTTTGGTTATCTTTGTACATCTGTTCATAGTGAGCAATTCATTGGACATACAAAATATCCACAACCCTCCATTTTTTAAATTTTCTTATTTTTCTAAAGAACCGGTTTATTTTGAATATACGTGTTATAATTATTAGAATTAAAAGTTCGTATTGAAATTAACTGGAATTAAAATTACGTATTCGTACAATCATTGTATTCAGGTTTCTGCGAATATAACTCAAGGAATAGCTGTACATCACCGCATCGAGCTACTGCAAAGTACCATTTTCCCACCGTGTCTCAGGTGTTTGTTTCCAAGAAACCGGGGATTCTCGTTTAATGCCAACGTTGTAGTAGCCAACCATTTCCAACGAGCTACCGGCTAGTTTAATTGTCGACGAGTAACATTTTCGACGCCCACTGGAGAGCAGGATCGGTTGCCACGTGTTCCAGAAACGCGAACACGCCCGGCGACACTAATCACTCGTTTATCTGACCGTGCGGAACTGCAAGATTTTCGCTTTCAGATATCCCGTCTGGGTGGCGACTAGCCGAACAAGGTGGTATTACGAATACTTTAGCAAGATTAATGTTCGCGTCTCGTCGCTGTTCATTAATACCGTGACCAGTTGCTCGTACCTGTTTAGGATTATATCGATGATAACATAACGGATTACATGGTAACGTCGCCCTGTCGCGATCAGGGGTTCGAAACTTCGGATCATTACAACTTTGATAATTTTGGGATATTTTATCATTTAGGGATGCGGTAAATGAAGGTATTTGGAAATTAAAGTATATGAAAATTGAAGTATTTGGATTTAGGTACTTTAAAATTCTAGATTTTACAGTTTCGAAACTTCTTCATGTTTTCGACCTTGGTACCACAGGATTTCAAAATATTAAAACATTGAAACTGTGAATCGAGAGGGTCGCAAAAATAACTGAATTCAGAAATGCATTACACCTTACAAAAGATTTGTACTTCCCAAAAAGTAACTCCAAATTATTATCATCGCCCATTATTTTGTCACAAAAATAAAAATTTTGACCTCTGCCGTCATCGATGCGCGATTTAACGCAAATGCCTAAAATCGTCGTAAGAATCCATACAAATCCGCTCTAAAGAAAGTTAATCACCGGGGATCGCTGAAAGTTTTTCGCAACCACTCACGGTCTTTTCTGACCCAGCAAGTCTGGAACTCGTGCAAGCTCCACTAACTGCTCGCGAGCTCATCGCCCACGCGGCGTGCAAGGTGGTCCGAGCACTTGAGATCTTCGGGTCTCGGTCTCTGGACACTTTTATGCCCCCGACGACGAGCGACGACGACATCGCCGAGCACCTTCCACACGGCGTGGGCGAGTCATGGGAACCTGCAGTCCGTCGTTCCTCTGCTTGTTTTCCGCTCGACCATTTGTACAACGTTAGTGGGTCCATGTTACGTCCGCTTCGTTATATATTCGTTCGCTCCACTATTGTATTTTAATTGATACCGCAACGAGTACACCTGGTCGGGCCAAACTTGAAAATCTTATGCTTACGCTCTTCGACGTATAAAGACTCGTCAAGTTGCGGATATAAAATATTTATCGAGTTCTTTGTCGGATAGATAACCCTTTGCACTCAGAAGGAGAGTCACATTCACCATTTTGTTTAATACAGCAATTTGAAATAGATATTTTTTAACTGAATCGATGGTGTACATAAGATGCATGGACATAATGAAACAGCTAATAGTAGCAATTAATAACAGAGAGACAATAACTTCGAAAAAATTCATCATACTTTTCAATCAAAAAGTTTTACACAGTTGCTAATGCAACCAGTAAAAATAGCTTCGAGTGCAAAGGGTTAATACAATGTTGACCGGTCACGAGTTAACTCGTGTTTTCGTGCCCCAACGTTGTTACAGGCTAACACACTCCCGTGCCATTTTCTCGTCATTCAGAATACGAAACTGTCGTCTCTGAAGATGTTTGTCTATCAAATGTGAATAATACTTGTCTGTAGAATATGAATAATGGTAAATGTGTGAATTCGGACATACGGTAAACATCAAACACCCAACACCCAGACACGGAGTATCGAGGCAGCTAAGAAATCCATAAAACATTTGACGTGATACAGTATAACAAATTGATCGATGATTTATCAAATTACTACTTCGTTCGAAAGCTTAAAGATACACGGTTGCCGTAGACTCACACGCGTTAACGAGAGTGAGTCAGTTCCATGTTCTTTTATGAAACACCGGTATCCGCACGTAACAGAAACACGGCGAGAAACAGGAATCCAATGAATTAGCATGAGCGATCTTCAAGCGTTTCAAGGTTCAAGTAGACTATAATTACATTTACGACGTGGAGGCGTGAACTTCGAGCACCAAACGAAGCACAAAATAATGGACGCCTTCGAGTTGTATCCATGTACCCCGTTCACCGCGGCCTCCGCGATACTCGCAAAATTCTTGATACATACTCCGCTCGCTGCGTCGACGACCATAACCGGACGCCATAAGGCTCGACCAAGAGCATCAGGTGTTTTCGAGCGTCTCGCGCGTCCGAGGATCGCCGAGCACGACGGGCGATCGATCCGGCGTCGATCCCGTGAAAATCGCGGTCGATTTTCGATCGTGGGACACGTGGCCGTTGCATCGAGCGATTTACCGTGCTGGAATGCGGCGCAAGGTGGTACGCGATAGAGAAAGAGGAGAAGCTGGCAGCTTGTGCGAGGCGAGAGAAGAGAAGCTCCGTGACTCGTACTCGACGTTCCTACATACCCATCTCGTCGTCTCTTCTCTCGTCCATGACGACGCTTCTCCCTACCTCCCTCGTCCTCCTCTTCCTCCACCTTCAGCGCCGTTCGTCCTTCTCGATCCTACGCTACGTACGTGTTGGCCAGGCTCCGTGAGAGCTGTACGTAATATACCGGCGAGGGCCCCGAGAACGTATAAAACGCGTCTTTGTGCGCGCTCGGGCCAGCTGTTTGTCTAACACCTCGTACCTGCCTGAGGTCAGTGGCGATTCTGTTACGAGTCCCCGGGAACGCCGCGCCGTTCGATTCACGGGCTGGGGTCAACGCCACGTTCCTGCTCTATCGACGCTTCTTCTCAAACGTTCGGACGACGCGGTCGCCGCGACGCGCCGTCCTCGATCCCGTGCCTCCTTCGAGACCCCTTTGATTTATGATTATTCGAACGTGATGCGCTCCATGCACCCATTCTGATGCTCGACAACTTGCTCCTTCGTTCCCTTTCCTCGTTTTTATCACTGTACCATTTTTCGCCATCCGAGTACCGTTAATCCTTTGACGATTTTTTGAATTCACACGGTCCTCGCCCAGCGTGATTTGACCGAATTTCTCGCCGGCCCCAAATCGATATTTATATTTATATTTATATTCACATTTGTATTAATAGTTATATTTATATTTCATTTTTATTTTTATTTTTATTTATAGTTAAGCAGCTTCCGCTGTCTTTGCGCAAATAAACGCACTAGCCGATCGTCGACGTACCAGAGGTACTTTGTGTCAGAAGTAATTGGGGGAAGACAAGGAGGTGGACGGAAAGCGAATTCGAGCGTAACGGAAGCAGGCTGCAAGCGTACTACGAAACAGTTGGAACCGATGCAACGACAGCGAGCGAGTGGAGTGCATGCGTTCCATACGGCGAGCGAATCAGCCATCGACCAAATACCTTGATCGGTCGATTAGCAGTTGAGAAGACATCACTTGCCTCTATACTGTGTAAGGAATTTTAATCCTTGCTCTTTTGGTTATTCCACTGTGTTATGAAACTTTCAACATAGTTCCCGGAGCCGTGGTATATGTACCTAAAAGAGTCGGAGACAGTCGAAGCGTACATTCGATCGAATAGGAGGCGAGGGGAAGGCAATAACTCGGCCGTGATCTTCTGTGGCGTCGAAAAAGTCGGTCGCCGGTAATAAATACATCGCGAAACGGGGTAAGTCCGCTGGCGAATCGATATTCGCTAAGCTGGTTTCTTTCCCGGGCGCCGCTAATAACTTATCCGGTAGACGGTGGTCGTCTTTCTTGCGCGTCTATCGGGCGTCTCCAGCTCCCGGTGGAGGGCAGTGTCGTCCCTCGGGTCGCTCGTCGGGGGCGAGTGATGTTTTCTGGCACGGCTAGCTGCTCGCTGTGTGGTCCTCGTGTCAAAATGTGTCAAAACTCGAGTTCGCGGTCTCGGCGAACGCCGGCAAAAAGCGGTTCGACGGCCCTACAAATTAACGGGCCGTCCCCGCTGCCCCCGTCGCCACCGCCAGAAAACGACCAGCCCCGCAGGAGGAAAGTCCGTCGTGCGACGCCACACGGGACGCTGGATCGCTTCGGGGGCCTAGAAACGTCGCGTTCGTACGAACGGCCTTGAAAATCGACGGTGCACCGGCTTTTTGCGACGCCCGATCTCGTTGAGCTTTCGAAGACGACCGGAGACCAGACGTGATCGTGACTTTTTCCGATCACGCGGCCACCATTTCAAGCAGCGTCCGCGGAAGAATTTCAAGGAGACTCGCGACACGAGCGATACGTCCGCGAAGACGTACTGCGCTCTTCGATGAAACGTTACTAGCTGTTTCACCGGCAATTATTGCGGCTGTTAACCCTTTGCGCTACAACGACCAGCTACACTCGTGATGCGACCGTACTTCAAATGATATAAACCTCGTTTATATTTTTAATATTGTCGTGCGTTTAATTTGAGTCTAATTATACACTGAGCAACAAAATTAGCGCAACAACAATTTTTATCAAAATTTCGCTCAACTTTAAGTAATTGTAACTCCGCGAAAAATGGTCAGATATGACCATTGCTTAAAGTTGAGCGAAATTTTTATAAACATTGTTGTTGTGCTAATTTTGTTGCTCAGTGTAATTTGCACAATCGAGGACCGCTAAATGCAAAACAATCTTGACGTTCTACCTTTCTTTACCCACCTTAACACTAAATCTACCGGCGTGTAATACACGTTCGGTTTGAAATTAAAAATAAAGTCGAGAAACAAGTAAACGAAGGATGAAACGCAAATTAATGTACAAGTTAATTCTTTATCTCGATGAAAATCAACGGGGATTTCAAAAGAGCTATCTTAACATACTTTGTAACTTTAAATTAGAAACTTGTTAAATGGCCATTTTGACCGCTTTGATGAAGTTTAGTGTTGGGTTCGTAGTAGCGAATAGTAACGAACTCGGTATGTCGTAGCAATTTGCAGTGTGGAATTGTTGAACGATCTTTGTCGCAAAATCATCGGTCGGTAGCGTCGACGTTAACACCGTTGGAATTTTGCGACGACCTTCGCGTTTCATCTCGTACGCGCTTCCGTACCCAGGACACCCCCGATTCAGATAAGATCGAGGTTTTAACGGGACACAAATGGCGGGCCATTGTCGTACAGAATCGGCCCGCTGATTTTCTATGGGATACGGTGGCGTCATTGTGCGAACCGCAACTGGATGCGTTTCTCGTACGCGCGTCCGATTGCGTTCTCAACCACGAAACGCGAGGTTGTTTGCCGGTTCTCGATTTCTAGCGATAAACCTCTGCTCGAAGAATACAACCGGATACGCAGTGACGCTACGGTGACACATCTGTTGCCGTTCGATGTTTCGATCTCGCGGCGCAACGTTTCCGAGCGGAGAAATGATATATCGGTAAGATGGTTGCTCGGTTAGGTTTTTGTACGGGTGCAAATCCCATTGTGTTACGTTTTGATACGCGATAACGGGCGTGGGGCAACAAACTCGAAGCCGTTGAGAATAATTGCGGGTTTTTGTGCGGAGAGATGCGAAGATTGGAGTAGAATGTACAAATTATCCTGCCTATTGTGCAATTCTATCCGTATTTTGCTTGCACCTATTATAAGTTTATTTTGGATATTATAGAAACGCTGTTATGTAGTTGCGAATGAAAGGAACGATTCGTTCGTAGAATTTTAACGGAAACGAGTTACGTGTTACTTGTATCGTGTCCATCCTGTTCTTTACCATTAAAGTACTAACTTCTTAAGAATGTATGCACTTATCATAGTCATCGATAACGACCGACAACGTCTTAAGCAGTTGAGAATCCCTCGCGACTGATCCGAAAGAGAACCAAGCCAGCTAACGAGGTTGTCTATCGTGTAAACTCGAGCTCGATATTCGCTCGATTATCGAAGAAGCATCTATTGTGTACGACACAGATCGTTCCACAGCGAAGAACGATTTCCTCGTCGATCGACTATTTATTCGAGGATCTACAACATTCCTGATAAATCCTTATTCGAGCTCAAGGATCTCGTCGTCGCGCGGCCACTCTCTTTCTGTATTATATACTTATCCGACATTGTTATTATTGCGAGCACGACTGCAGCTGCTCACCGGGAATAATAATGATCGTTCGTGCACCCCTTCGTTACATGGACAATATCGAAGTCACGTACGTTCGTTATTGTTATTTAATCCGAGCCATTCGTTCGAATTAATCGCGACACAACCGCCGGTATCGGATCGGTACGTAAAATGGCAGCGTGAAATGTCTTGCGACGGTTTCTCCTCTTTTGGACAAGCTGAATAGGGTTTCGATTGAAAGTAGGGCGACGAATACCGAGATTCTTTTATACAAAATGATAATTCTACAAATAAAATTCTTTCGTGCAAAAGTCTACCAGTGATTTTTCTAATATTTGCTAATATATGGTTCGATAGTACATTAATTTAATTTATTTCACGATTAATAACGTAACAAAAATTCATTTTTACGTCTAACAAGTAATTCTTACGAGTCGTCGAGCATAATGAAAATAGCATCTAACACCTATTACCCCAGAAAAGGAGGTTACGAGTCTCAGGAGCAGTATCGCCAAAGTTTTTATACTTACGCTTGTTATTTATCTTTAACGAGCCCATAAAGTTCTGGTAGCTGATAATAATCCGGCGTTATGTCGATAACATCCCGATACCCGTTGACGACGTTTTATTTATCCGTTTACGACTATAAACCTTTCGAATCACAGAGCAGACGAGTTCGTACAAGAACACTTATAACAGGCTTTCGCGAATTCGCGAGGGGTATGCTCGTACATCATGCTTAATTAACTTCTGCAACGTGTCATTAGCGAATCGGCAATACGTTAAGGGAGTCGCGAAAAAGTTCGCGGCGGAATGTTAATGGAAAATTAACAGGACCGCGTCGATACGTTGCTTTCGCGCGACACAATGGACCCGGCGCTGGTAATCGTCGGCGCGGCTTCCGTACGCGGGATCCCGGAGCGGATTCTCTTGCGGAGCGTCCTCGAGAGGATCGTGGCTCGCTATTACGGAGGCGAATGGGTCGACCGCACGCACGCCACGACACGGCAAAAAAGTCGTTTTCGCGTAAAACGATCGGCGTTGCTCGGCTTTCCGTCGTAAAGTAGCGCCCACACGCGCCGATGCTCCGCTCGCGTAAGCACCGCGCCGCCAACAACGTGAGAATGTCCGCGGGACGATAAAAGTTACGCTCGTGAATTTTGCTCTCCGCTCGGACGTGACTTCGATCGCGAAATACGCGAAAAAACCCCGTTCCCGACTCTGCTGCTGCGCCAACTTTAACCCTTTCGCTAACTCTTTGACCCCTTGATCAACGATAATTTTGATCATCCGAGAATCAAGTTATTTCGGATGTGTATGGTCCACAACATGACCGTCGAAGTAACTCAAGTTGTTTTTATTCATTTTTCATGTTACAAATGTTGAAATGTTCATGTCACATTTCACAAATGTTTTTGATCATTTTTCATGACAGTCGGATTAACACAATTCCATCTTAGTTGTTCTTACAAAGAAACAGTGCTGACACATTTTCTCTGTAAAACAGCATTGAACAGTAAAAATGGTGCGTTTATGGTAATTTGGATTTCTGACATGGAAGTGTTAAATGTACCAAAGAATCGTTTTTTCTTTTTGATCATAGTAACTGCTGTACTAAATTTGTTGATAACTTGGATAAGGGTGTCAACTAACAAGAATCATAATTACATAGATAAACGAAATATGTCCAGATAGTATTAGTTATCAAATATCCACAAAACCATCCCTTAATTACAACGAAATATAATAGTTAACCAGTCATTTCCAAGACAGACCCTTAATTGCAATGAAATTGTGAAGAGGTTATTTCCAAAACAATCCACTGAATGCCAAAAAATCTTTAAGAGGCTAGTCCCAAAATAATCCTCGTAATAATATTCATTCAATCGTTCCACATAAATCTAAACCACGAACCAAACAATTTCACGCGACAGTTCCGAGTATGGTTGCACGATGGAGCAATAATTGTCCTGAAATCGAGCACCCGGCACCGGGGTACTTTCTTTAATCAGTGGGTCAATTGTTTCACCCTCGAGTCTCGTTGCAGGATGAATCGAGCAGAGCAAAACGCGTGCGCCTAACCACCGACGATTGTTTATATCTGGTTGAATTCCTGCTCGATAAATTCGCATTTTTAGATGCGTACGAATATAGTGCCGACCATTCAGTCGGGCTGGCACAGGTCGTGTCGGCCTGTACTCGCGTTGCGTCCTCGTGGTCGTGAGCCTTTACAAGAAGCCCGATCCATTCAAGAGTCAAGCTTACTGAATTATACCTCGCTACGGATTTGCACGGATTCGCCGGCGCGCGAATTCGCAGCCGGATTCCCCGTTGGACCGTTCCTGACCCCGCCGGAGCAAGAATGCCCTCGGGAACTCAGTCCGCTCTTGTACTGATGTGGATATATCTAATATATATGTATATTCGTGTAGTAGGATTTGATTAGTTTTCTATTACGTCTAGATTAAGTCTTGGTTAGGATATGGGTTTGTTAGGCATCTAAATTAG
Organism: Coelioxys conoideus; assembly: GCA_947623535.1. Lineage (NCBI taxonomy): Eukaryota > Metazoa > Arthropoda > Insecta > Hymenoptera > Megachilidae > Coelioxys > Coelioxys conoideus. The sequence continues at coordinate 7,536,256 of OX392455.1, read as the reverse complement.
AATATGGATTAGTTCTGTTTTGCAACTACATTCGCACTCTTATACGCGTAATGTTTGAACATAGTGAAACAGACAATATTAAAATTAATAATAGAAAAATGATAATTTCAAAGAAGTTCATCAAACTTTTCATCCGGAAAGTTTTACAGTACCTATTTGCCTACAATGAAAATGCTTTCGGATCCAAAGATTGATTGGTCTAACTTGGGTCAGAAAAGTCATTTACTCGTAAACCAATCTACGGATATAAAATGACAGAGTAACAATTATTTTCAAAATACTCGACTAAATAAATAATAGTAATAATAGTAACGGCTGATAGAGCAACGATAGTAGAACTCGCTGGCGGCTCGTTACGTAAACGCGCGTAACCTTATCGAGCCACGAATCGAGCGGCGTCCGTCCGCAATAATATCGATACCGTCGATCGTTATTAATAATCGTGATCGCGAGAATGAAACGTAGAAACGCAGAACAGAGGAGCATCTTCCGAGAAGACCATTAACGTGGCGTCATGCAAAGATATCGCGTCCCCCGTCGTCCCCGCCGCGTCCAGCCGCTTATCCGTTCGCCTGGTCATCAGGATCGTCGCGGTATCAGCGAGGGAAATCTAGAATCCTAGAAACCGATCTTTCTCGCGAATAATCTCTACCCGGATCGATGACGATTGCTCCTCCATCGATTGCCGTCAAACGGAGAACGAGGAGCGTGTCGGTCCGCGCACGGAGGAGGTCAGAACCACCGTCGCGGCGATGTACAACGCTCGATAGACCTATTCGAATAATTTATAGTCGCGTTAACCATAATAGACACGAGCGTGCTATCCGTCCGCTGGAAATGACAACTACCAGCGAGTATCGACTGCGGACTGACTTTTTCTCCTCTCCTACGATCGTCCTTTTTCATCCTCCACTGCCGGCTGCTTCGACTTCGCGCTACCACCAGGGACGAGCAAATAGAAGCGCGTACAAACCGCGAGAGACGCGTTTCTTCACCGAGAGAGAATAAAAGAGAGAGAGAGAGAGAATCGGCGACGTAGAGAGGGAGAGAGCGAATACTCGCCACAACGATTACCGATGACTTACGTATGCAGGCAATCTCGTGGAGTTTGCGCAATTATTGGAACACCTCGTGTCCGTAATAAATGGGGGAATATGCCCTGAAAGGTGTTAGTTCAAGATCATCCGGTGATACAAGACCGCTTGGACGGTATCGCGGCTGCCTGTCACAACGATTTCATCACCGGCGCGCTCATCCGCGCTCTCGGCTACCTACAGGCACTGCTTTATGTAACCGGTCGGGACATTAAGGTTACCCTCGATCGTGGAAAGTCGCGCCTAACCCTGTTCTACGCCGTTCCGCCGCGTTTTCATAATTATTTTCCAGCTAACACGACCGTCCGTTCTTACGTACAACGTTCGAGGGTCTGCCGAGACGAGAAAGGTCGCCAGCTGCGGATCGCGCGATCTGCTTCGACACTCTTTGCGAGTCTCCGCTGCGAAATCGTCTACCTACTTTCCTATATACCCACTCGCGAACTTTTTCGACTTAGATTTTGGAAGTTCGAAACAGTCGGATCTTTGGTTTTTGAGATTTTCGGTCTTGGAGACTTCGAGAATTTGGGACTTTTGCGCTTTGGGTAATTTGGTACCTTGATACCTTTTTGGTGCTTTGATACCTTCTGGACTTAGAGATTTTAAAAACTTAGTATTTTGTAATTCTTTAAGGCGAAGACTTTACTAGATATGTCAGATACTAATGTTCATATCAATCAGTCGTTAAATACATACAGAAATACATATTTCGTAATGTATTTATTTTTCCCGATAAATAATACAATCATTAAACTTGCATAAATTGAACTTCACTCTTCAGGAGTCACATTAAGTATTTATAAGAACCACGTTTCGCTCACAATTTATAATATGCATTTCTTCGATAAATCATTCAATATCGCGACAAGAATTGTTCATTTGAATGGTTAGTTCTTCTTGAGAGCCACATGAAGTATCTATGAGAACAACATTTTGCTCGTAACTTATAATATACATTTCTCTAACAAATAATTCAAAATTTCGATACAAACTGCAGTTTGAGTTGTTAGATTTTCTTGATAGCCACATGAAGTATCTATGAGAACAACATTTTGCTCACAACCTATAATATACGTTTTTCTGATAAATAATTCAATATTGCGATTCGTGCTGCAGTTTGAGTTAGCTCCTCCTAAGAATCGTGTCCTATATTTAGAAGAGCCATACTTGTCTAGGTCTAGAGTCCATTTCAAATAATCAGCGTTAATATTTCCTTGCTAGATCGAAATTAAACAAGAAGCTACCAATAATATTCCTGCCGAAGAAGGTTAATTTGATCTCCAGAATCCAGGCGCGGAAAGTCGCGTGTCCAGAAAGCGCAGGTCATCCGAAAATATTCCAGGTGAATTCCTGTAGGTTGATCGCTCGATGTGATCTCTGCGCGGTCCAATTACCGGCTGCTCTCAGTCGCGCATTAGCCAGGCGAACGAGCATGATGAGCATTTTCGCGAAATCGTAGCAAATTCCTACGTCGCGAGTGTCGACACCGTATGAAATCGCGGGTTGATCGCCGGTCAGTGAGGACGAATACAAAAAAGAAAAAAAAAACAGCGAGCGGAACGCAACGAGAACGAAGAGGAAAAGGAATAAAAGTCGATCGGGCCGGTCGGTTCGATGAGCACGCGTTAACCTTAGCGCGAAATAACTCGCGTGTAACTCGTAACGCAAACGTTACGCGCTCGCTCGCCTGCTAAGCCGCACGATGTTAATTGGAATTACACATGTGTGGTCACATGCGAACGCATGATCTTGAGAGCCGAGCTGGCCAGCCTGGCCATCGGTATACACGCTCCGTACACCGCAGTCCGACCGAACAGACAAGGACGAGTCGTCCTCTCACTTGAAAGATCATCCTCGGCCAGGATAAAACGCGATGGTTCCTTCTACGGTTCAGATGCAACGCGCGATGTTTCCACACTCACCGTCGAAATTATACCACGCGTGCGCTGGCTTTCATTTCTCGGGGACCTGCAATTTTCCAAATTCTGGCGAATCACGCGCGAACGTTACGACAGAATATATTGAATAACACCGTCATCTTCGCCGATATTGAATAACATCGGTCTTCGCTGATCTTCGGAGTAGTCGGAGTAAACGGTAAAGACGAAGTTATAACGCGTTCACGGAACAGAATAAGCAGTAAAATACCGAAGATAAAGTTATAGCGCGTTCACAAAATGGATGCGTGTATTTAACCTAATAAGTGGGTATTAAATAATTTGAAACATTTTAAACGACTATAAGATTTAATAAAACATTTCGTTTAATTTTCATTTTTAATTCAATAAAATATTACGATTAACCGTTGCAATCTTCTTAGCATTCGTTTATCAAATGCATGCATTTGTTCCAGCAATTTGCAATACATTGCTGAATATACAAATATGTACTCGGTATACGAAATTCTTGAATTGTCTACGAATTTTTATAAATATGTGTATTTCCGGATTCTTGTGTTTAATTGGCTCAATTCCTTCGTACAGAAAGTATTTACTTTTTATTTCATTTTTATTACACGAGATATATGGAAAATAACGTGATCGGATTAAGTTACATGGAACATTTACGTTTCTTGTTATTAGGAGGAACATTTATAGGTTTGTAACAGCAATTTATAGCTTGTAATCCTTCTACTTATAATAATGATGAGTATAAACACATGGAATGTCTAAATCGAGAATACTGAAATTTTATTATTGTATGATTTATACAGAAAATAAACAGGGATTCTGTTGATATCGCAATTATTGTTATTTTACAATTGCCAATTCATGAAGTAATAATCATCAAAATCGATGTGTCGATTCCGTTCCCATTTGATATTGATGATACGTTTCTATCACGTTACAAAATGAAAAGCGACCAAAGAACAAACCTAATCGAGAGCAAGTGAAACGAATCCAGTACAACAACGCAGAATCGACTACCACGAAAAGTGTTGATTGTTGCCATATTGAAATGTCAACACGAAACAATTAATACTTGCAGAAATCAATCAAACGCATGGATCCGAACGTTAAGAAACCCGACACTAATTTTACCGTGTAATTCGATGATTACTGCGCACGTAGCGCGACCTCGTTGAATCAGCCAACTCCGTCCGAGTTACTTTTGTAGAAAATTAGCGATCAAGATTGATCCCGCAAAGAAATGCCCGCGTAAGAAACAAGACGAATCGTTCTGATCATTTGTCCACATCGAACATGGCTTCGAATCGAGATCGATAGAGCCCGAATTCCCGGGAAGCCCGCCTGGATCCTTGGAAACTCGGTTAGAGGAGACACCGAAAGGCTAACGAGCGCTGAGTCAGAGGCCGTCGCAGCGGGAGAAAAGGTCTCGCGAGCAACCGGTGCATTAATCGCCGTCCTTAATTGGGCCACGTCGTTAAGAAAGGAGCGCGACGAAACTGGATATCACGTAATCGATCACAAACAGTGCGATTACGCCGTACAGGGAACACCGGCGCAAGGTCGGCGACAACGCGTTCGTTGCGGCGCTTCGCTTTGTACCTCCGCGTCTTGCAATTACTCCCACGTTAGAGTATTAGTCCCAAGCTCGAAACTGTAGAACATACTCTTCTAGGATTCTTTCGAGATCGTTCTGTGTCATCGCACTAGATTTCTTTGCTTGTCGATTAGCTTGTCGAGGCTAATAGATGTGTATCTTACCTCTCATGTAGGATTATTATCATTTTTGTGGAGGCGAAATACCAAGATATCGAAGCATCACAATTATGAAATTTCAAAATATCGAGACATCACAAATTATGCAGTTCCAAAATATCGAAGTATGATAATTTCATAGTCCCTAAATACCAAAGTTCTGAAACTCCGAAGATACGCTATTTCAAAATGTTAGAACACGAAAGCATGGAAGTACCAACACGAAAATTTAAAGTCTAAAAATTTCGAAATTCCAAAGTTTTAAAATTCTAATATTTCAAAACCTGAAAATCCAAAACCCGACGGCCTCAAAATTCAAAAACTGAACACTGAACTCAGAAAATCCCGAATTCCCAAATCCCCAAAACGTTCAAAACTTGCAAATTCCCGAACGTCTCAGTGTCCCGAGGTTCTCAAATGAACAATCTTCAAATCTCCAAACACCAGCAGTTCCAAAATCCGAATGTCGAAAAGAGTAATCGCCGTTTTGCGAGTCTGCGATGCGAAGCGATAATTCATAGTCCAGCATTCAAGATGACGTTCTCGATTCGTCTTCCAGCGGGCATCTTCCTCGAAGGACCCGCGAGCATCGATAGACAATGAAGAGCGAAATAGAGGAGGAGCAGATCGTCGACCGGGCCGAAAATCTCGAGGCGGAAGAATAACGATTGGCACTAGAGGACCACTCGAAGGTGCCATTCACGGAAACCAAAACATTCATTTTCGAGTGGCTATGGACAATGACGACCCGTTGACCCGGTCGACAATAGAGTCAGCGACGCCGCTGAAAGGGAGACGTCCATCGGTCGAGGATCGACCGACGGTCCAGATCGGAGATAAATTTCGCATTTGTAAAAGATCGCGTGCAATACGTTGCCGCAGAAGAGGGAGGATCCCTCGAAATCGTGCCGGTTGATTTTTCCCGAGCACAATGCTCCGACCGACGCTCCTTTCTCGTCCAATAATTGTCGCGTTCTCTTGACGATAATTCTATGAAGCTATTGAACGAAGGAAGCTTGCCAGAAGATAATTTTCAGTCGGACAAACGAACAACGAATAGAGATCTCGGACAACGCGCTCGGACATCGCCGGTTTCGCTCGTGCACCTGAAACGGCCTCGACCAAGGCTCCTGAGACAAAATATTATTCCGATCCGAAGGTGCACGTACCCCGGTGTATTATTCGCGGGCCGATGTTGCGATAATATTTTCTCTGGAAATAAAGGCTACTCGCGATACACTTGCCGGACGCCACGTGTGGTCCGTATTTGGTGGAGGACTCGCAGACGATCAGGAACGACGCTGAACGTAAAGGGAGTAAACTTGTATGATCGTTATCGTACAAGCTGAACACTCGATCGGGCAGTGATACGAAAATGACGGAGCGCTGTACGTTCACCCGGTTACTCACAATTCCATAGTTTTTACAGCTTCCTCGTTCTGCATTATTCATTTAACCAGAAGTCACAACGAAGTTCTCGCAAATTTTTTCCGCGAACGCAACATGCCGCACGGTTCCCGGAGACGATCAAACATTCCAAAATCGTCCGGCGCATTTACCCAATTAAATACGCTGCTCGAATGAAAATCTCGGCACCGACCACTCGGACTCCGCCGATCGTAAGTTGACACAATTTTTTTTACGGTATCCGGTGACTCGTCATCGATAACGCGTGTCACGCACTAACTACCCCTCGACGTTCTCTCATTACGTTGCATCCAGTCGTTCCACGATTTCCGTCGATGCCACGTTAATACGGCAATTTTACGGAGTTAAGCCCTTTTGACGCTGTCGCGAACAATCCGCGAGGTTACGTGAGCTCCTAACCGAGCAAATTGCGACGTAATCCCCGACCCGAACGATCGCTCGATCGTCTCGTTAGATAGAGAGCCTGAGAATCGGTAGACAACGCGATCGGGGAACATCTGGCGAAACCCTTTTTAAACGCGCAGCCGGATTTGTATCGACGAAAACTGACTCGTTCCCGCGAATTTATGTGCGCCGTCAGATTAAGGGGCACGGACCTTCCCTTTCTTTCTTGAGGGCGCCCCGGACCATTGTGCCACTTCCGTCTACTCGGTTACGCATAACGAGATCCTCAGGATTTCACGGACCTTCCGAACGACGTGTCGCTATTTCGTATTAATGACCCTCTTGCCGACAGACTTTCCGGACAGATGTTCTCTTCGAATCAAACTTCCAAAAAACCATTCAACCGATCTTCTAACACGATACTTTGTCTGTTCGACTATTTCGATACCAACTATTACACATTATTATATACACTATTTTATACTCGAGTGTAACGCGCACCTTCTTCGAACAAAAACACGAGGACTTGGAGTGAAAGAATTGGAGAATTGTTTAATTACCGAAATTTAATATTATCTTATTGTCTTGTATAATCTGCAATTCTATCTTCACCCATGTTGAAGGCATCGATGGTAAGCCAGAACACTTCCGATACTATAAGATAGATAATAAGTAAGCAGTAGTCAAGTGTTTATAAATATGTGCGGACAGCGAAAACGCGCGGACAGACTGAGAGGTAGCGAAGAAAGTACAATGAAGCGTATAATACGAGCGTCGAATAAAGTGATTTTTGTTCTCTGTATTATGTGCGCAACAAGTGAATAGAACGATGAACGATCACGATAAAATCGCGGAAAAAACATCGAACTCCTGTTCCCATCGTTCGTTTCGCTGACGGATGATCCGAGAGGCAGCATCCTGGCGGAAAACGTTTGTTTTCGTCGTGGCTGGCAATTAATCGAGTGTAATTACCTGTTGTTCCGGCACAGACGAGCACTGACGTAACCAGAGCGTGATTGGCGCGGCCTCAAGGCGTCCAGCGCGTGTTTTTCCTTCGCGCGAGCTGCTTCGACGTTATACTAAGTCGACCGAGAAAAATCGGTTTATCCTTGAATTTTGACAAGGCTAGGCCGGATTTCGTGAGAGGGAAGAGGGACCGTTCGGTTAATTGCGAGCATTGAGGGAGCCCGAAGGGCGCGCATTGCTCGCACGAGGGTTGATCGTCGCGATTAATCATGGCCGCCGGTCACAATCGGCCACAATCTGTATCTCGCGTGCACTGGTCCGGCTCTCGAACCGTTTGGCCTGCTCGCTTATTAAAGACATTCAGGTCGATGCCAGTAGTCGACCTGACGTCGATTCATAACAAGAAATTAACAAGCCGATGATAAATGGTCGGTTCGATGTTGCCGAACGGATCCTTCGGACCCTTATTCCGTATGCATGCCTCTCGAGTCTCTCCGGACCAACTGCGCCGGATCCGTTCACGAAAATTCGCAGAAGTCGCAAGAATTCGAAGTTCGTGATCGCTCAACGATAGAACTCGAAAAGATCTTGGAGAAACCTGATGACGTTTCCTTTTCTCGAGACATCGTTGACCGATCGTTCTCGTCATTGAATTTTTACGATGGTATCAAACGCAAACGAATTTCGATAACCTCAGTTAACTGGAGAATTTAGTTTCAAAGACAGAATCGTTAAAATTAATAAGCCAGTGACGAGTATATGCGACATGGGACAAATGATCCTATTATAAATTATACGAAAAGAGTACATAAAAACATGGAAAAGTTACACTTTTCTTCGGCAAGCAATTAATAATTTAACAACGTTAATAGCATCGACATGAACTGACCGTCCAACAGTCAGTCCAACATACAGTGTTAGACTGTAATTAATTAACAATCTAATAACAATCTAATTCAACCGTAATTATATTCTCACACAAAGTGACGAAGACTTTGATGAACGTCCAAAATTGAAGAGCTACTAATATATTAGATCCGAGATAAATATGTCGTCACCGAAATATTTTACCCCACGAGTGGATAATTTCACCTCGTTGCTTTTGTACTCCAACCACGTCGCCCAAAATCGTTCCCGTTTCGGCGAAAAATTTGCAACAGCGAGTTGGACGAATTCGGCAAGAATTCCCGAGGACAGCGAGCTTCCGTTAGCGAGGTATGTTAGGGCTGATACGCGCGGCGCGACCGACTGCCCTTGAATTAAAATGGTAATAGAAATGTACGGATTTGAATTGCGAATGTCATAGCGTGCACGCCGCGGCTGAGCCCGGGATATGTATATGCTAAGCAGCGTCTTGTTTTGAATTTAGAACAGGCGCCATCTTGCCGGCGAGCGGTTTGCTCTTTGCCCCCTTCCAGCGGGTAATTCGTGCGCGACCAATGGGGATGCATTCCGGAAACCACGTTATGTACCGGCCGCTATAACCTGCGAGCTATACGTGGCTATTTCATCGGACGAAACACTGGCCCCTTGCCTGTACCTTTATTCGTGACAGGCAGTAGCAAACTCATTAACCTTCGGGGCTCGTTCACGACCCCCTTTCTCCTCTTTCTGCTGGTCATTTTTCTGTCTCACCCCGACGGATGGTACGGTAAGCGAGGCTATATAAGTACTCGCCTCGCTTCTTGGGGGAGAGTTCAGTTTTATTTCGTTTTTCCACCCGGATGTTTATCCGAACGGTGTTTGTCGTCCGTCGGTTTCTCTTCGGGGACGTTTACTGAACGCTCGTCGTTTATGATTTAAAGAAGCTCGTAATTCGATGGTTAATGGTTGGAGATCCCTTTTATGACTACCTTTAGAAATACTTAGTAGGTGCGTGGCAAAGTAGGATGCTCCGGGAATTTTTGCAATCGGCACATGGTTTTTGTATTGGGGGTGGGTATATATTTTTATGAGTATGTGGAGCCAGTAGATAATTGAATACATTCGAGAAGATAATACCCAATTTGTATTGCCTATTAACAATTGTCAGCGTAAAATGGAACTTCGAGTAATTTATTTAATAACAAAATACTCCGAAGAATATTGACATAAAAAGAAAATATTAGCCTCTGAATCTACGATACTGGAGCTCCATCCTAAGAAACCGCTTCGTGTATTCTCGAAAAAAGAGTCCCTAAATAAAAAAGGGTGTCCAGCTAGCAGGTACACAATGACACACTTTTCTGCGGAGGCCTTCGATTCCGAGCACGTCCACGATTTTCAGGAACGATCGTCCGTGATCTTCTGCAATTAGACCATCGGTTCTTCCACGACGCCCGTCCTTTCGCCCTCTGTTTATCCGGGGCAAACAGAGCTCAGGCAGCCGGTGTTCATCGAGCTCGAAGAGAAAAGAAAGAACGGTGGCGAAAGAGGGAACTTAAGAAAACGAAAGAGGCGAGACAGAAAATGCGGCGGAGGAAAAGAAGCGACGATCCTGCCTCGAATCCCGGCTGACACGAATCACCACCCTCCTTTTGTTACCAGGACCTTTCTCCGCCTCGTATTATCCGCTCGCCTAAGTCAACAGGTCCTCCCGAGATGTCGTACCCTCTCCTCTTTTCTCCTCGTTTCTTCTTTTTAGCCGTCGACACCTTTGAGCGATCGTTTCTCGCGACCAACCGGTGTTTCTACGAAACGCTCCTGGTCCGCTCGAACCCGATGAGCTGGATTTAACGGATAATTGTCTCATTTCGCGAGCTCCCGCGAATTTGTAACCGGTACCGCGGGTGGGAACGATCGGATTGATGTCACAGTTTCGTAACGCGCCACTCCCCGACGATGTCCAATTTTAATTATGCTCGGGATCCGAACGCTTACGTAATGATAATAAGATCGATTCCCTCCGTATCGAAACACGCCACGGATAACGATGAAAATATCGCACGTCCCGAATACGTGATCGACGCGAACGCCCGCAATTTGGTATCGACATTTCGCGATCTCTCTCAATACGAGTCATTATGTCGTTTCGGATTTTTAAGGTAGATCAAAACTTTGCACCGATCGAACGAGAGAAGTGTACAACATCCGTAGACACGCGTTACCCTGTTCTCTATGAGAATATCTTGTATCAGATTCTTCTATCCATCTTCTTATCGCCTTTCTAATTATCACCGACGTTAATAACAATTCATCTTGCATCCCAGAAAATTCGCGACGATCAATGGTATATGCGGCGATAACCAGCCATCAACCGATTTTCAAGACGAAGTCGCCGTAATGGCGAAATTGAAAGGCATCGCGCAGGACTCTCGATAACAGTCGACGACTCCGAGCGTCTTAATAAATTTCGTGATTAATAAATCCCCTCCAGCACGACGCGGGCATATTCAACGTTAAAAGCAGCGTAACCCGTTTAATCGATGATTAGACTCGGGCACGTTGGCCCGCGTACTATACCGCTACGTATTCGTAGAATTGCGTCGGCAGCGGGCGACCATTTTAATCGATGAAATTTCATTTCCATCGGGCATATCGCACCGCGGCTCGTTACGACCGACGGAGCGTTCCGTGATCCGAGAAGAGAATGCCAATTACGTTTGTTTCCTCGGTTGCTCGCGCGGGTCAGCGCCGAGGCGAGGCGAGGCGAAGCGATGCGACGCGTGCATCGTATGTGCGTTTTTCGACTCGGTTACTTCCGCATCGATGGAAACGTAGTCATATCGATGCAGCGGCGAGATAGCCGCCGCCGTTGCCCCGTGTGTGCCGAGCGTTGTTCGCGATCAATAGATCGCTGTACCGGCGGATCGGCGATCTGGCGATCTAGCAGCGGGAGATCGTGTAGCGATCGTTCGTTCCGCGATCGCGCACAATACGAATCGTACGTTCCGGGGTCGTACCGGGGGCGACTGTCTACGTATACTACTTCGGATCCGTGAGAAGTGTGCTGCCTGCTCACGGACCTCGTACAACGCTCGTGCTGCGCGATGCTAAAAGATACTTTCGACGACGCTCCATCGCCGCGCGGACAAGCCGCCTCCTCCGGGCGAGCCCATCGCGAGCATCCAGCGAAATTTATACCGGAAATTGCAGACGAGCTCGAAGCAACGGTGGGACGTCTCGAATGTTTCCGCTTCCTGGCAACGGTTTCATTAGGTTGTTGCAATCGACCGTTTTTCGCACTCGAAACTTCTCGCGTTTGTAGTTCAGCTTTTCTACGATAGATAACGCTGAAGTAGGGAAAAGTTGCCAAAATCGTGCCACTTAGCAAAGTATCGGTAATACGAAGTTTTGCTGACTTTGTCTTATCTTGGCAATTTTATGGAGTACCATTTAAATCGCCTCTATATAACGTTAACTATAATTTTAACACTTGTGAGTGCCATGTCACCCTCGTACGGATGACGTATGAATTCATACATAAATTTATCGCTAATTTTAGTTGAAACATCTAACATAACGAAGTTTAAAAAAGTATGTTAAAGCTTATCGAATAAACCAGTATAGAATATTTTGAAAATTGTCAATTGTTGTTGGAGAAAGGCGATAATTTAAAGATCAATTTTGAAAATACAGAGATACGAACTTGACACTGGTTAACTGAAGTTACTTCGAAGTATCCTCCGTATTAAGGTTTCAGGGATAGATAATCATAGGGACATATATGGTGAAGAAACTATACGAGCTTACGCATGTACGAAGCAATGATGCGGTCGATTAAAGAGTTTTATGCGGTTCTAACCTCCGACCCAAATTGCTCTTTAGCCTCTTTCGAAATACTTTCTAAACAAATAATGATTGCGGCGAAAGGCAATGTTATACGATTAATCGATCGGTGAGCGAATAATAGTGCTGCGACATTTAAGATTCGACGCGCGGAAAGGATTAATTGAAACTGCAGAGTAATTTCATCGTATGGGATAGTCTGGTTTACGGGTTTCTTAACGTATTCCATTTGCGTGTTAAACCGTGGTAAAAATTTGCATCTGAAAGTGCTAATAATTCCTCCGATCCAGAGAAAGTGTCTGCGCGTTCAAATATTTCAAATGCTTCTTGCGGAATCTCGTAAGTTTGAATAATGAACACTGCGGACTTATGAATCGAATAGTATAGTAAGTTCTCCGTTCGTTGACCTCCCAATTTAATGTTGGTTTATAAATTTCCAAATTCTCAACTTTTCGAGTCTTCAAACCTCCAAGATCTTGGATCTCTAAACTTCTAAATTTAACCGTATTAACCGTTTGTGTCGAAAAATTGCAATACATTTCGAGCGATGTAGACAGTGCAGTCAACCCTTATCACTCTTATATCGAGCGTGACTCAAAATTGCGTTTCTCTTGGTTCGTATAAATAACCCCTCCAAACCCGAATTTTTGTTCGTTTAAGAAAAAATTATTTTATACTAAAATTAACTTAATTCATGCGAATGGAAGTAACAATATACTTTTTACAAAAATATTTATTTATATATTTACAATTTGTAAATGCACATTTTAATGGACAGATGGTCTTTACACAAAATGTGTTCAAACCTATACGTAATAAAATACAGCACGAGAAGTATTATGTGCATTACAATGTGCACGCGGGGTCCGAAGGGGTTAAATTTCGAAAATTAGTAAGAAGCTTCTGTAAAAATGCAAGTCACCCTTCATCGAAATAAAGAATCATTGCTCGAGTTAGTCTACGTATTGCCCATTTATTATTATACCTTAATTTCGACTTAGATATGAATGGCCATTGATCATCCGTAAATCTAGTGTTAAAGAAACGATGCGAGAGTTTCAGTATCGACTGCGTTGATCTCGTAAGAAGTTCATCGATTAAGATCGAGGTAATCGTCGCAAGTACATCGACTCCGGTTGACGATCTCGTCGGGACGCAGCGATCGCGACTCCGTGATCGGCTAAAATAATATTTTCGCGGAAGGGCGATATGTTTTCGCCAGCATGGTTGCACAGGCACGCCGGGCATCCGTTGCTCGCGGAAGGTATGCAGCGTCAAGTATCTCTAGCGGGCCAAAGTTATATTATACCGAGCGTATCTGATGTCTACATGCATGCTGCTCGTATATAGCGGCATTCGCGCTGCCGACGTTGCGCAGGCCTGGAGCACGAAATAATGCGAGGATCGGCCACGGCAGCTGCCGCCAGCCTCGCAACGATATCAAAGGATTTGCTGATTCAGAGACGAGAGAGAGAAAGGGAGAGACGAGGATCGTACGTTTCCTCGCGAAGAATCGAAACGTCGATCGATCATCGAGGGCGTAACGTCTTCTCGAGCGCGGATCTAGCATAGAGCTGACAGTCGCTCTGCGAGACTTCGAAGATTTATTTGATCGGTGAAAACGCTCTGATGGCCGTGGGAGTCGGCCCAAAAAATCCTCTTGCTTCAAAGAACCGTTCCTTTATGTCGTCTTATCTTCTTTTTTTAATTTTTGGTAGCGGGACAGCGTTTTTGCTGGCGCTACGTGTGACTCAGAATATGAATTCGTTGTTATACGCGTTTTTTATATTTTACAGTATCCTCTTCAGATATATTACTTCGATGCATAAAAAACTGATCGATACCGCCAAGGAAATATATTCCGAATTGGTAAATTTTAAAGTTCGAGTAATTTTAGTAGACGCGTCGAACAGTTTCGGACTATTTGGAGTTAACAGTATAGCAGCTGTGCAGCATCAAATCATTTATTGTACCTACCAGCTCCTTTATTAATTTACAAAAGATTAACATGTGGGTTTTAAATAAAATTGCAATAATGCTGGGTGGGTAACAAATACATTTTTAATTCCTTATATGTTGTAAATAAATGATAAAATATATAATATATTCGATCAACTCATTTATCGTAATTATTTATGCGATCAAAGATTGCATTTTCTGTTTCAATTTATGAAACCCAGTGCACAATAGAATATTCTAAAAACCTTTTAATTCTGTTCAATCGGACCCACCCTACCATATTAAAAAGAAATATTGAAAGTTATACGAAAGATGTATTTAAAGTATCATCTTAATTCATTATATACATAAATTTATACGTATAAATAAAGTTTATTGAAAGTAGCCGACGACACGAGCTATTTTCTGTGTAAAATTGCCGGTCAACACTCTGTCGACTACGTTTTAACGAGATCGTCGATGCACGAAGTATCATTGTTTATCGATAATCGACAGCGTACGAACTCCGTACGAGGAGAACAGCGATACGAATGGCGATCAGGTACCGCGAGATCGTGTCTGAATCGATCCGTTCTCGCCTGGATCGTGTTCGTAGTGTCACCGTGTCGCTGTCGCTCGTCGAGATCTCCGATTTCCGAGTATACTGTCGCTTTTCAACGGACGATCCACGGAATTCGCGTCCCCGTTCGTATTTCCACGGCGACAATCCGTTTTCAGCGCGAGCTCGCTCCGATATGCGGTTGTTTCAACGTACGTGATCGGCGGGGTGTCGTCCGGTGCGACGTTTCGCAACGGCGATTTATCGGCCGTTTATTTATTTCGCCCGTTCCTGTCAGAACAGAACGTAACGACCCGATACCGGGGTGTCGATCGCTATCTTAATTTCGTATTGTGATCGGTCAAACGGTGCTGGCTCGCGCTTCAATGGCCCCGTGTGTAGGTACACGCGCGACACCCCACCGTCCCGCGCCCTCTCTGTACCGCGGCCAACCTTGTACGATGACATAGTGTCGACGAGAAACTACACACGTGCTTTTACGAAACGTCGCGTGCAACTATCCGCGTCCCTTGTCAGGCAATCAGCGTCGGTTTGTGCCGCGTACGGCCGGCTGAAAGACTTTTTTTGGCCCCGGTTAAGCGTGCCGCCTCGTCGAGCCATTCTCGTCACGCCGTTCTAACGTGAAAGTACAAATAATTTGGTTAACCGCGATACCTGCCCATTAGGAAGCAGGAAGTTTAAACGTTTCACGGCCGATTATGCGAGCCTGACGTTTATTCGAGCGCCACCGGACGAAACACGCTGGCGGAAATTCGTTATTACAACCCCGTATTATATATTTATGGCTCGTCGTTTTACCGAACACGGACACCAGCCAACTTCGTTTTAAAGGGAACCGATAATCTATCGTATCGTGGATAAATTACGGTTTACGACTCATCGTTTCGAGCACCACGCGACATAAACTACACGGCAAATAAAATCCTCTCGGCGTGCAAGGAATTGCTCCCATTCTGTACAACGAACTTATTTACGAAGAAAGAAAGGAACGTTTATCGCCCTATAAATTACATCCCCGTGGTCGTGCCACCTCCCTCCGTAGCTGAAAAGAACAATAGGCAGCGCAACAAGTGTCGAGCAGGAGCCGAAGCACGGGCGAAAAAGGTGGGTCAAAAAGTCGAGCATCCCGAGCGTGGGACCTACCCTCGGCTCGAGCGACTTTCATTTTTATTGACCGACGAGATACGTCGATCTGGCCGCACGGGAAAGGTAAAAAAAAAGGAAGAAGAAGAGAGAAAGATCGTTCGTCGAGGTCGACTTTCTTACGAGAACGTGGCATAGCGTCGCATTCTTCGTTGCTATTCCTCCGCCGAGACGCTCTCTTTTCTCCTCCCGGCGCGTTTCTTCCCTTTTTTCGGACCTGCCACCCGAAGCAGCAGCCACCTGCTGAGAAAAGTGCTCCGTGACCGTTCGACGGTTGCGTCAGGACCGGGGCACAGTTATTTGCATCATCCATCAGAGACGGACGAGGGAGACGCCCGAGGGAGGAAGAAGGAAAGGCGCAAGGGCGACCCAGGAGAAAATAAAAAAAGAAAACGATGGAAGGACCGTCTCGCTCCCGATTCCTCGAGGATTCGCTCGCATTGTTGCCTCCGCTGGTGATATTTTATTGGGTTTATGACGTCATTAATCTGATCAACGGACCCGCCCACCGACTTAATCGTGACGCATCGAAACCGATGGACGGACGCTCTACCTGCCCCTGTCATCTTGAGAATTTTCGGATCGTCGAACACGCTGGATACAACGGCGAATACGTAAATTATCCGGTTTATGGCCGTTTCGTGCACTCCTTTCTTTCGCGCCAGCAGCGATCTGCCTCGTTTATCTTTCCTCGGGACGTTCTACTATTCGTGTCGCGAATAGGGCGGATTGATTGAATATTCGCGAGAATGAGGGAACAACGAGTGTGATTGGAAGGATACGAGTGGGAGAGAGTATAATATAAAGTTTCATCAAAATAAAATATTTTTTTTTAAATCGGCAACTTTTCGGGCAACGTTTCGGGTAAAATAGGTATATCCAGCAATCTAATGTCAACGCTAGAAGTACCGTCATTAAATGCATGCTTACTACAAAACTGAAAATAAAGTAGAAAAATAAATAAATAAATATTGCAGCATCACCTAACATATACAACCATTCATTAGCTTGATAAAACATGACAGACATTTTAACAAAAGGACGACAATAAAATTTTATAGTAAAAAATGCCAAACCCGAAACCAGTCATTTTGACTGGTTGGTGGTTCTAGTGTTAATCGCGCTAGCGGAAATCGTTGAGGATCAACGGGGAGACAATTAACCGCGGTTATAAATGCGATCGAGGAGTCACTGAACATCCGCGGTACATATCGATGCACGTGGAAGATCGGATCGAGTTTAATCGATCCGAACTGTCCCTCGACTAAGCAAATGAGTGTCTAGCAGCGGTCGGCCAACATCCGGCGATCTGTCGATGATACCACTCGCGTTCATGGGCAATCCTTTCTCTCCCTCGTATAGGATGTATCGACAAATTCGTGTCCCGCGGCGAAGGAGGCAGATCTGTCACATCCGTGGAGAGCAATCAGAACCTGCAGCATGTATATTGCGTTCCGTTCATGTAGAGAGCCACGGAACCGGGGGTCGTGGGGTCGGATATCGATAGTTCGAATCGACGGACGATGTCTCTCGTCGTGCTCATCAAGACGCAACAGGGCAGCCCGTTGCTTGCTTCGTCATCATCCTGCAGGATGTCTGCTCGATGACCGTTTCCCCTTTTTTCCTGCCCCTTTTGTTATTCACGCTGCACCCGCCAACGAAAACAGTCGATTACCGCGAATCGAGCAGCTGCAACACGCTGATACCGGTAAATACTGCTCACAAATTTTTCCTCCGCTTTGATTACTCCATCGGTGGTAGCTTGAAACATTTCCTGTTTCATTGTCGATACTGTCTATTTCGCCTGATAGAATATGTAGCCTGTATTTGAATATGTTGAATGAAAAAATTATGGTCTTCGAAATTTGGAGATTCGAGGATTTAGGAATTCTGAAGTACTGAACAAGTTGTAAATTCGAGGATTATGAAAATTTGGAAATCGAAGGACTTCAAATCCTTCGAACGCGTCGATCGAGCTTAATGCAGGTCAACTAAAAAACGCACCGTCGAGCTCTAATCGCGGGACAATGCATTTTTATCACCTGCCAGAAGTTTATCGTTTTGTTGGTCATAAACGAAAAAACGAGCCAAGCGGACGGAAAGTACGTGACCGTAGCGGGATGCGATCGCAACTATTGATAGCAGAAAACGTGTTTATTTCTTTCTCGTTTCGGCACCCTCGACATTTTTACAAAGTGCATTTTTTACCGTTTTATTGTCAGTTCCAGTTCCCTTTTTTTATTTCCGCCTGTCCGTCGACCACGTCAGCACTGTTTCTTTACCTTCTTTACGATTGGCCAGCCTCATCTGGCCGTCGTAAAGTTATTACTAATACCTATGAACAATGAGGAACAATGGGCACCGTGAATGGGTCATAATCGATTCGATTGTCGTAAGGGATCAGCCTGGTTTTCCAGGACCCGTCGTTACGATACCTGGAACATCTTTTGCTCCGGAGAGGAACATTTCCAATATCGTCGAGCTCGTAGTTCGGTTTTTGAACGCTGTTTGAACAGGGATTACATAATAAATACACCGAGGGTTTCAACCACGAGTAATCCCCGTGCCCGTAAAGTGTTATAAATTCGATTGTCGAGCGAGTTTTTATCCTCCTTACACAAATCCGTCCGGCGATGCTCGGTAAAAATGTTGTAAACGGTGCTACGACGAGGACCGTGTTGACCCGTATTATATTCGAGCTCCGGACCCGTGTACCTGACTCGAACTATCAGCTCCGGGCTTAAGTTTCTTTTTTTTTCTCCGTTACGGTTCATCGTGTGCGTGCAATTAGAGACAGTAAAATCGGTCAGAGAAAAAGTATCTTGGAAAATATCTCCGTAGAACCGGAGGAAGCACTATTTCGAGCAGGTAATTAACTCCGTGGGCCAGAATCCGAGTCACATTCTTTCTCATTAGTTGGCCCCTTTTTACCTCCATGGTCCACGATCATTAATTCAGACTCCGGTAGCGACGCGAGAAGTTTTTATGAAACTTCTTGCTAGGGGAATTTTAACCCCTCGTTGCGCGATAACGCCTCTACGCGATATAACGAGAGCGTATCGCGGTAGAAACATCTCTCGAATCGACGAATGGTTAAAAAAATAATTATCATGAATTGCGACGCAGTAAAAAATAGTGGAACCGTAAACCTACCTCGGAGATTTCTCGCAAAAATTAATAACCGAAACACGGAGGTCTCGAGTGCAATAGAAACAAGCGACATCCTGTCGTTTTTTTTATGACAGTTCATCGAATATCCTTGGATTATGTGCACGAGTTCGCTCCGCGTTCTCCAGTGGAGGTCGTAAAACGGTCGAATTTTGAAAAAAAAAGAGCATAAACATTCTACGAGGGTGCTCGGTTATCTTCTTACGGTCTAAAGGTGCCCCGTGACTTTTTAACAAAACGGTACGAGGGCTCCGCTTTCTTTCTTTTCGCTTTTCTCTTCGGCCATCCCGGCAGGGGGAAAAATCGTACGGTTCTTGCATTTTTATGGCGCGCGCCAGGGAAAAGAATACGCAGACCTGCACCCTCGTTTCGTGCCGAAAAATGTGGGTCAAGTCGTAAAAACATTCGGAACGACAGAAGGGTTCCTTCCTTTTCGGGCAGACTCATTTTTGTACCGTTATCCCGGAGCGAACCCCGTAAATTCTACTTTTTACCATTATTGCTCCCGAAATAACGCCAACACGATTACCACGGATTGGAACCGTAAAAAAGCACTCCGCGACAATCTCCCGTGTCCGAGCACAGGAAAAAATTATATGCTCCGTGGTTCCGGATAATTAAGTTCCTTTTAATTGACCGCTAACTGACAATCAACATTTTTGCGATAATTAAATGTTCCCTAATTGAGAATTAAACCGTGATCGCTAATTGAACGGTTTTTTAATTGGAAATTAAAGTTCTATTTTTAATTCGAACTGGTCGAGTGAAAGATCGACAGATAATTTTTATTGTGGGACATTTTTAATGAACTATAAATTTTGCAATCGCTTAATTGAACAAGCTCCATGGGAAAATTGAATCGTAATTTTCAATAAGAGAACATTATCAACTACATTTTACATTCGTATGCTAAACATTCCACATTAAAGAATATTCAGTCATCGATTAACAATTATATTTCGACGATCTAATTATTAATTTAACTAAACATTAAATTATAAGAATAAATAAAAATTAAATTAATTGGTAACTAAAAATGAAGCTAAAGGGTAACAAAAAATGAAATTAGAGTAACTAAAAATTGTGTCCTTCAGAAGTCCTACCGTGTCTCGTATTTTCTAAAGGAATTTATTGGCTTCGTCCGTCAGTGCGTCTGGAAATAAAGCAAAAAAAGAAAGGAGGAATTCGAGACGCTGTCAAAAGTCCGAGATGCCTCCGGAACGTTATCCAAGAATCACAGAAACGAAGGATCCTGAAAGGTACAAAGGGAAAAGGGATCACGGTGAAAGGGAAGCAGGGAACAACGTGAGTAAGCATTTATGCAAAACGTTCGTAAACGTTCGTTTTGTTGCTTGAATTAGCCCTACGTGGTCTCTCTCGAGCCGGCAAAGGGAGGATCTCCGCGGCCTTCTCGAGTTTCGGTGCCCAATCACGGCTCGATCAGGGGCTCTCTCGGTTCGGGGCAACAGGAGGGTGATTTTTGCATGTCACGTGGGCAAACGGGCGCGCGCTGAATGCCCGTCGTTAGGCTCTCGTTGTGCCACGATGAGTCGGTTTCACGCAACGATACGCCCGGAGAACGCTCCACTTTGGGACCCTTCTTCTCGAGGGGTTTTCGTCGACGTGACTGGAACAACCCTGTCCGTGATCGACTCCCTTTCCACGATCGAGAGTCCGGAAAAGTTGTAGTTGTACCACGATACAAATCGGTGAATCGATGACTTTGTGCATGGAGACTCTAACTGCTGAGACTCAATCGACTCAGGGTGGGGACAAAAGAGAAATAGTGCAAGGCGTATTATTTTCTTTTGAAGAAAGAACAAATCAAAATTGAAGATCAATAGAAAAATCACGAACAAAAATTACTTAAATGTAATCCAATTACAGTTGCAATTATGTTATATGTAATTACTTCTGAATAGTTTCGGTAATAATTGGTATCTTTGCCTTTCTTTGCGCTTGTACCATTTTCATTTTAACCTGCTACCTGGGGAATAAACTTTTGTTCAATTTTCTTTTTGTGCAAGTACACGACTCGTTAATAATACGACGGTATATAAACACCGTACAAATTAACACTAGATTTACGGAATCCGTAAAAATGACGGACCTTAGATTGCTAATTTTGAATGAGAAAAATTGGTAAGAAGCTTTCGTCAAAATTTATCTTAACCTTCGTCGAAATAAAGAAGCATTGCATGAATTGGTTCACGCGTTGTCCATTATTCACTTATTTTTATATCTTCATTTCGATTCATGTATAAATGGTCAATCATCGCTTATAAATCTGGTTTTAATAGATGCAAACTGCATACTGCGTAATGTGTTCAACATATTGCGGATAATTTTCATGACGAAAAAAGGCTTTCCATCCCACCGAAATAGTTTGTCATACCCAATTATCAGGTTAAAAGATCTCAAGATAACGTGAAAATTTTTTTAAAATATAAAAATGATTTTACAATTAATAGCAATGAAAATAGGTGTATTAAGTATCAAAGCTTAAGGTAGTAACAGGTATTAACAATTGAAGGTATTAATAGTGGGGTTAAGAGTCACGGTTAGGGTTGCATTGCCTGAAGGCACCAAGCACGATGAATAGAAATTTGTAAGTACTTAGATACTCGTGGTTTTTTGCGGTAATAATAAATAGTGCCATTAATGGAAATGGAAGATGCGACAACCCCCGCGCATGTACTACGTCCTCGAGTATCCCGACACGAGCTGCGGGAATTACCACGAAACGGCACTTCGTTAGCTCGTATATTAATGAGCGGCCGGAACTCGCCGATCCGAATTACTCTCAATCACCTCGCACGGCCATATGCTCGCCATTAATTACCCGCCACGAAAACCTTTAACGACGCAGGCTGCACGATCGATTTTAACCGTCGAACCTTTCAAGCCAGGCGCTGGCCACGAACGAAACGAGGCTATAATAGCGCGGAGGCGCTGCTAATGATTATCGGCGAAATTAGATAATTATGATGTTATCAATTATGTCGTTAACATTTCTTCGTGGAACTGTCGTTGCGTTTTCGAAGATACTAGCCGTTTTCCGACAGAGATTCGCGGTTGTTTTGCGTCGCACTTCGCGAGGGTTGTCCTTTCGCCAAAAACATTCTTTATGACCTTTTTGGTCTGTGGTCTTTTTCGTTTATGATCTTCTTGGCCCACGGTTGTCTCGGTCTATGGTCTTTTTAGTCTCTATGATTTTTTTGGTCAGCGGTCTTCTTGACCTATGGCCTTTTTGCTCTATGGTTTTTTTGGTCTACGGTCTTTTTAGAATGTCTTTTTGGCTTTTTACGGATTATCTGCAAAACATTGGATGAATGTCTCCTGAAGGGTACCGGATTATTGAACTTTACCTTATAATATTTGACTGTTTGTTCTTTATCCTTTCAGGATTACTGAAAAACCTCATTGATCATAAATCGTGTTTTAACCGACGAATACCGAGGGAAAAATGGAAAATAAATGGGAATGGAAGTTCAGGTTTTGCGGAACCTAATCGATATTGTTATTTTCCTTCAGTTTCACTTGTTCATTATTTTTCACCTTCATTTTTAATTTCAAAATAAACGTGCATTATACACCGGTATGTTTAGCGTTGAATGTCAAAATGTCAAAATTTGTTACCAATAAAAAATCTCATTGTTGCAATGAAATTTTCATCCACATTCACCGACCTCAGCTTTCGCGTAAACATCTCAATAACAAACAATGAGCAACATTTTCAAATATGGTAGTCTTTCCCCGCTACACGATTAAGCTTTCGCGAAACCGTAAATGAACAGATACGACGGCCCGTAACAGGTCGTTTTAACCGAAGTAGCTAAAACAAGTATACGGTGTATAGCTCGGAGGATGCGTGGAGATGATCCCTCCTCCGCAACCCCTCGCAGAAACAGGAGTGCACGCAGAAGAAACGCTGTCTTCCTCTTCCGTCTCGCTTCACCCGTTCGTTGGCAATCGCTCGTTCGGGATCACGGTATATCACGCTTCATATAGAATGCCGTGGGGCCGATGAATTATTGACCGGCCGGTGGCATCCGGCCGTTCGTTCTGCAGGCAGAAACGATCGACCATAGCAATCCCGTTCACGGCAATGATGAATCCAATCATAATTTAGTTACATCTTATTAGACTCCTACCGCGCCGGCTCACCGTGAGATCGCCAGGTATATAACCTTCTTAATCCACGAAATACATCTCGCTGCTACCCTTACAGTCTCTCCCCCTCCTCGTCTCCTCGCCCCTGCACCCTTCTAGCACTGGAACCGAACCAACCATTCGATTCCTTCCTCTTTCCACCGTGTTTGTCCTTCGCCCGTCTATGAAACCGACTCTCATCTTCCACGAAGATTGCCCGATCGACTCTAATTTCGAACCGACGCTCGCATTTCCGATTCATTTGGAGATCCTCTTCTACCCGCTTACCGGAATTGATTATGTTGATACAGGACGGCTGCCTTTGCGTTTGGATCACGAGACTGCTATTTGTATTATTGCACGGTTTGCTCGGAATCTGGGTCGTAAAAGGAGCTTGCAAGGTACGTTTTTAGCTTAGAGCTCTCTGGCTTATAAGGATTTGGAGTCAGAACGATAAAGAATTTGATATCGGTCTAGGTAATCCGTGAATTCAGATTTGCAAGCTAAAATACTTTGACCCTAGAACGTTTGAAAATTTGAACCTTTTAAATAATGTCCTTCACGAGTTTGAGTACTTCGAATGTGGACAGCCCAGAAAATTATCCGAATATGAAATCTCTGAGAGTTTAAATCGTTTCGTCTAAATTACTTCGAGTTTGAAATTCCTGAAAACTTGAATTCTTCGAGCATCTAAATTCATGCGATCCTAGGTGCTGCGAATATGAAACCTCTGAGAGCTCAAGTTCTTCAAGTACAAAATATCCCAAAAACTGTAATACTTCAAAAACAGGCTCTTTGAAATATTGACACTTTCTATTACCCTGATAGCTTGATCTTTTCCAGCAAATCGAATGACAACCAAATCTATCTAATGTGTATTGTGTACAGTTAACTGTGAAATCGTGTCGCCGAAAATGAATTTTTAGTACCATTTCGAATGTCGCAGAAATAATACGATAATCCTGAATAACGCGTCGCATCAACAGATCTTGTTCTTCTTTTTTCTCTTTCCACGCATGAACGTCAATTAAGTCAGACCTAAATATAGAGATAAGCAGGAACGTTGAAATTGATGTCAGACCAGGATTGTTGTTTGTGCCTTGGAATGAGTAATTTGTATGTTAATGAAAACAACCTTAGTTAACACATTGATTGACTGTATAATGAGTGCTATAGAGGGTGAGTCACGTAACTGGCACGAGCTACATCTTCTCTGATTGAAGGCACAAGAAAGATGGGCGAGAGAATTTTACGGCTTAATCAGCCTCGACTTCGAGGAATTATTTTCTCCGGGAACGAACTCGGAATAGAACAATTTCACCTTTTGCTCTGACACGATTCGTGCAATAATCTCGTCCAGGGGATTTGCCGAATAGCGAAATGCACGTCTGCCGAGGAATCGGTAATGAGCAATTATGCTCGGTGATGAGATTCCGTAAATGTCTCGATCAGTGGGACTCGTGTCGCAATTATGTTGAAATGAAGAACACTATCGTTGTATCATCGATAAGTAATACAATATTAGATTGGTCGCTGTAGTACAGTCAAAGTTCTATTATGCAACTAAATATTGTCTTATCAGGATTATTGGGTTTGGATCAGTCCGAAATACACTTTTCGAAGATCACAATTATTCATACAACTAACCTAGCTTTTTGCCGTACATTGAGTTTGACTCGTGACTGTCAGAGTAAATGTAATGAACCTTACTTAAATCTTTAGTAGTTTGAACTTTGAAGTTTAGATCCGACTACAATTTTTGTTGCTAGGAACCACTGAAGGTACATTTTAATTTCCTTCTTTTAATATACCTATGAATAGTTTTGACTGGCGGATCAGTAAAATATATGGCGCGACAAGGGGTTGAAGGCAACGTTCGGCGAGTTAATTCCTTCGTCACACTATTTCTCGCATACCGATATATTCAATTAAGAGCGAGAAATAGCTGGAATTGAAAAGTTGGCAACGTTTCACGAGCGGCGCGTGTTTCAGCGGCCGACATCCACGATCGACAGGATTGCCGATCGTTATCGATATCGGTTACCTCCGATATTCGACCGGGTGCTGTTCGGTTTAATGCACTCGTGATCTTTGGCACGCATGTGCAACAAGGATCCGGGCCATGCCCGGTTGAGTCACGGATTTTATGGTCCACGACCCCGCATTTCGCGGTTCTCACGCTGCCTTTACGTAGGAATGTTAAAAAGTCGTTGCTCATTAAACGAACTGGAACGGAATTCCGGAACGGTACTGGAAAATACCACGCAACAGGGCTGCGTTTCAGCGGGAGCAATATGGATTGTGCATCGCGTGTTCGCGTGTTCGTGTTGAGCGTGCACACGCGACGCGTGAAATAGAGACGCTCGACGAGGTGAGCTGCCATGCCGCTTCTATCCGCCTCGATTCGCTCGAGATGAGAACGTTTCGTCGCGGTTCTCCGCGATTTATCTGCACCGATTTTCCTTGGATAAATTATAGGCTACCTCCGCTGAACCTGTCACGACGATGAAGAGGTGATTAGAGTGGTCGATGCTAGATTTTCTACCGCTTCGTCACCAATTTTTCTTCCTCCGGGTGTTAATTTCTCGTTTCGTGCAAACTCACGATAAATCGGCAGCTTTTGATTTCGCGCGTCATTACTTTTATTCAAAGGCTCGTGATCGACGCTTGACAGCAGAGGCGGTTGTGAGAACAACGTGTGCAAACGTGAGAAACTAATTATTATAGACATCGAATAAAAAGCAGCGAATCTAGACGCTTTCTAATAAATTACTTATCCTCGCTACAATTAACTACAATTACTTATCCCATCTACTGACTCATTAATGACAGAAACATAACTTCGCTTTCCTTCTAATTTTTATTTTTACTAAAATTACAGGTGATCCTACAATGTACTGGCAACTTTTGTAAGTGTCACAGAATTGTTCTAACACCGTGGAAAATTTAAAATCTTGAGATAACACCCGCCAGAAAAATGATCAAACGAAATTGGAGATAAAATTTAAAAAAAATATTAAGTCAAATTAATATGAAAGCGAAGTATAGACGAAGTAGGTTAAACAAACGAGAAAGAGGATAATAATTGTAATAAATTTAACGGTGGACCTAACTCGTTCCGTGGCCTTGTTTAGAGATACGCGAGAGAAGGAGAACATATTTCGTAGAAATTTTCTGTCCTGCTCGTTCCACTGTTGGGACATTTTCTGCATAAAGAACAGTCTACTTCCGCGAAACTGTTTCGAGGAAATGTAGTTGCAACCAACAGTCTGACCGGTTCGAAACAATGGCGCCAGGAACGAATTATGCGCGAGCACGTTCGCGTAATCAGCCATGGCTAACTATATAATCTATGTTCCAAGTTGGTGGATAAAGTTTTGTCGGAACACCGCAACGTCTACTTCCATCAGACATTTTTCTGCAACTATGTACGATACCGGACAAATCCCACAATTTCGATGTGTATCCTCGTGTCTAAACTCGATCCGATTCGAGCAGCGAATAATCCGTTATGCACGTTAATAATTCAGTTATCTACGAGTGGGCAGTGTCAATGCTTTCGCGGAGAAAATTCGCGGGAAACGATCAGGAAGTGAGATGTGTATCCCAAGTGGAAAGTAACATTGCTCAGTCAGACAGTGGCACTCTTGCATTCATATGAACACGACTCAACAATCTTTTTGTGACTTATTTATAGAAAGGTATGAGATATTTTCCGAAAATGTTGCCGAATAATCAGAAAAATCTAAGTATATTCCGTGTATGCTTTATTTCGTTGAATATTAATCAAACTACGTTGCAATACAACGTTAATGTAGTCGACTCTCATTCTCATCAACGATTTTAAATAATAAACTTGTACTTTTATAGCATTATACGCCTGATGCTTGAACATGGCATAACAGACAATATTTGCTACTAATAACAAAAAAATAATAATTTCGAAAAAATTCATCAAACTTCTCAACTAGGATCAAACTGTTCATCAATTTTTCTGTTAAAACTAGAAAAACTTTTCAACTTACTAATCGTAAAAATGTTTTCGAGTGCAAAGGGTTGAAGTTGGTATCGGCGAAAGACTATAAAGTATCTAAATTGAAGAGTTTGAAAGTCACAGCATGAAAATTCGAGGTTTCTAAATGTCTGTGGGAACTAAGATCAGGGAAGGACTTTAAACCGATTTTTTTTGCATAAAAGTCGACATTTTCCACGGACCAGCGATTCCACGTTGCTCGCGTGACACCTGTAAACTCGCCACGTTCCGGTTAGGTAGGCATCGTAGCAGAGCATCGTGGTTGCAGCAGCTCCGAGTCGCTCCAATTCCTCGACCTTTGACCCGGCCTTGTCGTTGATTTACCGTTCGAGCGGTTCGTTGCCGCGACAGAAGACGAAGAGGAATGCCCTGGCGAGCATGAATGCCCGGAGAGATAGACGGGAAGAAGAGAAGAGAGCCGAAAGGGAACGATGTCGAAACGAAAGCCGCTCCAGAATCGTGGTAGTCGTGCATCCGATAATGAGGCTTTTTCGATCCCGTGCCGCAAATAATCCCTTTTCTCTACATGGGAGGCTCTCATTATCGTGCAGAAACGAAAGGGAGCAGAAGCGAGCGGGCCGAAGACACGAGAAACCAGAGAAAAAAAGTCACGATAAGCACGGGGGTGCATACGGACGGATCGACGCCGTTTTATTTTTTTCAGAAGCTGATTGAGATCGACCGAGATCATTTACCGGTCGACCTGTTCTGGACCTGGACTAATCAGATCAATCAGACAGAATGATCGCGAAATGAGTTCGGAATCATTATCCTCTCCGGCGATGGCTCAACGTCTCTCTCGCTCGCTAGCGTTTTTCTGTTTCGTTCGCAGCCACGGGTCCATCCCGATCGCAAATCGAATCGTGAAATCGATTTCGAACACTGAGCCGCGTCCTCGCTGCAACGATCAGGTTTTGTTATTAACGAGGAACGCGTTATCGGATTAAGGGACTGGAGCATGATAAAATAACCAGTTTCCTTATTCGAGTGCGTCGATGTTTCGGCCAGTGCTTCTTGCGGGCATAATGCTTCTCTTCGTTGAACGCGTTAAATTCTGCCGTATCGGGAAGATTACCGGACTGTGGATTCCGACTGTGGTGGGTCCAAATTAGGAAGAGTCTTCAAATTTTTGAACCTCAGAAACGAAATTGCTAAAAGGATCTGAGCAATTTAGAACGCAAGGATTTTGGAACCTAATGATTCTGAGACCAATGAAACACAGAAACTTTGTAACCTAGGATTTTTCGGAACAGCGGTCTTTGAAACACTGAGAAGTTCAATATCTAAGAACTTCAGCATTTTAAAATTTCCAAAAATAATCGTTCTCATAAGTGGAAACCGGTTCATAAAAATTTAAGAAAACTGCTCCAATATTATTACTGCGTTAAAAATTAAATGCTGCATAAAAGACATAATGCGTCAAAAATGGAATACTTCATAAAAAAATATTATTATGCGTTGAAAATGAAATATTAATTGAAGTATCATTACACGATCCCTCGGTCCGCCCCGCATTATATCAAAAGCGTTCCTTCAGCAGGAAAAAGGATAGCAAAAATGCACCCTAATGACTCAACCATCACCGTGACTCTTTTAAACAAGACGTCGTAATAATTATCCCGTTCACCGGTACGAGTCTCGGTTTCACGTTTCTCACGGTAAATCAGTGTGCGGCTCGAAACAATTAGTCGGCTCATTAGGGAGAACGGGGGCGGCGCAGCCACGGTTCTCCTCCGTGTAAATTACTTCGTCTCGTTTGTCGCCGCAAATGTGGAGGAAGCGTGGAGGAGATCGCGCGATCTCCGACGTTCAGATTTATCATGTTAAGTGCCGCAACACTAACTTATACAACTACGGTTGCATAAGTGTGCGATATTTCCATTTATCGCTTAACATTTCTTATTTTCACCTTATTAAATTAAAACATTCAACATCTATGCTACTTAACATCGTTTCCTCTGTCAATTCCTTGTTGCTCTAATCGAACACTTAGACGTAACTGGTCCTCAAAGTGTTTTAACAAAATATGACGCTCCGAAATTCGGATATGTATTTATTTCATTTTTTGTAGGATATGTAGCGAAACATTTTTCATGCTCCGCAGCTGCTCGCATTTAATGGTTTCTGTAATTTGAAGAAGGTACTATTAGAGAAAGGGAAGAAAACTTTTCCAGACCCGGACAGCAACCTCTTATTAGTCCACTTTTACGAAATTACATCAAATTATGGATGATATCGTTCGTTCTGGGCAGATCTACCGAAACAGAACACCTAATCATCGTGGTCATGGATCCGGTCAAGTGTTCTTGTAATTTCCCTCGATCGTTCGTCGATCGAAGTCGTTCACCTCGTGAACTTCCGTTTGTTGTTTCGAGGAAAAGCGTTGTTGCGCGGTGAAAATCCTGTCTGCTGTCGACAAACGTTTTGACTCGGATACAATGGAAGCATTTCACCAGGACTTTCACACGGAGTGTTCTTTGTCGCATCGGTAGGCGTGGTTGAAAAAAGCAGGTACGTCTTTTCGACAGGACTCACCCTTCCTGAAGGATTCTGGTTAATATCGATACTCCGTTTCGTTTTTTACACTCTAGTCTTTTTTGGAAAATTCTTATAAGTAAATGATAAGAGAGTCACGAAGATCGAAATATTACGATTGCATACGAATTTGGGAACATTAAAAGTTCTATTGCGATTGGGTCGTCTGGAAGCATTAAAGAATGCTACTTGGCGGTTGAGTTAGGGTAATGTTGCGTTTTTGTTGCACTTTGATCTTCGTACCGGTATGTCGTAAATGGTATGCGATGGTGTTTTTATGTCATCGAGTCGCGTCCGACTTTCTATTCTCGAAATCCGACATTTCATACGCGTCAATCTAATTAAGAGGAATAAATTCGAAAAATTCGCGTACACCGATCACGAGCCGACGATTTTGAAAGCAATTCCTTGACGAGATCCCGAGGTGTAATAAAATAATTTACACGGCATGTGTCAGGAAGTCAAACTGAATCAAAAGTGAAGGAAAGATAATTATCGCGTAATGTTGTACTTTCTCCGCGGAGCGTCGGCGTATAAACGGTCGTTTACACGCGTGTAAAACGTTGATGCTCGGAATAGCGATACGCGTAATAGCGCGAGCGCGAACAGGTCGCATGATTTAAATCCCGCGATTAAAATAGATAGAAACCGGCGTGTAACGACGTCGTGCATCCTACGCGTTTTCCACTTTAGAGAAAATTTCACTTACCCTTCTACCCGGCCTGTTTCACCGGGCGAGCAATTAAAAATCTATGCACACCGTCGCGTACGTGGACCGAAAACGCGCGAGATTCCTTTCGCTCAGATCACCGGCGACGATACAGCGAACGCAATCAACTCAGAGAGTCCACTCCGTGGAGTCACCCTAACCTCCTCCGATGAATTTGCAGTCCGTATCCGCGATACGTGCGAGCGTAAAATAAATTTCTCAATTTCCCGGCCCGTTTCAGCGACGAAATTTACAGCCTGACTTATTGTCCCGGACGAGGCGGTCATTCGACGCGCGCGAATTTTTCCACGGGGACTTATTTACGCCGTGGTCGCTCGAATCCTGATCACCGAGGAAATATAGCGCAGATCGTGTTACGCTGGAAACAATAAAAGTCCCGATGATATATTCCGCGGTGCAAGTGCGTCTTAACGATTCAACGGACTTCCCGAGCAACTCGCGTCGGTATATTAAACGATATCGGGGAGCTCGTTCGCGCGTGTACTTTCCGCCGGCTCGTCCTTGATCGGCGAAGGCCGGCTACGATCACGGTCGAGGATTTTCATAGCGAGCCGAGCGGTGAAAAGGCGGTCGGTTTCGTGTGCTCGGCCCATGCTCGACGGAAGACGCAGCGCCGGTTGCCAGGCCGGGCTCATTTTGATTGATCGGGCAATATAGGCCTGCGAACCCCCCGCGGTTCGTGCATTACCCGCCGCGACGTGGAAAAATTACCGGATTGAGATGCACTCATTAATAATACTCGCGTACGTGTGCGCGACCGGGATACCAAGGGGGGGTGGCCCCTGCGATTCGATCCTAAACGATCGCGACCACGCTCGCGGGTAATTACTCGCGCGAACGAGAACGTGGAATGCGTCGCGAATCGGCTCGTTTCAACGGATCGACCACTTTCCGCGGAAAATCGAGCCGCGTCCTCGTGGTTGGGTCTTCAAGGATAACGAGAACGCGGCACGCGGTAAGAGGATCGTGAGCTAGGATCGATATCGGCGAGATTATTGATAATGGAATGCTTTATTGAATTTGCTGGCGACTGACGCGTTATTATCGAGGAAACAGGGGGATGGTTTACGACTTCATACTTTTATACGATTACTGTGGTTGCACGTAATATACCGATAAAACTACTGTGGTATATTAGGTGTCGAATTACGGTAATGTCTAGTTAGAGCCGATGGATGGCATTGTTGTCCTTCGTCAGGATCTCTATTGCAATAGTCATTTATTTTTCATCCGAACGTCTGTATGTCAGGCAATGAGCACGACTATGTATAACCTAACCTATAATACTATCATAACAGTAATCTGTATACTTGGCAAGTACTAGTATGACCATTACTTGCTAAATTTAGTATACTTTTCTACATTGATCCATATACGATGAGTCTAGTGATCTACCGTTTGAGAGTATTACTTAAACAGCATTTTAGTATATACAGGGTGTCTCAGCCGATGTAGACATCTTGATTTTCTCGGTATTGTTGCACGTAACGAAAAATGTTTCGTAGGAAACTTGAATGGTGTCGATTGACGCATATGCTGGCTTTATTAGCTTTTTCGTAGGTGGACGCCTTAAGGATATATGAAGGTTAATTTTTTTTTTATTTAAAAGAACGAGGTACTTTGTTACATGAAAAGATGCAGCTGGCTATTCTTTATTAAAAAAAAAGGACTGACCTATGTATGTCGAAAATCTAATAGTTTAGGAGATATTTCAATTTAAATAATTTTAAAGTTTCTACTAATATTAGCGTTTATTTATAGGTATTTTTAAGGAAGCATTTTTTTGAAATTGTTAACAACAATATCCCCCCACAAAAACGAGCTTGGAACGCGAGACAGAAATTTATCGCATGTAAGAGGGTTAAATGGACAAAGAGGAAGGGATCGTTCGCTACCCCCGTAGAAAACGCGTTTCGGCCACGTAGGATCGAAAAGACGCGGAGGCACGGCATTCCCGTGAAACTCGATATCCGTTTATCAGGTATCCACTTTGCTCGTTGGATCCGGTGAATTGCTCCCGGTTTCTTGTCGCCGATCGGAACGTAAAGCAGCCACGTACACGCAGCCCTTGTCGGTGAACGCGAACCCGGATAGTTTTATGGCGGCCCTCTGCCTCTCCGTAATGCGTTTGGCTAAGAACTCCCGTGCGAGCAGAAAACGAACAGAAAGGTGAAAAGGTAGGAGGATGAAGCCGAACACAGGAGGCAGTGACTTAGTCCCGAGGAGCGAGCGAGGAAAGAAAAGGAAAGGAAGACAGAATGGTCTTAATATCCTTTGATTTATCTCGGCTGGGTCACGATGCCTCTCCCTTTCGCTCCCTCTCTCCTCCTTCCTCCACGTACGATCTTGTCCTTCGTCTTCCTGCTTTCCCTCCCTTGTACAACCACCCCCGTGCAAAACCGCAACGCATGGGCGGGCCAATCAGTTTTTAAATAACCATAACTCCTGGTTTTATGGGCGAAACGGCGCGCGATGGCCCATGGACGATCTTCTCGCGTCCGCGCTACGGGCAAACTGTAGCGGGCAGCTTGTTTGCTTTATCCCCCTTTATATTCGATTGGTTTCGGGCCCGAAAAGACGACACCGACCTGTCCACCGTCTCCTATTCCATGTTTTTATTCGGTCACGGTCCTCGTTGCGCATGCGCTTTCTGGGCTTGATTTGCGAGCCACTGAAAAATCTGTTGAGTCCGCCAATTTGTACACCCGCGAACATCGTAGAGAATTGTGCTGTTATGCGTAATATGTTCAATAAATATATGCAATAAATAATATTTCCTTGAGTGTATATATGTATAGATCCATTTTACTTTCACCTATCCTGAACTGTGCATATTACAATGAGATCGAAATTGGTCATGCGACTCTATTGAAAATATAAACAAGAATTACTGTACTCGAACCGTGAGTGCGACACGTATACAATAATGATTAGGATCTCTTAAATCGTTCTCATTCGGTCCGGACGAGATTAAATCAATTCCTATATCGACCTCATCGAAAATACTTCGAGTCCATCCAGACACAATCTGCCAGTAGAAACCGGAAGAGCAAATCGAAGAAAACGTTCGAAAGTTAATTGCGAAAAGGGTGCAGAATCACAATCTCGCGAGGTATACCGGCAACCGTCCCAGTTTCGAGGCACGATTCCCGCCGGTATCTCGATGCGGAATGGATCGTTCTTGCGCATTAACCTCAGTCATTGTACCTCTAACGATCCGTTCATCCTCCATTATAAATCCCGCGGAGATTTACCATCCGGCTAGCGTTGTAACTGCGGCCGGAGGAGGCCGTTCTATGGCGGGCCGAAAGCTCGGTCGGGCCCCGAGAAAACGCTCTCGCTCCGGCCCCGTCGCTTATCCACCGATCGTTCGAAACGAATTGCAGACACGCAGACGAGATTCGAGGCTCGTTCTCGCGTTGCTATCCCTCGGTGCGATGCCCGGCTTCCTGCTCCTATGATTTAACCCGCGTGCGCCTCGCGAACGCGTTGCTGCGCCTTCTTCCCGCCACTCGGCATGATTTAAACTCATTGGGTGCCATGTCCGTGCGCTTAAGTCCGACACGCGCGTTCACGCATACACGCCGACCACGCATACACCACCGACAACGCTGTTGCCCGTGGTCCGCGTTGTCGGGGCACGTTCGTGCACCGCCGGGCCACATCCAGGTTGCCGTACAACCTGCTCCGGCACCACCCACTCATCTGGTAGCAGGCCGTTAAAGCGGCCGCTTTTCGGGGGACCACCGACGAGCTGAACAACATTTCGACCCACAATGTCGTAAAACGGTTCTCGGTTCAGGGAGCTGCTATGGGTTTCTCCGATTTTCGATGTCGTATTATGCATAAGCTAACCAAAGCTCGTACGCGTTCAACGACGCGACATCCCCTATGATATTGGATCGCATTCGTGTTTCGGTATCGACGCTATGGATCATGCTATTTGTAAAATATAAGTACATGTATACGGATTGTATATATTCTAAAGATATATAGATGATGCTATTCATGAAATACATATATATCAAATATACAAAATAATCACAAAGTTCATTATTACAAAAATTGCTGAAAATGTTGTCTATTTGAAGTTGACATTTGAATTGAAACACGATACACGGATCTTCGGTTTGAAGCAGACTCTAGTAGCATTGTGGAGAAACAGTAAAAATATTGTAGAACGTCTTACGATAGATATAAAGATAGTATCCCTAACAGCTGTAGTAGATGATAGTTTTGAGATAGTATGTCCGATCATCCGAATTGTTAAGTGTTCGACAAGAGTTTTGCTTTGAAATCACTACGAGCTCGATGTGTGGTAAAATGCTCAAGATTCGGTGTAAAGTTTCAAACTCTCGTTCAAGATCGGCTACGCGGTGAACGGGTGAAATGTCAGTGATCCGTATCTGCTCGCATTTGAATAACAAAATCGTTGGAAACACAAAAGAAGCAACGGATGCTCATCATCGTCCGAGCCGTGACGCATGTGCTCTCGAGCAGTCGTGTAGCGAGCTAGCATCGTCTATCAAATGACGACTAGAACAATGGGCCGTGACTTAGTAGGAGCGCCTCCGCAACATGACACGGCGTGTAGAACGCGCGCGGACCGCATGCGTCCGTCTGTTGAGCGAAGAAAGCCGGGCACCTCGCTGTTCTAGCTTCCATTCTGTAATGATCTACACGAATCTGGTCCCGATGGATCGTATCCGACCATTCGTTCGCCTAACGACAGCCAGCTTCTTCCAATAGCGAACCCACGTTCTTTCCGATCGCCACGATGATGCACGACGGGACGAATGGAAGCTTGTAACGCCGTTGGTCAGGAAGCTTTTGCGCCAGCCAAGAAATATCGCCTTGAGATTATCTGCAAACGATTCCTCGATCGTTCGAGTTTTCGAACGAAGCTGAGGACCGAAACTTCGTCCGATCTCTGTTTCCATATTTGGGAAATTCCGATTCCCAAATTTCCAGATTTCCAAGTTTCCAAGTTTCCAGGTTTTCCAATTTTCAAGTTTCGAAATTTTCAAATATCCAAATGCCCAAATGTCCTAATTTTCAAATTTCCAAATTTCTAAATTTCTAGATTCCGAGATTCCTAGATTCCTAGATTCCTAGATTCCTAGATTCCTAGATTCCTAGATTCCTAGATTCCTAGATTCCTAGATTCTCAGATTCATAGATTCATAGATTCCTAGGTTCCCAGGTTCCTAGGTTTCTGGATTCTCACATTTCCAGATTCCCAAATGCCTATATTCTCAGATTGCTAAATTTCTATATCTTGAGATCCTAAAATCTTCAAATCACTACACTGCGAATTCCTACATCCTCAAATCCTTAACCCAACAAATTCCTACGTTTCCAAATTCCCAAATTCCAAAATTCTGAAATTCGTTACGAAAGTCACAAATGTACGCTCATGATCGTTTCAAAGTGAAAAGACCCCCGACGGTATAACTGTAGGAGATCAGTCTCCGTGTAGATCGCTCATTTCCTGCTCGCAGTTCCTCCGGTTAATCCTAACAAATCGAAGTCAACCGTCGCGACGCCACGAGCACACGAGGCAGCGTGGTAAAAAAAAAAAGAGCGGGAAGCGCGTTGATAGTGGAACGAGGAGGGTAGAGAAGTAAACGGTCGAGCGTTGTGCTCGCTGAGCGCAACGAGGGGTAGAAAGATGGACAGAGGGGGGCAAGGAGGCGGACGCGGAAAAGGAAAATAATAAAGCGAGTCGGTGCCAGGTGCCAGGTTGGCATAAGAAGGTGTCCAAAAGCAGTGCGTGTCATTAGAGAGCGTGAAAGACGTGACAAATGACAGTCTGTCTCGGGTTGAATGCGCATTGGCGCCCCCTATCGCTGCCATTCGTTTGTTTGCGGTCACACATTGTCGTGCTGCACGGAGAAAGGCCGGGCCAAGGTAGTTGTACTTGTTCGTTTTATCGTGGAACCTCCGCCGTTGGCGTTTTGCGACTCTGTGAGAATGTGATTCGCCATGGATCCTTGGGGATGTTTTGACGGCCGGTTGACGAGCGATTGTCCTTTCTCTACTTCTGACGATGCCCTTCAGAGAGTGCCTCTTCTCCGTTTCCTTTTTTTTTCTCTTCTTTTTTATCTCTCCTCCTTCTTCGACACGCCACGCAAACTTCCTTTCTGGCCGCCTTTCGAGTGGCCTCGATTAACGAGCACGCTTTTTTCACGTTACCGTTCCTGATGGATTTCGAGGAATATAAATTGATCATATTCAGCCACGCTGTCTCCGTTAGGGATGCACGAACAGTGACGCTAACTGGAGGATCGGGTGTCTGTTGCAACTGCTACGGAGACGTGATTTAGCTCCGCGTGTGTCGGCCGATCGAATAATACGGAATTATAAAATGATACGTGGAATGTATTGCATTGACGATGACTCCGCACATATCCGTACAGAAAGGATTGTGACTATGGTGAGCGACGTTGACAGTCGTTGAAAGACAGTTGTTGTATACATACAGGTGTCTCGGTATGACTTTACGTATTTAACGATTTCACAATTTTAACGATACCGTAATGGCACTCCTTCGTGTTACCGACAGAGCAGACAACAACCCTTTCTTGTAAAGAAACCTTCGAGTTTTTGTTAGGCAACCTTTCTTCACGAATCCGAGTAGCAAGGATCATTTCAGATGGAAATTTGCTCTTTCCTCTCTCTTTCTGTTGCTTCGAATAATCACGAGTTTTCGGTTGCTAATTTATAAATTATTCATACAAATCCA
The DNA here is from genome assembly GCA_947623535.1 of Coelioxys conoideus. NCBI lineage: Eukaryota > Metazoa > Arthropoda > Insecta > Hymenoptera > Megachilidae > Coelioxys > Coelioxys conoideus. Next base: position 7,498,991 of record OX392455.1, on the reverse strand, counting down.
GATACCTGCCAGAGCTCGAGGGGCACGATAGAATTCATTGAATTGTCCCAAATCTTACGTGTTTAATAGTAACCTGAAAGTAAACGATAGTCGTATCGAAACATCCATTAACAATGAACTTAACCCCTCGTTGTACAATTTATTTGCTTGATACGTCAGTCAAAACTGACTGTTCGCAGCTACAATATTAACTCGAACAAAAAAAGTTAAAATGTTGTGCGTATTTTATATTCAATGATCCTTGATTACATAGATTATGACGTTTAACGGTAGAATCGTAACTGCGGAAGTGGTAAAATTTTTACAAATTTTCGAACCGTTTTCAAAAATTCTATTTCTAAGGACAAAGTTTGCTAAGATGATTTTCTTGAAACCCGTGCTGATTCTCGTCAAGACGAACAATTAACACGCGCCTTAATTTATGTTTCACTGTTGGTTAATATGTCCGTCAACTTCATTTTTAACTTCAAAGTAATTGCTTGACATTCTATGCCGATAGTTGTAGTATAAAGCCCGGAGTTAGACTCGTTGACACTAAAACTACCGACGTATAATGCATAATTATTTTGATGCTAAAAATGAAGTTGAAATGAAAAATAAATGAACGAACGATGAAGCATACATGAATACGCTTATAGATTCTTCATCTCAGTGACAGTCGGCATAAATGCGAAAGAAGACCAGCTTAATAAATTTTGTCATTTGATGTAGGAAATTTGTAGAAGGGTCATTTGACCCCTTCGGTAGTTTTAGTATTAAACTATGCAAACGGGTAAATTGTACGTCGTACAATATCGTCAACGTCGCCGGGTAAGTTCGACAAAAAACAACAATAATCAGATAAGCATAATCGTTCCGGGGAACAAGGATTCGAGTGCAACGCGCACACTAGCCGAACCGCAGCGCGGAAACGTCGACGACATAACTTCATAGAGCCGGTATCTCCTTTGACCTTGAGAGCACGACCAACAGCCGGCGAACTACTCGATACAACGGTAGATAAGTGTATCGCCGTGCCTTAAATCCAATAACGTCAGCGCGGCAACGATATTCTCCGTTGGTGGCCGGTAGTCATCAGCGGACACTTAACCGCGGCGACGCGTCCAGCGATCCGAGGAGCGGAAAAAAACGGGCTCGACCACCTAGACGGCGCATGGTCGAAGGATCCAACGGTGGATCCGCGGGACACCGTATCCCCTCGGTTTCGCAATTACGCCCGGACGGTGAAAACTCGCGGCTCGTCCTCGCAGGGGCCCCCAGGTTTCACCGCGGCGGCGTCTCACGGATCCATGTTAACACGGACGGCCACTAATCGTTCACGTTTTCGCCATAAGGGCTGATTCACTGGCAGCGCCGCTTCTTTACGGCATTGTTCGCCGGTCCAGTCGGATCGCTATCTTAACTAGCCTCTCGTGTGCGCTACTCGGTTGGCCGCGAGCACCGACCGGTAGCTACCGAGGCTGGTAGCTCCCGACCGCTCGTAGACATGATCGTTGCCTGTGCTCGGCCTATACGTGACGGCAGTAAAGTAAACGTTCGTTGCTTCGGCTCGGAACCGGCCTGGCCGAACAACAACGGCTCGGGAACAACGACGCGGTGCATCGCGGAAAACGTCCCGGTACACACAGAGATCTCTTTCTTTCTCTCTCTTTCTCGAGAGAGAGAGACGATAGGAAATGCCGTACGCGAGCAGAGCGAACAGAGAGGCCGAGGTGCGAAGAGATGGGATTGGCCGGTGCTACCGTGGCCCCCCGTCGAACCCCTATCGCGAGCATGCGAGCAAAGGTCAAGTTACGTCAAGTTGTAAGACTCCCCCTTTCCCTCTGCTCCTGGAACGCTCCCTGCATCCCTGTTCCGTACGCGGCTCGTTGCTCCTTTTTCCCTTGTTCGCCAGCGTACTCCGTTTCCTCGAGGTCACGTCCTTCCCGCGCGAGACGATTTGCGATTATGGGATCCGCGGGGAATCGTGACCGCTGGATTGGGTGCGAACCACGTGGTTGTTTGTGGTCGTCACGCAGCTTGACGCTGGATCGAGTTACAGGGGTTGGGAATGCGTGGATTTGGCGTTACCGACCCTGAATTCGGATTTATTTCGTCATTTTGTATTAGAAGGGAATTAGAGCGTCTGGTCCTTACGGTGTAGCTGACGAGGGAACATATCCAACCCGAACACACCAATTACGATGAAACTTGTGACATAGTTTGATAGATAGATAGTGAGATAGTTAATTACATGTTTTCTTCAAACATGAGATAGTTTAAAACAAAATTTACACGCACTTTTTTTATCGGCAATCGTGCATTTTAAGAGGCTCATGAAGTTAGGGGTTGAAAACATTTTTTTGAATGTCTTGCCAACTAGAAAGTGTAGAACCATAATTTTTCTTCAAGTTGTGTATTTTTAAACGACGAAAGCAAATGTAGAGAAAATTTGAGAGAAACATCATTTATTTAAATGATATTTGTAAAGTTTTCTTTGTTCATGCAATTTTTGCGTAGTGGATCCGAACCATCCCAAATAAAGGTCGGAACATTGTATATTTTTATGAAGATTCGGTGTCGACGTACCTCAAATGCATCACACACTGCAACTGACTCGCTTTCGTTGTGCGATGAGATGTTTCAGCGAAATTTTAAATAGTAGCGCTCTTTGTTCTCGAGAATCTTCAACTTCGGCTTGCGCGCGTTTCTGAAATTCTACCTGAACGAGCAGTTCCGTTCTTATCGTTCAGATCTTTTAAACAGAAGGTGCCTATCCATTCGTCGTTATGAGAAAATCGAAAGAGTACCAAGAAATCCACGGAATTCGAGCTGAAAAGCAGCTGAACTTACATTTCTTGCATTCTGACAGGGTCGCTAGCATTGTAGCGATTTAGGTATTCCAACAATCCAAACGATTAAAACTGACGCAACAATTTCAAGTATAGTGTATAGTCTTAAATTTATACGATCCACCTTCTACGTATACCATTAGATGCAAAGGGATGAATATCTCAGACCGTCGACGATGTTAGCAGTCGCTCAAACCGAAAGTTTAACGTTGATATTATTTAGGTGAACGAATACTCGTGTTAATGCAAAACTACCCAAATTTCCAATTGAGAATGCAATCGCGTCCCTCGCCATGTCGTAAATCTGTTCACAGTGAACCGAACGAGAGTCCATTATGCCAGCGCATGCCGGTCAAATTTTATTTAGGGTTGTCTTCTTTGGGAACACAATCAGCACAAAAGGTAGCGGAGGGGTAGGGAGAATGAAAGAGGCACGAATAACCCTTTGTCGGAAGCAGAAACAGAAGAATACAAGAACGTCTTTAAAGGGTGGACCGTAACTTTCGCGGTTTCGCCTTGCTAATCTCGGCCACAAATTTATTTATGACACTTGCAAAGCCCGCAAACAGTTACTTCGAGCATATTTCAATTGTGTATCGTGCGATATGGTCGCCTTTATTACCGCTTAATTGTGGGTGCTTTGAACGTAGTTAAAGAGCAATGTTAAATTTAGTTTGTCGAACGACTTTCGAGATTTGTGGGTACGTGGGCTTAGTAATTGATCTTCTTTCTAAGTTATTGATGTTTATTTATATTTTCGGCAAAGGAAACACACGACGTTTTATAAACAAATGAGTTTCTTTCATGGCATTCGGAAGTAGTGACCTATCCATCTATTATAAAATGTGTGCATTTTTAAGAGGCGTACGTAAAGATTTATTTTCAAACATTACAAAGTTTAAATGATACAATCTCCAACTTACAGTAAACAAGCTTATAATAAATACAGTTAATAAATTTAATAAATATATCTAATAAATATAGCTAATAAATAAAACCAACAAATTTAGTCAATATATACAATAATTATCTTTCAAGCAAAGATGCATCGAGAAACGAAATGAATTGAAATAAAAAATTGTGGCACACAAAGTTGGAAAGCTCGACGAACGAATCGCCGAAAGAAGGACAAGTCCCCTGAAATACAGTTACACGAAAGAACGTCGAAATATGAACTTCGGTTTGTTAGCCGGTCTCTTCTTCGTGACAAATTAACTGGCGAGCAATAAAAAATTCATGCCGGATCTCGATCTCGCTTACGAACGCATGCCCGATAGTGTCCATGACGTTGAATTATAGGGACCAATTCGAAACTTGTAAAGTAGCAAAAAACCATGCCCCGGCGTATGATGGAGTGTCCCGATATTTCATCGCCGAAACGCGCACTCGTTGCCGGCGGATTAAGGCCAGACCGAAAAACAAGACGCTATCATCATTAGAATGGTAATATTCACTTAGGAAAGTGAAATCAATTTGTTAAGAGCGGTGGAACGCGTCGAAAAGGAGCAGACTAATGGGAACGCCCCTTCCACTGTTCGATTATCATTCATTAGAGTGAAATTTTCTGGCGGTCATCTAATTGTTTTCAAAACGAGCGAAAGTCGACGTCGAGTCACGCGAGAAGAAAAAAAACCCGGTGGTCACGTGGCGCGGTGTTTACGACCGCGGGGCATGAATTTAAATCGCCGTTTACGAAAGGAAATACAATTTTCCCGGAATATTTTCACTCGATTATGAACGTCGAACCACGCATCCATCGTGCTTCTTTCGCGAACGATTGTGCTTGTTAGATCCCCAGAATATAGGACGGAAGTTCGAAGTGTCTTGGTAACAGATCGTCGCAATGTATCGTCGATGCGAAATTAATTTGTACATGTCGATATGGGTACGCATGCACTCGTGAGCTGTCTACCATCTGCTCGAAGATATTTAAAATATAAATTATTATCGCCGCGTTCGAATTTCGTCGTAGCCACCTTTCGTTCGTAACTGTACACGAAATTCGTATGTGTGCCCACACGTCGTTCGTCGGTTTATCGAGGGGCTCTTAAAGCGAGAATTACTATTAGCATGCTAAAACTGCCACGCGTTGATTCATCGAAACTGATCGGGCCGAAGATGGATGGCGGTTGATGGGTTATCGATTGAGATCGATATCCGGTTTCTATTTGACCTGCGCGTACGCGCGTCAACATCCGACAATCGATCGTGCAAAAACCTCGACTAATATCTCTATGAATCAAGAGAATGAAATGTATACCTGCGGTATAAACGAAAGACGACGAATTTAGCCAAAGATGAACGAGCGTTCGTCCTCACCCCGTAACTGGACCAATGATTGAACAGCTTCGTAAACTTATTCCGGGATTAATTTTAGATCTGTATCAGCTGTCCCCGAAGGTTAACACGGGGGATTTATTCGTGAAAATTGCTCGCCAGCCAAAACAAACGAAAAGGTCGCGTCACGGCGTAGGCGATCGTGTCTCGAGACGATTCATTGTTCTACCGGTCGGTCCGGGACGACAATTTCCTCGCGTATTTACCAGTATTAGGATAATCCCATTTGCCGAAATATGCCTGCTTATGGCAGTGGCACGAGAGACACGCCCTCTCCATGCGATTCCAAAGTTGAAGGGTGAAGAACGGGTCCAGCCGGTACGTCGACGTCCCCGAGGATACAGGGCTACTTAAGGGTGCGTTTGTTCTTTTACTGCCGCGGCATTGTACGGCCGAACGAAAGCGAACCACTGTGGCAAAAGGCAATCCGTGGTCTTAAACCGCGTACCGTTACAGATGCCGCAGAACACTCGACAGCAGCTCGCACTGCGGGAGCAGAAAGGGCTGCTCTTAATGCCGGAAAATTTAAGGCCGGAAAATTGGAGGCCGAAAAATTTAAGACCGAACTCCTCCCGAGGGAGTGCTCCGCTCGTTCCGACAATTTGTCTTCGTCCAATTTGCCGTCTCGTTGTCCACGAGTCGCTTCCAAACGGATTAACAATTTCGAAACTTTGTCGGGGACAGCTTCGTCTCTTGTTCTTTTCGGACATCCCTTATCTGAAAAGAATCTGTAAATGAGCGAGAAATTAACATTTTACGGGGAGGCTGAACGCAGTCCGCTTTTATATTTTGTATGATTATTATCATTGCATGATTGTATGATTATACGATCGCATGTTACACAAAGTGACCTGAAATTTTGAACTGCCTCATACTATGTATTATTTTATCCGATAATTAAACATTATTCTGGTTATTGAATAGTACTATAAAATTTCCTAGTTCAATAGATCGACGAATTTTTGTTTTCCAATTATAATTCAGTTAAAATTTATTTATTTAAAATTGTGTCATTAAATTAAAATTAAAAGTCGGCGAATTTGGGATAAGTCAAATTTTAAACATCGATTTAAAATTCCAACTGCATTAATCGAATCGCAAGGAAGAGTTCTGCTTGCCACAATCTCGTTCGAGGATCTATGAAAACCATCTCGAACTAGACTAGCAAATCCGCAACGATTCACGAACAAAATGAAGCTCGATAAAGACGTTAAGTGTTTGCAATACGGTACACCTTCATCCTTTAAATAGATCGTGCTAGGTAGATCGCGTCCAACGATCTACCGTGCAATTCTCAGGGATTGATTTGCTCGAACGAAGCTACCCCTAAGACGGTACACAGAGATCTAACCCGCTCTTAATCCGTCTCAGTCGATGTTATCCTTTTACAGAGATTGTGCTCGTGCTGTATCGCAGTAGGAATCTTATCTCGAGAACTTTAACCAGCAATCTGGTTAACCGGCACGCCGGTTCCTCGCTAATCCGCGGATTGACCGTGACGAGAACGGATAATCCGTACACGCTGTGGGATACTGGGCCACCCTCCATTTTGAAGCCAAATACAGTAGATTCTCGTTATATCGCCACCGTCGAAGTTACACGTAGTTACGATCAATCATTTACGCTCGAAGTACTTTAATTTAATATCGTCAATTGGATTACGTTGTAATTCGTAATTCACGTATTTCATTCAACTAATCCCGTGTCATATTATCGCGAGTCAGACGTGACGCGCTCTTACACGAATTTTTATTGCGAATATTTATGTGCATATTCAAGGATTGTTGAATGCAAAGTTGGCGTAACAATTCAACTTCTTTTACTCGTTTCAATATTGCAGCTGTGATTAGTTAGTTCTGACTAACTCATCTGACAAATAAAACATAACGCATGGAGTTAAATTACAACGTAATGCATCTCTGATATGATCAACAGTTATACTGATCTTATCAATTACAGATATAATGAATTACATGTATTCGACCGTTACTGGGTGTTGCATAGTCATCGTTCGATATCAGAAAACTTATTGGTCGACTCAATACGTTTCCAAAAGTATTCCGCTGCTACAGCGTCGGCCGTGACGATATAACGAGGGTCTACTGTATCATAAAATCGCGCGCGTCGAACTTCTGAAAAGGTGCGGCTCGTTAATCCCAATTTAAATGGGATTCGTCCGTCGCAGGGACAAAAGTCCGGCAGATAGAAAGAAAGAAACAGAGAGAAGGAAAATGTGGGTGGTGCGTCGGGGATTAGAACGAAAATCCGTCGAAGGTTCGTAAGCAGTGCACCGTGAAATTGTCAACACAACTGGTCGGGTTCGTAGATGACCGGGAAACGTCCGTTTTGTTTCGGTTCCACCTACTTCTTGAAGAGGATGCCTCCGCTCCGTCGATTTAGGGACAAGGGGGATTCTTTTGCAATCACGGTTTGGTATGCCGCGACGATAGAGGGGTGAAAGTTCATTTCCATTCGAATTACCCACGAGAACGTAATTCGAATGGTAGTTCGAGAAATTTATGGCGGAATGCTTGTTAGAATTCAATTTGAGTGGGAAGAACGTCGGAGTTATCGCTGTCCGGGGCTTTTGAGTTTAGCCGCGGCTCAATGAAGCTCCGTTAGGTGTCTCGGAATATTCCGATATCGACGTTTCGTAGACCGATCATGCCCGGATTCGAACAACGCCGCGCATCGAGCGTGATCGGTCGAAGTAGGCACTTTTTTGCCGGGTCGAATTAAAGCGGACATTTAATCGCCGTTGTTAAGCAACATATTTCGCGTTACTTCGAGCACGATAATCGAGCGGAGAAAATTACGAGTAACCCAATCGCTCTTCTCTTTCTGCGACGCCGCGTTTCCAATGAAATTCGAGGTAATAACCGGCTGTGCCTCTCGAAAATTGCTCGCCGCAACGTCTCAATCAACTAATTAACACGTCAAACGAGCCCCATCGAGCACCATCAACCGGAAGCGTTCGATGTTGCCTCCGTTCGGACGAATTCGCGCAAAATTAATCGGCAGAAATCCCGCGCGAACATCCCCGTCGCGGAATGATTGATACGACGCGGCTGAAAATGACTGGCATTAACGAGAATACGAAGAAAGCCTGGACGAGAATCGTCGAAAGATACGAGCGGTCATTACGCGAGCACCGGTCCCGAGCATCCGAAGCGGAAACGTTTTAACCGACTCCGACGACTAGAAAACGAGCTCGCCGCTCGTAATCGAGCGATTGCGAAGCACCAGATTCAGGGGAACGAAGTGGAGAATCGTGTCGGCGCCGATATCGCAATCGCGCGGCCGCGAAACTCGTCCTCGAACGCCTCTCGATACTTCCAGGAACGATGTTGACGACCGCGATGACCCATATGATCGTCGATTCACCGCAGATCGCGTCACGAATACGATCGGCCATCCCGGGTACACTCGCCACCGACGCAAAGGCACCGCGAAAATTTCCCGGCTTTACGCTCTTACACCTTTGACCCGCGGTTTCGTCACCGCGACGACTTTTATGCACCTAACGACGGATCTCGCATACCGATTTTACGACGAACGGGCTGCGGTCGCGAACGAGGTGGGGCACAATCCCGAGAACCCGAGAAAAAGTTGCTCGTCGCGTTTCATTCGTTCCGAGTATCCGATCTCCACTCGAAGTTTACAAATTTCTGTTAACCCCCTGACCCACAATTTTTCTGGACAGTTCCGTCATTTACCACGTTCGAATCTCGTTATATGTCGAATGGAAGCGTCAGCTAACGGCAGTGTTCATAAGTTTAAACGTAAATATTTCAGCATAAATTAAAAAAAAAAAAACAACGTTTAGTGCTGTTTATAACAAAAACAAATTTGGTAAAACTAATGTGACTTTTGAATTACAATGTCCTGGTGCTATCTCTTAGAAAAGAGTTTAATCATGCTTTATACTTGTATGAGTCTACATTTTTTACGTATGTATTTGTGATAACTTCCGGATATGCTTCCAGAGCATAATTTTATATACCCTTGCTTGAAGATCAAATAAAATATTCCCTTTAATATTAATTTTTATTATGAATTATTATTTTATTACTATTCTATTTCCATAAAATAAATTATTTATGGATGATCGATAATAGCCATCAATATTGGGGAAGTTCGATAACGAGTATTGTTTTATTATTTCTCCTTTATCCCCTCAGTTCGAATATATCGCTCCAGTTAGTTTCATTTATTGTATTCACATATTGATTTCTTATATTTCTAAATATACGCATATAGTTTGAATTGTTACTAAAAGCGTGTTAAATTAATATAAAAATTGTTCTTGTTAATAAGTGTTCAATTAAAAAAAAGATCTGACAATTATAAACTAAAGAAATGATTAAAATTTGTTCGTCGAAGCGTGTTGATTACTATGGAGATAAAGAATAATTGTACAAATTGATTAAATTGTCGTCCCTCAAATCGCTCATTGTACTTGAGAAAAAAGAGGTTCACCGCAAAGAGGCGTTGCACGACTTGAGAATTTCTTAACATCGTGCTAACAGCGAGTGTCACCAGGTATCCCATGTCCGTTCCCGTTCGAATTGTGATTACAAAATGGTCGGTTTCCTGGAAACATCGAAGTAGCAGCCCCGATCGCAAATAGACCGGCTCCTCCCACTAGCGAAACGCTCCCTTAAAGAGACAAACAAGTTCAAACATTTGCACCACCCACGGTGCTCGTTCCATTCAACCCTTTCCCTTTCGGTCAAACTTCACCGGTTCTTTGCCCCCGTAATTTGCTGTTTCGTTAATTTACGATACGGTACACCACCCGACTATATTGCGGCTGACCGCATCCCACCGAGAATGCCAGAAAATCTATTAAGAATCGCTCGTAAATCCTTTTCCGTTCGCCATAATCGGCACCGTAACGAAATACGGTCAATCTGATTTTTCCCCGGGAATATCTCGTGTCCGATTTTTCCCCGGGTGACTCTTGTGCGTCCCGCGTTGCGAAACTCCTGTGTTTTCCACACGAATAACGGTCACGATGCTACACGTTTCGGGAATATCTAGGAGAGGACACGCCCGTGTTCGGACGAAGGTGTTTGTGTAACGAGTTGGGCGTGGTTACGCTTTCCCGTGAATAGACACATTGGACACGAAAGTTCGCCGAGGGTAAGTCGAGCAGTAAATCAGGGGTATATTCATTGAACAGGTACAACGGTATTGCGAACTGGAACAAGAAACGTCGGAAATTGAATTAGAGAAATTAATTTATGATCTTTTTCATCCTAACTGTTCGCCGACGAAGAACGTTCTGGGGCCGTAAACGAAACTTGTGGGTCATTTTCTTTGTCACGACTCTCGGTATATGGCCTTTGATTATCGGTAGCAACGCTCGTACGTTCGAATGGCCCAATTTTTCCCGACTCGAATAGAACCCAAAGTTTATGGTACCTACATTTGTATTTACAAAAGAAACTGTGTCTTGTATTAACAGGGTATCTTACAGCGACGCAGTTTGCCGTATTTCTAATTAACGTTACAACCGTTCCACCAAACAAATTGACCGTACCAATTTTAATCTGCATTCCGTATCTATTCATTCGTTCGTGTACGCTTCACAATGGGTCGGCAATAGTGCTGAAAATTCAAAATGTTTCTATATCGCAGGATCGTCGACAAATGACGCGCGAAGCGGAATCGAAGTTGTTGCAAGGTCTCGGTTATTATTCAAAAATGAATTTGCGCGAAGTATGACGCAATCCGTTTTCGCGGCGGCAACTGGCTCGCTAATGAGAATAATATTAAATCATTCGATGACGCGTATCGATAAGTCGATAAGTGATATCATCGCGTTTTTCAGCCGACTCGTGCGCGGTTGCAGCGATCGAGTTTCGTGGAAGCGGGGCTTAGGACGAGAGCGAAATCGCAAGTAACTGGATTTTCCGATTCAATGACACGATAATCGGCTTACGAGATCCGCACGAGCTTAGACTGCGACGTTTCGACGCGTAACTGGATCGATTAGATCGCTGCCACGACATACTACTATGAATACCGGCAGGAGACCTGACTTTGCGCGAACTAAGCGGATTAACTGACCTAAACGTCGGCCGAACATGTTTGCCAACTGTTGTGACAAGATACGTCACATTTCCGGTCATCGAGCTGCTCGAGCATTATTGAAAGAGTTGGCTAGTTAATCTGTGCAAAGTCGCTGAGAAACGTTGACAGGTTGTTGATAGTTTGCGCGACAAATAATAGGTTGATAATGAGCAGAACTATTTGGTAAACTGTATATAGGGCGTTTCATTTATTTACGAATTATTTGCGATTTATGCATGATTTATATGTGATTTATGTCTGGTTCATATATGATTTATGTATGGTGTACATATGATTTACATATGATTTATTGTATATGATTTATATGTATATGATACATGTTCTTTTTTGGGGAACAATTGCATAATTAGAAAGAGTGTATGGTGGTATGAAATAAAATTGTCAGAGACTCATCGATCATTGACATATCTGTGCTTTTTGTGGGCATTGTTTTAAGAAGATCTTTTAAAAAAGGTAACAAAATTAAATATACGTCAGAGAAAATTTGTCATGCATCATTATCATACTTTTTTCAAAGATTATATCCCATTCCTGATTGTTAGAAATGGTAATAAACTGAGCGAATAAAGCGAAACTCGGACGATAGCTAGTCAGTGTTCGAAATAATTGAAATGTGTACATTTTTTATAGAGAGTATTTTAATTCTCGATCTTGACGGCTACTGAAACAATTCGGTAAAGTGAGTCACTCAGTCCCCGTTCGGGCGAAGAAAGTAGATATCATTGCGGACGTCTTGATTTTATGTTAATGCGATGAACACGCGTCACCTCAAAATATGTGACATGTTCTCGTTCACGCATGAGTCACACGACAGACAGGTATGTTTTGATCGAAGTAATACGCGATATTACACAATTTCGAACGAAAGAAAATTACGAGGCAATTGATACGTTCGATAGTGACAGATACAAAATAAAATTTCCGTCAGAAATAAAGTTCGTTCGCTTGACCAAAACCGATCGCTGTGTCGCGATCCGACACGACACAAAGGGGACAGCGTTCGCCCGGTGAAACCTAACTGTACAATTAAAAGCAGAGATCTAGGATCTCTTCCACGTAACGACCTACAAAAGTACAGAAAGCAAGAAAGGGGACCGCCGCGAAACGAAGCGGACAGCGACACATTATTCCCCGTCTTTGAAGCCACAAAGAATTCGTTCATCTTCCGAGCGGGCGTGTAACCATCTTTGGCGTGGAATTCGTCGCGTGAAAAGGAAACCACCGCGGGCACAGAAAGAGTAGAAACACGCATAGATCACGTAAAGGGAACCACGTTGCGACACCCAGAACCACCTCTATCGAACAGATACGATCTCCGTTGGAGATTAATCGAGAGTTAGACCCGGTTTCTCCGCTGGCGAAAATACTCGGAGAAGATGCTCGGGTGTACATCGAAGCTTAGGCAATTCACAGGTGTGTCCCGTTTAACGGGTCGTTCTGCTTTGACGGTTAAAAAATTACGTCGTTTTCAAGAATGTTTCTGTCGGTAAATATTGTACGACCATCGGAACGCATTAACATGCGTGTATCGAAGTCCCTTTGACGTTTATTAGATTACCGATGAATAATCGACGAGACGATTTTTATCGCGTTCTGTTTTATATTTATACTTATTGACATCGGTGATTTTTTACCTTGCGTCAATCAGCGCGTTAATTACCCATACACGCGGGAAATTATATTGCCATGTTACGCGTGCCGATTCGTTTTTTCTTCGCTTTTTTTTTCTGTACAGTCGGTATACGAGTACGTGTCGGGGCTGGGTTAACGACTCGCGACGTTTATTTGATAAGTAGGTGTCCGATTTATTGCCGCGTCCGCGCTGATTTATGAGACAGTTTTGTTGCTTTTTCGAATCGATCGGGAGCTATTTAAATTCAACCGTGTTCGCGTTATCGTATCGTTTCGAGGTTTCAAAAGTGTCGGCTCAGTTAAACGTTTCCGGATTCATTGAACGACGAAATTATTGATGTTGGGTTATTTCTTTTTTTTTCTCTCTGTTTAGCTCCGATCGAGTCCGGTTCGCTTGAATTTAAAGCAGTCCCTGGTTCACGTTCGACCGCGTCGTTCTCAGGAAACCTGAATACATTTCTGATGTCTAGTTTCCAACGTTTACAACACTATTTGATACACGTTAACTATATTTTTCTCCCGTATTATAGAGTTGCCAGATGTAGCTACGCGATAACGTTACATAGACATGTACACTGATACGATGGGCGCACATCGTGCGGCGGACTGTGATATTAACAGCGACATGATACTAACGGCGACATTATAAAGTTCTATGTACTATGTAGGTAACTCTTTCGTCATTATTATTTTCTTTTACCCTTGATCAATATTGCATTTTTTCATGTTAATTTTATTCAATACAACTCCTTTACATTCTTAAAACATAATTTGACACTAAAACTACTAGCGTATAATGCACATTTAGAAAGAAATTACAAATGACATTGAAAAATAAATAGACAAACAATGACCATGAATTAGTGTATATATTAATTCTTTGAATACGTAGCTCTAAAAAGCTTCCATCGTGTTCCCTTAAAGTATGTACTGAAATATAATACTGAAAACGAGAGATATCTGTTCATGTACCGACTATAAAAAATGGTACTGAAATGGTGATGAAACTGACGTTGATATCGGAAGAAATAACTGCATCGTAATATAGGTGTACACTGCCGCTCAAAAATATGTGGACACTTCTTCAATTCTTGTAACTACCTAAAAAAGTTATGATGTCCTCGGTAAATTTGATTACCTAAAATGTATTTCAGTTTGTGCATGGCTGGTGAACACATTTTAATAACGATTTGTTAAGTATCTTACCGATTAAGATAAAAAATAATTACACGCGTATATCTTTTAAATTGTATATCTTCTTATCATCACATATTCGTCGCGTGCTTTTATGACCGCGTTTACGAGTCGTTTTATTATTTGAGTATCAATAAGGCTCCACACAGATTCTAAGATCTCCCACGAATGTTTTTTGGACTTCGGACACTGTGTTCACAGTTCTCTTCTAATTGCTGTAAATAATTTCTACATATTGCGGAGGCGTGATTCGGGACATTGTCGTACATAAATGTGAAGTTATTTGTTTAATTAGTGATATTATTTGTTAATAAAAATATACATTATACAGGGTGTCGAACGCAACTGGTTTTAACTCCTAAATCGCTGGAAATAGAAGATGTTATAAGTAAAAATTAAATGCATCTTTGTGCATAAAATCAGTCATATCATTTGTTAGTAAAGATATACATTATATATCACACATTTCACGAACATGTTTGTTGTCCACATACATTTGAGCGGCAGTGTATCTTTCACGATTTCTTGCGTTAACGTTGCGTCGGTAGCACCGACGAACGTAAATGACGTTCTAGGAGATCCGTGGTAATTCGTCGAAGGAAATGGCGGGAAACAGTTTGCGCGAAATAAGAGGAGGAGAGATTGGATCGAGCGGGCTGCGGGCACTCCCCCAATATTTTGACTAGCGTGTCAACGAGCTGGCTTCCCGCGCATTCAGCATGCTCGTCGGCCCGTAACGCCATTCATTCAGGCCGCGTTAGCGCTCCCGGAGCAGATTTATCGAGCGGCGTGTCGCCGGTTCAACGCTGCGCGTCCATGCGGTTAGATTTGTGGCTGTTGCGGTTTTGTCCCGCGGGATGAAAAGGGACGAAACCGGTGGCCAAAAGGCGCACGGCAATTACGGAGCGAACACGGGCCACCGTGTTCGATCCTCGAACGCTCGATGATGTTCTCGGCTATTGCATTCCGGCTCTTTAACGATTTTATGTGGCAACCGGCTGGCTGCACGCGGTTTGTCAGACTCTCTGTTTCGATGGCTGCACGCTTCGATGATTTCGTTCGGGTTTCGATTGTGTCGCGGGGACGCCCGTCGACATTTCGTATTGACCATGTTCGTGAAACCGTTGCAACGATTGCGAAACTCACGATCTCCGCGGATACGGGAACGTATCCGTACGATTTTACCCGATAATTCGACGTTTTATGATCTTTCTAAGCGTTATGGTTTATCGACGAGAGACACCGATGAGGTTGCGTTAACGAAAGCGGTTACCTCGAGGTTCCGTAGCACCGTTCGAGTTTCTTCGATAAATTATCCCGTATCGAAACTACCATCTGTAATAATAAATAGCCGCGATCTGCGCATACGCCAGCAAATATTTAGCCGTGTGTTAACTTTAATTTTATTCTATAAAGCATCCTTCCACCCAACGTTTCCTGAAAGTAACGGTTATAGTTTTACGAGTTCCACTGTTTTATTTCACTTTCTATACCAATAACATCACATCGAATATCTCCTGCATTTCATCAGAACTATTTTTATCGCGGTAAAGCAAATCGACGATACCGACATACATCCACAAAGTAATTGATTCAGTAGATTTTAATCTGCTGTTATTTCTTTCATCGAACCGGACAGTTTCTGTCCTCTTTGCGCGATATTTATGAAAGATCGGGGAATTTATAGATTCCGTTAAGAGGTTCCTTCGGCCACGTATATTGAAATGGAGTCGAGTAGCGCTTCCTCGTCCGAGACTACTTTCCCGACTCTCGAATCGACGACAGGAAGCAATGACCCGTTCTGTCGGTGACGAGAATCCCCTCGGTCTAAATGCGCTTAATGGATGACAACTATAAACTACCGTGCCAGTACATAACACGGAACCACACGGTGAATATCGTTCCGCACGATTGAGCTCCTCTGTACGTAGGGGATCCCGATGCTGTCTCGCTTTCAAAACGATCAACCTATCCGCCATCGACTTAGTCCCCCATTGTTTCTCCTCGCAGCGAAATACACCCCAACCCATCGACCCTCGTACCATCGAACGTTGTCGCAAATACTAGCCCATACATTCCCAAATTACCAAATTTTCGAATTCCAAATTTCATCTGTCACTGATCCAAATAAACCCCTTGCCGTACGATTTATTTGTCAAGTCAGTCTGTACTAACTGTTAGCTACATCATTAACACTAGAACTACCAACCAGTCGAAATGACTGGTTTCGGGTTTGACATATTATGTCATAAAATTTTGTGGTCGACCTTTTGTCAAAATATCCGACATGTTTTATTGAGGTAATGAATTGTATATGTTAGGTGACGCTGCAATATTCATTTATTTATTTTTCTACTTCATTTTCAATTCTAAAGTAAGTATGCATTTAATGACGGTATTTATAGTGTTAAAACGATCAAAGAAATATCAGAATGTCTTATCGATTTTGTAATCGGCGAACCTTGACTTTGCAAATAATACCTGGACTCGAGTATCAAATTGAAACGTATGAAAAATTCCAGTAAGATGTATCGTAATTGAGCTACGAGTCATAGACGACAAAGTATGGCAAGGTGTCCGTCACGATCGCGAATAAACCGATCGAATAAAATTAGAGCCGTACCCGTAATCAATTACCCGGCGAGACTTAATCAACCGAGTCTTCTAACATTCAATTATCGCCGGATCGGTTAATTCTCGTCTCGCATTTGCAGCTGCACGAAGCGATACACGCCGCACGGCCACTCACCCGTTTTATCTCGAAGGATTTGCTTTTCGAACGAGATCTCGACGATAAAATCGAACTCGATTCCCGTGGAAGTTGTAGCACAGGCAGCCGGGGCCCGGTCGATCGAAAGCGGTAATTATCGATTCGTTCGCGTTCGGTGATCCTTTACCGGAATTCATTAAGCCTCTTTGTTCGCGAGGGGTTCATGGACGTCGTCCGATTCTGAACGATGGCTAGCCGGCTCCGTAAAACCCATGGTCCGCGTGGGGAGGTCCGCGCGAAGGTCGAACGATTTTCTGTAATTAAATATGCTGGGGCCCGCGAGTGGGCGGTAGGCGGTGGGCAGTCGATTTATCGCGAAAACCGCGAGGACGCGATATTAAATTTCAGATAGGAGCTGGTAGTCCCTGCGCGCCGAAGGATTACGTTTCAGGACTCGTGTGCCGCGTCCACGGACTCGTATCGATGCTTTTGTTTCGATCCGAACGGGCCCTCGTAAACAGAGATCGATCGACGTACCCGATTCGACTCGCCCGGATTGAACTTCGAACTTGGACTTCGTGCTTTATCGACACCGTGTAACACGATACACGTGTTGGTCCCTCGAAAACAATCGGTATTGTACTTGTTCCCTTGTTGTACAACGTATCTGTCTGCACAAAATGGCAACCTCATACACGTTTATGAAACAAACATTTCGTTTGTATCGACAAATTTATTTGTATCAGTTATATCATTTATTTCGACAGGTTTACGTTCATTTATTTAAATGGATTCATACGTTCGTAATATTCGATCAAGCAAATTGTACATTCGGAAGATTTGTTCATGTACTTGCGAAAATGTGGCTGACAAATTTTTTGTTTATGCTCGGACAAACGTATTAATTTTCGATATATTTGTTAAACACCTTTTATTCTAACATATTCATATAAATATATGAATTATATAAATAAATTTATATGTTATAAAATTATATAATACAAATATATTAATAAATATTAAACATGTTTTACCGGAAAACTAGTAATACAGTTTTGTTATTAAAAACTAGACAAAGCGCATATGTAAATATCTTCCTCAGAAATGATCATTTCTAAGATACTTAAAAATCTTTGTCAACTTTAGAATTAAAGGTTGTTTTCATACTTCCAACGTTGTCGATCACGAATAGGACATCAGTGTTCACGGAACGGTAAATGTCTTTCGAAAGCTTAACAATGCGCATCCTCGCGTCAAGCGCTTTCGAAATTGCAGAAAAGCCTTCTCTTGCCGCGCGTATCACCTAACGGCCTGTTTATCGTAGGATTGCGCGGCCAACCATGGAACGTGTGCTTCTAATCAACGCCTACTATGTCGCAAGTTGAATGCGGTAGCCGTAAATTTAACGATTGCCGGCGACGGTTCAAAGCGTTTACCTACCGCGCGATTAATCAGGAACGCGCGTTGTTATTCAGCTTCGTTGAAATCGCGACGGGAGAAGGCGGTTTGATCGTTTTCACCCTGGCCAGGGTGTCATAAATTTCTGCTGATTAGGGGCGCAATACAGAGGTTCGTTACGCGTATCGAAACGGGCGAATCTACCGTTTGCCTAAACAACGCTGTTCTCACGAGACCGCGAGGAGTACTCGCGCGATTCGACGCGGTTTAGAGAGCACTCGACGCTTTTGCTAGCCACTAGACTCTCATTAGCGGCATTCACCAATTATCCACAGAGGCGATCTCGAGGCGGCTGCCAACCCATCCTATAGGCCGGAAAAACGTTCCGTGACGAATCGAACAGATGTCGAGGTCTAGTTAGACCCGAGACACTTTGTCACCGACTGTCAAGATCGATGTTAATCATTGCCGATCGTTGTCGATTCGTCATTCCGAAACGCAATCGGTACCCTATGCCAGTCATCCGATCTCGAGTGGGACTTTGTTGTATTCGGAGGGCTAAAGTCCTTCAGCGACGATTTCGTGAAATCATGGTTCAAAAAGAAGGTTATGCTTTCGGCTAGTCTTTTTAATTCGGAAAGGAAATTCTATGATTTCGCATCTGTATTTGACATTATTTATTAAATGTTGCTGTTCAATAAAGAAATATCTGTGGCTGCACAAGATATTTAAATCATATAGTCTGTTCAAAACATTCAAATCGTACAGTCTGCACAACACATTCAAATCATACACTCTGCACAAGACATTCAATCATACTGTCTGCACGATACATTCGTTCAAAACGTACAGTCTAAATTGGAATAAATGAAATTTCATTGTTATTGAATTTTCTTCAAAGGAATTTAATGGAATAAGCAGTGAAGTATAAATACATATAATAAAAAAATAAAAATACAAATATAAATATATTTAGGCGAGAAATTCAGCTAAACCATACTGGGCGACACGATGAAGGTGTTAATAGGTCTAAGATTTCGGATATTCATGAATATTCAGATCGACGACCCGATGTTTGGCACGCAACAAGAAAAATCTCGATAGCCGTCAAATAAGCTCTCGGTAGAGACAGAGCTTCGAGGCTTCGGTTTGAAAACAACTAAACGGACCACAGTAACTCGTCACGATTCTGGCTTTTCTGCAAACAGCACGAACGCACGCTATCAAACGACGACAGTCGCGATCGGCAGACTTATCACCGTGGGTGCTCGGTTGCACCCCCGACGAATAATTCTTGGGGCCAAGGGGCGACCGTTAGCCCCTTCGGCGTCGTACATCGGCGTATCGATTTCAGCCGGGTACCCGACGAATTATTTCGAGTGATCCGCGGGAAACAGGATCTCGATCGTGCGCGTGTCCTTCGGCGAAACGCTGGCGGTATCCTTCCGCGGGAATGGGCGTAGGCGAATCTTCGATCTCGAAAGCAACTGGAAGTCCAACGGCGGCCATATGCGCGACCGCCACGACCCCACGGGAACTGGGAGTGCACCGTCAGTATCTCGAATCTACTTTGTGTCCTTCCACGGGCTGTGACCGGTACAGGTACACCCCGCGATCCACGGGATATACGTTTCAATGATCTACGACCCGGCCGGGTCGGATCGTTGCTGAAAACGCGCATGAGATTCCGTGGACTCGCTGAATCCTTTCGCCGATATCTTTTGGACACTCGACTTTTGGGGCTGCAACCACACCGCCTAAACGACATTTTCTTGTCGGTTATTCTTGCGAGTCTCGGGATATGTTCGACGAATTCTCGGATCGTTTCGTCGAAGCAACATGGTCAGTGTAGGAGTTTGAGTCAGAGTTTGTGTGAGAGTAAAAGTCCGTTTGAGTTCGGATTCAAATATTCAACCCGTATGTGTTACAGATCCCATATGCGGAATAATTGATGTAGATACCATAAATGTCATAACTAATATACCATAAGTTATTTTTGTATAATGAAAACGTGTCTGGCTTCCGATATTCTCAATCAGTCATTTTATATGCAACAATTTAATATTTGATTTTTTAGCAATATTATCAATTATATCAAAGTAGATGAACTACTGTATCAATACTTACCCCCGGTTTTTGAAAGACTGAGCATTAACAACATTAACAACGACGAAGAATAAAAGTTGTATCAAATAAATGTCGTATTAACATTTTAAATAGAGGTGTTGTCAACTGCGATGAAAAATGAACGGGACTGGTTTGTCAGAAAAGGGATGTTTGGAGCATCATCGAGACGCGTTTATCGTATTGTGGGCAAACATCGTTTGGCCGGAGAACGAGCTCGTTTTCGAGCTAACCATTCACGCAGGACACCTACCCGTAACAGAGATC
The DNA here is from genome assembly GCA_947623535.1 of Coelioxys conoideus. Taxonomy (NCBI): domain Eukaryota; kingdom Metazoa; phylum Arthropoda; class Insecta; order Hymenoptera; family Megachilidae; genus Coelioxys; species Coelioxys conoideus. The sequence continues at coordinate 7,478,399 of OX392455.1, read as the reverse complement.
CTGCGCCAAAGGATCCTTGCTGGGTCACGAGTCCGGTCGAAAGTGGCCCATGCTGTTCGAACGTTTTCGGACGACTAACGACGTTTTGACCGGAATCCCTTTTCGGATTCCCAAAGAAATCCACGCCAGTACGAATCCTATTAGGACTCGTTAAAGCGTCTTTTTCTCGTCCTGCTGGCAAACGACGAGTCCCTCTCTGTGCGAAATACTCGTCGAGCCCCGCAAATCGCAGCGTAACGGATACCATGGCTTACCGACTGCGACTGCGAAACGACAGGGCCTCGGAATTTATCGCTTTCTGCTCGTTTTAAGCTTCTGATCTTCTTGCCGGGTTAATCTCGACGTTCGTGTGTTCCGATCTCTTGAAATTCTCGGACCATGCTGTTTTCGTTCTATCTGGTTTACCGAAAGCCTCCGGTTTCTTCTATGGAACAATCATCAAATTCTATATAACCGATAATCATTGTATTCTGTAACAATGATTCTAAATAAGTTATAATTATTTGTATATCAGTGACGTACATTAAATTCTGTGACTGCGATTCCATATAAGTAATAATTATCAAATTCTGCTTAAGTAATATCTATTAAACTCCGTGTCAGTAATAATTAAAATGTTTTCTGTGTAGACATTCGACAAGATTTCGAACGATACGAGCAATGAAATTTGTAGGTATCAGAAGATCAAAATGTATTCGTTAATTGGCGCCTGATAACGTCGTAAAGGATTTATGGATTAATTAGAAAGCGTATTTTGATCGCGATGATAATTTCGTGGCTATGCAAGTTATTACTGACGCATAAATCACTTGTAAAAACAGCGTAATTTATTAACGAGTCAGGTAAAATCTGAATGTCAAAACGTATTCCATCGCGAATACGTATCGGAAATTTCATCGAATCGATAAACTATGAACTTTCATGTCGAACGACCGTTTTAACCGCTGCGAGTAACGATTGCTATAACCAAGCGCTTCTAGATAAGTCAGCTCGTTCAAGCAATATAAATAACATATCGATCATTTTATTATACGGAACATAATGATACAACGGAGAAGAAGAAAGTAGTGCATCGAGCTTCAAATTCGCGTAACGGTTTCAGGAAAAGCACGGAATCGCGGTGAAAAATGAGAAAATTCCAACGGCCGGCATTTTCGTCGGCGATAAAAAAGTTTAGCCAGGAAATACCGTCGAACCGTCTCAAGGATCGTCGACGTCGCTTGACGAATTGCACGCCGCTCGCTTAGCTCGGCTCGCGATTAATAACGTCGGCGCGCGCGCGCGCTCGCTCGCCCAGAGACTTTAACGCCGGCATCGACGATTCCCGAAGCCGGCTGTGAAATCCTCGAGGAGTTTTCGCAGCGAGAAGTCGCTTCGTGTCCCTTTGACCTCGTCGAGACGCGTTTTCTACGCTCGTTGGGACCCGTTTAATAATCCGGCCATAGTAATCGATTACTGCGACGATGAACGACGTCGCGGCGTTTCGCATAACGCCGCGTCGGTGTTCAACCCGCGCCAAGCTGTTACGACATTCCGCGGCGCTTTCGATTAACGAGATTGAGTGCCAGTTTTCAGCACCGGCCGCGGATTGGTCCGCGGAATTCAATTAATCGTTCCCGCGTTCCTGAAATCTCGCGAATACCAGCAACCATGCTTGCCGAGCCGCGCTTGCGAACGCTTGAACGTCATAATTCAGCCGCGCGGATAGACTGAATTTCAGCGGATTGTAATCGTCTTGCTGCGGGGAGATCGATCGCGCCGCGAACGGAGATCGATGTCGCGATCGTGCGTTCGGACTTGTCGCCGACAACCCGTGTACCGTGCAATTGAGAGATTTCGTGGAAAGGGTTCTTGTACCAGAAATGAGATATCGCGGAATGATTTAATTATATGTACTCGCGACGCGTAACGAAATTACGGTGCACCGAGCGTGAAAGTTTCGACGCCTTTCCGCTGATTGAGTTAACACTTTTTCTTCGCATATAACCCTTTCAACTCGAAGGTAGATTTACCTGTGTGAGATAGCAAAACTATTTAGTTGTAAAGTTTGACGAATTCTTTTAAAGTTATTATCTCTCCATTATTATTAGCTATTTCATTATGTTTATAGATTTTTGTTGAAAAATACCCATTTCAAATTTTTGCATTATACAAAGTGGTCAGTACAACTCACCTTTCGGGGACAAAGGGTTAAAGTGACATGCGAATATTTTTATACGGATCAATCGCTCGCCCTAGCTAAATTATGAATAAATTTTGTGAAATATCGTGGCGTGTCTCTAGATCAGGTAAAAATATTCGGACACAGGCTCCAAGCTTAACGAAGCCCTGATAAAATATTATTACGCTTATTTGGTATATCTGATCCACAATAATACCCAACCATCAATGTATTATATTCGAGAATAGTCAGATTGCGTGGATTTTTATCGCCAAAGCAGCTCCAAATCTCTCTCATGGTATTTCTACGTCACGGAATACGACAATGAAAGGGAAAAGAATAAAGAGACTTTGTTTACACGTGTTTTCGGTCGCCATAAATAATTTATCCGCTTTTGGCATCAGACAGAGGCTACGTGAAAGAAGTCGACGGTATGTAGCAAACACGAGAGGCGCGGCAAGCAACGTCAGATTCGTGATCAATTGGCCGTACATAATCCGGATGTATTTACGCGTTCGTCCGTCGATCCGTTGCTCCTCTTCGTTTTGTCTGTTGTTTGTCTCGTCCTTGTATGCTTGTTCGTTCATGTAGAAGCCCTTCCCGAGGAGGCAGATGGGACTAATATGAACTCGATTCTGCCCCCGAAGATATGAACTCATTCGTTCGAGCGAGCACGAAGGTGTCTGCTCATCGACACGGAAAGAAACGAGATTTATCGTCCTGCGCGTGGAGAACGGTCACCTCTTGTCCTCCTTGAAAGCTAGAGTCGAAAGCGGTGTCATTCTTGCGATCTTTTTCCATTCGACATGTTTTTTTCGTACATTCGTCTCTTGCGAGATGAAACGTCATCTTCCAACGGCGTGGTGTATTTTCGACTTCTGTTTGGTTATTAATATACGCTAGGGACGACAAATAATGTAGCGAAAAATAGTTGAAATTACCTTGTGTTACTACAAATTTTTAAATGGTAAATCTCTGTCCTTTATGTTTATAATTGAAGACGCGGATAAAGCTATGTTACAAATTCATTGTTTGGAACGACGGGTTTATAGATACTAATGTGTGTGATTTTGTTTATACGTAACAACATGTAAGAATTTCATAGGATAATATTTTGTTTGGAGCATTTGCAACGGAATGCTTCGGAGGGTCGAACATTCCCAACGATTTTCGAAAGATATTATCATAATAAAGGAAGGCACAGATACCGAAAAGGTACGACGCTACTTCACGAATGTTGTACCAAAAAATCGATTTCCGAAAGAAACGCGACACTTATCCATCCGTGTCCTCGGTCGTTCTTTGTATCGGGAACACAGTTTATACGGCCGGACAGAAAAACTTATCGAATCGATGCAAATCAGGTGCCATCAGGATCTACGTCGGTCCACGTAAACCACGAGATTCGTCGACGTGTTCGTGACGCAACTCATCCAATTTTCGATTCCAACGGGCAGTTTACGATATCGGCCCGGTACCATAGAATCGACAGCGACACCATCGGCTATCTGGCTCGTAAAGAAGCCCCAAAACCTGACCAAACATAGCGGACTTTCCCAGATTCGTAGCCGCTTCTACTCCGGTATTATCTCGATAAAATGAAATCGGTCGTTAAACGAGGAAGCGAGACAGCCTCGGATCCCAGGGAAAAGACACGACCACAAAAAAAGCATCGGCCTCCGGGAGGATTCACAGAGTCCAGACGGGGATAGAGGGGCCAAAAAGTGGCAACGAGGAGGTATAGAGAAGCGAGAGAGACAGCCCGAAGGATCGAGAGCAGGAGAAGAAGCGTTTTACGTTCGAAACCAGTTTCCTATGGTTTAATTTCTACGGGTGGACATCTTCTTTAATTTATGGCGCCGTCCAACCCCGTCCTTCCTGCCCTCCTACTCTCCCCTTTGAACGCCTTTCGACATTTTATTGGGTCGACCAGTTTCTGTAACTCGCCGGATTCCTCGTGGCTCTGGCTCGAGAAATTCGAACGGCTCCGTGTAGACACGTTAATTCATTCGCGTTCTTTTTATCGTTCCTTCGATTGCGATTAGGTAGCGCCTAATTATTCCAACGGTTTTGCAAGCTTCGTTCCCAGCGACAGGATTAACGATTCCGCTTCTACGTTCGCGTCATTACGCTAGCTCTACGCTGCCATTTATCGAATCTCTACGTTAATTGAAGCAGAGAACGGGTAATGGCTGTGATTACGAGCTGTTGTACACCGGCGACTAAATTACATGGGTGCAGTTAGCCGATACCGACATGGAATATTCCGGTTGTTGATCCATGAAACGGGATTTCGGAGAGAACAGATTACGAATATCGTATTTGTGTCTACTAAAATTCAAACCGACACGAAATACAACTGCGTATACTAGAACGAACCGTCCCCCAACGATCGAATTATTCTGTATTGTACGAAGTTTCGCGTGAAATCAAAGCGTTCGAAAGGAACGAATTAGTTGAAAAAAACACGGAGGTTCAAGATTTCGTACGTAGGATATATCCGCATCTTCGACATTCGACGAGTTTCAAATCCGAGCATCAAACGATTTTCATCCCTTCAGCATCTTCGATATTCGAGCGAAAGAAATTTCTACAAAATGAATATACAGAAAATTGTAAAATGGTCGAAGATCGAAAAATCGATCCGATCGTTCCTGCAAAGGAGGCAGCGGCCGTTAGGCAGTGAAAGAAAGCTGGTCGGTTGATCGCGGCGAGCGATCGGTTCCGCACGGGGATCTGGTCAACACAGAGCACGAGGAGCGGTCGGTTCGGTGCCGGAGAGTGGAGGAGCGAGCGATCGCAGGAAGTGGGGAATCGATGGGTGGCACCTGGCCAGCCGGTTTCCTGGGACCGAGCGGAGTCGGATTGGTGGAGCGATTGGGCCCAAGAGGGACCCATTGGCGGGCAGGAGGGCAGGCGTGCACCGATGGGCAGGTACAGGTGGCCCCTGCCACTACGTGAAAATCAGATCCCGTCGTTTCGCCGTGGCTCTCCTTATGCGCCTTCGATGCAGTCGAACAGGTCGTAGCGATCGCGAAGCGCCAGTCCTCTCCCGTCCATCGACGTGGCCGCACCGTGACTCGTGGATGTTCGAGAGAGACAGACGACAACAGTCAGCCACGGAAAAAAAATCGTCGAATCGAGGACGGTCAGATAGAGAGAAAGAGACAGAGAGAGATAGGACAGACGCTTGCGAACCACGACAGGACTCGCCGGCATCGTCTCGAAAACAGTCGGTGTATTTGCATCGACAGCGACAGTTCGTAGCCGGCCGCGTGTCCTTCGACAGGGTGAGGATCGATCGATCGCGATCGAGCTACGAGGTGAACGATTCGTACACGCGACTCTCCGCTTGCACGCTTCAGGTGGAAACGTGCGCGCTCCGTGCGATGTGCCACGCCACGTGACCGACCGATAAAGGACAGAGCTATTTCGCGGCCAGTGTGTGTCTCGGGCAGAAACTAAGGTTATGGTGTGTTACGTGTGACACGGGACTCGGACCATCCGGAGAACAACGTTTTTGGTGGTTTTTGTGGTGAGCTGAGGACACCGGTTGGCCCGCGAGTTTGGATATCGCCCGAATACGAAGGTGAGATACTACTCCATATTCCGTGGTGCATCTTCTGTGCGAGCGTTCGTGTCTCCGATAAACATGCTCGCGCGTTCGAGTCTCCGAGCTTTCGAATATTCGCGCGATCGAATCTTGACGCGTTGAATAACCCGCGCGTAAGGAACTTCGTGCGCTGAGATCGCTGTGCGTCGAGATCTTCTTGTTTTTAAATTTCCACGCGTTGATAACTTCGTGTATCGAAATTTCTACCGGTTACAATTTGCATGCGTCGGAATTTCTGCGCGTTGAAACTTATACGAATCGAACTTTGTACGTGTTACAATTTACAAGCGTCGAAATTCATCGTGTTTAAAGCTCGATTCGTTGATATCTACGAATTGACACTTCTGCGCGTTGAAATCTTGATAAGTTGAATTCTCTGCGCGTTCGAATTTGCCATTTGGATATATCAATTTCGAATAAATCACGCACCGTAAAATGCGAGTGCACCGCCGTTTTTCGCGCGTCGCGTAAAGAAAATCGCTTGACAAGATGAAACTGTAGGTACAGATACGAAGGGAGGGGGCGAAAAGGTCCGACTAATGATAGTTATAAAAACTAGAAAATAAATCACGCGCGTTCAGCCGGTAATCACCGGCGTTTCGTCAATCTTACAGTCCATTCACCGCTCCATTTATCCCTCGTAAATTAAAGTCTACATCCAAAGTGGCTGTGCTGCTCGCGATTATACCACGGCGTGAAATTGATAATGCAACCTAATAGCGGCGTAAGTACGCTTTTGACCGTTAAAAATATCCCTTCGACTAGTAAATTTTGATTGGAATATAATTGCGAAACCGTGAGACTGCGTGTGCTAGGAACGTTATTCTTCGACGGCCGCTGTTATCTACAGGGTTTTAGTACTCGTTTGCTTTTGACAAGTATTGCTTTTACTCGAATACCGTTCATTCTGAATCGAAGAGATACCGAACAGTCGATGAACCTTTCCTCTTGGTTTCTCTGTAAAATTTCTGCCTAGTCGATATTTATGTTTTACTTAATGATTATCCATTCCTAATCGAAAATATAACCTCTTTGTATTTTAAGTCTTTCGATGTTCGAATTTGTGAAATATACATTTCTTTCGCATTTATTCGATTACAAGAAATGTATGCTACATTGTTTCACGCATCATATTTACGAAGCAACGAAGGGTTACTTAAACATTGTCAAATCAAGTTAAAATCCTGTGACACAGTGTAATCTACCATACTAACATAGTCCAAACCATATTAAAGCTTGAAACTACCTTTTCGTAATACTGAGCCGAGGAAAAAATTAATGAAAAGTAGATTTTTAAAGTGGTATCATCGAATTTGTGTTTATTTTTTTCCGCTTGATTATCTGATCAACAATGTCTGACGCGTTTGTATCTTCTTTCATTGTATTTCAATATACAAGCCACGAAACCCTCACGATCGAGTGTATGCGGTCATACGGGGTTAGTCGCAAATGAAAACATTATCGTCACCCCTCGTGGCCGCCTGTTGCTATAATATTTGCCTACTGGTAGACAGTACCGTAATTCGGGTCGAACAAAGGCCGACACTTTTGTCAGTGACATAAAGGCGAGCAAGAGTCACCGACAGTGTACTCGTAAACGCACGTGTGCGACCTAACCAAAGAGAGGATTCGAGCCGGGTCGAGCGTTACAATTATTATGCATAGGTTGCCCCGACCAGCTTCTCCCATGTCAAAATATATTTATTGCCCCCCTCCTTTCCGTTTCTCCTCTCCTTTTTTCAAGCCGGTTGCGGTGTGTCAGCCACCATTGTCACCCTTTCATACGCTTATTACCCACTTGTACGTCGGAAGAAGCTTGGAAGCCTTTGAAAATAAACCGAGTTCATTACACTGTGTAGAGTTGGCCATTAAAATTAAAATTTCGTGCCAGAAAAAGTCGTCCGAGAGTGGTACCTTTCTACCGAAAGAATTTTAAATAAAAATAAGAAACGGCAGATACACGCTAAGTAACTCGAATGAAAACTTTTTTTATTCGAAATAGAGAATCATGAACGATATTTGGAGTAAGTTCGTTACATTCGAAAGGAGAAGGTTAATAACAGCTGTCTTTCAAAATTCATCTTTTATTTAATCCCGGCGAATACGTTTTCATTAAAAAGAAATTACCCATTACTCTCGGACGCGTTCGTTTTATTTTAAATTAGTATTTGAAGATCATCCGAATAATGAGCATCCGTATGCCGAGACTCGCTCGTCCAAGGCCTCTCCATCAATGTTCTGCATTTATAATACCGTCTTCATCAGCGTGTAATTACTGCACATCGTGATTTCGTCGATTACTCTCGGCCAGTTTTAGGAGAAAGCCGGTAAAAAACTGCAGCTTCGAAAACGACCGTTTCGTCGGGAGAAAGTGCGAACGAGAATAATAGCTAGGCTTCGATCGACGTCAATTTGAACCTCCAACTTTTTTCGTTTTTTTTTTTTAACAATCAACGGCTCGACTCCCTTCGGTCACGATCCAAAGCGTCGATGCGCATTTGCATATCAACCCTCGTCCTAGGGTCGTGATCTGACTTAACGCCTTTTCGACGTTGCCCTTACGGGACGGAAATCGTAAAGCCGACAAGTACGCGTATTATTTCGTTTATGCCCTCGGCCGACGACACGTCGAAGGTATAGTTCCTCGAATACGGCCGCTTGCGACCCGGTCACGTCGCATTCAATTCGCTATCTGGCGAATCTACGCGAAAAAAACTGATTTCCAGAGGATAATACGTTCAGCAACCTTTATCTCGATAGTGCGAGACATGCATTTAACGGTACACGCCGCTGTCCGATCCCGGCTGGCCCGTTACTTTTCTAATCTGAACCGATGCACTTTGTCCGTGCCGCGATAATTCGCGAATTACAGGGAATCACACTTCGTGCCGTTTCCTTCCATTTGCATTTTCACCGGGAGAAACGGCGGAAAGACTCGGCCGTTATCGCGTTTCCAGAGCGGATTCGCTAGAAAACGACCGCAATTCGTTCCCGAGCAGTTCCCCTTACCGCGTTGTTCCGAGATAATGCACTTTTTAAATCTGTCTCCTCGTATCTGTTGCATAAAGAAAATGTTAACGCTTTGAACGGTACAAAGTGTGCACAAAATAGTTACACTTTGTTACAGGTATGCGCGATAAAGAAACACGGTTTACAGACTCATTCAGAGTTCATCAATCAAATGTAGAAAAATTGCTAACTTCTCTGTAAACACAACATTGTCCTTGAATCAGCTCGTCATTCGGATGCAAATATCATTCCCGGTTCAAAATTCAAATAGATCGCTCGTTTATCATCGGATGTGCATCGAGCGCGCATATACATATTTGCAACATGTTTGCACTAAAAAGCCGCGGATACATCCTTCTTGTTCTTGCCCCGTGAACCTTGGCTCGGTTTATCAGCAAAAAATATGTTAGCGATGTAACGACTGACGTCGAACCAAAATTTTGCACAAAATAAAATGATACCTGACGCGACACGTGTATGATAAAACGGAATGGTTTCGTCGTTTATTCTTTGGAGAGCACCGCGAGCGGTCGCTCGAGGTTCAGGAGGCTGATTCGGTGCGCGATATTGCAACGGCCGTTAGTGTCGCGAGTTTACGATATTGTAAATCAAATGCGGGCCACTTAATCGCTATATAAAGAGAGATTAAATTGCGGCGATTCGCTAGTCGCGATGCGGACCTCTTCGAGCGCGTTTCGCCGGCGGAAAAGCGCGCACATAAAATCCGCTGTAGGGCGACGCGCGTTCGTACTACGAGTCGACGAGCGTAAATCAGCGGAGCGTGTAATTAAAGCGGGCTTTATGGCGAGGGAATTGTTCGAATACGACTATTTGTTCGCTTGTAAAACGTGGATGGATGAAACGCGCGATTCGATGCGGAAGATTTGCAACCAGATGGATAATCTCCCTGCGGAAAATGAACTATGTTGCCGTCCCGGTTCTTTCAGACCTTTTAATATAAATCTTCACATTTCGCACGCTAATTCATTAATTTTACGTAATACGTGCTGCTCTCGTCGTTTCTTACACTATTTATTCATATACATTTCAATGCATGTATTATACATATCGATCGTGTATATTTTAATATACATGTTAATCATGAACATATCATACACATTAATCGTGTATATATTACTGCACATGTTAATCATGTATATACTTTCTTAATTATTGATGTATATATTTGTTTATATTATACATATATGTATGTATATGATTTACGTTTGCATATATATATATTTTTAAAAATATTTGTACATATTCTTTAAACTATTTAATCGCGTGTATTTTTAAGAACTTGTGTTTGCTATAAATTTTGTAATTGAAGCGTCACGGAATTTATTAATGGCAAAAGCGAGGATCGATTAAGTCGAGTAACGAGACAGAGGAGAGATAAAATGTGCAGATAGTTATCTTTTCAGTGTACTTAAAGATTTGCACGACGTAGCGAAGGATCATGCGATGCTTTGACTGACGGCAGCGCTTTATTCTGCAAAGCGTCGTGTTTATACGTTGTCACGCACACGCGCTAATCTATGCACCTGGAAGATGCTATTAACGGTTCAACTTGCGTGTTCGTTTCTCCCTCTTCGTTCGTCCCGTTCTTGTTTCATCTTTATTCTATCTCTTAGCGAGAGATCTGTAACTGCCACCTCGGGCGAAACAAAGTTTAACGTCTGATCGTGCGCGTTATCTCGGCATCACCTCGATATATTTTTTTATCCTCCATTTCTTGCTCCCTGACGCAAATCGCTCGAACGAAGAACCGTGAAACTCCTGAAGCGCATTTTGATCGTGCATAGGAAACAGCTGCGACATCGAAATTACTTCAATTTGTCTTCCAGCTCATTTACATGAGATTTCCACAAACATTCCACGAATGCGTATCTTTCACGCTGGAAGAACGTGTGTTACGGCTTAAAAGCTGCTTAGTATATCTCGATTCTATCTTTGCTTTTAACGTATTAATTTACATCGATGGCTCATAACTTCTGACGGTAGGAACGGGTCTTCCCTGCTACGAATTTCGATTCCATTGGATTCAAATTTTACGTACTCACGGGAAACTATGGAAGTTAATTCTGACCCTAAATTTCGATTCTCCATATAAACTAATAGATCATTTTTTGAAATGGGAGATACATTTGCTCCTACAATTATTCAATCGTTATTTGGTCAAGGTGAGTCCAACAGACTCATTGAGATCAAACAAAATATTCATAGAAGTATCTTTTCAAAATTTATCTGACAAACGAACTAATATAAAATATGTCTTTTGACGAAGATTTAGTAACCTCTTAACGCACCAATTAAAATTAAAAAGCGGTCGTTCTTACATCGATTCTTTCATTTTCTATTTTCTTAAAATACAAAAGAACGTTTACAAATCTTGATGAAAAAAAAAGACAAGAAAATTTTTCTACAAAAAAAAACTGAAGGTAATTGCATCTACTTTTTTCGGGTGAGATAAACCAAGTACAACACTGTCTAATATGTACTTTCGGCTATATTCTATATTTATATAGAAAACCAAAATTGTAGTTAATCTCGAGTTAAGTCGGGTTCATTAAGAGGTTAATGGTTATAGAGTTTACCTCTCCTCTTATGTCACCCAGAACATCTTAACAAAGATTCTAAAGTCTTAAAGTTCCAAAGTTCAATATTCTAATAACCACTGTTAAGAGAGACACGCGATATGATCTATGATCTATATATTATTTCCTATGACCTCATCAGATTCGGTATTTTCGAATAAATTCTCCGATCAACTCCCGTTACATCGAAGTTCCCCACTCGACGGCATAACGAATGCCCTCCGGAAGAGTGTTCCCAGAAGTGGCAAGGGTTGTTCATGTCAGGAGGCGAGCTCGAGTGGTTGAGGAAAATCGAGCGTAAAGACGAAGCGAGAGCAGGGCCTAGAAGACAGTGTTAAAAATTGGATCGGTCACGGGCCGAGGAGACGAACAATGTCGGTCCGTCGCCGAAGCCTCCTTCACGAGCCGCGCCATCCAGGCACCAGGTTACGCGACGAGGAGCGGGTTCGTCCTCGTGGGCCCTAAACTGTCGCGATAAATGATCCCACGGAAGGTTATTAATTGTCTTTGACTCCCAACCGGGCGCTTTGTGGATCGCGAAAACATATTAACCGAAAAGGAGCTGCCGTTTCCCCTGCCATATGCCACGAACGAATCTCGACCTCGACCGTGTTCGAGTGTGTGACACGCGGTGCGGATTCGAGAGTCCACAAACGTACACACTCTCGTACACAACGATCTCGGGCGTCATTTTTCAAGGGCCCGATCGACGTACCGGCGAGGTGCGGCCATCATCCATCAAACCGATCGTTAAAAACGCATCCCGACCGATACAAATTGCGCGACCTCTACCACCGGCCGCATTCTCAACAGCCACTCCAGTTTTCCTCTCGAAACCGATTTCCCTGGACGTGTCCCTTACACGACCGGACTACGGGACGACCCGCGGTGACTGCCAATGAGAGACCTTCTTCTGGGTCTCGACGCTCTTTTCAGAACCTGTCCAGGAATATCCGTCGAAAAGGAATTCGCGAGTTAAAGGAATTTCTCGGTTGGCCGCTCGAGTTGAAATTTAAATTAGACGCTACGGGTTAGATTTGTTAACCTTTTCAGGCTAGGACTTTCTGCAATTAGAGGAGCATGTCAGGCTGTTCGCTTAGCAGATTCGTAGGAATCCGCATAAACCGCTCGTTGGTTCGCGTAGCTGACTAATAATAATGTAGAAGTTCGAACTGAACGGATTATTGTGACATTTCTTGAGCGCGAAGGGATACCTTAAATTTATACTATACGAAATAATCACACTAAATAGTTCCCACTCTTGGCTTTTTAGAAGACTTCGTTGACTTGTAGAACTCGGACAGAGAATTAAATCATTATTTAATGCAACCTAACGGGTTGCATATGTTAGATGGTGCTGCAGTATTTATTCGTTTATTTTTGTACTTTATTTTCACTTTCAAAGTATTAGGTTGTTCGGAAAGTAATTTCGTTCTTTTCTATGAAAATGAGAGACGATTTTCATCCGATATATTTTTTCTTGCTTTAACAGCATTTAAAAAAAAAGTAAGATATTCCGCAAATGCTGCTTTTCACTTTGCATGTTCGATAAGGTACCAACCACAAACTACCGCGTAGATTCAATCGAATTTTTTCACAAGCAAGCCTGTTGAGAAAAATCCAAATCACTTTCCGAACAACCCAACAAGAATGCATTTAATGCCGGTACTTCCGGAGTTAAAATCGCGTATCTCCAAAACGTGCGAGAGCTCCAAACCGCTGAAATCACGAAAGAAGAACGTTGAACGTAGTTTCCGCCTTCCGTTGCTGCCCCCATTCCTTCGAAATAGCTGCGCGGGTCGAAACGTGGCGAGTATAGCGTTCGAAGCTCGCGTTAACTGTTCCCGATGGGTAATTGCAATCGCATCGAAGTGCCCTCGCGGTCCGTTCCTTGTCCCTAATTGGCGATAAACGGGCGTAATCGTCGGTATATTCGAAGCGTCGCTCATGGTCCAGCATGGTCGCGCTCGCGACGATAAGATCGCGACCGGTGGCCGGGTGACTTTCGCGCGAGAAACTCCCTTGACGCGGCGTTATACGACCCGCTGATATATCGACTCGTTTTTCGAGCGGACTCATTAACTCATTAACTTAGCGAGAGAAAAATGGCCGGCCGTATATCACGCGTTGTCCGGTAATCAAGCGGTCAACTCTTAGCGCGGCCATAAATTCGCAAATTAATATAGCCGCCAATTAATTAAAACGAGTCCGCTTCGCTTTCTTCTTGGGGCCATTGGTGCTCGTAGAATTGTAACAATCGCCGCTCGCGGACCCTGTCAACCGAGTAATTGCAGTTAACGCGCTCGTGAATCGCGAGCGGGAAACTCGTTTGCTCGGTTGGCTCGCGGCGGAAACTCCATCGGCCGGCAGATCATTCGAACCGTTTAATTGGACGATTATCTCTTACACGCTTTTCGTTCCTCGCTTTTTGCCCATCGACGAGAGCACCGTCCCTGACAGGTGAAATTAATTTCGAGGAAATGGTATCGTTATCCAGGCGAATCCGCTCACGATACGCCTTTATAGATCGTGATTGTGGGTTTTGAAACGCGATCGGATAGGTGTTGATAATGATTCGTGCCTCGACGGCCTCGTTCATTTTTTGGTGTTTTCGAGGTATTGCGGCTCTCGATCCCTCGAATCACCGCGTTTATCGAGTCGTTCGCATTCGAAGACACAGGTTACAACCTGATACTTTAATCGACGTACTTTCTGCACACTTTGACACTTTCTTTTTTTCGAGTATATACAACAGCGATTTTGGTTTATCGATCGACTACGAGATTGGGGGTTTTATTATTAGCTGTAAGAGAGTGAGATTTTTATGTTGGTTCGACACATTTTGGACAAAACAATATAAACAATTTTGTTCTTAAAAGTGCAAATACGTTGTTCTTTCATTGTATCGCGCCTTTTCAGTTTATTAGCTTCTACGAAGGAACAAATTAGATGAAGAAGTAAAAAGGAAAGGCGAAAGTTAATTTTTGTTCACATTCTTTATAGTGATGCACACTTCCGACAAATTTTGAGCTTTGCAATTAAAAATAGTTAAATACTTAAAACAGTCGAAACACTCAGCCGAAAAGAAGCTCTCAAATACCATGGTAGGCCAATAAACACAATTTTGCAGTAACGTCATTTTCTACTTAAGTATCGGAGATAACACCGATAAAAAAAATGGATCTTATTTACTGACGGGTTTACGCCACCGTCATTTGTCACAGATTAATTGCTTGAATGTGAAACCACTGTTTTATATAGCGTATAATACAGTTGTCATTGTTCATAACCTACTTCGATTACATCTCAGATTAAAAAACCTGAACAGTCGTAAACCGAGCAGGACTAATAGATTGAACAAACTAGATATTTACAGCGTTCATTTTTTTCAACAAACTAATTTTCCTCGTAGAAATAAGATTATGTCAGATGATTGGACAGTTCGTTTCACTGCGGTTAAGATACTACACGGATCAATCTTCTAATCTCGATTTAACACTTCGCTGACCGAGACTAATGCCCGATACATTGCCCCAGATGAAAAAACTCTTTCAACTGTTCAAACCTTTTAACTGGAGCCAATAAATAAGATATCAGTTACTCACAATTAGCTCTATGCTTCTAACCTCGATCATTATGGTGGAATCTTTGTGTACTCTGCGTACTTAGGGTATAAATGAGTATAAGCGAATTCGAGTACACCAGCTAGTTTCATTTAGGTCGATGCATATAATTCGTGGACTATACGTTGACTTTAGGGATGGAACACATCACGCTAAATTTTGTTCAAATTTTTCATTTATCATTCGCAATAAATTTAGTTTTAGATCATCGTGTACATTAACCACGTTTTGATGCTACTTAAAAATGTCGTACAGATCCAAACATGCATCCCGGTACAATGTATCCACAAATTTTTAATTTATAGCATAACAAACGTAAGATAGAAGTAGTCACTTCATTCGAACTTCGCAATCAAAACTCGATCGGACGTTCACGCACCAAGAAACCGACTCGTCCCATCGTCGTCGCGTTAAAATATTCAAAGCTCGAAGAATCTCAGAATCTATCATCCCCGCCAGATTCTGGATGTTCCCCAGAGACGAACGGGTGCGCAAGAAGTCGCCCATGAGAAGAAAGGGTTGCTCGGCTCGGGGTGCAGGGACAATGGCGGGAAAGATCGTCGGGAATGAAAAAAAGTCTCATAAAAGGGATTAAACGTCGCGCGGGACTGGAGTTTAATGGCGCGTAAACGTTCGACGAGCCCTTCAGGACAGGGAACTCGCGTGGTACGGGGACGAGACGAACGATGACAGGAGGGTTGCCTGCGACCCCCGTTCTCCCCGTTGCCCCATGTTCGATGGCGTTCAGCCGTGCACGCTCGAGCGATCGAGGCGGGCCCTGTAAGCCGATATTTGGAGCAGGTCGATCGACTTCATTAACGAGCGAGCGCCGGCAAATATTGACTTCGGCCCCGTGGAAACTGGGGTACCGGTTGCACGCGCGTACACACGAGGCGGTTCGTTTCTCTTTCATGTGGACACCCGCTTTTTATCCACTTTGCCCCAATGAGACATCGATGAACAGATTATAGACCCGGTCTTGTTGCTCCTTTGCAACCTGCACGGTCTCTGCTTTCCTCTCCCGATTATTTTTGCATATCAATGCACACGGGACGACGCCGGCGGTTCGCGAGTTTATCTGATCTCTCGTGCTCCTGATAAGCGTCTCGATTCAAACGGAACTCGCTACCGGCTGATCTTTTCTATCTCCGGGATTGCGAGCGAAAGAAGTTGTAGACAAATAAATCGGGATTTTTGGAAAATTTGCTACAAAGTTGGATAGACTATGGCCAAGAGTGAATTTCAATTTTCTAGAGAAAATATGACAGTGGAAAGATAAGAGGAGTTGCACTCGCTGATTTTTAGCGATCTTTGCGGATGGATTAAGAATTTATATAATTTTCTTCGAGTTTGGGGATCTATGGTTATGGGATTGGGTCTGTCTAGGATTTTGAATATTTTACAATTTGTGCATTTGAGAATTTCAAAGTTCGAGGGAATTTGGAAAGTAGAACATTTGGAAGTTTTGAAATATGAAAATCTCCTAGTCTCTCTAAAATTCGTTATGATCTTTCCGGAGTCTTTTTCTAGAATCTCATAAAATCATCCTATCGTCTTCTAAAATGCGCCTAGAATCTCAGAATGTTCTTATGCTGCATTAGAATCTGGCCTTAGCTGCCTCAATCGTAAATGCTCCACTTAATTTCTCAATTCCCTAGTATCTCCTCGTAATCCTTTAGGATATTCCAGATATCTGCTACGATTTCCCAGGATCTCCTTCCAATTTCTCTACAAATATTCTGAAATATCGTAGACAATTTCTGACCAGAAATTAAAAATATTTCTGAATATCAATCGGCTGCCTATCGTTGAAACTCAGCAACTTTTCTACAAATGACCGGTTGCGCATAAAGGAAATTGCGCCCGATAGAGGAAACAGCACGTAATCGAAAGAGAAAGGTGACCGGAGTTTTCGCGTATTTAGCGAGACAGTTTAGGGCACAGAAGGACCGATCTATCGGCGTATGAGCCTTGGCCCGAATTAACCTTCGTGGGATAGCATCGATATCGATCGTCGCAATACGCGTGCAGATCCTTTGTAAAATCAATAGGCTCGGCTACTTAAATGGTACCGTTCGCTGCTTATGGCCACGGATACGGTTACGAAGGTTGAATCGATGCGCTCTGTGATTTACTGTTTATCGCGGGAGCACTGTTAATCAACGTCGGGCTGCGTGCACGGCCGATCCGGGTACGAATATTCCTCGTGTGGTCGCGCATCGATGGAAACAACGTCCCGATATTAGCTCCGCGCCCTCTTTTTGCACCGCTTAACCTTTCCCTCCGTCGAGATCCTCGTGCACCGGCCGCGCCGATACGAGCGGAAACCTCCGGTCCGCTCGAGCATTCTCACGCGGCCACCATCCTCTTCCACTATACCAGACATGGCCAACTGTTTTTGCCCTAGGGCTGGATTGGAAAAAAATGCTTTCACGGGACGAAATTTTGAAATTAAAAAATGTTATGCGAAACACTTATTTCTTTGAGTGAACAAGAACAAATTTTATTATGAAATTTGTTTATGAATAATCGTAAGTAAATCAATATACCGATTTAACTTGTAGTGGCTATTCTTACCACGGCCTCCAATTGTAAATCATTCAATCTTGATCTTGTACTTTTATTTAGATTAATTAAAGGAAAGGTTAGTTCACAAGTACAAGTTAAGCTACAGATTTCTGAAGAATTCATTCGATGACTTAGTAGAAATTAAATGTTAATATTGAAAAATAAGTTCATCCATTAACTGATAAATTTTTAGTACAAATTTACCACATGGATTGTCAATTTATGTGTCAAATACTTTTATAAGTTAAGCAACGTTGAAGCAAAAAATAATTTTAAACACCAGAATGGAAGCATTTACCGAATAAAAAAAAGTGTATACAAATGAAAGAGATATGCATTCCAATCCCCATTTGGAGATCGTGGTAGCAAATAGGTCAATATCGAAATATGACCAGTAATTCCTCGAACTTTTCGTTCGAGCCGAATCGATGAGAACCGAAGATAGGAGGTATTATCGGATTATGTGTCGCCCGAGTGGTCCCTTTTGTCGTCTCTCACGGTCATCGATCCCCTTGCGTTCCCTTTTTCGTAATCGAATTATGTAGCACACATACATGTTGGATTATTATAAAGTTAATGCCTATCAGCTCGAGAAAGTAAATCTAATTGAGAATGCCGTTTAAGTAATTGAACGGAGAAACTGTCAAGGCACCATGGAGCTGATCTCTTGACTATTTACTTCTATGAGACCGAACAATAAACGCGTCGCAGTTTTGGTGCCGCCAGATTTTCTCCAAACGTGTTTTCACTTTCGATTCAGCATTCAGATATTCGCATCCTTCCGAGCTCTTAAAATTAACCCTTTGCTATATAATTTATTTTTCTGGTGCGTCATAACCAACTATTCGCAGCAACAATATTCACACGAACAGAGTAAGTTAAAATGTTATGCGCATTTTATATATTATTATTTATTGCGCATATTCAACTATCCTCGATTATAATTGGACACGAACTTTACGTATAAGCGTATTCAAAATTTTAGTAACACTTATCCCGCTTAAACCGTGAGTGCGTCACGTGTCAGGCTCGTCAAAGTATGGCAAGGGGTTAAGTATACAGTTTAGATACAACGGTATTATTTCTCAACGCGTTTCCAATGATATAGATAACCGTGAACGCTGTAAAAATGTTCCATTACACGTTCCGTGTCCACTAATGCGCGCTGTACGGTGGCTATGCCGGATGTAATTTGTCTAATCAGATACGTTGATTATAAACGTCGAACCCGGTTGAATAAAAGCTCCTCCAATTAAGAGTGGCGTTAGAGACCAGAAAATCTGAGACGAAACGGGGCGAGTAGGTCATTGTCGTGGCCGTGGTGGAAAAAAAAGGAGAGGAGAGAAGGAACGAGGAAGAAAAAGGTAAAAAGGCAGCTATACTCGAAGTCCGTTTCTCCGGGGAGAAAGAGGGAAAAGAGAGGATGGTCTCGGCTCATCAGCAAGCGGACTGAAAGAAAGAGCGGGCGTCAAACAACTGCGTCGAGAAAAAACTTGGAAACCTTAACGAACCTGCGAGTCGACTTCTCTCTTTCACTCTCTCCGTCTCGCGTCCCGTTCTTGGGGTCGTCTACGGCCGTTTCTCCGTCTCTCGGTCTCTCGGTTAATACGAGATGGCTACCGTTCGCGTTCGCGGGCGCCAGCTCGTTTCCATTAGAAGAACAATTGCAAAGGGACGATTAGAAGGGGCTCGTGTCGCGGCTTGACTCTAATTACAGTCACTTTGAATTCTCGTTAAGGCGCCCGCGATCCTCGACAAAAACTCGTCTTTGCAGAAATTACCGCTCTTTTCGAAGGATCGTCATTAACATTCAACGAACACGCTGCCTCCTCTTTTCTTTACGTTGTTTGGAAAATGCATGCGACGATATTTATAGCGATTCGCGACGAAAGGAAAAGGGTACTGTACACCCGGGATTCTTAACTCGCTTTCTGAACGGTTGTCACGGTTATTTCGTGCCGCCGTTGTTCTCGCAGAAAATTTCATTATGGAGTTTCTCGACGCTTACCATTACAGTATTCCACTTATTTCTAATTTTACCGGTTCCGCCTGTTTCTGCCAATTAAGCATCATGACTCTAGTTTTCGATAAACGAGAAAAGCGGAAATTACGTGAATGGCACGAGAGGCGAGATAAATTAGACATTTTGCAATTTCTCGAAACCGAAGTGTGTTCGTATTTGGTCTAGATATATTCGATTCGATAGAACCATCTTCGATGTTATAATAAAATAGTATTCTACAAAAGTGACATTTTGTCTTATCGAGAATGTGGATATGGGGGTGCAAATGGATCCAAACGTAAAATGGATAAAATTCTTCTTGTCAAACACTTCATTTAAGGCAATTAAATTCGTACTTGGAAACGAAGGACTGTAATTACTGAATATAACGAGTGACGAATTCCAGTTTGTGGAAACTCGAAACCAACGTAAACAGTGATTACTCGAACGCGGTTGAATTTTAACATCGCGCTTCAATTATGTAATTAAATATCCTTTTCGGTTCGAGCAGAATTCGATTGAAAAACTCTCGGTACTGCGCAAGGTACGAGCCGGCCATTTTTGGCCAGATAAACGTAGGCGACATTAGAGGAAGCCAGGTGCGCTCGAGGTCCCTGTGAGCTGCCCTTATCGGATCATCGATGGTCTAATTTTATTCCAGTTTATCCGAGAAATCCGACCATCGCCCTGACACCACGACCTGCGACAGTCGATGGCGAGATAACACTGATTTATGACGTTCAAAACAGGACAAAGGTCGCCTTGGTGCAGCAACAATGATACCCTCCACTCATTCTTTCGCGAATCATACCAAGTTGTTCCCTGTTTTTTTTCTTAATGTTCGCCTGTGATTCTCGAAGATCGAGGGAGAGAATTTTAGAAATTCCGGGTATTTTAGAATGAGAAATTTAAGATTTAAAAATAAAGACCTTAAGAATATAAGTTAAAAGGGGATAAAAGTTTAGACATTTAGAATTGTTGGGAATTTGTGAATTTGGATATTTAAAAATTTGGGGTTTGAAAATTTGACAGTTTAGAAATTTAGACATTTTTAGAACGTTCTGAAATTTATAAACTGAGAAGTTCGCAAATTAAAAAATTTGGGGATAGAAAAGTTTGAGAATTCGGCGAGGCGGTAAAGGTAGAGAAACACGAATGACGTAGCGAACAGAATCGATAGAGAAAATAATCGGTTGTGCACTCGGAGCAATGTCAAAGATCACGTCGACGAGGCAATACGAGAAAAAGACGAGGAACGAAGCGAATCGATGGTCGAGAATGGTTGCACGATGGTCGCCCGAAGCATTAGCGCAGGATAAATCGTGTCAGGGGCGATAATGGTCGTAAAGAAAGCGGGAGAATAATTTTTCAAGTTGCTCTTCCCGGTAATCCAAATAGCGTTCGAATGTCCGTAAGATATTGTGAGCGAAATAAAAATCGAAACGAACGCGAAGAACCGGTTAAGCACCGCCTACCCTCGAACGTCGGTCCCGTTTCTTATCTCCCCAAGGATGAATCGGGCCAAACTGACCCACCGATTATCCTTCCAATAACACCATTTCTATAATTGCAGATGAACCAACAGTGCAAGGTCTGCGGCGAACCGGCGGCTGGTTTTCATTTTGGAGCGTTCACGTGCGAGGGTTGCAAGGTAAGGCATCATTTACCTAATTATTTACACCTATTCCCGTATTATTCCCGTGTTCTCGATAATTTCTTCCTAGAAATCTCTATTGGATATCTCGAGGTATTCTACGGATACCAAATACTAGGCCTATCGGATTTATTACAAAACGGTGTCCATGGGTATCGTCAGATCCACAGAATTTCGCCAGATTAACTCTATATTATTACAGTACAGTATTCTTAGAACATTTCTTGTCCATAGAACGATCCTCATAGTCTCTATAGCGTATCCTAGCAATTTTAAATTTTCTCTCGGTTCTTCATGGGCTCTACGTGAAGTGTCTTAGAATTAAAATGGCGGGTGGTTACTCCTCCTATATGTTTAATAAACAGAAGTCTAAATAGTATACAGTTGATTTAAAAGCGCGGAATTTAATGCAACATAACGGAGACAGTATCGTATATCCATTGAAATCACCGATCGGAGATGGAAACAGCTGCGGTGCACGCTTTTGGACGAGGCACCTCGTCGTATCTACTCCAGTTTAGAGCAGGGGGAAATTTAATAAGCCGTGTCGAATCGGGAGAAGGAACAACAGGCATGTATACGTCGAGCTATCGACGAAGAAGGTGAGAAAGTCCCATCCCGATAGACGCGAGAGCGGGACCGTCGATGAAAAAACGTTTGGCCGGCTCGAATCCGTAAGTGGTCGAGAGAATCGAGCGCGTCGAATCGATTATCTCAGATCGTCCTCCTTCGGGAACGGTTCCATGGGCGACACGATTGTTTCACGAATCGTGACACGCGATACGGACCGGTGACGTTTTCCTATTACTCCGCGCGATCGATGATCATATTTTTCATCGATTCGATAATTAATTTATGTGTAACGCTCGATGGACTCGAGATCGAGGAAATCTAATGCGTTTCACGGATCGAGGAAGTTTAATGTATTTCACGGATCAAGGCAATTAGTATGGACTCGTGCTACCGGGAATGCAAATTAATTTACAATCGTTCGTACGCGTTTGATCGGTTTTATATATTACTCGTCGAAGAAATTCATCCGATATTACGCATGGATCGGTTATATTCGTGTTTCAAATTGAAATGGTCGAGGAAAGAGTCGAAAATTCAGTAATTAGATTTTCGCAGAAACATAAACACCGGCAAACATACGTTGCAACGATGTTTCTTCGAAAATTGCGTTACTGAATATTTGACACCTCTATTGACCCTTTCGCTACGGACACAATTTTATACGCGAATATAAGGATGATCGCGTATGCAGCATCGAGTATGCAGTTTTTGAGGAATTCCTGTTCTGGAGGCCGAAGTGTCGACGTCGAAACCGTCAAGCGTACTCGCTCAAAGTCTCTTCGGCAATCGCGTGGTCGATCTTGAGCCGTATATCACCGGGAAGAAGCACGCTCGTCCGAAACCCAGATCTAACCCTCGAAATCGCAAAAATCCTCCCCCTCGTCGGGTCGTACGACAACCGGCTACGTTCAGATGTCAGGCTAGCTGCGGGAACCTAACCGGCAAAGCGGATACCGCTCGCTTTCATCGCGATGTCCTTCGACGTGGCCGTGCGCGCCGGCAGCGATCGATAAGGACGCAAATAATATTCAATCGGCGAATTCCGCGACGCACGTGCGCGCGGGAACGCGGACGACAAGAAGACCGGCCGGGTCTCGTTAGACCCGGGCTCCACGAGCGGCCGGAGGGTGTTGACCCTTGCTCTTGTCTCTTGTCCCACTAATGTGGTGCACCGTGGAATATCGGTACCGCATACTAAGTGACCCATCCGATAGTAATTGGACCTCATTAAGGCAACAACGGGCCACGGCTGTCTCTGTTTCCTGCCGGCACGGCGGCGGTTGTGCGTTCGTTCGGGAAACCGAACGACCGAGCCAACAGATAACGCGTTTTAGGTAAATTAGACACTCTCTCTCTGCGATGCTACGATCGAACCCGCGGGAAAATACGGCCTCCGCGAGATACGGATTTATGTGTGGATCCCTATCGTTCCTTACCTTCGAAAGCGTCCTCGTCCGCGATCGGCATTTTCTCCTCCGTTTCTGTATGTACAGTTACTCACAAAAGTCAACGTCTGTTATGCCAGAGAAACTCGCGACCCGGTATCGCTACACTGTTAGCTCCATATACTTCGATGCTGCTCGGACATTAATTTTATTGAACGCTTTGACAAACATTTCGGATCTTTAACCCTATGCGTGCGAAAGCATTTTTACTTTTGACAAACAGCACCTGTAAAACTTCCTAGTTGAAAAGTTTGAGGAATTTTGTTGAAGTTATTATTCTTTTTCATTGTTAATCGTCAATATTGGCTGCTTCACTTTGTTCAAACATCGCATGTATAATGCTATAAATTTAGTCAAAAGTTATTCATTTAAAATTATCGAATTAAATGAAACTGACGAATGCGAATCCAGTCTCGAGAGCAAGGGGTTAGCAAAATCTTCGATGCGAGCACGTTTGCGAACTCTGAATTTGGGATGATCAACGGGATCGTATGTGTCATCGACTGATCCGGGACGATCAACAACCTGATTTATCGATAGTTTGACGATGGCAACCAAAATAACCACACACATCAACAATTGATGGGAGACAATTAATGTGGTCGTATTCATTAACGGTTGGTTGGGAACACCTATCATAGTCACCGTTATTATGAATCGGTTGAGGACAAATATAGTCCCATTTACGGACAGTTGATTGGGGCAATCAATAAGACCGCATTCTGAACAACTGATTGGATAGAATATGACCACCTTTGTGAATAATTGGTTGCGGACAATATGAACGCATTTGTTAACTATTGATTACGAACAGCGGTTATAAACACCTTCATTAAGAATTGGTCGAAGACAACCAACGTGACCGTATATGTACCATAGATCCATTTAGAACAACCACCGTGACCACGTGTAATTGATTGGAAACAACGGATGCGGCCATATTTATGAGCCATTGATTTTAGGCAAGTAATAAACTAATAAATGTTTACTGCTGTTAGAATACTTGATATCCGTGGAAACTTTTGTGATCAGCTGTATATGTTAGGTAAACCCCTTTAACGGAGACTCCTAGTAATTCGTTTCGTCTTGGATACACTTACGATAAGCATTCGACATTTACGTGTTTATTAACGTATTCTTTATCGAAGGAAGCAAGGAATCAGAGTACCTTAGATGATATTTATTACTATTATATTTGTAATTACAAATTGTATTTCAACCCGTTCAGGTTTAATTATTCACAAGTCCAGAATTCACATTAGTTCAACTCTTTCTGATGTGATTCTTTACAACTCCGGAATTATCTCACGATTCGCGTTACTTTCTTCGTGGAACGCTAATTTTGCAATCAATTTTTGGACAACTTTTCTATGCAAATATTCTACCGCGCGACATTCGCGTGTTTATTAACAGTTTCCTGATCGACTGAACCGTGAAATTGGAGTGTGGAGTAATATCGATAGTATCGGTCTTAGAACATTCCTCCATCTTTACGTCAGTTAACGTAATTCCTAGACATTGCGCCGTTGCTTTAAACCTATCAATCCTTTCGACTCAATCTGATTCAGCAACAGATCAGCTTCTCGCGATGAGTCATACGCAAGATCTCCTCGAATTCACTGGTAGACCAATTTTTGAGTTGATCATCATTCTATTGTTTCTATTATTTTATTCTATTAATAGTACGAAAGTTATAATAATATAACTTCATTCTATTACTTTCAAACGAACTTTGTTTTATTATTTTCAGACTACTTTTCGTCGTTCTAACATGTTTCGGTGACCTCCGTTCTATCATTCAAAACCGAACTTCGTTCTATCACTTGAACACGGGTTTCATTTTATCATTTACAGAGAAGTTTCGTTCTATCCCGTGCAGACGAGCATTTTCCAATTGTTCGAAATCGAGCAAGTAACCGTTAGCGAATCCGTATTTTTTCCGGGGTTGATCCAGCATCCATCAACAGGATCGTTCCCGGAGCGAGGCGAGCCCTGGGTCGATCGACGCGCGAAAATTTCTCATATTGAATGTTTAATTAATGATCGCGGATCGCCGACGCGGGATCGCAATGAAAGACGATACGCTGGCTCGGGGAATTAATATTATCATCGTGCTGTGGCACGTCGTTGGTTGGCGTAACCGTGTATATACCACCGTAGGTCGAGAGAGGCCGGAACGTTGCTCTCACGGCGTTTTCGATGTTATCGCGGGATATATAACGGCGCCATCGGGCCCTGATATCGAGAGCCGCACGAAAGTCCAGAGGTGAGAATTAAAGGCATTCGCCCTGGCGACGATCTTTCGCACAAAACAATTCTAAACGCTGCGCCGATTGTCTGCTCACTTTATTTCTGCTCGACCTTCCGCAGAAGCAAACCACTCTGGTCGAATCTCCTCTTTTGGGTTGGAACAACTTCGCAGCAAAATCATTTGAGACACTGCAATGGTTTATTTATCTTTTTTTCTACATCAACTAAATTGGTTCTCTTTCTGTTAGGCTTTGTACAGTTTTGCGTCCAATAATATGCATACAATTGGTATTATTCCTTAATGACTTGCTTATTCTTCGTCACAAATAAATTTATGTCTATGATGATAGATTTTCGTCTATTTCTACATCGATCAAATTGGTTTTCTTTCTGCTTAGGGTTTGTACGCTTTTGCATTCTGTAAAATGCACACGATTGGCGTTGCTCATTAAATGTACTTGCAACCTCCACTTTTGTCAATCGTGAATTACTCTTCATTATAAAATAAATACGAATTATATTCTTGCTTATAAAATCGATAGAAATTGCTCATCCTTATAAAAGAAATACGAATTCTTCGTTACAAAATAATTTTGGTCCATGATATTTTATTTTCGTCCACTTCGAAGCAGGCGAAACCAAGTTTTACAATTTCTGAAATAACGAACAAGTTTTCGGTAAGAAACATAGCAAACAAGCATAAAACACGAACAAACTCGAATTGTATTTTATCATCGCGTAAGTATCTTTTAAAGTGCAAATAATGGTCGGTCTCGTCGTGGTTTTGTAAGCAAAAACAATCGAGTGAAAGTGGTCGGCCCTAATTTATATTTCAACTTAGTTTCGAGTTTGAATCGAGGATATATTCTCACGAAGTTAGGGCGTCGATTCGGGGGTAAGAGGGAGAGAGAGAGAAAGAGAAAGAAAAGGAGAGTCGGATGTTCGGGAGATATTTGAAATAATTTACCAGTCCGCGCATTACGGGAGCGAGCTGAGAAACGAGGGACACTCATTAGCATACTAACGACTGCCTCGAATTCTCGGCGTTACATCGGAGAAGAGCACTACCTCTCCCTCTTGTCCGCCTTTTTTCGTTCGGACTTCTTCCATTTTTGGTGACACCGCGTTCTACGGATATACGTGAAAGACAACGTATGATCCCGTTCTCAGGATCGACGATACAGACCGATTGGTCATCCAAGTCGAAAAACTTTTACGTAATCAGAAAATATTCTTTCTTTTAAACACGAACAATAATATTCTATACTAATTATAATTCAATAAAATTATTTTTATGAATCAAATATTTATAATCATTTACGAATGATTTATGAAAGACTAGATTATTTTATCTTTTTTTAGAAATCTTCGAACACATTTATTTATCAAGGAAAATATTATTTTGCTGCATCTTTTGTAGTAGGTTTATAAGAATTATAACGTTACGAATGTGATAAAAATTTGTACAGTGCACATCGATTAAGGTTCATATGAGGTTGAATTAATGCGAGGTATGTCACATAATAAAAAGTGCTTAAGCAAGAATATTAACTACGGTATCGGCTAATGTTACGGAGAGAAACCAACGAATTCTTCGAAGAAGCGAGTCCAAGGTCCCCGAAAACTCCACAAATAGAACTCACAGCAGACTCTAATCCGTTCGTCGAGTTCTCCCGTCCAGTTTAACGGGTCGTGGTCTCGTATGGCGTTCGAATTCCACGTTCGTTTGAAAAGAAACAGAAAAAACGAGGAGCGTCTCTCGGTCAGTCGAAGGCCGATCGAGCGGATCCAGCGTGCAGCCTGCTGCGCGCTCGCGTATGAATATTAACGCGCGGGTCACCTGGTCGTGGATTCAGCCCTGGGTCATTGGCGTAACTAAGTTCACACCAGGGTGTATTGCTACATCCCCAAATTTCTACATCCCCTAATTTCTATATTCCCAAATTTCTACATCCCCAAATTGCTACATCCCCTAATTTCTATATTCCAATATTTGCTACATCCCCAAATTGCTATATCCTGAAATTACAATATCCCCAAATTGCTACACCCTCAAATTACAAGATCCCCAAATCAACATCCGCAAATCGCTATATCCTCAAATTTCTACATTCCCAAATCTATATCCCTAAATCCCTTACTTCCCCAATTACCCGAAGTCCCCAAACTTCTAAATTTTCAAATTCCGAGGATCAACCTCATCAAATTCCTAGATATCGAATCTTCTACACACCGTAATTCGGAAATTCCCAAATGTTTAAACCTTCGAATTTTTCAATGATCAAGTATCTACGTCCGCAACATCCCGAATCTTTGTTTTCGAAGGTCGCTCTGCCATCGATGAATCCGACGCGCTTCAGATAAAAATTCTAATTACGCCAATGGCGTGCGTCCTCGATGCACTAATTTGCAAGGCTCGACACGCTCGTTAGCGTGTGTGTAGTTAGCTGGAAAGGGAGGAGAATTCGGGGATATTCTCGACGCGTTGCGATGCAAATCCGACCCGGAGCGACCATTGTTTCCCGCTCGGCGATTATGCGCGACCGACATCGCGAAAACTTTTCGTCGCCTTGCCCTGCCCGACGAGCGTAGACGAGTGATTCACGCGAGGGTCCTTTGCGTTATTCATCGTGCGACGAACAGTCGCGGTTTCGAGGAGAAACGACGATTCTTTTGGTCGTCGGTGTCGACCCCTTTACAATCGGACCGTGTCGGGATCGGCCTCAGCCTGGAATCCGAGGGACTTCCGGTAGAAGGATCTGAAAAGGCACTTAGGCGACACGAGTGCCGGATTTTCCGGCCCGACGAGCCCGCTCACAACATGACAACGTTTAATGCCGTTCACGCTTTTATAGGAAAAGAGAAACCCTCCTGTGTTCACATTAGCTACCTTTTTTTTACATTTCCGCCGGTAACTTGTTTTTCTCAGAGTTTAGTGCTTTTGATGTTTGTTGACGTTCATATCTACAGATACACATCTTGCTAAGATGATATATATCATATCTTGTTAAAATTATATTATACATGTCATATCTTGTTGTGATTATACATGTCATATCTTGCTAAAATGATGCATATCACATTTTGCTAAGATCATACATATTATATTTTGCTAAGATGATGCACATCATTTTTGTCAATAATTCGGTGGTCTTTCGTTTTGAACAGAGATAAACTTGGGCTTTTGTATATTTGTATTCGAATATTTCCACATGACTGTCAGCTAGTAACAGGTGTGAGCCACTAATTTTTTGTCGTATAATTATTCATTAAATTCGAAACGCGACGGTTGGATGAAAACAATCTCGAAATAATTTTGAGATAACTCTTCGTTCAAACGAATTATGTAAATTCGATATTAACGTTTAATGAATCGATTACGATCAGTCATCGGCTGTCGTTCGTTGAAGGGTCCGTCGGAGGTGCCCGAGGCAAAGTGTGTGGTAAAATTTCGACTTCCTGTCGGATAATACGACGCTTCCTATTACGTATCGTCCGACGACATCGAAAGGAATAGAAAAAGCGACAGAAAGACGCGTATCGCATTCGGACTCTCGTACGTTGAAGATATTCTTATGCAAGAGCTCGCGTTGGCCCGCGTTAGAAAACGCCGAAGTACATAGAAACGGATCGAGCCAGCAGTTCGCGTACTTCGTTACGTCACGGCGAAGTGTATTACCTGAGCGTTTTATGCAACGCGTGCACGCGTTCACGCAAATAGTAAGCAAGTAGAACGCTTCTTCTGTTGGTATCGGGGCAGGGACGAGGAACGAGATACGAGATCGGCGACGAGTTAAAACGAGACGGCGCGTACGGCGATATGGCACGGTACCAGAAACCGTTCAGGGAAACCGTTTAGTCGGTCGATTTCCTTGGCAGCCGTGGATTTCGCGAGACGCGATTAGCGTTTCCCGTCACGATCGACAGATTAGTCGACCGGTTTGTTTTTTCTGCCTCCCCCCTCGATCGGCGCTTTATATCGATACGCTGGGAGTGTCCAGTATGCGACTACCCGTCAGGATATATCGACTCGGGCTGTCCTTTAGCCAGAATCGTCGCGTCCCGTATTTTATCCGACCCTCGAGAATCGTTCCTTTCGTTCCGCTCGCGTCGCAAATCGTACCGATTCCGCGCCAACTCCGAGCGCGGTTACGCAAAGCCTGGAACGCCGGGACTTTCGATGTTACCCGCTCGACTCTTTGCAATTGTATCGTCGACGCGTTTGCGAAACAACCGCCACGTCCAAATGAATTGCCGACAACGCTCTTGCCAATTGATTCCTTTTCTCTTCCGTCGAATTCCGCGCAGAAGCTTCTAACAGGTTCCCCGACTATCCTCCTCCGCCCGGTTCGCTGGCCGGTTCGCGAACGGGGTCGGTTCCTTTCGAGTTCCGATTTTATAGCGATTTTACGTCACGCTTTAATTCGGATTTTATCAGCGATTCTTATATCGCATATTAATTCGGATTTTATTTGCGATCTTCAAATAATTCGGATTTTAGCGTCGGCCGGTATAGATAATCGAGCATCTGCATCGGATTGTGTGTGTCATTGATCATATCATTTGTTCGAGTATAGTGCCACGATTTACTGTTTCGATTGTAAGATGCAACTGGAAAATTTTCAA
This sequence comes from Coelioxys conoideus, assembly GCA_947623535.1. Lineage (NCBI taxonomy): Eukaryota > Metazoa > Arthropoda > Insecta > Hymenoptera > Megachilidae > Coelioxys > Coelioxys conoideus. Next base: position 7,448,278 of record OX392455.1, on the reverse strand, counting down.
TAATTTTCTTTTACTCTCTTATGTACTACTATGTAAGGTACATTTGATGCAGACAGATTTTATTATTCTAATAGCTTCCTATTTACGGTGGTATATTCATCAAACTGATAAACAGCGATGACAGCGAACGTTGTTCTAAACTTACTCTTTCTTGCATGATTTTTTTCGGTCCCGTAAAGAAATACATTTTTTAACCTTAAGAAACCGCAGTAATAAAATTGAACAGCAAGCAACTATTTCACCTGTTACAAATATATTTTCAATGTAACAAAGGAAGACAACAGATATATTTTCAATAATTTCGATCAAGATAAAATGAGCAATTATCACATGTCCGCCAATATACGACAATCGTATGTACGAAATTTTCAAGAGACAGCAGGTAACAATCGATGTTAAACTGTTGCGATCGCGGTTGAAACTCGAGGCTCCCATGATATATCTCAGCATCCTGTCCTCGAGGATCGCAGAAAATTTATCGCCGTCAATTAAAGAAAATCTGAAAACGCATCAGCGATGCATACCGCGTACCGAATCAAATCGAAAGCTCGTTCGGCTTAGCAACAAACGTTCCGCTATCTCTGCCCTGTCGACACCAAAACGCCGAGAGAAGATTCACGGCCAGAGCCTCCGTTGGCCTGTTAAATCGACCTCTCGAACTCGCCTTGAAATCGAACGCAGGTGACACCGGGAACTCGCGAGTGACCTCGAGTTCCATGGTGTACGTTCATGGCTCGACACTGTCTCGAGAGTGCCGTAAACTCGATTATACAGGCAATCCGCACGGATATCGCCGGCACAATTAGCTCTCTCATAAAGCGACTTCGGCTCGGGCAATAAGGTGGCGCGTGTTAACACACGCGGGGAATCCGAGCGAGGTCCTCTCTTCCGTCTCCATCCTCGTTCCTTTATGCGGCTTCCTCTTCTCCCGGCTACGAGGCGATTTCGTTGCCAAGCTCTGCTTAACTGCGGCTATTACGTCGCCTAATTGCCGGCCATTTAAATACCGACGTTGCAAATAGATCCTACTTGATAAAGAGGCCCGCGATCCGTCGCGATGGTACGCGAGTACCGATGCCGAACGCTGCCGAACGGTTTGATTGCCTGGTAAAAAGGTGACATTTTCTTTCGCGCAAGACTTACCTCGATATCGGATGAATTTATGATGAAACTCGAAGGTTGAACTTCTGCCTCGACTCTTAACGTCGTTGATCCTTAACAGTAGATTTACGAACGTTAAATGACCACGTGCGTCTACATTGAAAATGAACTATAAAAATGAATCAATGTACCAGTTTGTAGAAAGATTCTTTATCTCGACGAAGGTTAACGTGCATTTTGACATAGCTTTCTAATAATTTTTGTGATTAAATACAAGAAGATTCGTCAATTGGACGGGTTCCGTAAACTTAGTATTAAATATACGGACAAAGTTAGATTTCGCTGATGGAATTGTTGACATCGTACAAGTTTCGAGTTTGATTTCGTAGCGTGTATTTATACTTTTCTTTAATAGAAACATTTGGTGTCGTCTCGAATTGCGACAAGTACATCGAGGAGTCGTTAGAGAAACGAATGTTCGTATCTCGATCGAACATTGTCAATTTTTTCCCTGTAACGTCATCTTCCGCCAAACACAATTTCGTAAGGTTACATCGAAGCAATCGTAAATGGAATGAAGACCACCGTATTCCTCGAACACGCGGAGAAGCGTAAAACGCGCGATAGGGAGGAAACCGCGGACCGCAACGCTTTGCTCGTATAAAGCCGGCGATTTACGAGCGAGCAGGGTGGCTGACACGTCGCGGAAAAGCGCGACAAAAGCCACCTTGCTCGCATGTGGGCCAAATCGCGGCGACGTCCGCTTTACGTTCCTTTTACGAGCCAATAAATCGCGATCTATCGATCGGACGCCACGTCGCGTACCCGTTGCCCGTCCGCGGCTTGCCAGTCCCACGAAATCGTAATACCCGTGACATAATTTAACGCGCACCTGGTAATTTATCGTCGCTTAACGAATTAGAAAGGAATTGCTCGTCCCTCTCGCGAGATGTCTCTCGCAGCCTGGTATTTCGTAACGGAACATCGAAGTCAACGCAACTTCTTCGTTTCGAGATATCGACGGCCGTCGAAGATATATTTAGTTCGAAGTCACATTGGTAAATCTTGATCAAATTCGTACTATCCGGGTAGATCGTGACGAGCGAAGTTTATTGGATTCCACAAAGAACTTGAGACACACGTAATTTCTGATCAGGCTCATTCTTCCCTGTTTCTCGTCCTTTTTTCGAAGCACTGACTAAGAGCCTGGTTGCGAAGTATACGATCCTGCAAGTCTAAAGCACTACTAGATTTAAACGTTTTAAGATCATACGTCTCAATGAGCACATCGATATATTCTGAACATTCGTTATTTCGAGTCGATAACCTATGCACTTGCAGTCTATGTGCCTACATCCAAGGTATTCGAATATATCTCCAACGCAAACAGATATTTATCATGAATTTACAACTGCGATCAATGTAAAATAAGTAGTAGGCTAATTCCAAGCATTTAACAGACTAACTATATCCAATATCCGGCTACGAATGTTTTAACCCTTTGCGCTCCAAACAATTTTTATCGTTGGCAAACAGCAACAACAAAATTTAACGAATGAAAAGTCTGATGAGTTTTTTGGAAGTTATTATTTTTTTCATTATTAATCCTCAATATTGTCCGTTTCACTGTGTTCAAACATAGTTCGATAAAAGTTACTTATCCAAAATCGTTGCTTCAAGTCGAATGGCGAACGCGAGTCGCCTGTCGAGTGCAAAGAGTTTAAGCGTCATGCTTGCACAACAGGGCCCGAGAAAACGCGATCGTTGGTAGAAAATCAGCCACCTCGTAAACGATCCGATGAGAGCATGCTCTTAAATAGCTCACGATTTCAGAAATAGGAGCTCGAAGAAAAAGAGTGGCCCAGTTCACGCCCGATCGTCGCTGTTGCCACAGACGTAGCGCCCTTGAGGATCGATATTTAGCATTCATGGGACGCTCCCGTGGAACCGGCGGCGTCGGCATCGCGACGATCTTTTCAGAACGATCGAGCTTGCGCAAAAGGCGGCAGACGCCGATTGACGCAATCGACGAATTCTCGCGAAACGGTCCGCTCTTGGAAAGCCCGTAGACCGGATCCAATTCGCCGGAAAAAAGCCGCTCGAGACAGTTTCTTTTCTTCTGCCCGGTTTCCAAACGACGTTCCAAAGGTTGAACCGTCGAAAATGATCGGCGGAACGGAAGCGCCGTGTAACGAGTTGCGCGTGAAATCGTTCCAACTCGTCCGCTCGTTGAATACGCTCTCGCGAGCGATTGCGTGCCGACCGGTCGCATTTGCATGCGACATGACTAATGAGACAACGGATCGAGGTTTCTGGCAGACCTCCGAGACCTTTGTGATGATTTTGTCATTTGGAAAGGTATCAAAAATGATCGCGAATATCGGGAGGAATATATTTTACAAATTGAATGTTCACACCCTTGTTTTCGATTTGTAAATAAATGTTTGTACATTCAACACAGACCATTCATGAATATGCAGAATGAAATGAAGTTGATTTGATAATTGATAACCAACAACACCAAACAAGCAGTAACAAAACTTGCCTATGTCCAAGCAGTAAATAATACATACCAAATAATGATAAATAATCATACGAATTGAATGAATACATTTTAGAAACTTAATAAAATGCAAATGGAATTTAACCTGACTTCTATTCTAAGGAAGACCGACTGTACACAAATCTTGCCTACGTCCAAGTAGTAAATAATACACAATGATACGAATTAATTGAATACACATTCGAAATTTATAAAATACAGATGGAACCTAACGTGACTTCTAAGGAAAACTTTGACAGACTAACAGCTTTGCAGCGACCGTTCCCAGACGTTTCTCCGTCCGCGTTCACATCGAATCTGTTCTTATTAAAAACCGATGACTCCAGATACACCGAAATCTCGATACGCCTGTTGTACATCCATTACCCCGTTGCTTTCACTTTTCAGAAGCCGGCAAGGCAGAATAGGAGGCTAATTTCGAACGGTAAACGATAAGGTGTCGCGATAAGGGGTCGATCCCGAGAAAACAATACGGAGTTTCCTCGTTACGCGAACGAACGACCTTACTCGATCCGAAAGATCATCCTCGTGTGGACCCGCGGATGCAACGGGGGCTCGCGTGAATCCGATTCCCGCGTGATAATCTGTTCGACGAACGCTTTCCACGGCTGCCTGAGAGTTCGATATTTCATCCGTGGACCGGCTCGCGTGACCGAGAGGGCTCTCAGCCACCTCGTTTGCGAACCAGGAACGACGATTGTCTCCTCGACAGGCAGACATATTTAGCAGACAACGGGTCGCCGCCAACGTAGACGCGACGCAACCCCGAGACGCGTTTATTTACGAGTCTGCGATCGCCAGACGCGTATCTCTTTTGCGTACTTCCGGTGAAAGCCTGAACGCGCTGAATCTTTGCTCTGTGCACTCTCGATTCGTCGTGTACGATCGAGGCAGAAAGGATTTGATACTCTTAGACGCTCGGACAAATCAATTTCTATTCTACCTGGCAACGTGATAATCGTTCGTATTAAACTCATAAAGGAACAAAATAATTTCCGTTAAACACTCCTTAATTTCTTTTATCCACCAGCTCCTGAATTTACGAAATAGATCAAGAAACGTGTTATCGATTAAATTATTATAAATAGTGAGCAAATGATTATATACATTCAATCAACCTATTTATCGGAATTATTTATATGATCCAAAAGAAATGCGACGTCGAGCCATACAATTTTCTGCTACGAGTCTTGCTACATCTTTATTTCAGCCCTTAACTTAAACACAAAAATGTCGCGTACTATAGCTTTCAAATAAGATTGACATTTTATTTATCTGTAAAACGGTGATACGAACTGTTTGAACAGTGTAACGCGAGATTAAAGTCAGTAAACGATACGGTACTTGTTTTGCCATCGATACTAAAAACGAACCACGACAAATGACTGCCATCTGAATTTTTCGCAGCGATTCCATACCAACGTCCAACCCCGATCGATCGATTCAAGGGTATATTTCACAAGCACGACAATCTGACTGGCCCTGGTTAGCCATTATTCCCTCTTCCGTTCGGTTGGTCGGATGAAATTTGATCCGTGCGTTCTTTTCCTCGCGGACATAATGGAGTACGTAGGCAGAGAACGATCGCGGATTACGCCTTGATTAAGCAACAGTTCGGTAGCGGATCGATAAACAATCGGGTGGCAGTCGCCGAAGCCGTAACGATTTATCGTCCGCCTTGCGAAACACGGCTCTCTCTCTCTCTGTCGATCGTTCGACATTTTCCATGCACTTTTCTCCCCGTCGATTGAATATGATCGAGCAATTAAATCCATCTCGCGAATCGCCTCCGAGATAATGGTATGCGCGGCCTTTGCATCGCGACATCCGCGCAGCAAGACATTTTCCAGGCGCACGCAACGGATAAATCACGTAAGCCGCGCTATCGATCACGTTCCTCGATCCTCCCAGTACTATCCGCTTCTTTTCCCAGCGTTTTACCCTTTTCGGACGGATTTGACTTTTTCCCGGTTCGTAAAATTTGAATATCACGATCATGAATCAGTTACGATCGAGCGTGTATCGCGCAATTGGAAAAGCGGCGATTCGAGGATGGAAACGCGACTCGAGATCTCTTAGGGCACGACTTTTCCATACCGAGGTTGTTTTCCCGCGAACCGAGGTATCGTTTCTATCTGCGCACATTGGCGTAACTAGATAGGATCCACGGTGGGTGTGGTAATAGAAAGACAAAATATATTTGGCTGCCTACATTACATGAATATATTCACTAAATGTATTAATTGAATACAATAACTGAATATATTACTCGATTATATTAGCTGAAAATATTAGCTGAATAAATTAATTGAGTATATTCACTGAATATTTTAGCTGAATATATTAATTGAATATATTAGTTGAATATATTAATTGAAGATATAACCTGAACATATTGACTGACTACAATAAGCGAATAAATTACCTGACTACATTAGCTCAACATATTAACTGAATGTAATAACTAAATAAATTAATTGGGTATATTAACTGAAAATATTAAGTGACTGTAGCTATTGAATAAATTTATCGATTATATTAACTGGATACATTAACTTAATGTAGTGACTGTGTAAATTAATTGAGTTGAAGATATTATCTGCATATGACAAATGTATACATTCCTTAAGTAGATGAACCAAACATATTCCGTAAATAGAGTGAACATATTAGCCAAAGAAACGAATAAACGAGAATACGTGTGCATCGATGTGGTCTGCGGAGGAACGTGGGTTACGCCAATGTCGGTATCGGTGTATGCCTCGACGAGGGCTTTTCTCACGCGCGAGACAAGCGGCTGTTTCTCGAAGAGGAATACGCGTGACGGTTGGGAAGCACGCTCTGTACACGCGTCTTTCTCTCCGCGCGATCAATCCGCTCGCATGTCGAGCTATCCGACGCTGGATCCTCGCTAGTTCGACTTCCCTCGAGATCGAACGCGCGCGCGTCTAATGTAAGCAAATAGCTCGCGCGCAGACAAATTCCCCGCGACCATATCGGGCCGTGGGGAAAAATCACTGACGTACGATCCTGCTCGGGACCATAAAGCGCCCCCGGAGGATGCGAGCTTTCGAGACGGCGGCTGAAACACCGGCTCGTCTCGCCGCGAGAAGATCGATCGCTTCCTGATGGAGAAGTTGCCCGAGATGTTCGCCTCTACGCCTTGGGAATACGTTTAGCTAACTCGCTCCTCGATATTTTAAGGGTGTTTCGCGAAATTCGACGATCACGCGGTTTTCTTGCTGGCTACGGGTGAATTATTCGAGCGTCAACGAAATTAATACTTTTGTACTCAAGAAGCGACTCACGTTTACCGTTCAACAATTTTAAATAAATTGCTTTTAATTAAATTTGTAGTATTATGCGCGCGGTGTTTGGACATAGTGGAAATATGAGCGGTTAAAGCAAATAATAATTTCAAACTAATACATTACACTCCTCAGGTAGAAAGTTTTAACGTTGCTGTTTGACGACAGTAAAAATACTATCGAGTGCAAACGGTTAAAGGGTAGGAAAGGTTTCTAAGATTAATCTAATCGATCATTCAATTTGTCATTATTTGAGCATTTATTTTTTATAAACCGAGCAGTTTTTATATACTGTTACAAATTATTGTGTAGAAGCGAATGAAGTATGGAGTAGTAATAGCAGCTGTTTCGACGATAAGAGCAACAAGTATAAGTCAAATATTTTTCTCGATTGAAATCGGTGATTTTTTTTCCAAGTCTCGATACGACTGCTGACACGTCCACAAGAGAATAAAATAAATAACTCGACGCGTTGCGAACAAACGCGATTATCGTAAGATCGAATCGGGAATGAGTTTTTTAAACGATGGAACTGTACATACCGTAGGAAAACTTTATTATTATTTTAATGCATAAAACATCGCTATCTCGATGGTTCTGCCGGCTACCAAGACGTTGATTTACTTAGTGATTCACCTGCACAAAGCGGGACGAAATGTTACACGGATATATGCTGTTCAGACTTGATTTTCTCGGTTGTAACGAATTGAAGAACGTAGTCGATACGCCGTAAATTAGATGCATGTTCCCCGTGTTAGCATAAGTATACGTAACCTTTCGCCATTTTATCGTTTCGGATTGAAGTAATAGACTGGTGATAATCAATTGCAGGCCACCTAATACTACGTTACACACGCGAAGAATGATAAATTATGATGTTGGTTAGCGGGAGATCGAACCGGTGAGAGTATAGCACTCCGTATTGTTCCTTAACACACCATAAACTGGAAAATAGCGGTCGAACGATCCGTGTTTATTTAGCATATTTTCCTCGTTTTTTGAAATACGAATACGCCATTATGGTATCGGTCATGCCCCTCGCCGATTCCTACGGAGGTACATCGACGAACGCAGCTGTAAATCATCAAAAAGGAACGAACGGTTTCTATTCATGATCCGAATTTCGAGAAGATAACACGGTACCGCAAAGTTCATCGATCGATCTAACCGAAAGATCGCGAGTTATCTGACTTTCGCTGATAACGAAGCGATAAATTTTCATGGTTTCCAAGAAAACGTAGGATCTCGATACATTGTTCCCCCGTTGAACTTCATTGCGTTGCACGTAGCGCCGGTGAAACGAACTCGCAAAATCGCGACTGAGAATCAGCATACAATGACGACCGTTCATTGTTCCCGCAGTTAGGAACTGTCGCCGCGATATCTGCAATTCAATTCGCTATACCGTAGGACATGGAAGCATGCCGTGTCATAAAAGCGCGTTAAACTTAGCGAAGTCGAATGACGAAGCAGTAAAATCATTGTGACGTTTCGGCACTCACAATCTGTCTGACCGTTTTCGATAAATTAATCTCTGGCTACCGATCGCGGGACTCACCTGCCGAAACTTTCGAACGAAATTACGTTTCATTTTTCTACTCCTTCCTTTGACTGTAGTCTCTTGCTAATAAGGTCTTATTTCTTCATACGAGAAACGAGCTCGTAATTCTGTAGATTTATGGTACAAGGTTCGTTTTAGTTTAACGGACACTCGTTACATTGTTAGCGGTGAAGGAAAAATTCTTGCAGTTGGCAAAATATCGAGTTGATCGCATAATTTTATCTACGATATAATTTCGCCATTTTGTAGATCCGCGTGTTTTTTAATTAATTGGAAAGTCATCACTCTTGTACGTCAACTGGCTTCTGAAAGCTAGAAATGGCAATAAACACAGAATCTACCATAATTAATTTCCAAATGATTACAACATCTATCAACTAGATAATCGTTTTTTAATCGAAGAACTTATTTATTCGAAATTCATTTATTCGGCGTATGTACATAAACTCGAAATTTCGTACGATGTACGAGACAAGAATTTTTTATTCGATTGTTTCGATACTTTCTTCGATATTTGAACGATACTCGGTGATCCGTGTGTTTGATCTACGAGTAAATCGACGCAACACACCGGCTGTAAATCGAAACGAAAACGAGAGTGGCTTGGGGTCTGGCGTTCAGCATGCAGAACGCACATCAGCCAAGGTCTCGGGACATGACGTCAAGCAGTTCGTCGCTTTTCAGCGATCCCGTTTCGGCTGAAGTCATCTGGATCTTCGCCAAAAATCCTTTACCTCTTTCGACCTCGCAATCGTACCTCTGATACCGTCCGTCCAAGAATGTTTCGCAGAAACCGTTCCATAAAGACGTTCTGCAGAAACGTTCCATGGCTTTGCGTTACAATTAACTTGGCACCAAGTATTCGTATGTTTTGCATTTTGTATCTCGAATATTTTTTATATTTGGCTTAAATAATATTTTATCTAATCCTTCGGTTCTATGAAAACGTTCTACAGGTTCAAGGTAGAATTTACGTGACATCAACATACATTTCGATCTTATCTTAAGTTGAATCTTGATTTAACCTTAATGTCTCACGTAATTGTTTGGTTCTACGAAGATGTTCCATAAGTTTATAATTTAATTAATCTAGCATCAAGTGTTCATTTTTTTTGTTTCATATAATGACACATTGAATGAGCCTCAAAGTTGCGTCTAGACCTTCGACTTTATAAAGATGTTCATAATTTTGGGATACATTTAAACTAGAGTTAGACAACGTTGTCGCTAATCCTTCAGTAATATAAAAAAGTCCCTTAACCCTTACAATGACGAGCAAGTATGGGAAACCTTGTTTATATTTTCAATACGATCGAATGTTCAATTTGAGTTCAATTGTCATTTGCGATCGCTAAATGAAAAACATTGTTGAGATTCGAACTTTCTTTAGCCACCTTAATGTTGTAGGAGTGAACGGTTCATTATGTCTGACGCATTTGAAAAATAAATGGTAGTGCAAGGGTTTAATGCACAACCATTTTGATGTTAAAAATGAAGTCGAAAGATAAATGAACAAACGATGAAACTTAAATGAATACACTTATAGAACCCTTATCTTGACGACAATCAGCATAAATATCAAGAAGACAAGGTTAACAAATTCTGAAGTAGGAAATTTATAGAAGGGTCATTTGACCCCTTTGGTAGTTTTAGCGTTAAAGAAAGGTTGTGTCATATAATCTGTCGATTTCTACCAAAATGCTACCACAATATCTTCCTACAAAAGAATCTAATATTAGCGGTGGTCAATCAATTGCTGTTTCCACCCACGATCTTTGCGAACGTTAATAAGGAAACGCACATAAATCACTATACGGGATACCGGGACATTCGCAGAATCGCGTTGGAAGAGGTCCGTTCCAGAGCGTTAAATCGATATAGTCGGAGTGTCGATCGTTCCTTGTGGTCAGTCATGCGCGGTGCCGATCGAGACGCGGAATGAACGCGCGAGACGGTAACGCGCTATTCTCGTGAACGGCGTCGGCCAGAAATAGCCGTCGGATCTAGATAAGTCGTTACGCGGAACGGCTCGTTGGCGATTCACTCTCCATTACGGCGACGCGTCCCGTCGCGGTCAGAGGCGGAAAAACGATTTTCACGACGTCACGAGAATCGTCGCGGCGTGACCGATCATTAAGATCCAGCGCTGCTACCAACGGCAGGTGGTACCAAGTGGTGCCAGGCCACGGGATCCAGATCTCGCGCGGCGCCAACTCATCCACGATGGGAAAGTCACGAAGGAAGGAAACGCGGATTCGTTGGAACGAGGATGACGCGTGTTCCGCGTACATCGTCGGCTCCGTTCGCGAGCGTATCAGGGTCACGCGCTGAAGCGAGTCACGCGCCTCGAAACGACGCCGGGGAGGATGACGACTTTGACGCGTCGATGAACCGTCGTTCGCTCCTCGATAATGAGCGACCGGAGTCTTCGCATTTTTCTTCGCATTTCGTTGCCTCCAGCTGGAAGCAGCGACGAAGATGGGACCGGCGATATACGAGGTTCGTCGAGAGTGAAGGATCTGTCGAGGTGAACTACGGAGATCGACATTTTTCAACGACTTTTTGTTGTAGGGCGGGTACACGCGATCCGTTGTATCTACACGATGGGCAAATGAGAACCGTGGATCCGTACAATGGGTAGATACGAATTATTAAATCGATATGATAGGTACACGAGAACGATTAGGTTTATATAATAGGTGAATACTAACTATGGGATTTACATGATGGGTAAATGTGAAATATTAGATTTGCGTGATATGTAAATACGAACTGTTAGATTTACATGATAGGTAAACACGAGCTATCAGATTTACACGATAGATAAACACGAATTATTAAATTCACATGATTGGTGACTGTGAACTATCGAATTTGTATGATTGGTAAAATATGATTTATTAAATTTACAAGGTTGGTATATATGAAATGTTAGATTAACATGATAGGTAAATGCTAACGATTAGATTTACATGATGGGTAAACACTAACGATTAGATTTACATGATTTGTAAACACTAACGATTAGATTTACATGATGGGTAAATGCGAACGATTAGATTCGCATGATGGGTAAATAGGACCGATTGGTTTCGCATGATGGGTAAATACGAACTATCGCACGAACTATTACACGATGGATAAACACGAATTATTAAGTTCACATGATGGGTACATATGAACTATTTGATTTACATGACAGGTAAATAAGAAATAAGAACTACTAGGCGGTTTTCCAGAACCGGAGCGTTCATTACCACTCACGCTTTCAAATATTGTAATGCTACATTTGTAACGCAAGAGAAACGAGGAAAATAATTAATATAGCAGAGTAATTTATTAACGGCCATAAAATAGATACAATATAAGGTAGGCGTGTAGAATTTTCCCGTGCTAATGTTTAGTTACATAATTGTTATTAGACCGAGAATTTCTTATGGGAGGCGAATTAGAAAATACTGGCGTAATTGTGCGCGCCTACGTTATATAAAATATATATCGTATTTAAATTCCTTTAATTTATCTTTAACATTTAATTATTGATCTAAACTAATTGAACGTCGAATTGCTGAAATTTTACCGTATTAGATAACACTTAGACCGTGGTAACTGCTGGATTTTATTCGCCCATACGTTATTGCGGAAATTTCTGAACGAAAACGTGCAGTAATAAAATAGAAACCTTTTAGCTGTGGTTTACTAGGGTGAAACCACCAGATAAAACTTGCAATAGGTATGTACTAATAAAATTGAGTGAAATGATATACATCCACTGGCATCATTCAAGTTCTACCATTATGATCAATAAATTTCATCCGCTATTTTTAACGAATATCTAATAAATAATTATTTATTAAGGACCCCACCTCCATTTATCTTACATCTCTGCTTCTTTTCGTACTAAGTTTCCTTTCGTTTCGTTTGGAACATACATTCTACATTTTTCACACACGTGTTCTACCACAGATCCTTTAGGGATCATCAAAAGCACTCTATACTCAATCGTTCGTACGCGATGTGTTCATAAATCCTTCGTAAACAATAGTTCAAGTAAAATGATTTAAGTAAACGATTAATTATGTATATCGTATATATATGTAATCATATCAAGTGTGTATATCATATGTATATGTATTAAGTGTACATATCATACTAATCGTTCGTAAACAATCGTGTAGTAGGTGGTCTCGTCCCGAGTGAAAATTGTTTCAACCTCGTAGCGATTTTTCCCCGTTAATCGCGTTAACTCGCGACGTCACTCGACGATCGTAAAAGCGTTGTTTGCAAGCTCGGTTAGCGGCGCGAGCAAAGGTCGCGCGACGATTCGCGGAACGCATCGAAAGGCGATCGATCCGGTCGAAAATTGCGTTCCCAGAAGGTGGAGCGCGGCAGCTATTTACGATCTAGCCGTTTTCAGTTCGCGTTCAATTCACGTCACGTGCGAGAAACTATCGGCGTGCTCGTGTTTTTTTTCCTCCGGTTGGTCCGCTCCGAGGAAATTGTTCCCGCGGCGAGCGCCGTGCCAATCGCATTCCCGACGCCGGCTCGAGGGAACGTTGCCCGTGTTCGGTGATCGAACTGTTCGCGAAATTGATCGACGCTGTAAATCGATGACCGCCCTGTTGCGAGCTTTCAACGATATTCCTATACAAACGACTGGTTACACCTAAGAATGGGATCACGTATACGCTTCGTGGAAATCGTTCCACGATTACAGGTGTAAAACGGCCACTTCGCTGTTACGAATCGCTTAATGAGAGAATTATAATGACCGAATCATCGTCTCTTTGAAGGAGTATTTCGTATCGGACAGGAAGCACGATTAACACTAAAACTACAGACGTATAAGGCATAATTACAGTCATGGCCAACTATTTTTTGCCCCTGAGTCGGATTAAAAAAAAATGTTTTCACAGCTCGGACGAAATACTAAAAATAACCCTATAACTGCGAGTACTTTTTGTGAACTCAAGCAACAAATTTTGTGATCTAATTTTATTACGGAAGCGATATACTATTTTAAAATGTTTGTTGTGTATTGCATTTACTTTAAGTACTATACTCTTTGGCTGTAACTTTAGCACGTGAATTATAAACCACAGCCGCAGTTCCAGGGTTACAAATGTCAATATACATATTAATTTATCTTGATGAGCATTAATATAGTTCACGAGGTAACTTAACAAATATTTTCATTTGAAGTAGGAACTTTGTGAAACAGTCTGGCTGGCAAATGCGTCAGACACAACGAATTATTCGCTGCTACAATGCTAAAATGATTAAAGAAAGTTCGCACGTCTAGATTGTTTTGCATTCGGCGATCCTGGACCATGCAAATTGCAATTAGACTCAAATTGAACATTCGACCGTATTAAAAATATAAACACGGTTTACCGTGTTTGAACTAGGAGTGCGTCACAGCGAGGGATTAAACCATCAGTTCTGGAAATGTTCCGATCGTACGTATCAAATGAATTGGTTCACATTCGTTTCTCACCTCGCGAACGTCATTGCGATCCTTGAACGGTTTGCATCGATACACGTTATGCAAACTCTTTAGGTGAATCTCGAGGCTCCACCGACTCTCGTATTGTCCGTGCTGTTTAACAACGGCGTTCCTCGCACCGTATTTATAACAAGAAATAAATAACGAGTCATAAATTCTGGGATCGCTCGGTCTGTTTTCCAATAGCGACACAAGCAATCATTCTATGTTGGAATGTCTCATTCATCATCGTTCTATCCACAAATATTCAATCGCCGCGTAAACCTGAAACGATTGCAAAATTTGTATTCATCATTCCTTGTACATACCACCGACAGCATTAACATCTATATTCGTCGAAGTTTGACGATCATTATCATACTTACCAGTTAAACCAACCCACATCAAGCTTAAAACGTCGCTCATTGATACCGTTCGTTTCACTAATTTTTCCAAAATTTCAAGAAATCTTCCAAAATTCGAGAACTCTTTCACTTGCTTTTTATTCGTTGTACCCGATCACATATGTATAATTATTAATTACCTCGTACAGATATTCAAAAATAAAACCTCGTGTTCGTAAATAGACATTTTACCGTAGCCTCAATATTAAGATCATCGACACGAGTTGCAACTAAAAGCGACTATTGTAAGTAAAGCTAACAAGATCATGTTATTTGAACAAACGACGCGTGTATGAACAGAGTCGTACGGTGAGACTCGGTTCGAAACCGATCCGAAATCGAATCTTAATCGCTTTCTGACACCATTCCGATGTAGTCTACGTATCGTCGCGGTGCTGTTGCATTTTTCATCGGCAATTTGTCAAACTTTCCCGCTGCGACGTTTGCCGTTCACGATCACGGACAACGGTTTCCCCGCTGGCGTTTCTATATGGCGTTACAAATCGATCCGGGATTCCGGGCGTGCCGGCAGATTTGCGCTAATCTCGGCTTGTCCATGACGGATTTGTCGCGGTTCCCCGTAAATGGCGACCGTTTCAGCGCTAAGGAATGCTCCCGACTCCGGCCGTTTCGTACTCCGACCGGTACGTGATTCGCGATCGTACGAGGACCGGGTCAGAAAAAGCGGAAAACGCATCGAACACGCGCTCGCACGACTGTTACGCAATATTGCGAATCCTGTTGTCCACCTTGCTTGCTGTCTACGGTCAAGATACGCACAGCTGACCGCGCAATCGATCGCGAACGCTCCCGTTTTCTATTTATTCCACATCGATCCTGTTTGTCGGTGGGAAAGGATCACTTTCCGTAAATTGATCCTGTCGAACACTTCGACAATCGCGTGATTCGTGTTTCCAGTTAATTAAAAAAAAAACACGCGATCCAACTTTACTGAGAGTATCAAGCTTTTGGGTCGAATGTTAAATTAATCCCTTGCCAAACAATTTATTTATGTGCGTCAGTCAAAATTAGCTATTCACAGCTACAATTTTAATACGGGAAAAGAAAATTAAAATGTTACACGTATTTTATATTTAACGATATTTGATTATGTAAATTATAATTGGATATGAATTTTGCATATGAGCGTATGCAAAATTTGAGTATGATTTATTGCGTTCAAAATGCGAGTGCGTCACGGGTCGGACTCGTCTCGAAATATTATAGTTACGAGGACGTCTGCCCGTTTCGGGGATCGAACGAAGAGTAAACAACTTTCTCAAAAATACATAGAAAGCCTAATGGCCACTTTAAGGCCACGTTTCAAGATCGCGCTGTTGTCCGTAATTTGTTATATCGATGAGGTGTTCCTCTTATGGTTATGTTTCATGTAAAACATGCATGTCTTGCGTCCAAAGTATGCGTCGGATGGCACCGTAACCTCTTTCGCACAGTCGCGCTGACAGCAAGGAATCATCTGGTGTACAGGAACCGTTTGCAACGCGCGATCTAAGATCGTTGCCGCGAGATTCGAGCGCGGGTTACCGCTGGTCCGCTTCCATCTTGCGATCATTACCAGCTTGTCAACCGTACGGCGTTGTCCCTTGATTTGCGCGATTAATCAACACCGCGGGGGGTCCCTCCTCGACATTTGAAATCTTTGATCCTGCGTCTCACGTTGCGCCGGAATTAGAAACGCGCATAAATTTCGTGTATTAATTTGTACACGGCACGATGGCGAAACGATATGAAAAATGAGCGTCGGTTTACGAGGGAAGATAAAAATACGGTCGTGCTGCCATAATTCATGACAATGCTCGAATAATGAAATGCAGCGAGGTCGAGCCGAAATATGATCATGGACACTCTCGTGACTCTTCACTCTCGTTCGGTGCGTGTACCGCTACTCGAGCTTTTGGGACCGTTAGTGGGCCGCCCACGTGGCAGCGTCAGGTGAAGCCCAAAATCCGAGCGTTTCCGGTCCACGATGAATTATGGATGTCAAAGATCATTGTCCACGGAAAAGTCCGGAGTATCGTTCGATTTCATATCGTTTCGCGTCGATCGAAAAGGTGTCCGATCGAGAGATAACCGACGAAGGATATATCGGTAAGAATATCATAAGCCGAGAACGGAACCGAAGACAGACAGAGCAGCAAATTGTAAATTGGTTCGCGACGCGTGTGATGTCGGCCGACAGGCGTTTACGTGCGCGAGTTTCGCTCACCCTCTCGATCCCTCTATTATTCAACCTTCCGGCCGTATGCACGCTAATTCTCGTGACGCGCGTAACATTAAAGGCTGACGTTTAATCCGTCGGGGATCTGCGCGTGGCCTACGCGGACACGCTCGAACACACGCTCGACCCTTTATATGGCACGAACGACCCTTCCATTCTGGACGTATCTGGTGGAATCGTGGACGAAAAGAACGATGGTTTCCGAACCGTAGTTCGTTTCCACGAGCTCCTACGCCCGGTAAGGAAGTTACCTGGATGACTTGCCTTTCGCGGAAACCGTGGCAAAAATTCGTCGCAATAACTCGCCTGCTTTCGCGGGGCAAATTTATTATCAGTCAGCCAGGCCACTTTTGCCGAGGATTCTTGTGGCGGTGCCGCGTTTTGTAGAACCGTTTTAGTTGCCAACTGTTCACCGTGTAACGGCGTGTCCTATTGTATCGATGGCAGACCGCGGAATTTATGGTCGCAATTATATTGTTCATTTTCGAATTAATTTATCTTGTTACATGGCAATGGGGTACCAGGAAATTCTACTCGTTCGTCTCCGCGTGTCGATAATGAATCATCGACGGGGAAGAGGAACTTTTTCGATTAAAATTTCGACGTTATGTTCACCGCGTTCGATTATGTAAGGATATAATCGAGGGTATAATCATATATAAGGATATATAAGGATGTTCATATAAGGATATAATTATATTCCAGTATAGAAGGATATAGGGATATTAGTGTAATCTTGATACTACCGACGTATGAGAATATGTGGAAATCTATGGATACGAAAACTAAATGT
Organism: Coelioxys conoideus; assembly: GCA_947623535.1. Lineage (NCBI taxonomy): Eukaryota > Metazoa > Arthropoda > Insecta > Hymenoptera > Megachilidae > Coelioxys > Coelioxys conoideus. The sequence goes on along the minus strand of OX392455.1, from coordinate 7,430,824 downwards.
TTTACCGCAACATGGCACTGATACCTCTGACACATACTCGGCATGTAAAAAATCGGCAACAACAAATATGTTTACTCGTAACAAATGAATATTTCATAACTCGTCATATGAACGATAACATATTCCCTCCGTGTACGTGACATATCTAGAACTCACCCGACACCTGAACAATGGCCGAAGCACTTGACTCACCATCCCGTCTATCTTTCTGTTTGCAGTCGTTCTTCGGGCGGACCTACAACAATCTGGGCAGCATATCGGAATGCAAGAACGGAGGGGTGTGCGTGATCAACAAGAAAAACCGCACCGCCTGTAAGGCGTGCCGTCTGCGAAAGTGCCTGATGGTCGGGATGTCGAAGTCAGGTTCACGGTACGGGCGGCGCTCTAACTGGTTCAAGATCCACTGCCTCCTTCAGGAACAGACGAACGGCACCCAGAACGTGGCACCGGGAGCGGGTTCGCCGTTCGGGCCGGGATTCCTGCCGGGTTTCCTGCCGCAGGCGCAAGGTCAGCAGGGTAGCGGAGTGTACAAGGACGGGAAGGATCGCGCTTCACCTAGTCAGGAGGATCTAGCCCTTCAGTCGCATCTGCTGCACGTGGCGATGCTGAAGCAGGAGCGCGAGAGGGGTAACAAGTCACCCCACCCGGACGACGTGGCACTTCAGAACCAGTTACGCTTATTGGCTTGGCAGAAGGAACGCGAGAGGGTGAGCGGCAACCCTCAGCAACCCCCCGGTACGCCACCCAGGGACACCACGCCTCCACCCTTCTACAAGCAGCAACCGCACCCCGGCTCGCCCATGTTCCCCATGAACTTCGCTCAGAAAGATGGCGTCTGCGTGCCGTCTAGTCCGTCGGACGTGTTCCGACCGTTCCTTCCGACGTACAAGAGGACGGCCGACACCCCCAGCGACAGTGGGGCGTCCTCCGTGGACGGCGGCGACGGCCACGACACAGAATCAAGGAGCAACTCGGCGTTGAGCTACTTCAAGACCAGCGCCGCCTCGCCCACATTATCCGAACGCGAATTCCCGCCCAGGAAGATCAACGCCACGGTCACGCTGACGACGGGTTACCACAGTCACAGTCTGGGTCTGGTGTACCCACCTCCAGGCCTGGTGACACCGGCGGCGTCACAGCACTCGCCCAGAGGCGGCGATCTGCTGCTGGTCAGCCCCAGTCCAGGTGGACTCGCCGTGGAACAAGACGAACCGATCGACTTGAGCGTCAGGTCGAGCAGAAGTTCACCGCGACCCAGTCAGTCCTCGGAAGAGGACAACAGATCGAACGACAACGGGTGCGATCGCGAGAGTCCCGCGAAGGAGGAGGCTACCACGAAGAGCAAACCCCTGGACCTGACTTTGGGAGTGAAGAGGCCGGCGGAGCTGCCCATGTCGCTGTGAAGCCTCCGAACACCCGGATGGCCCACGACGGGCTGGTCCCGAATTTCTTTCGTCACCCGTTCAAGGGTGCGTGCCGAGTCCTCGTTGCAGATGAGCTTTTGAATAGACGGAGAATCAAGAAGGTTCTCTCGTTGCGAGTGGCAAGGTCGAGAAGGAACGTCGAGTACTTGGAGAATGTGGTGCGAAGAGAGGACGAATCGTCGAGGAACGACGATCGAACCCGTCACGAAAATGTGTTCAAATATGTACATAGGTGTTGTTGAGCTGATCCTGAAGGCGAGAGATTTATTTATTGCGGCCCTACGGCAGTGGCGTAACGTGGTAGGGTTTGAGGTGGGTCTGGGGTCCGGAATGTGGATCGGTCCACCGAAAAAGCGCCAGGTACGATGTAGGGCACTAAATCGTCGAGTCTCGTTTTAGCAGTTTAAAAGTTTCCAAAGTTATCTTCGGTTGTTGCAATTGTTGACTTCTCGAGCTCGGAATTGCTCAATCTCCGAATTTCAAAATTTCCAATCCACGAATCCAATCCATGAAACGTGTAAAATCCCAAAGTCCGAAATTCTCAAGTTCATCAAAACTATTTGCAAGTGCCCGATGTGGGTTGTCAATCAGCAAAACCGAAGAGTCTCGTAACAAAAGATCCTACTTACGCCCCTGCTAAAAGGTCGATCGAATGTGTAGTTTCCTGTGCGAGCATGCGGAGGTCTTTACGTATGCGTATTATACATATATATAGAAATTGTAAGCCCCTGTATAAAGAAACCGGAGAGTCGCGAATATACCGGCCAGTAGTGGAGTGCCTTAATATAATATATTTATATGAAATATTCTATATGTATATGTATGTATACTAGCAAACGGACCGCTTAAGATCCTTATTATCATCTTAGTCGTGCGCGCGATCGATCGAGCGTCGCGTATTTTCTGTCCTTATTGTAAGCCGAGGCGTAGAAGCGATAACCGAACGATTGTAAACGCGCCTTGAGCATCCGCGAACCTGTCACAATGAGAGGCCAGTTAACGAGATAAGTGACGTCGCGTCGGTGCTATAAAATCATGGTGCATCTTGTAAATAAACATAGGTAGAGGGAGAAACTCGTCCGCGAATCAGAGTATCGCTTCTGTGCTCTCGCTTGACGTGAGCGCCACTCGACTGGCATAATCGACCAACGTTTTATTCATGTTTTCTTCTTCCGACTTTTTATCATTTTGTACATAATAGCATGTAAACGGTGAACACGAGCGGCCAGTACCTAAACGTAACGCGAAATTAAATATTTTTGTTTAATCTACACTGTGTGATTTACTTCCTTTCATTCACCCCTGCTACCATCGTTCTCCGGCGTATGGACTGGAATTTATGGTTGTTTTTTTTTGCATCTTGATAAAGTACATCTTCGAAAATTTGGTATACGTATTTAACCTCCTGGGAAAAGAAAGTTATTCGAGATCCTGAAGTAATTTCCACTTGCGTCGCTTGAACTTTCATGAGGTAAGATCGTTATAGGGTGAAGGGCTCTCGAAAATGATCATTTTGCAAAAATCTTAAAATCTACAGTTCCGTATCGAATCAAGTATCAAAATTGATTTAACATCTCTGACTATCACTTTGCCATATATTGTTAGAATCTTTTACATTCGCAACGGGGACATATAATATAATGTTGTCAGGTTGAAAAAAGTGCACTCTGCATTCGCTACGAAGTATTCGAAAGTGTTACAACTCGCAAATCTGCAATTCTTACACAAACAAATCACGCGGCAAAGAATAGATAAACCAACAAACTACCTAATCTAAACGATGCTTTCCTCTTCGATAACCTTGAAAGGCAAAGTCACGCCGTATCGATGGTAATTAATATTCCGCCCACGTCACGTCAGAGATTAAATCGATTTCCGCGGAACAGCACCAATTGCACTTCACGAAATAGAACGTTACACACGCTCCTCGGAATCGTCGGTAACCGGAATATGTTAATGCTTCATGGGCGTCCACGAAACCAGGGTAATCACCGAAAACGACGAATCACCGATTTCTGGAAATCCGTATAACTGGTTCGCGCACGACCTTGAAGATCATCGAGCACGCTTCGATCGCGACAGCTTTGTTCGCTCGGGATAGAGCCGAGCAGACAATATATAACGCCGGCCGCGGTTGCTATTAATCAATTGCAGCAGGAAGCGCAAGAGCGTTGCAAAATCGTCGAGTTACGGATACCTGCCCACGCGGATGACCTTGCCAGGTCGAACGTTCCTTCCACGTCCGGATCGCACGAGATCTGTCCTCCTCGTCCCTCGTCCACGTTTGGCTCCGCTCCACGTGACGCGTCTTCTCGAGCCTCGATTATCGATGCTAATCGAGCGTGGCTTCGAGAGACGCTCACGGCGCGATAATCGTTTTACGTAACACGCGAAACCCGATAGCATTCCGGTGCGAATCATTTGTATTTTAGAGTCGTTTTATTATTCGCCGATATTCGACACGATTTCATTCGAGGAATGTTGATGTGAGGAATTCGGTTTTGAAATAGCGTTTTCAAGTTTTCAATTTTTCAAGTTGTCTAAATCCATGAAATCTTAGATTCTCGTATCTCGGTGCTCTTGGAGACCAAAATCTCAAGGTTATGAGACAGTATGATCTAAATTTCAGGGTTCCTAGATTCCTAGGCCCTGAAGTCAGTGGAGCCTCAAATTCTTATATTTACAAATATCTACGCATCAAAGTTCCTAGGTTCCCAAATTTCTAGACCCTTAAATTCCTAGGTTCCCAAGTTCTTAGACCTTAGAATGATTACATATTTACCCCTAGATCCTCAATATCCAAGATTTCCAAATACCCCTGCCTCCAAGTTCCTATATTTCCAAATACCTACGTTTGTAAACTTCTACATCCCGAAATTCCAATTTTCCAAACTCCTAAATTTCTTAATCCTCGTGTTTCCAAATTCGTAAATTCATAATAAAATTCGAAATCTTCAAACTTGATATTTCCGTTCCAAAATGTCTACCATCTGGAACGATCAATTTTCATGCAACAAATTTCTCAAACGATCCGATAGTCCCTCGTATCGCCATTGTATTATAAGCGCGATGACGCTGAACCTTTCTTCCCCATTCACTCTGCGGAACGTAGCAGAGTTGATCCCAGACAGACACTTGGATAGTGTCCCACGTCAGCAGAACTCCGTAGAACCGTGTATAGCGTTGCTATCCCGGATAACAAACGGTCGAGACTCGAAGCAGTGCGTCAGTGTTTGCAACGACTGGTTGCACCAGCAATAAGCAATCGCTTAGACCCGTCATGACTCTATGCATGAGAGTTGGCCAACGCTGGCACACGCAGGACGATTTTGCTCCGACCGGTGTGCGACTCCTCGGCCTCTTGCCGAGTGAAATATCGACGAACCTTCGGTTACCGGTCAGCTTTCGAGAGATCGACGTTCCCCGTTCTTGATACGCTCTGCGGGAGAATTTAGAGCGATCCAGATCGTGAGGAGACTTCTGCTGGCACTGGGAATTAAGCTCGAATCGAAGAAACGATCATGCTGACAGGGATCAGCCGGATTAATTTGATCCATGTATAGCGATCGATCGAGTAATTGATTGAATCGCGTGTTCGATACTGGATACGCTACGGTTTTATATAGTTACACGAAAACGTAGCTCGATTACTTATCGTTATAGAATGTTCTTAACATAGTATAATGATCTTATAGAAAACTTGTAACATAGTATCAAAGTCTTATATCGAATTTATTGTACGTTTCTTTTTTTCGGTCCTGAGAACATACACAATACCGCGGTTGGTTAATGCAATGCAGCAAGGAAATTAAGCATATATCGCGATTTTATTACGTAATCACGCATCGCGTACGATCTCGCTTCGACGTTCTATCCTTTTCAACATTCATACTCTCTTTCTGCTCGTTGCACGTTGCTCTCGATTTCCATACGCGTCTGTAACGTAAAAAGCCGGTATTAACATAAACACGCATTAAAAACAAAGTATACGTTTTTAGACGTTCTGATGTGATTATGACACGTGTAATTAATTAATTAATACTAGACTTGTTAAGCCGTGTACGATGCTTATCGCGATCGGGAGAACTTTGTACTCGAGATTCAGCCTTTCTTTCGCGAAACACGTCACAAAGTCAGTCGGTGTGCACAGACAACGTCACGAACTCATTGGATAAATTAACCCCTTCCCGTTACATTTATTTGTCGGATGCTTCAGACAGAACTAACTACCCATTGCTATAATATTAAAACTAACAAAGGAAATTTAAATGCTGTCGGTATTTCATATTCAGCGATCTTTGACTACATGAATTATAAACCTCAAATTCAGGAGTATGAAAAATTTGAGTCAAGTTACATTTAAGCTGTGCGTCATGAATCGGACTCGTCAAAGTGCGCAAAGGTTAACCCTTTGCGCTCCAATGTATTTTTTACGGCTGGCGGATAGCAAATCCAAATCTTTGTTTGAGAAATTTGATGAACTATTTCTTCATTTTTATTTGCTACCATTAACTGTTTCATGACGTGCATACATTACAGATGCAAAGATTTAGTTAAAAAATATCAATTCCAAATTTCTGTACTAAACGCAATGGTGAGTGTCAGTCACCTTTGGAGTGCAAACGGTTAATATCCCGAATCGATATTAAAACGATACTTCGTACGATCGGTCTCGATCGCGTTCCGGTTCCAAGACGAATCGATCCGGTTGAACGGCACGAGCGTCGATGCCGATAGACTCATTTGCGAAAAACAAAAAGCAAGTCGATCGCGAACGGGTGCACCGGTGAAATTCCCTGGACGGCAACCGGAAACGTTTTAAGATGCACCAGAGGCAACCGAGCGAGATCGCGAGCGATACCTTTCAAGAGCTCTCTTTTCTCTTTCGCGAGGATCTGCTCCCCGAAAGGAGAGACACGCGTATAAAATACGAGAAACGGCCAGCATAGTGCACGGGGCTGGATGTCAACAGCTCTCCAGGGACCTAGAAGTCCATCGGACACGAGAAGCCATTGATCGACTACTTACTCACGATCTACGCGGTTCGCATAAGAAGTCGAGGAGCTCGTGTGTACACGGCCTCGTATCTCGTGTCCGTCCATTTTTTTCTCTCGTGTGTGTCCCCCTCCCTCCTGCCCCTCGCCGCCCTTTCCCCGTTTCCCAGTTAAGCGAATTAACGAGCGGACAAGCGTAGAGGAAAAGGACAACCGTAATGAGCATTAATTGATTACGCCGGACGAGCGGACGCTCGCAACCGACGCTCGCGAACACGATAGCCGTGAGCCATGAGTAATGAGCCGCATCTTCGCGTGATTATTAATTCATAAAGACATCGTGTCGCGTGTGTGGGGATTGATAGACCCGTTGCGCTTGTGAAATCCTCGAACGGTTCTCGCGAAGGTCTCGGGTTATGCTCGCTCTCTTCAGTCGGGCAACTTTTGCCACTACGATCGAAAGCAAAATCGGTTTACTTACTGCTGATAACGAAGACGGAAACGCGAAACTGAAAATTTGTAAAAATCGATGAAAGTCCGAATACAGATCGTCTACGTTCTAATTATAATATTCGAATTGAAATTGCGTTCAATTTAGCGTTAGTTACCAATCTTGATTTTGAGTTGCAAATTCTAAAGTTTTTTAGTATTTGTTTATACGTACTGATGGTAAGCCTTTTTTGAGAAAATTGCATGTAAAACAACATTAAGTTGGAGAACTATTTGTACCGTTAATGTTAGGGTTATAACCTAGAATTTATAAACGCAGATTCGTGTTATGGCCTAATTAGTTGTAATGACAGATATGCACAGATCATTATGTGTGTTGTAGTGAATCTTTAACAAACACTGCTTAATTTGTCCCAACAGAAGGATAGCATCTTTACGATATCAAAGTTAAACTACCTATTTCTTTTGAAATTGTATATTTGATGGATGAACAGGTTCATGAGCAGTGTTTAATTCCTCTTTCCCGAACGTTAAATTCATCGTACAGAGACAGAAGCAAGATCATGAAAGCAGCATTAAGCTTTCGCCAGCGGAGCTACCGTCGATCCCGAACACTTTTTCACGGTTGATCGATCGGCTACCGAACGCGACCTTCTTTCGAGATCGAAGATAGACGGAAAACGGCTACTGTCGATGGGTCTCGATCGATCGAGGCGCGAGATCGTCGAAGAAGGAAGCTCGTGTGGCACGGTACACAGTCACGAGATTTCCGTGAGAGCCGACGTGATCGAAAAGCCAATATCCGTTGCGCTCGAACCCGACCGCAGGGAGAAACGAGCCCGATCCGCCTAATGAACCGATCGCTGTATCGATTAGCGCCGCTTAAGAGCGATCGATTGCGTGTCTTGTCAAATTTGTCAACGGGTGCGAACCGGCCGCAGACATAACGATCCAACTGGCCAGCACGCCGTTGCGAAACACCGACCACAATCGAGAAGAGAAGAAACAGAAGAGCGAGACAGACGAACTCCCGAACGAGAGACACGCGGCCGGTTGCCAGGACCGCATCAAAATTTGTCACCACGCAACTACGTTTCACTGAAAATAATACGCTCACCGTACTGACAAAATTTTATTGTCGTTCTACTGTCACTTCTGGGTTAAACAATGGTAATAATTAGAGAAAATAGTACAACTTAGTAAAAGCCCGTAAAAGCCAGTAAAAATGAGTAAAAATGGGTAAAGATTAGTAAAAATGATAAAAATAAGCAAATGAGTAAAATTGAGTAAAAATGTGTAAAAATGAATAAAACTGAGTAAAAATGAGTAGAAATGAGTAAACATGAGTAAAATAAGTAAAGACGAGTAATATTAGTAAAATGTGTAAAAATGTGTAAAAATGAGTAAAATTGAGAAAAAATGAGTAAAAATGAGTAAAAACGAGTAAAAAACAGTATCCCTTGAAAATGATCTCAAGACAAAATTGTTCGTTCCTCGGGTGCAGTTAGTACCGAGTGAACCCCGTCCCGGGTTCATTCAATAGGTTGCACCTGGCGCAGCATCGACCGCAATCTCGTGATTAGTTCCGACAAACCAACGAATCGGACCTAACCCTTAAGAGCCGCAATCTGGCCAGAAATTTTGTACGATCGTGCTACAGCGAACTACCGGTGGATAGGAGGTAAGGCTGCTAATAAGACGTTTCATTTTTCCAAGTTAAGCCACCTGAGCAGCGAAGGGATCCACGTGTTCCACCACATGCTTCCACGACCGCAACACGGCGGGCGCGTTCATGCTGGCCGATCAGCAATTTACGATCATCGAGGGATGCTAAAAGCGGAATCGAGCCGAGCCTGTTAAATACGAGGCGCGTTGCCGTGTTTCACCCGCGTTTCATTCTATCCCGTGCACCCTCTCCGTACGTTGCCCATGTGTTGCTCGACAACGTTATCCACCTACTGTGTATGGTCATGTGCAAATTTAGAACGGCACTCTTATTAGCTGTGGGAAGATATATCCCACCACTCGTTCTATTTGTCCGCGTTTTCTATTTAAGATTAGAATCTTTGTACGTACTTCATAAGTTTCTCTTAGGTGCTTCATAGACTCCTCATAGATACTTTACAGGTTCTTCGTAGATACTTTACAGGTCTTTATAGGTGCTTGATACATTCCTCGTAGGTTCTTTATAGGTACCTCTGAATTATTTTAATCATTTATAGATAAGTTCTAAATTTGTTCTAGATTCTGTTTACATTCTTACATACTTCTTGAATTATTCTAGGACACATCTTAAATTCTTCTTAGATTTTTCTTAGATTCTTCTCATATTTGTTTGCATAAATTTTTCTATAGGTTCTGTCAAAGTTTCTCATAGGATTTCCTCATGTCTTGCACTCTTGTTAGATTCATTGTACAGATTCTAAAGAGTTCATCACATGTTCTTCATAAAACATCATATTAGATTTTTTCGAAGTTCAATGTAAATTTCCCCTACACTTTAAGTTCCCAAGAATAAACGTAAATGGTGGGGATTCCCCTCTTACCATAGCTAAAAGAAGCCTACGCTACACTCGAGCATTCATACATGAAACGACGAAGGAAAATAGAGCCACGGGCCCTATTAAATTGAGTTATAACCGGATCGAATTACCGATAATTGGCGATTGCATAGTTTAATAAGATGCCACCCCCCTCCGATCCTCCTCTTTCCAGCGTCCCTCGCTAGTCTTCGTGTATGAAGTTATTTCACAAAATGGCCTCTGCTACAGAAAACAAGAAAAAGGAGAAACGTAGAACAGAATAGAGGGAGAGAGACCATCGACGAGAGAAAGAGAGACAGGGCACAGAATACTGGCTTATACCTCAACAATACAAATTGCTGATTATGCGCCCGGCTTTTACGTGCCTTCTAATTGGGCCGTCTTACCTCTTGGGAAAGATCGACGGATCGCACGATCGGCCCTCGTTAACCCCTAACGCTCTCTGTGCATGCCACAGCTTCCCTCTTTGTTCCTCGTGGCTGCACCCAGAGTTTCTCTTGCACGGGTGATGGTCGGACTCGACCGGACGCATATATGGACATGTAGGAAGTCGTACACGCGTCGGACCAGTTTCGAGTGTCGTCTCGATTTGACTATCGAAATCTGCATCGGGAAGGAACGACCGAGACCCGTCCGTTTCTCGTCTATCACTGCTTATGGAATGCTATCGTGCGTCTCTAGCGTTGGGCACAGAAGTAGGAAATTTTAATTAAGTTCGAGATTCGGGAATTCGACGATTTTGGAATTTGGAGGTTTGACGATTCGACAATTTGAGGATTTGAAAATTCGACGATTTGAGGATTCGAGAATTTGAAGATTTTGGAATTCGATGATGTAAGAATTCGGACACTTAAAAATTGCGAAATTTTAGAATTTTGAGATTTGACAATTCGGAGATTTGGAAACTCGGTGACCCGAGGATTCGGAGACTTGGGAAATTGAAGATTTGATGATTCGGACATTTGATATTTCCAAATTTGAGAATTTGGAGGTTTAACGATTCGAAGATTAGAGGATTCGAAGATTTGAGAATTCGGCGATTTGAGGATTTGAAGATTTAGGAATTCGGTGATTTAGGGTTTCGGACATTTAAAAACTGGGGAATTTGAGAATTTTGAGATTTGACAATCCGGAGCTTTGGAAACTCGTTGACATGAGGATTCGGATACTTGAGAATACAGCGATTTGAGGATTCAGTCACTTGGCAATTCGACAACTTGAAAATTCAGAAATTCGGGAATACGATAATCTGAATAATTAGAGAGTCAGGGATTCGCAAATTTGTTCAAAAACCGTATTTAACACGAGGTAGCAGCAAGAACAGCGTGAACCAGTAAGAGGGAGCGAAAGAGGGAGGCTCATCGTATCTCGTCGATCGACTTTCGGTTTGCGGGGCGCGTAATTGAGTTTCCTTATGAATTCGTTAATGACTGGACGGTCGAGCAGGCACGCACAGCCGCCACCTCGAAGACGTCTTCATCGCGCTTCATCTTCGCGCGGCTGGTAGCGGCGCGTCCGGTTACTGTTCGATCGAAGGGGCGCGAGGAACGCAAAGCGTCCCGGTCCGCGTGCACGCGGAGAAACTTGATCCTCCGGACGGGGAAGGCAATTATTAATGAAGATCCGAAGGACCCGACGCTCTGCCGGAACATTCTTCATCCGCCTCCTCTTCTCTTCCTGATCCGGCTCGTCTCGCCGCGCGGAATCGACCGCGGCTGCGTGCGCTATCTCTCGTGGAAATCGAACACGCCGCTTTATCGCGCGAGGAACTTTAACCAGCGTCGCCGGCATCGGCGATTTTCCTGATTCCTGGCGACGAATAACGCGTTCCCTAACGCCGACGAGATCCTGCGACGCGATTACGATCGTTATCGTCGAAAGGTAGCGCTGATTAAACGGGACGTTTTCATCCCGACGTTTTTCACGCGGCACGACGAATTCGTCGCTCGTTAACCCCCGAAGCGAAGCCTTACGAGCTCGACGATTTTCCGTCAAGGATCGATGAACGGCTTCCTGGTGATTTCTCGGAAACGGAATCCTGTATTAGTCGGCTGTCCGGGACGCAAATAGGAAGCCAGGATACGTTTAAAATGATAGTTGTCAGCCGCGCGAATTGATGGGCCGACGTTAACCTCTCTTTTTGAAGAGTAACCCTATTGTGCCTGTAATGGACGTCCATTCGCTGCACAATCGCCGCTAAATTGGCCTATCATGAAACAATTTCATTACAATGCTGAAAATTTGTACCAACGTTTGTAGAGGTTACTCCACTACCGCTCGTGATCGCGTACAATCACGGAGACAAAAGTAAGGGTCAATCTTGTACCATTAGAATTTATACTTGTACTAAATATACTTGAATAATAGCAGTAGTTACACGTGCCATAATGAATTATCCTATATACGTTATTCTACATTCAGAAGCATAACCTTTAATCAATTAACTGAGGAATTTGGTTTCAGAAATGAACTTATGGAAATTATTTAAATCATTCAATGACGAGTATATACGACAAATACAGGACAAATGCTCCTATTATAAATTATTCGAAAAAAGTAAAGAGAAACTTGCTTTATTTATAATACATACAATTATGTGTCAAAAGAAAATTGTTTCATTCGATAAACACTTACTAATATTTTGATGTTAATAGCATCGAAATGATATTTCCAGACTGACGCAGTTAACTAGTTATATTTTCCACTTTACATTGCTACCGTACGATCTTTGAAACGCGTGCGCGATCGTTTCCATCATCGAAGAAGAACAACGGGTCGGGGTGTATCGAGCGCGGTTTCTATCCGTCGCTAGTCGCAAAGCAATTTCCCTGAAACCCCATTAACCCTTCGGAGATGAACGACGGAGAGGCTCGTGAAGTTGGTACGACGGTTTTAAAAGAGGGATAAGGATGGACAGGCGCGAGGTAAGAAGAGATCGCACTTGTCGCTTGCCAGTTCCATGGTGTGTTGCATCGTACAAAGATGCGGCTCGCCTTCCTCGAAGAAAGAAGAAAAGGGGAACGAGGAGCGCGAGGACGAGGAGGAGGAGGAAGAAGAAGAAGAGGGGGAGGCCCTCACGAGGCGAGGGGTCACAGCCGCTTATGTAAACCATATAGAAGCACACACTATCTAGCAGTGTGCCGTTTATCTAATAATATTATGGTGCAACGCCAGCGCATCCCATAACAGGCGCTCGAGATGCACTGGCCGCGATGCATATAGATACACTTAGGGCCCGGCTTATACGCCTCTACAGGGTAATACTTTCGTGCATGGTTTCAACGGAGAGTGCAAGGTGTGCATCGAGTCCCGTGGGGGTGTGCGAGCGCTTGTACAGATCCTATCAACAGATAACCGACGAGATAGAGGAATATACCCTGGCGATATTATCGTCGCGGAACTAATATGGTTTTCGCGGCGACGCCTTGGAGTTAATGGAGGAGGTGGGCCTCCACGGTGGACGGACGGCGAATACGCGCCCGTTTTACGAACGTGTTCTGCGAGCATCGAAATTCTATGAGGAATTCTTTAGGGAACTAGAATCCTTCTCGGGAGTGGCTCGGATAGATCTTGGTCGAACCTTGTTCTTTGAAAGATGACCAGGTGGTTTTTAGTATTTTAAGAATGTGGGAATTTGTTGTTTACGAATTGGTCGTTTAGGAAGTGGAGGTTACAGAACTAGGGATTAAACTTAGGAAGTAGGGTTTAGGAACTAGGATTCAGGATTTACGAACTAGGGATTTGATAATTGGGAATTTTCGAATTCGAGATTTGGAAACTTAGGATTTGACCGGCAGGGGATTTGAGAATTGTAGATTTGGTAACTTGGGATTTAAAATACAATATTTAGAATTTGCGTAATTGGGGATTTAAGGATTGAGAATTTGGATAATTGTAAACTGGGAAGTAGAGAATCAAAATATTTGATAATTTGAGAATTTACAGTTAAGGTACTTGAAGCCTCGAAAATTTCGGTATACGATAATTCATGAATTGAATAACAGAAAATTTGCGAAGTCCACGCTTCTGAAAACTCTAAATTCTCAAAAATTAAAAGACGAACCCGAAACAACCGGATGCAATTAAGTGGTCGAAAGAAGCAGGAGAAGAAAAGGACATTGGTTTTTTAAAGTGGATCGGTGGCACGCGTGATTGCGAGCGATCAAAGGGTCCATTTTAAGGGTTAATGCCGGAACGGCAGAAAATAACGGAATTAATGCGTCGCGTGTGCTACCGGTCGCGTGTTCGGTCATCATTCCGACGGGCCTAAGGAAAAAAGATGTCTGCTCGTGGCGCAGATCCGTGTAAACACGTGTGCAACGAAATTCGACGCGGCTCGAAAACGATCGGGAAGTCTGTTAGTAAAATCGGTATTACCTGCTCGCTGCTGGCCATAATCGGATCAGCTATGGAATCATCGCGATTGCAGGCTGCCGCGTGCTCTACAGCTGTTCCGGACGTACTCTAATTTCGCTACAATGTTAAAAAAATTGCTACAAGTACGCTCGATTTCTTTGCTCGAGATTAGGACACGATTAATGTCGACTAAATCGAGCCTGAAAGATGTACGTTCTTCATCGACTCGTTAAAGTGTCTGTTCGTTGTTCGACCATAGTTGACGAAGCAAAGAACATATTAGGCCTACCATTTACAAACTCATCGACTGCCAGTTGAAACTTTTCAAAATTGTACTAGATAGTATTTTCATGACTATTAAATCGTACCAAATATGTTCACAATATTTTTTTTATTTATTATTCGTAGGCCCAAGTAACTAATACTGTTTCCAATAAAGTGTTTCCAATTAGGTAAATGAACAAATGCTTACCAAATATTGATTCCTATGGAAATTGAACCGTCACCCATATATGGATAACATGCAAGTCAAACTGTTAATACATATATTAAGTCTACCTATTATATTAAACGCTTACCAACGTGGCTCTATTTCTTCGTCCGCTATAAATATTTTACGATAAAACGTGTATAAAACAGTGAGTTCTTGTTTCGCATACTAATTACAAGGGAACTTAGCCACTTGATTTAATAGTAACAGTAAGTTAATTCGATATTTAACACGGTGCATGCACAATATACGGAAGATAGGAACGGTAAATTGTTAAATACATTAAAAACATCGCGTTTGTCCTCTTCATAAACCGACAGAACTTACCGGTTAATACAAGAAAAGACTTAATACTGGAAAAGTGTCTTGAAATAATTAAAAGAAAATCTCGTATATACGGACAACGAGCGCATCGATCGCCTAATTAATTCGATGAAATCATGTCAGCGGCTAATTGAACGGTTCAACAATGGCGAGGGACTATCGCACGAAACAATTTGCTGTCGCGACGTCGTTTGATATCTGCTTGTCTCGATTTCGAGCACGATCGCTAATAAATTAACCGATAGGTCGCCGAGGGGTCGGCAACGACGCTAGTTTGTAATTAAGTTTACCGTGGCTTGAATCGCGTGTTCTCCCTTTTTCGCTCTCCACCTCGAAGCGGTTGTCTCTCTTCGTACGCTTCTCGTCACCTTTCGCGCCCGTTAATCTCCCTCGATCCCACCTTGCCTCGTGGTTCATGCGTGAAGACGAAGACCCCGACGACTTCGCCGGCGGATCATCGATCTTTACGGCCCCCGGCGCCATTTTTACACCGCGCAATTGAGTTACGTTTATGACGGATCGACGAGCCGCGCCGTATCCGTCGACAACATTCCTCTTCTGGACCAACGGTTCAATCTTCCACGGTCTAAATTATGATTTTCCATCGGTAATCTACCGTTTATTTATAACTTCAGGTATTCGGGACCCCGGCACGGGGTTACGATATCGTGTTACTTTTTAGCCGTTTACCGTATTTGTAATATCGTGCTGTTTTGTCGCTGTTTCTTGTTTTTATAACATCGAGCTATCTCAATTGTTTTACTTCACTGCTGTTTATTATATTTGTAATATTGAGCTACTTTCCTGCTGCTTATTACATTTGTAACACCTTGCTGATTCGTTGCTACTTCTTTATATTTCTAATAATGTGGTACTTCGTTGCTGTTTCGTTATATTTGTAGTACTTTGTAGATGTTTATCATTTTTATACTTGGTAAATACTGTCATTGATCTTAACATATGTTCTCCAATTCCTGAGCGGAAGATTCCGGATCCTATTAGATCTTAACCGTCGCAATGCATAAAACACCAAATTAAGGATGCAGTCGTTAAGTCCTGGAAGATTGCTCCATATTAGTGGTATCGCTGGGAGGTAGCCGAGCGTGAAAATTTGATAATGTCAAAGATCAAAATCCGTATACCGTATCTCGGTCGATTAACCAGATGTACGCGAAGGTGAACGTAAAACCAGTTAATGGACATCCAGAGGAGTCGCCACCGTTTCGAGAAAGGACGAGAAAAGGAAATCGAGGAGATCTGCTAAATTGCCGGTTTACGACATCAAATTGAATGAATAATCTGTTTCCTGAAGGAGATCAGGCTCGCTCGCGCTTGGCTGGAAGGAACGGCGATGCCCAACAGACAGAAGCTACCGCGATAACAGGTAATCCGCGATTAGCAACGCGTCGATTGCCCCGTATCGTCGATCGTCGGCCTCGATCCCGGCGATATTTCAAGCCGATCGGTACCGTGGACGGTGAAACTCGATCTGGTGGATCGAGCTCATGGATCCCCCATTGGGAAAGCCTCTTTGAGAAGCCGGCAGCGCCGGTGGACTCGGCCTCGTCCCGCTCCGCTCCGCTTGAGTGATATAAAACCGGCATTCGCGAATAAATACTCCATTGCAGGAGCACGGGGCCCTAAATATTCATGGGGTTTAGTGCTCGCTCTCCTTAGATTCTCCTCCATCCTCATTCAGTTTCCTCTCCGCTTGAACCTCGACTATGGCCGTGGCAGGGAACATCGCGTTTGTTACGACCGCGTGGAGGACTTTACCATTCGAGATTGCTTCGGGCATTGTATCGATACCATTCGATCGGTACGTTGCGAAAAAGTCACGTCTTTCTATCATTTCCCTTCGGTACTCGCTTCATCGCTTTATTCGATGGTGCTACGTTGCCTCGTGATTGTGTTCGTTTGCTGGGAACTTTGTTCCCTGTCGATGAATTGCATCGCGTGGGCGGCGATCGATAAATTGATCGAGAAGAATGAAAATGTCTTCTGCCCCCTTTTTGGGGAGTACACTTAAGATCTTTTTGTCTCGTCTACTTTCTCGTTTTTGTTCTCGTACTCAAATAATTAACTCTTTGAGACTGAAGGACTATACACTCGACACCATATATGACAGATGTTTTATTTTCACTACAAAAGGGAAACGTCAGGTCCTAAATTCCTGTATCCCTAATTCAGCCCAAATTTAATATTACCTCTTCTCTTCGAAGTACATTATCAAAGCATACAAACGTGTATTGTTCGCACTTACAAATTCAATATAGCTAAGATCATCATTATTTTCTATATATACACACACACACACACATATATGTATTGTAATATTATAAATAAACATATCACTATATATATATAAAATTATAAATAATTATATCTCTATACATATACATATATAATAATCAACCATATCATATACATATGTCTTTAATTACAAATAAGGAGTAATTAATGATCATTTATTACGTCAGACGTATATCATAGGATCGTTCACAATTTATAGCCAAAAAAAATTTAATATTAAAATACACCGAGCAAACGCTTCTTCTCAGAACACGAACCAAAATCTTCTCGCCAATATCGACATCTCCAATTGCGAGCAACGTATGCATAACAGCATCCATAAAAATATAATAGTCTCCGTGAGAGAGTGTTTGAAGAAGCGGCTCACCGTTTCCTCGCGGCGTAAGACAAGGCACAAAAACATAGTCATCGAACGGCGTTGCAATCATCGTCGCCGTTGCCGCAATTATTGGAAAAGTCAAGTCGATCGAGGCGCTAGGGTAACACGAGCACAATCATCGTTCGCGAACGACGATGCTGAATAGACGTCCGTCCGTCGCGAATTACCATCGAAACGTTCACCGGCCTCGAGTACCGGTAACGATCGCTCGTTGGAAAATGATTCGACGAACGGGAGAGAAAAAAAAAACACGGTCGGAGAAGAACGAAAAGAGAGAAGTAAAAAAAAAAAAAGGAGGAAATAATATCGCAGCGTGTCCTCGTTGCCAGCCTTTCACCGAGGAGCACTAATGCTACCCCGCGAGAGCGCGTGCACGCGCCGATGAAATTCAAATTCGCAGCAGCTATCTCGTTCCAAACTGCTAATTCCACGTCATTTCGTTGATGGACGAGACCCCCTCTCGTAACGGCGGTGTGTTTCATCATTCGCCACCTTCGAACCCGTCCACGAGACAGCTCCCCCGATACCTCGCACGCGAACGTCTCTCGATCCATCGAGCGACGTCGCGTCGATTCTCGAAACGCGCTGGTAAATTCGCCTCTCGACATATGAAACCCCAGAATTAACACCTTATCCATGAATATATTAATATTTTCCCCGATACTCTTCGTACGAGTGGAACAATCAAAAATCTAATTAACAGGGTTCCGATTCTTCGCCACATCTTAGCATCTTACATTATTGACGTTCACCTTCGTTCTGTGCATTACCCACGCCACGTACTTATAATAACGAAACTCGACAAGTTTCTAATTGACTTCTGCTACATAGTTTCTGAAAAGGTCAATAAAGATATACATGTTAGTATAATTGCTGTTTGGTATATCGAAGAAGTCCCATGATTCCCGTATCTACATACGATTATAATAAAGATATTCCACTCTAACGGAACACGATCCCCAAATAGTTAATCAGCCTTATTCTCTCTGAACTTTCATTATTCACACCTAACAACTTCATTCACCCACCCCATCAAATTTCCATAATTTCTTAATCACTCAACTTGAGCATCCGCATAACATCATTTTTTTCTGCGTTATGACACTTCCATCTGAATTTTTAACACCCATTACCAGTGGCGTAACTAGCACTGTTCTTTCGGCACGGCTACATAGCCGGATTCTCTAAAAGTATTAAAAATGTACCATTATTTCATTCTGACATGTTCTTCATTTATTATATTCATTCAGTATCGCGCTATATTATCATATTCGTTTATCATATTTTATTATAATATTCCTTTATCAGATTGTATTATCACATTCGTTTATAAGGTTCTATCATAATATTTGTTTATGAGATTATATTATTATATTCGTTTATCAGATTATATTATCGCATTCATTTACTATTATATTATCATATTGATTTATTATTATATTACATTATGATATTGATATATAATTATATTATGTTATATTATTCGTTTATTATGATATCAATTACTATACCCATGTATTATTATATCACGTTGTTACATTAATTTACTGCTATATAATGTAATTATATTTATTAACTTCATCGAATGCGACGATTAGCGAAAGTTCGTATTACGTCGCGTTGCACGTTGCACTTCGATTTAAGAAGGTACGTGAACGGAGATAAGATCTCACGAAGTGACATTTTGCGAGTCGTTTCAATGAAGACTAGGTGCATTCTGGTTGGTTATCTGGTTACAGCGTCGATAACGTTATCGTTACAAACGCTTCCCGACCACGGCAGAAAATGTCTGTTAGCTGACCTTTCGTTGGCGACCCGGTTTCCGCGATTTCTCGAGCCGCGTTTACCGGACGACATCGGCTCGGTGCGTTCCGAATCGATGTGTATCGAGGAGAAGGATCGCTCGCGCTTCGCCGATTGTCAGGGAATTTCTCCTATTCTGGGGAGCGAACCGGGGACATCCGCGAGCGGACGTTTCCAGCGAGCCTCGAGTTCTCTAAATAAGGGGCTGCCGGCGCTGCGGTGTTGTAAGGAAATAATCGATGAACCGGATAATTTATTCTGGCCGGTGCACTCCGGTCGCATTTAAATGGAAAACGAAGGGACGCTGGTCTCGCGATTTCGATCAGGTTAAAATCGAATCGATCGGGATGACGTCGGCGTACGATCGATCGGCCGATCGATACGTCGCGTCGTCGTTCGATAGAGGAAAACGAACTGGCTACGGTTGTCCACGGTAATATGGAGCTAATCAACTCCGTACCCGGCCTCGCTGATATTTTACTCGGTTTACGGTCATTTTTCTTGCCCCTCCATCCCCGCCCTCGGGCCTCTTCGTTCTCTGCGTCGCACGGAGACATATTAACGATCTGGGAAAGCTCCAGTACTCGCTGTCTCGTCGATGTTCCTTCGGCCGCACGGTCATTCTGTAAACGGTAGAATCGCGCTGTCGTAAATGCGCGATTAACTTTTTACTCTTAATTGGCTCTTCGCGGTCCCCTGATCTTTCCCCTTCACCTTACTTTTTTCGTTCCGCCGTTTTTATGCAGATCGCACGATCGCGATGAACAGGAGCGCTTCTGCAAACAAAGAATTATCTCTTTTTGCGATCTCGTACGAAACGAGCATCCAGAAAATGTGAAGCTGCTTTGACCCAATGAATTTATTTTATTTACCGATGACAACTTTCTTTCGTTATTATCCGTTGTATAACGGACTGCATAGAATTTGTTGTGTGACTGTGCAATCGTTTTATTAATTTCTTCGTGTACAGCATTTTGTGTTCCATTGACTATTCAGATTTTGAAGTACGAAGTTTGGTTTCGTTATTAGATTCGTATACAACATTTTGTGTTCCATTGACTACTTAGATTTTAAAGGACGATGTTTGAATTCCTCATGAACTGAACGCATTCTATACCGATATATTTTAGCAAAATGACCTGCACTGATTGGTAGCATCCCTTAATTTCTTGCTCGTGATCATGCATTTTGATAAACGATCTTTAAACGGAGATCCGAGACTTCCATTAATCAGCGAAATGTCGTAGACGCTAAAACATAGAATTGTAAAATGTAAAGGATTCGAGTATCAAAGTAGCAGTCGATAATAAATTTAAAACGATGCGTGTAAGAGCATCTGCCCGACTGCGTAGCCGTGAAACCGAGGGTAAAGCGGATCGCGCGCCGTAATGGCAGGATACCTGGCTCGTATCGTACGATCTCTCGAGGATTTTTGATTAACATGTTATTCCGGGGCCGAGTTTGGCGATAGCTCGTCAACGGGCGACACCGCGCCGTACGGATCTCTCCTGTTAAAAATTCCATCGTGGCGGGAGGATCGTGAAACTTTCCCGAATCGTCCCTGGCAATTTATCGGCTCGCGGTTCTCTGATCGGCATCGGGCACGATCGATCGAGGGGAGGACGGTTTATCGGAGGCGTTCGATCGATAAATTACAGTCAACCATATGAGAGGCAGCGCGGAACGACGATGCGTGTTCCCGATCCTACGCGTGTCCGCCACCGTCGCGCGGTAATAACTTCGCGAACGTTTATCCGAGAGACAGCGATGTATTCGTATCGCGCAAATTATCAGTGATAAATTGAGTCACGATCGCGGCTGACGGAGAGGCGAGGAGAAAGCGGACAAAGAAGAAGGAGCTCAGCGAACCGAGAGCCTCTTTCGCCTCGAAACCGGCGAATCTGTCGCCGCAAAAGGTGGACCGCCATCATGTTTCTCCCGAAAGGTTCCCTTAATAACACCTTGCCCGTGCAGCGTGGCCAATATATTAATTACCACTCAATATATTAATTATCGAGACCGTAATAGCGCGGCTGCGCGCCGTACGATCTTGCCGAGAGTTTGCGCGACGGTTCACCACCGATGCTCCGCAACGTTCGATCGTCCTTCGGCTTCTTTTATTCGAACAACTTTTTGCTCCTGCCGCCTGCTTCCGTATCCCTTTCTGATTGCGATGTCTTACGGGTAATTTGGGTGGATCACGAGATCACGGAGATTGTTAAGGTGTAGAACGATTCTATCGGTTCGGTTGGACGGACTATGGGAGTTTGTCGAGGACCAAGATGATCAGAATGCAGCCTCGATCCTCAAATCGAGATTACAAATATATATTTTTTTTTGTTACTTGTTAAAGGATTAATATTAAATGCGATGTGTATTCGGTGAACACTTCCATTATAGGTTTTAAATTATTTTCTTTTTCGATGTCGCCTAACTTATACAAATATGTGAAACATAGAAACCCATGCGATAAGATGAAAGTAAAAATTTGGCTGTTGATGGGTTAATATTCTAAGCTTCTCGATTTTTATGGATAATACTAAGATACTGTCAATATGTAAGTTCTGAAAAATTGAATTTCTAGATTACCAGACTTCTAGATCTATAGATTCCTAAATCCCTAGACTTCCAAACTTAAATTCCTATATTCCTAGATTTCTAGATTTCCAGATTCCTGGATCTTCAAATGACCAGATTTCTGAATTTCTAGTATCATAGATCATTAGGTTTCTACGTCTCTACATTGCCAGATTCCTAGATTCCAAAAGCCTCTTACATCCTTAGACTCCTAGACTCGGATTCCTAGATTCCTAGATTCTTAGATTCCAGGATCTCTAAATGTGCAGGTTTCTGTACTTCTAGACTCTCGGATTCCCACATCCCTCGATTCATAGATCTCCGGACTTCAAGATTCCCAGATTTGTGGATTTGTAGATCACCTAGTTCCTAGATTTCTGTTATCCCGCGATTATCCGTATATTCTTGTCCGAACGTAACACGGATGCTACCCATTTGGTGCGTCTACTGGCCGTAATACAGATGATAGAACAGCATCGTTCCGAGACCGCCTTCTGGAAAATCGGTGAGCGTTTTATCACGAATTCCCATCGGCTCCACGGAATCGAGTGCTCCTATTCGAGGACTCGATGTTGCCACATTCGAGCGGCTAGGGTTCTCGAGATTCTCTCATAGATCGAGGCTGGTTGCCGTTGTGCGACGTATACGCGCGAGTCCATCGGCCGATGGTAATTAACCCATAAAAGAGAGGAGAGTCCTCTGAACCGTGGAGCAAGGGTGGCCGTGTGCATGTGCACCTTACTTACGTACGTGTATACATACAAGGAAACAGAGTTCACCGAGACAATGGAACGAGGCGAGTTCCAATTGCTTAACGGTATAGAAATATCCTCGTCGTTCGACCGACAAAGACAATCGGCGAGAGCAGGTCGACGACGTCTTATTCCCGCGGCTAAGGTCGTACCTTTTATACGACCGTGTATATAATACGTGGACGAGCTGAGGGGAGCAGAAAGAGGAGGGACGAGGTTTTGAACCCGAGTCGTGCAGAAGCCGGCAGGTTCAGCAGGGTTTAACCTTGAGGATGATTAGAAAGCAAAGGATCCCACCGTCCTCCGGCGGATCGCGCGAAGGATCACGACGCGTCCTCGCTCCTGCGGCTCCTTTGACTATCACAGGACTCTTCGTGTCGCCGCCAGATATCTGGGGCATACTTCTTCCGATCGCGTGTGAACATCGTGAAACCACGGAACCCTATTCGTCCCGGAGAATCCATTATGATACGTTTACGGACGGTACACTGTGTAATTGATTTGGCAACAAGGTTGCTTTCGATCTTTTTCTTCGTTTGAGCGATCTCTGAAGAAATTTATTTACGAGGTTATATCATTTCTGTTATGTACAAACGATAAATTTGCGCAAAAACGACTATATATATTCGTGAAAAACGCATGCGACAATCGAGTAACACATGGATGTCAATAGTGATTAACTTAATGAGATTGCCATTAAAAAATAACACTAAACTACGCGTGTGAGGTCTGTATGCTATTTTTGTAATCATGAAAGTATGTATGAATTTTTTTACGAAAAATTGGGCAATAAACTGCAATTTTATGAAATGTTACAGATATACAGGTTTTTTTTTATACCCACTTAATTTAATAATTTGTTCATTTTTAAGAAAAGATGTGTTTGTATTAAGCGGTCACAATAAAACGCGACAGTCCTCTTTTTTTAGCGGACAATAATATTTTTAGACGATAGCGGTTTCTTTGAGAGAACGATTACCTGTCTCGGCTTTATCTTGTACATTACCATTTTATTCGAGTTTCTATAATAAAATCGACATTGTCGCTGGTCTTTGATTAAATGGTCGAATCGTGTAACTCATCGATGATGTAATAGTTCGACAGGTTCGATTTATTGTTTCAGATTTAATCGTTTCTCTGACATTTTTACGATTCCGTTTCTAGTAAGACTTCGAAACCATCATCGTGTTAAAATTTATTCCGTTGCTGTTGCACTATGCTTCCCGCATTTGCAAAGTAGTACATTTTTCAATTTTACAAATCATACATACATTATAATCTAGGTTTCACTTATTCTGTATCAAATTCAAGAAAACTTACTTTTGCAACATAACACATACCACTGCTTTTATACTGTATTTTATAATCAAGGAATGACATTGATTTATTGAACTAACCTCTTGATTTGAAATTCAAAATTCAGTGTTGTTAATTTGTCTGTCATACGAACTTCATGTGTTCTTTTAATTATAGACAAAATCAGGATTGAAAGAATTAGACATGTCATCCTGTTGTAATTTAAAAACTCGAATCAGAATTTTAACTGAATACCCACTTAGGTAGGTAGGTACTTCGATGACATAAACGTGCCGATTATTGGTAGAATAAATCCCCGTTGATCAACGAAGCAGCATATTATTACGGATGAATCGCAACGATCTATTTCACGTTTTATCATTTACAAGCAAACCAGAGAATTCTTCTCGAAAAGGAACAATAATCAAATGTTCCCATCCCATGAAAGTTCGTTACAGACTGAATCGTTCCTCTCTTATAATTGCCTGTTCGTTAAAGCTTAATGTAACAGACCATTGTTCCCGGAGCGGATCGGAGCCGTGGACCACGCGTTCATATATCAGCGCGATGCTGGCCAACAGGCTGAAACTATCGACGACACGATCGAACCATAATTTCTTCCCGTGCTTGTTAATCACATCGTCCGTGGTATCGTTCGTGTTGATCACTCATAGTTACAAGTAGCGGCGAGGCAGCGTGCGTGACACTCGTGACGTCCTCGCCGCTTTTTAAACCGCCTTATCTCGTTCGATCGAGCCAACGAGCGCTCCTGCTACGTTCGAACTAGAAACGAATCCACCTGTCGACAGGTACGCCCTTATCGTCAGCTCGAATCGGCCGCTTTGATTTAATAAGACCTCCCCGCGATGACGTGATCCTGACGGGTATTCTCGAGCAACGTCTCCTCTCGTCGCGACCATTCCAACCGGTCCACAATCGCTACCACTCGGATTCTGATCCAATATCTTCTCTTCACGAGTGGAAAACCTGTTCCCCTACTTTCAATTTTTTACGAACTCTCTACTTTGTAATTTCAATTGTTCCCCGAACGACATTCCTCTTTCTATCTTTTGCTCTCTTGACAGTATTTAATCGAGGTTTAATACTCAATGATTATTCGAGATTTAAAATGCAGTCATTATTAACCCCGTGTGCTATGATTTATTCGGCGAGTGCGTCAGACATAACGAACGATTCACTGCTGCAACATTAACATTAGAAATACCAAAATGAAATACATCATTTCTTTAGAATTCAAAATGGAGTAGAAAAATAACAAAATAAATATTACAGCATCATTTTACATATACCACCATTCATTAGCTCAATAAAACTTGCCAGATATTTTGACAAAAGGTCGGCCACAAAATTTTATGACATAAAATGTGGAACCCGAAACCAGTCATTTTGACTGGTTAGTAGTTCTAGCGTTAAGGTGACTAAAGAAAATACGAATCTTATGACGCTCGTTATTATATCATAAGAGGCACCACAATTTGAGGTGGTGTTTCGCTATATGGTCTCGAATATTTCTAAACACCCTTCGCTTAAACTACAGAACTTTGTGTTCGATCGATCCCGCCCGAATGGAATTAGCTACCGGAAAGAATACCATTCTGCTCGTCCTCGGTTTCTCGTTTTCAAGCAAACACGCGTGAAATCGTTATCTTTCGCGAGTCCATACGTGGGTGTTCCGTTTGGTGCGTGCATTATCCTGCTGTCGTCGGCCGTTGCGGCTGACTAATGAGAGAAAAAACACGGTAGCGGGCACCCTAACATCGTCCCACGTGCGAGCTCCTTACGAGCATGTAATAAGTTCTACTCGCGCGGATAAGCGTGTCGTTAAGGGTAAAAAATTTCTCGAGACGCTCGATAAAAGAATATTCCGGTTGCGTGTCTGTTACGAGCCCTTTTACGTTGTACAGTTCAAGTAGCTCGCACGCCAGTGCACGCGTTATAATTGGTGCCAACGAAACGCATATGTCCAGCAGCAGCTGAGATTGATTAATAGTATTGTTCTTGCGGTCAGAGCTCGAAATTAGATTCCTATTGCGGAAGCATAGGTCTTTATGGCGTGACTTGGTTATGGAGGTCGCGGTACATGATTGATGGATCGAAAGCTGAATAATAACCTTGTTAATTGATGTTGCTCAGTGTTCTCCCGGATCGTTTAAGTTTCAACTCCTATATCGATGTTTTTATCTTCGGATCGGTATTAATCTTTGTTATCGGTGACTCGATACACGGGTGCAATGGTAATTCACACGGAATTCCGAATAGGCATCGATGTCGCTGGGTTTCGTGTTTGATCATGCATTGAAATCACCGACGCTCCCGAACGTCTGGCTTATTAATACTTCCAACATATGATCTCGGGACTATCATTTTATTAGCGATGTATACATACGGCACATGTCAAGTAATACCGAATAACGTTACTTTTTGAAGATTTATAAGGAATATTTAATTATAACTAAGCATGTATGAACGTTCATTAGAGTCGACATAGTCGTGATTAAATCCGAACAGGATTTATAGTTTCATAATCAATGCCGTTGGTAATCGATACACGGCGAATCGAATGAAGTTTCTCGCGCATCTCGAAATGTGTTTTTTATGTTTGTTCTGTCCTTGAATTTGTCGATGGAATTAATTGCAAACGCTCGCGACAATGGCTGTACATAATCGTTCGATTAATCTGCGTACGCCGTTCTACAATATTATGATTTATAACGGTGAATTCCGCGCGAAAAAGGCTGCGTGTTCCGAGTTCCGAGGCACAGTCCCCTTTTCCGTGTGACGCGTAAAACCACCCAGGTAGCAGAGTGTAAGCAATCCCCAACACGGCGTACCGAGTGAATAGGTGAGAACGAATCCAACGAATATGTCCGTCGTGTTACGACAAAGACCACGGGCTGCGCGCTATCGGTGTTTCGCGCGAGCACGAGATAAGTAAGTGCTTTAATTTATTCGAAACACCTCGGTTATTAATCGTCCGCTCCGTCGACTCTCTCCCTCTCTTTCTTCAACCCTTTCTTCCATCTCTGTTCGTCCTTCCTACACTTCCCGCTTCTTCGTTCACTCTCACCTTCCGACCGTGTCTTTCTCAGTCCCTTGACCAGCTCTCTTACTTTGCTGCTCTCCGGCTTCTCCCCTTTTCATCTTTTCCCTGTTTCGTCCACTTATTTTCGGGCGTTGCTTGTCACATATTTTCACGCTCTTACTTTGCACTTTACTCCACTGCTCCTCCATTTTTTTGGAGGCGAATGATAAAGCGATAAAGTGATACTACGATGATATGGCAACGTGAATGATCAATTATGGCCATATGATAATATGACAGTATGACAAAATGACAAAATGACAAAATGACAAAATGACAAAATGACAATATGACAATATGACTATGACAATATGACTATGACAATATGACTATGACAATATGACAATATGACAATGAGACAATACATCAATATGTCAATTGGTCAAGGTGATAGCACAACAACGTACCATTATGATAATATGATAAGATGTATTATAATATACATATTGACAAAGTGGTAAACTGATAATCTGCTGTAACGACGAAACAATAAGATGCCTATTGCAATAATGAAAAGCAAAGCAGTAAAATAACAAGAATACAAAAATGGTAAGATCGATAAGATGGTACAATAGTATCATGCAAAAGATATTTGTTGAGTACATGTTTGTTGTAAAAGAATCTCGAACGATAAAATTAGTCGCGAGAGTAATGACGAAAACGGAGGTGGCCTGCAACCCTCGAAAGATCGATCCTCGCGCCGTTCCCGGTCTCGCGTGCGGTTCAGTCGAGATCGTATATATACGTAGGTAGTTATATATGCATATAAATACGTGGGTACAAATAACGAACACGCGGCCGTGTCTCGGGTTGAGCTCGTTGGAGGCGCGCTCCAGAGCCTGAACCAGAGAAATGTTTTAAGCGAGCCACTCACGGCGCCCACGCTCGTCCGTGGCAACAGACGCGCCGACACGCGCGCGCACACGCCGACCCCTTATTTCAACCATAAATTAATGTTCTGTCTTCCGCGGATGCATAATTGTGCGAGCCGCGCTGGTCGCCCGGCTTTTCGTGTCCGCGCCGCGGAACGACCGGACGTGCACCACGAAGACGAAGACGACCACGCCGACGAGGACGAAGCATTGATATCCCTGACAATGACACGTAACGAGCCTTCTAATGGCTTCGCAAACACGCCGTGTAATCCGCGCGTGCACGCTCGCTCCTACAATCGTCGAGCTGCAATGCATATCCAGATCGAATTTTCTATCGAGCTTCTCACTTACCTTTAATTGGTTCTACATTACATTGTAAGAGCTGTATCTCATCGGAGGACGGTTATGGTCGCTCAGTCTCAATTTTTCGAATCCTTTCGTAATGTCGCTCTGCCGATACGTTACGTAACCCGATTACAGCGTCGTTTCGAACGCTGATATGTCATTAAAGAGTTAGCCTCCGACGTTGAACGCAACAGGTGCGATGTAAATGAATGAAAATTATTTCACGTCGGGTCAGTAATTCGAGACGAGGGGTAACGAAGACAGGAAGTGGTCGCGTTTGAGATTCTCCAATACACGACGACGGATAAGGTTCGATGAGATGGGACATCGTTTTTCGTTCCGTTCGTCGAATAGCCGAGTGCATCGGGATGGGACTCACGTCCACGCATTTACATTCGACCTATTGTCTTCGTCCCACTGTCTGCCTCTCTTCCTTCAAGCAAACGCAGGCCTTCGCTCTTGAACTCTCCCCGATTCGCTTTCAACGTTATTTTTACATCGCCCGTCGCGTCTACTTGCGCGATCCGACATTCGTCGATCCTCGCATTTTTAATTCATAATTCCGAGCGCGATGTCGACGAACCTCCGAGTATCAATATTGACGGAGACTCGTTGAAATGTCATAGAATTTTGCAGTAGAAAAACAGATGAAGGAATTCGATTAAATTCGACGTTCGAACGGGCAGGTTAGTATGAAGAATCGCGAGAAGAATAGACCGGAGCTCGTCATTGAGTATTCAGCTGGAATTCGATCAGGGTCAGATGTTTGGGGATTACAAGGAGCACGGATTCACGAATCTAAAGGATTTTCATAGGCGATGCACGTATGATGTCACCATCATCAGGTGACCTCAGACGAGCGCATCAGGGCCACGCACGAAGAACGCAGCGAGGATTGTGGCTCGCTTTTAAAGCGTCGAATTAGCGTTCAGCTCGGCTTTTAGCGTCGATTCCTGCGTCCATTTTCGGCCGTGGCCGGCTCGATCCTCAAGGTCGATCCAAAAGTGGACTAACTCGTCGATTGAGATCCTCGAAACATCGTTCAATCGAAAATTATTCGCTGACCGTCGATCTTCTCAAATGGGTACTGGAAATGTAACGCTTATGGGAAGATATGAACATTCGCAATATGAAATCCAGAAAATTTTATCATTTGATGATATGAAAATGTGAAAATATGAAAATATGAAAATATGAAAATATGAAAATATGAGAATATAAGAATATGAAAATGTAGAAACCAAAAATTTGTTCGTTACTTCCAAACAATGTATAACAAAGTATCGTGTATAGGTATTTGATATAGCATGCTAAGCAGCAATTCAGACTGCGAACGTTACCGCATAAGAGAAAAGCGAGGAACAACGTTTGGAATTGACAGCAGCCAAGACAAATAAGAGGAACGAATGTAAAGGAATCGAGCATGTTTCCTCGGTTCGAAGTCGACAATCGACTAGGAACGTGTGTAAGGTTGATCGGCGCCCGCGTGTCAGTAAAGTGGTACGAGCAGATCTTGGAAACATAGTCAGAGGGGAAGATCCATTATTTGCTTGTCAGCCGGGAATATCGCGATGTAACAGACGTGACTCGACTTCGCTTCAGGAAGTAAATTGAGCTTTCATGAAGTACGCGAGAAAAAGTATTCGTCGCTGCTCGGTGGAAAAACCGGGTGAAATCGAAGTCTGAATACAAATTGAACTGCAAATTAAACGCGTCGTTGTTCCGTGTACGACGAACGAACAGAAGGAGAAAAAAAGAGAAGAAAAGGTTCGTACGTGTCTCTTCTTAATTGCGGCTCGAGCGTTGCTCTCGTCTTAAATGTCGTTTATTAGCACCGACACAGACATTATTAACGTGCCTCTTGATTTATTGCCAAAAACGACCAGAAAAAAATATGACTGAGACGAGCGGGATTTTGTTGATAATTAACCGTGGCGTGCAAAAACCCGCTGAAAAGCTCGACGAAATTGAGAGCTGCTGCTTCGACGAATTCCCTCGAATGCCAATCGATAGAGCAGGAAAATAAAGCGTAACGAGTTCGATTCATCTCGAGTGCGAGTCGTGTCTCGATTTGCTCGAATTGGGTATTCCAGGATCGTGCGGCTGCCAATTAATCACGAGATGGTTGATCAACGTTCCAACGAGCAATTATAAAGATTGAACCCGTCTATCACCATTGAGATCTTGTTTAACGCACGGTTTTTCTTTTCGGTCGAACGTTTGGAAAGCACCAGGCATCTGCTTTCGCTAATACCAAAGATAATTACAGACAGATGAACAGTAATTTAATTATCTCGATTAATAAGGTTCATTAAATCGGCGGAATAATATTGTTTTTGTAAATTCTCTCGCAGCAACTTTCATAAATAAACATGAAATTTACTGCAATTATATTTCTAAATACAATCAAACGTAGAATTGCAATTGTAATTCAATTGTGTTTACAATTGGAAAGATATGTACACCGAAGGAAAAGACACACCTAACAATACGGTGGTACTATTATAAAATAAATCATGCGATATTCAACATCGGACCGAGTACATTTCAAATTGGCGTATTACAATACATGCTAATTGATTTTAGAACCACGCAGTACCAAATGTAATGCAGTATGGTATACGATTCTTATAAATAAAACGATTGCAAGAAAGCTTTTCTGATTCATTGCGCATACCGGACTAATCAATCAACGCTGCTATTTAGCCGGACAATTAATTGCACTATCTAAAGAACGACGTAATCGATCAGACTCTGCAAGTGATCGACTAGACAATAGGACCATCTATGTTGCTACATAGTGGATCAATCAATAACCAGCTATTAAATTAGCAAGAATAGGCTACTAACGCAACCTAGTTAATTGATCAACCTTTAGAAGTGCCTTACAAACTCCTCCCATAAAAGTTTACAATGTCTTTAACCGATCACCGTTCGATCGAAAGCTCGACTACTGAAATAGAAATTAATCAAACACTTGCACAAGTAACGGAGCACCTGCGTACCAATTTCTATATTTCTTCTGAACAATTTTCGAAATTTGGACTGGTAATTTAAGACGATCCCATCTTCGATCGATTGTTACGAAGAAGTTGATATTACGTGGTGAATAACGTTCGAATATTTGTTTCGATCGCATTTTCTGTCGAAAGGGGAACAGGAAACGGTGCAAAGGTTTCTTCGACGACAGAAGATGAAACGCAAGCACGGTGTCGGCTCTACCCACGAGGATCTCGTGTCCAAGGCAGGCTTTAGCAAGGTTCAGAACCACCGGGGTCCTCGCACTCGAGGACCTCGTAGCTCATTCTTCCTGTTTCTCTTCCTCATACCAAGATCAGTGACTAGCGAGTAGTCGAGTGGTCTGAACCCATGAGCGAGAGGTCCTTGTAGGGCATAATCTTTGAACCGACCCCCTCGTGCATCTCCAGTTCTCATTCGGCGAGTCTTAATTTTCTCCAATTACGTGCGCCTACGATTCGCCATTAACATGTATATACGAGCAGGGAATCGTAATACGCTTATTACCGGGACGAACGCGGCTCGAGATGCGAATCGCGGGCTCCGTAAAAAACGCGTTCCGTGTCCTATCGACCATCTACGTTTCGCTCCTGTATCCTCGACCCCTTTTCGCGCACCGATTTTCGGCGGTTTCGCACGAAACCGTAACTGGCTGCTGGTAACGATTTCCTCGAAGAAGCATCGCGACACTAAAACCCGTATACGAATCTGATTTATTGAGGATAATTCTTTAATCCATTCGTCTAAAGGTGAAAGTGTGACAGACTTAATTAATGTAAATTATGTAAATAGGTGTATCGTAAGGTTGGCAAATTTTGATTCGCATGCCAGAAATTATAATAGCGAGCGAAGGTGAAACCGCCAGCGTGTAATACACTTATTCTGAAATTACAAATAACGTTGAAAAATAAATAGACAAACGATGCAACATAAATTAATGTATATACTAATTTTTTGTCTCGATGAAAATTAACACAGATTACTAAAAAATCAGCGTAAACATTGTTGAAACTCGAAATAAGAAAATTGTGAGGCGGTCATTTCGTATTGGCAGTTTTAGTGTTTGAGCACCCGGTGATTTCAACGCGTGGTGAGGACACGAACATTCTACGACGATGATTAGAATTTTGTATTTAAAAACGAACGTTCGATAGTAACCTAATTCTATGAACCGAGTAGGATAGGATATCCGAACGTTTCCGTGACTCATCTCAGAAGGAAACGTCGTAAAGGATAATTTCCAGCTGAAATGAGGCTCATCAGTCTTAACAGCTCGAATCAACGAAGCGTTCGCGTTCTCAGCACTCAGAACGGACTGAAAGGTTTCCATAATCGCCTCTGTACCGTTCGATAGCTGACATCGATGGTCGACGGACACCGTGGCCCGTTTCCCTATCAGAAAGCACCGTCGTTTTGCCGGATAATTACGCCGTCAGGATAATTTGCAATAACGCGCTCTTCTCTTATCCCTCGTCCTACTCGGTGCATTGTTTTCCAACTCGGTCAATCGAGATGTCCTTCGATCGAGGATCGACCGAGATAGCATCGAAATCTCAGGGTCGCTCGACCACTCTCGAGGCTCTCGTGCTAAACGACTCGTTCCAACGACACCGATCGACTGCACCTTCATCGTTCGACACCTGTTCACAGCTTAGCGTACCTTGCTTCCAACCTTACAACAGGTTCATCACTTTTCTCCGTGGCTTGTTTCTTTTATCGCGGTAAATCTTCCATTGTCGATGCCAAATGGAGAGTTAATGCACTTTTGAGTAATCGATGTTCTCTTCGGGATGAATGATTGAATTTCAATACGATGAAAGGTTATTCGTACGATATTTATCTTGCGGATAATGTTTTAATCGCTTTTGGATTATACTTGTCGAGACGGTACGGCTGATGTCTTCTCTTTTAATACTCTTGAAATGTCATTTTTTCGTTACTGACAAATTAATCAGTGACGTAACTGTTGCTTCTATTTGACGGATCAGGTTCCTTAGCTTTATTAATAGCGCTAACGCCTCGGAAATTTTTGAAATAGGATATTATTGTATATTACTTTAATTTACTAAATAATTGTACGTGTATCTTAAACATTACGTGGTTTTGTTAAAAATATTTACGCCTCGATGAAACTTTCACGAGTTGAAAGCAGTAATCTTGCGAGCATCTTACAAAAAGAAAATTGAAAACTACAAATGTCAGAAACGAACGCGATAGGCTCACAATATCCAGGAATCGTTAATTAAAGCGAACAGCTATCTGGCCGATGCTATTTTGCCATATTAGCGGTTCGCCAGCAGAAGAAGCGAAAAGGTCGCGAATTTATTTGCCAATCTACGAAACGAAATATATAGTAGGCACGAAACCTAATTAAATTATTACGCTACCGTGTTGATCAAGAGAATTACGACTTTCTCACCTGCAGCATTCTAGAAGATGGTTACAAAACCAACAATTCAACCAAAGGTTCTCAACGCTTCGTATACATTATACTTGACACCTCTGGGTGCGTCGAGGCAACCGTAGGAGAGAATGCACGTTCGTTTACGCGATTATCCTGTTTCCTTTTGCAGTTTGTTATGCGGCATTTCATTTCGACGAGCAGGTGTGGATGGCCATGTGTCACGTGTGTTGTTTGTGTCACCTCTGGCATCTCTTCGGGTTCGCTCGTCGCGGTTCCCGTCGTCATTCGTCGTCACCACGTCATTATCCTGCCGCAGTGATTACAATTATTATTCCGATCGGCCAATAATCATGTCCCGCGCCTCCTAACTATGCTCGCGTGTACGATTGCGATCGGGTATCACGTATGTATGCACACCATCCCTTGATCCCGGCGTTTTTCACACTTCGAAAAACCGCGAAAATTTTTCTTACTTCTTGACGCCTGAGTAAAAGTTAAACTCTTGCCCGCAGTCTTCTAAATGGCACGGTCGTATAAAGATTAACGGATAAATTGACTGTCTAATATTACCAATTATACTGGATATTCAATATTTAAATTATATGTGTACTCAACGCTGTATGCTCATCCGTAGAATTCTCATTCAAACACCTTCATTAACTTGTACTCGCGTGATTTTGAACCGACGTATCGAAATCCTCTTGCGAACTCAAAAGTTCCTTCTCCGCGTTCTTTGTTGCGAATGCTTCGCAAATTATAGACGAGTACTGTGTCTTAACCAGTTGACTGGGTTGGACGTGTATACACGTAAGACCAAAACTTTTCCTCATTTTTCATTATTTCTTTTCGCAATAATTTATAATGGGAGCATTTGTTATACGTTTGTCGCTTGTACTCGTGATCGGCTGATTATAATAATTTTAATAAACTTATTTCTTAAACTAAATTCCGCAGTTAACTGGTTAATTTCCCGGTGTGGTTCAAAGTATGCTCGTGTGCAGCATAGGGTTTCTTGGAATAAGGTTATATACGCAAACCTCATGATTTTTTCTTTACAAAATTGTCATAAATCCAAGTTAGCACAATTTCGAATTCACAAACCCCCGGATAACTAAATTCCCGCATCTTAGCATCCTCAAATACCTAGGCCCGCAATTCGTACGCAACCAAGATCCACAAATTTCTATATCCCAAAACGATACACGTAGCAGTTGAGAAAAGTACTTCCACTTGTTCCTCAATTTGACCGATGCATCGAACGGTACATGCAGTTGCTGCAAATTGTTAGGAAGAAATATACTGTTTTCTTGAAACAATCAGACACGTCGTTCGGTGTCCCGGAGGGTTAATTTTGTGGTGGCTCGGTTTCATTCGCTAGCGTTATCGCGGCCGCGGCTCAGTTACGTGCGAGATTAGCATTATCAGGAGTAGCGGAATTAACGAGGCCCGACCGCAGGATCGTTTCGAGATTACCTCGAAGAGGATCCCCGTAAGACGAACCCCGCGAGTACGCGCGATGACGCGCCGCCACGATAGGACGCCGAGCGCGTCATGAGTCAGATATCCTCCAGGTTTCAGCGTGCCGGGTCAGGGGTCGATTGCATTTGCTTCTACCGCCCCCACCCCGCCCCCCTTCCGTCTCGTCGGCCCGTGTGTCTTGGAGTCCTTGATATTAGAATGGTCCAGGGGAACGCGCATCCAGTGACCGTTACACGTTGCAACGGTGTGTACACGCTAGGACGCGATCGTCCCTCGATCGTCGACTGACGACATCGCTTCATTATGATCACCGGAATCCTCGACATGATCGTTTCACCCGATTCCTTTTTCTTCTTCTTTCCTGCATCGTGACCTTTCGCGCGTTTTTTCGGCATTTCTGTACGTTCGGAGCGTCCGTCATTTGTACGGACTGACCTCGTTTTGTGAAAGGATGCTGTTAGCAACTAGCTTCGGGGGTTCCCCGGATCATCTGCGAACGACCGACGTGAGTCAGAATTTCGCGAATTTTTTACGAATTTTTTGATTAATTCGAAGAAAATGATCGGATTCGAATGAATTTTAGGAGCTTTTGCGTGATTCGTTTATGTAATATTTAATGACGCGATAACTGTATTAGCTATATATTACATCACGTAATAACAGTCTATTATTTATGTACTAGATTTTATGATAACTACGCTCTGCAGATGTACTAGATTTATATCACATGTATCTATTATGTACTAAATTATATAACTGTGTACTGTAACTACAAAACGTCGTTCGATATTATAAACGATTCTAATAATATAAATACAAAATAATAATACAAACTTGACTTAAAATTAACAATATGTCAATAATTGATACATTAAATTGATGAAGATTTGTATATACACCGACAATTATCCATAGCCGTTAAAAACTTTGCGACAACGGTGTGAATGCAATTGTACAGTACGAAGAAGATTAAATTGTTTAATTAGGTAAACAGTAGTTTTTCTTGCGTTGTCGAGCACATATCATCGACATAATACAGCGACGTTATTTACAATGTCTGTTCAACCTTGCATTAACACGGAGATCGAAAAGATGTCTACGAGCGAGTAGGCCTCACAACGAACCTGTCAATCAACGCGCGATTGTTAACAAAAGAGTCTCGAAAATGAATGGCAAAATCCATAACAAAGAACAAGAGCAGTAAGTTTTGATATTTATGAACGGCTACGCATCAAGCGGTTCAGACAGCCCGCAAAAACTGCACCCAAGATGAAGAGCCGCTGGCAGCGATGCAAGTTCAAGGCTTCCGCGTGTTTTTAACGTGCCAAGACATCAATCATGCTTCAATGAACGAGCATCATGCGAAAAAATGCATAGCGAAGCGACGCAAAAACCACGGGATTCAATAAATCGAGATCAGAATAAACAGAACAGCGTCGGATCTCGGCTGGTCACGGTTGCAGGTTTAAATTGGAGCATGTCGCCGCGAAGCCATCAAAGTCGCCATTAAAATTGCAAATCGACGCTTATATTTATTGCGAAACGATCGAGAAAAAAAATCCCTGCGCTCGTATCGTTTGCATCGCGCGAATCTTTTTATTTCTTTCACACATGCCGACATGCCAATTTATTCCGTCTTCGTTAAACACGTTTACTACCGTGTGATCCGTGCGGGGGTCGTGCTTCGGATCACAGAGAAATATATCGTTCCTGATATTTGCTGTTCCATTATCAATTATTATTATCATCATTTATTTAATTGGCGATATTCGTATCAGGTATTTCGAGTTATGGAAAACAGGAGATATAGCGATGTGCAGCTATTGAAATGTGGGAGGTTGGGGTTGAAAAAGAGCTGAACATGTAGGTATCTAGTGGTGTGGAATTTTGAAATATACATATAGGGATTTGGAGATGTAGAGGCCCGGCGATATAGGGAAATAACAATACAGCAATTTTGGAAAGCAGAGATTTGGAGACGTAGAAACTTGAAGACACAGGGATGTAGCCATATAGCAAATGTGAGGTGTACGGATTTGGAGATACAGCTAATTTGAGAATGTAGATTTAAACGACGAAAAGGTGTAAGGATGTAAAGATTTGAAGGTGTAGCTAATTTGAGAATGTAGTATTGAGCGACGTAGAGGTTTTAGAATGTAAAAATTTGTGTAAGTTTAAAAAAACCAGGGATTGAAAACTCTACAATATAGAAATAATAAACTTAAATATAACAAAGTATCGTGAAAGTAACGCATAAAATTTGACGAAAGTAGAAATACAGTACTACTTAATGAAACTTTCGATGGCATGAAAACGGCAATCAACGCGTAAAGAAGTCACAACCTTGAACCTTCGACGATTCGATTTTTTCCCTCGCTCATCATCGCATCCTTGGATCCTGGCGACTTTTTCGCCTCGTTTACCGCTTACTTGCACTTCGCGGATGTCCAAGGACGCCGATTCAACCAGGATCGATCGCTTTTCCCGATCGTTATCTCCGCGCAGTCTTTTTCACCTCGCCTCGTGATCGAACACCGTGAACGAACGAAGCTGTTCCCCGACGAACACCGATCCTATCGATGTTTCCCTTCTTCGTGTTCATTTTTTCGCCCCGTTAGGCAGCGCGAGTGGCTCGATTTCTGCCGTTCGTCGAACCTGGACCCGAAATTATGCAAATACGAACCGGTAGCCGCGATCACGACCTTGATTCCACGCGATCGTTCGTTCCTTTTTTTTTATAGGATCGGGAACGAATCGAGTTTGGTCAAGGTTCCCTAATTGCGAGCCACAATGGAGATTCATTCGGCGTTGTTTGGCGAAGTTTGAAAAAAACGAGCGTGACGTTCGCGATCGAACGGCGGGACCGATTAGAACGTGTTCGTCGATCTTTGTAATCGCGGATTCGATCGACTCGAGGGAAAAAGCTTGGACGGAGATGCGTCATTGTGCCGATTCTTAATCGATTAGTTCATAGGGGAAAGCATTTATTGCTGGTCGACGGTGCTGAAAATAACGCGTCACTGAATATTGAAATCACTGCCGCGGATGACCAACGTTGATTAATGTTTACTTGCAGAAGATCGAGAATCCAATAGTAGACTTGGAATCGCTGGTTACCTAGGTAAACGAGCATTCTACCGGCGTGCGAAAGTTACACGTTTGCTTTTTATCCTACACTCCAGCGAAATCGAGGCAATCTGTCAAATTTCGATGGTGAATTACATTTTACGATACAGTACGGAATATTATAATTTGCAATAGTTTTGACAGTATTATAGCTTCGAAGATTTTAAGTCGTATCGTAATTTATCGTAGTGCATTCATGAAAGCGATTAATTCTTGTTGTATTGCTGTCGATCGACAATATCTCTATTATAGATCGGATAAAAACGACATCGATCATCGAGCGATACCGACATAAAAAAAATCGACTTCGTTAACGTTACAAATGCATACTTTAATTTTATAGCGGCGACACACGATTAATACCGATAATAAATAATGACGTAAGTAGGAAAAACTAAAACCCTGATCAACATAAGCAAAGGTGAGATACATAAAACGTGTCGACAATCGCTGAAAATAAATCGTCGGCGTTAAAATGATTCGTATTCAGTCTCGTCGCGTCGCGTCGCGTCGCCTTGCTGGATCCTTGTTGCGATTAATGATCAATTAGGTCGACCGTTTTGCATATTCAATGCGGGTGACAAGTTCAGCGCGCGGAACAAATAGAAAAACGAAGAACAACGTCGATCGTTATCGTCGGCGAATCGTTTTGTACGATGTCCGAAGCCATTGTCGTTAAAGGCAAACTAGCTGCTTCTTTTTGTGTCGTTTGTGAATCGCGTGTTTTT
Source organism: Coelioxys conoideus (assembly GCA_947623535.1). Taxonomy (NCBI): domain Eukaryota; kingdom Metazoa; phylum Arthropoda; class Insecta; order Hymenoptera; family Megachilidae; genus Coelioxys; species Coelioxys conoideus. The sequence continues at coordinate 7,392,045 of OX392455.1, read as the reverse complement.
TTTTCCCCCGCTTTTGTTACGGGCACCTTCGTGACGATGATTTAAAAGTCAGCCGGCTACGGCAAGCTTTCTAACGGCGCGAGTTACGAGAGCCATGGAGATTTAATAACAGCTTCGGGCAGTCAGTCACTTTCGATCGAACCGTTTAATCATGGCGAGCGTATTCGTTTTAAATTTGAGCGGCGTTGGTGGAAATTCTGTCAGCGCGAAACGTGTTTGCTCTTCTTCCCGCTTCACGGACAGTTCGACCGGTCCGACATCGAGGCCGCATTGTTGACAAAAACGAACGAATAATTTAGGCCCTTAAGGTACACACGATGATTCGTCATGTCTCATCAATCAATTACACGGATGTTTTTTTGTGTTTGCTTTTACAGAGTTTTTTGCGTTGGGACAATGTTTGAGTGACGTGTGTTACGTTAGTTTTGTTCAGGTGTAGGGCCGCATTAATTTTCTAATAACGGTTTGAGTTAATTTGATCAAAACACGTCAACCGTAACTGTCAGGTTAGAAACCCTCAATTTCCTAAATTGCCAAATTTACGAGAATCACTTAGCCTACCATGGCGAAGTCCAGAACGTTCGCCTAATTCGGATAAGGTGCTAGTCACGCAATTGTCGATGACCCTTATCGAAGTTAATATGTCAAAACACTTTAAAGACGCGTCTTTTTTATTAAGCACGTCGACATGCCACGCAAGCTTAGTAGGATAAAAAAAATTCAACCGCGATCCATTAAAGCGATAAGCCTATACCTCATTTTGTATATGTTAAAAGCTCTAAGAAACGATTGTTTACGGTGATCACAAACGTATCTAATGATAAAAGTATACAAAAATTTCTTCCAAATTATTCTACGTTAAATTTTAAATTGTTACGGTTTAATGTAGCACGGCGATACGATCCATATATGCACATTTTTAATTCGCGTTTGATATTATATTCACACGGAGTATTCTTATCAGAGCATCTGATAAATCGACAGATAACATTTCACTTTGACATTAATTACTTCTCGTTTTGTTACTTTTCTAGAATTAGGGCCTGTTTCATACGATGCGATAGTATTTATTTATTTATCTACTTCATTTTGAGTTTTAGATTAAGTATGCACATAATATCGGTACTTCTGGTGTTAAACTGTGAATGCGTTAGGAGCGAGACTCGTAAAGGGGTTAATATCGATCGTCAGAAATCGCATCGGTCGAGCAACAGCCTGTATCGAAGCACATCGCGCTTCCGCATTTCGCACGATGATATTAACTCGGTGTATCGCACGACGATAGCTCGACGTCGCGGAAGAAAGAAGACAAGCCGACATCGATGTCGAAACGAGCAAAGAGGAAGCGTTATCGAGTGGAAGAGGAGAGGCGGCTCGCGAGCCGTCGCGTAACGACTTAAACGCGCCCGTAATCACATTGTTCAGCGGGTAATTGCGAGTTAATAGATGAGAACTGGGTCTGAGCCGGCTGCAGGGCTACGACGATCCGCTTGTACCTGCCTCCTCTTCGGCTTGCGTAATCGCGCGCCGCTCGGTTCGTGTCCGCTCGAAATACTACGCGCCGGGACGGTCGGCGTAGCGCCTCGGTAATTCGCGAATTCCACGCTCGTGGAATACCCGCGGGGCCTACACGGATCATTTCTCAGCTTTATTCCCTAAGAACCGTGCATTACACATTTTTCGCATCGCGTTCACGCGAACACTCGGCCATATACCGTTTGTCCTTTATCCAGGCTGCGCCGGCCGCTGCAGGAAGCGTTTACTTATCCTGAGAACGCTTTGCCGTTGTCTTCGCTCGAATCTTTCGGGACCTGATCCTGTTGCACGTCCCGTTAACGCTCTCCACTCGAAAGCAATTTTCTCGTTGACAAACAACTGTTGTGATACTTTCTAGTTGAAAAGTTTGATGAATTTATGTGGAATTATTATTTGTCTATTATTGACCATTTGCACTCGAAAGCAATTTTCTTGTTGATAAACGATTGTTGTAATATTTTCTAGTTGAAAAGTTTGATGAATTTATGTGGAATTATTATTTGTCTATTATTGACCATTTGCACTCGAAAGCAATTTTCTTGTTGATAAACGGTTGTTGTGATACTTTCTAGTTGAAAAGTTTGATGAATTTTTGTGAAATTATTATTTGTCTATTATTGACCATTTGCACTCGAAAGCAATTTTCTTGTTGATAAACGGTTGTTGTAATACTTTCTAGTTGAAAAGTTTGATGAATTTTTGTGAAATTATTATTTGCTTATTAATAACCCTTTGCGCTCGAAATGTAACTCACACACAACATTCTGTTTAATACAGCAATTTGGAATAGGTGTTTTTTAACTAAATCTATAATGTTGAATATTAATACACCTAATATTAGCTATTAATAATAGGAATGTAATAATTTCGAATAAATTCAAACGGGGATTCGAATATATATTTTGTCATATATTCTTCTTTTCGGTAAGTGCTTACATTCAGGTTTTAAAAATTGTTTTTTGCTTCAATGTTATCTAACTTATAAAAGTATTTCATACGTAAATTGACAATCCATGCGGTAAAGTTGAAATAAAAATTTGGCTCTTAATGTGTTAAGTCTGACATGGCCAACATTCAGCCCGCGGTTGTATTTGTTGTATTGATAATTGATCATTAATTTGTTTTATCGATTTATTTACAATTATCCACAACAAAATTTCAACAAGTGTGTTTTTTTTACTCAGAAATAAGTGTGTTGGTTGACAATTTTTTAATTTTAATATTTCGTCCAGCCAGTGAAGACATTTTTTACAATCCAAGCCAGGGGAAAACAGTTGGCCATGCCTGGGTTAAGTGACGATGACCATGAACGAAAGAAGAGTTTTAAGAACAGTTCCGACAGGGTGAACGACTTGAAGCCGATTGACGTCGATAAGAGGCACTGTATCGAGGAAAATTTCCCAGGATCGCAAGAAATGGCGACAAGTGGCGCCGCGCGGATCACCGTGGACCCCAGAGTGTCGTTTCTTGCGCAACGAACCGGCGATCCGTCTTCATGGTGACGACGATCGATCGGTGCGCTCGTTCAATTACTCCGGCTTGCATTCTACGCGAGCGAAGGCAAGGTTCAAGGACGTGACTGAATGCGTTCTACCGGCGCTGGTTTCGAGAAGTTCCGGTATAGATGAGTCACTCGATGTACGCTGAATTATACAACCGATCTTCGATCGTACGTACGCTCGCGTTGCATCGACGTACAACGGGGAGTGAAATTACCGTAAACGCGACTCGACGTCGCTCGAACTGTTCCGCGAATGCTCATAACGAATATTTGCAACTAGTTTCTGGTGTCTTTTGTGCTTTTGCAGCGAGATTGTGCAACGCGGCTCGAATTTAACCGTGGCTGTTTCGCAATCGGATCGGGTAAGGAAAAAGGAAATTATATGGCCCGTTAAACGGGTCCCACCGACATGCGTTTTACCATAGTTAGTCAGACATTCTGGATCAACGCCTTATTCGGTGTGCTTTTGTCAAACGGAGTTTTACTTTATGGGCGGACGAATAACAACTCCGTCGACACGATCGCTTTTTACTATTTTTTCTTAATTCTCTACTTGTGTAACGTTCGTGAAACGTCGGATCGAATGAAAGTTGGAATTGTAACGTGATGGTAGGTTGTTCGACACCGTCCGAGATTTCGAACTTTGTGTCTTTGGCATCTTCGGACTTCGGTACTTCGAAGTTATGAGACTGTGGCATTATTAAATGTTAAGTCTTCAGGGTTTTAGAAATAGGACACTTTAGGATTCTTGAACTTTGTAATCGTTAGAAGTTTGGACATTTTGTCTTTGGAGATTTGTGAATATAGAGACGTCGCAGCTTCAAAATCTAAGAATTTTGTAACTTTCAGTGCTTGAAGCTTGAATATCTGGAAATTATTGAACTTCAAATTGAAGCATCGAAACCTGATGACTGTTGAATTTTGAGACCTCGAAGCATCGAAACCTGTGAATTGTTTTAACTTTAAGACTTTGAATCCCCAGTCTCAGAAGCTTCAAACTCTAAAGTTAAGAAATGTGTAACTTTGGAATTTTAGAACTTCAAAACCTGAGAGGTTCGAATCTCTGGACCATCAGAACTGTAGAATATTTAGAACGTTGTTCAGAACCGTGATATGCAACAGTTCAGAATAAAATCGTTAACCGTACGAAACAAACCCACTTAATCACCGAGACTATCATTAAGAAAATTTCCCCGCGGATAATGAAGGATGCTCGCCGTAAAGGCTACCATAAAGATCGTCGAACGTGTTCCCCGTGTCCTTCCTCCGAATGATCGAGAAAAGGGCGTGATTTCGTAATCGTGGCTGGAACTCGGGCGTTCTGAAACGTTCCCAGCTCATACGTATCGGCAATAAGAGGCGTCCGTGTTCGTTCGATAACATGAGTCATGCTCTCTAATTAATGATGTCGAACGAGCGCAGTAATTTGTGAGCCATTCGTAATTCGCTTTTTTTCCCGTTTGTCAGACGACTCACGGAGGAGGAACGGGCGCGAATAAACATTGTAACGCCGACGTTCCGATTCCCTGTGCCTCTCTAACGATTCACGACCTCCTTCAATGATCCACGGACAGATCGAACGTCTTCGCCGCGACGAAAGATCGATCGTGCGATTACGACTCTTTCTCTTTTCACGGCCATTCCTCCACGGCTTTGCCAGACGTTCTAGAGAACGTTGTTAACAGTTCTTGATGTTAGGCTAGGTGAGTCTCTCGCATTTCGATCCAGTTTCCTGTTCGATTACCTTTGCAAACCACTTTGCATGATAATAGAGTGTCCCATAACCTGCTCTCTTTCTTAATAGAAACGAGTACACGATATTTATTGTTCAAGGTCGATTCGTTGTATTAAATATGAACTGTTCCGTCGCTCTCTTTCATCCCTCAGGATACATCGTTATATACACTTTTGAAGATTGTTGGAGATTTTTTGCAGTGCTCAAAGTGCATTTTTCTGTCATATAGAAAAGGAATGAAATATGTGCTATCCGTATAGTTGTGACAAAACGTGTGTCCGTTGTCGACTGTACCGTAATGATTGTACTATTTTTTATCTGGTATGAATATCAGGAAATGATGCGTTAGAAGAAGAATTCGTGTGTAAAATATTACATATGTATCAGATACGTACAAATTTTACAAATTTGTACTCGTTTTTTGTTCCATGACATTATCAACCCTTAAACCTGCAGATATAATGTTTCTTCGAAAATATACGTATGTGTATGAACAATTTAAGTTCAATGAACAGAGATGATATGTATGATCATATATGTGTGACCATTGTTTATTACACGTTCTTTTCAAGATACCTTTATGTAATTGTTACATATCTAAAATAAATAGGATATAATTACTCCAACAAATGAAAGTTCTGAACGTAAATATATGTCATTTTAGTCTACCTCGTTTCACCGAGTAATATAATATACATTTTTCAACGAGTTATTTTTTACGCTGCACGTGGCCGTCAGTACGTGTATGAGTGACAGGGACAGTATGTCAGATATTAAGGATACTCGAGCGATTCGATAAAAAGAATCAAGAGCGTTCGTAACGATCGAACGAAGAAATCAAGTCCTCAAGCTTTCGACATCTCCCGGATTCCTCGATCCACGGCTTCATTCCAGCACGCGTAAGAAAGGCGTAACGGAAAAAAGGAGCAAGAAAACGTGGAAAAACGGAGCGACGGGTAGACGACTTTCACCGTTCGAATATTTTCGTGGACGCGTAATAATAGCGCGTGATCGTTTCGCGGAAAAGTCGGCGCTCACGTGCGGAAAAACGGCGCTCAGGCGTCTTAACAGGCGGGACGTGGACGGCGAATGCGTTATGGCCGGGTAATGAGAAAATTTTAATCACGCGCGTGACACGCGTGCCTGCGTGCCGGCACGTTATTCGCGCGTGTAATAATCCCGACGCGATTCGCTCGCGAGGACGCCTCTCGGCATCGACGCGTAGAACGAATCGTCGTGTTCGTATCGGTGCTGTGAGAAAGGCCGTGCCAGAATACGCGATTAGAGGCCGAAGATGAGAACGACGAAGCGTGGGGAACACACTGAAAACACACCAGGCCGCCGGCTGATAATACGAGTTACCGGTTACGTGCCTCAAATCTTTCGATTCCGATTGCAACGGATCTTCGTCGCATGGGAAAACGTTCCTCCGCCGAGAACATTCGAGACGCGCGTGAACGATGCTTACCGTTTCCGCCGTTAGTGTGGGGGATGATACGATTCCCCGATGGTGAGAAGAAATTTGGAAATTTTCACGAATCGCTGATCCGGAATTTCATTTGGTAATTTTGAGAATCAGAATTTCAGCGTTCAGGGGCTTACGAAATTGGAAATTTGAGTATCTGGAAATTCGAGGAGTCGGAGATTTCAGTATCTGGGGATTTATAGAATCGGGTATTTGAGTATTTGGGGATTTGAGAAATTGGGAACTTCAGTGTGTGGGGACTTAAGAAATTGGAAATTTGAGTATTTGGGAATTCGAGAAGTCGGAGATTTCAGTATCTAGGGATTTCTGGAATCAGAAATTTGAATATCTGGCGATTTGGGGAATCGGGAATTTTAATATCTAGGGATTTGAGAATTCAGAAATTTGAGTTTGTAAGGATTTGAGGAATCGGAAATTTGGGGGATTGATAATTTGAATTTTCATAATTTGGGGATTTGAATATTCGGACATTTCGAAATTCGGAATCTGAAAATTTGGGGATATGAGAATTCGGAAATTGAGGGCAAATTTGAAAACTTTGAGATACGAGAATTTAGCTAATCTGGAAACATGAAAAATTGTAGACTTAGAAATTCGATAATTTAAGGACTCGAAATTCGATGGACCGATAATTCGAAAATTCAGAGTTTCGAGGACATAAAAATTTACATTTCATGAATTCATCGAGGATTCATCGAGTCTCCATTTCGGTGCAGGCAGTATTGATATAATATGCAGTCCTGTTCGCCACAGTAGAAATATCCGTATTTAGTACGGCGTATAACACAAACTAATAAAGATTTGAACTTTTCACCCGTTGACTCATTTTTAACGTCGAATTAATATCAACGCTTATCAATTAATAATTGATTAACCTTCGCCTAATAATAAAAACAAAGACTACGGAAAATTTATCATCTCTATAAATATCAGACAACGAAAACATTCTGTAATCGTAAATTTCGTCGTAGAAATCATGATTCCGACATTAAATTTGAATCGAGCAATCAAAAACAATCCTCGTATCCGTATAATTTACAACGAGAATAATTTAAGCCGTAAGAACACGATTCCCATCGTCAAAGACTTCGTCATGAGAACGATAAAATTGACTACGGAATGTTGGGCAATATAATATTACAATTAATTGCTTTCGATGTAAATTTACACGATCATCATTTTCCATCGACGGCATGCGAAAAGATGAATTCAGGGGAGCATTGATAAACGTCGTTTATGTAGCATCAACCCGTAACACACGGGGCTTCTGGGCTTGTTAACTACCAGTGTTGCTCGCACCTAACACGCACAGAGAGCCTCTAATTACAAGGCCGGGAGAAACTCGCCATGCAGAAAAACCGATCGCATTACGCACGATAATCTCCATCGAAGCGTCAACGACAGGCTGGATAATGGCAAAAAATGACCGATGCAAATTGATCGCATCGATCGCTGTAGAATGTACGCTCGCTTCCCTGATTCCGGGGAATAAATTAATTAGCGTAATTAGCACGTGAATTCACGCAGACTGCCTGGCTGTCACTATTAATCCTGATCAGCTCGTAAAATCGATCCCGTACACTCGATACGCAACCACTTACACTTTCATGCGAATGCCATTTTCCTGTGTGAGCTGTTTGCCGATGGCACGCTTTCTTGACCTTTCAAAATATTATTCTCAATTGTTCATACGCAGCAAATTCTCAATTAACACTAGAACCACCAACCAGACAAAATGACTGGTTTCGGGATTGGCATTTTTTATTACAAAATTTTATTGCCGTTCTTTTTTCAAAATGTCTGTCATGTTTTATTGAGCTAATGAATGGTTATATATGTTAGGGGATGCTGCAATATTTATTTATTTATTTTTCTATTTTGTTTTCAGTTTTGAAGTAAGCGTGCATTTAATGCCGGTACTTCTAGTGTTAACGTAACTTTGATAGCCGATAGAATTATAATCCACGCGTGTTCCACTTTTGAACAGGAAGAATCGTGTTCGTAAAATAAATCGTACACAAAAGCGAGACACCACGTAATGCCGAAATAATTAAAATTTCAAGAATTATTCATGGTGTGCGGCCGTAATGAACTGTTAAAAGAATTAATGAAACGAAAAGAGAAATTGATGTAATCAATAAATAAATTTGTATTCTGACATTTACTGTTGATTGGATTCTCGCAGTCGTTGGATTCGCGTAATAACAACGAAAAACGGACGGAAAAAAAAAATTGATGTAGTCCTCGGGAGGACCACATAGCATATTAACATTGATTAAATACAAAATTTATAGAACGAGTCATTAATTATTTTGACGAGGCGCTATAAACCTGTCAAAATTCTACGACAGCCTATATTTGACCCATCGAACGTCTGCCCGCGCTAATTTATAATTATGATTGGTTTGTTTTTAATGGTGTTTCCACAATACATACTCTCGAACACTGCACGTAGCTGTTTCATGTTTCTGTACACCTTGCAGCGAATCAAATCGAGGATTAATCTTCGTAATTTCTCTTCGATAAATTTGGTACTCTGACGCGGTAAAAACGATTGGACAAGATTCGATTAAATAAATCAATGAGGGAATATTAATAAGAACCTAACCTACAAAAGCTCGTCTTATTCCGATCTTTGTTCCGGGGTTATTAATATTTCAATTTTGTCCAAACAAGCAATGAATTTGTCATGTTTAAGTTTATATAAATTCTTAGATACCGATTAACTGATTGCAAATATAGTTGCGGACAAAGTAACGTATTTAGATGAAATTAGAGTAATCTCATAAGCCTTAAGCATACGTTTTACTACATATACATTGACTTAAAAATTCGTTATTTTCGGCGAAATATGTAGAAGGACGAGTTCATTCGCCTCTATAATTTGTGTTTCGGGTTTCTAAGGTAATAGTGACCCCGATTCGACCCCTAACCGGTGCATCTCGTGATCGAGGGGGAAGGAATTTATTGGGTGCCCCTGCACCTGAAAGTCGCTCACCTGCCAGCTGTTTCGAGGCGAAGGAATTTTCGGTGGAATGACCCGATACTTACACCATAAATTCTCAGATGTACCGCGATAAACGGTACCATCTTTCAAAATGATCTAACGCGTAAACTCGCCTACGCGTTTATATAAAAAGAAGAACTTTCATAAACCAGTCGATCGCTCTTACAAAACACGAATTCCACTTAACGCGTTACGTTAAATTCGTTGTTCCCGATGCAGATACCTGGGAAAAGCCTAAAACGGAGGTGAATTTATCACAATTATGTCATTTTATCGTAACCGGTGCCTCGACCGATCTCGGCAACACGCTTATTCATGAATCGGCGAGGCATTGAATAAGCGTTTGCCAGTTTTTCTCACGATCCCATGATAGACCTTGCTCGAAGGCAAGAATAGCGCTATTCGCGACCCGAAAGAAGCCAGAAATTCCATGATCCTCGACATTATTGCCGGAGCAAGGCCAGGGGTAGCGTTATTCTTGACTTCCAACTCGATGATTCAAAGGTACGCCCGGGGCGATCGCAACGAACGCATTTCAAACAATAATTACATTTGTTAAAAATTGAAAGCTCGAGGTAACTGTTACGTACCTTTAACTTTGCAACGTCGTTTCGTCATTTTCTTGCGAACTAGTATTCTCTCGTTAATAGTTAACAATCTTGCTAATATTCTCGTAGTCTGAATAGGATCGTTGTTTGGACAATGGTCCAATCATGGTTCGGACCCGTAAATTACTCATCTACGCTTTTGGGTCCACGGTTCTTGAACTTTTTTCTTGGGGTTCCTTCGCGTTCTTCCTCGAATTTTGGTCGGCCATATTTTCTTTCAAAATATTAAAATCAAACGATAGAAGGTTTCTGCCCACGTGCGTTCTTGACGAAACGTCAAGTGTGCCCGTCACGAGATGAGCCATAAAAAAAACGGAGCGGCATGTCCGCTCTTCTTACTGAACTAATCATAATCATTTCGTAATCGAAATTCGTACAAAGCAAGGTATACGGTTTTCGGTTCATTGAATCACAGCGGTATTCTTCGGTATCGTACCAGCGCTTGTAAGGAAGGTATACGATCCTGTTGAAATATTTATTATCTAGCGAACAAAATGTAAATATATTTATTCGCATAAATACAGCACTGTAGTAGTCCGTACAATGCAAACAGAAGTGGTAGACGAAATGAAAGGTGGATTTTAAATTGACTTTATAAAGTTTTACACGATGGGGTAGAACTGGATGACTTTGTTCTGCTACGGTTTCTTGACAATTGGTCTTTTTTCGATTTTCTTGGTGCTTAGTATTACAAAATAAATAAATTTTGGACACAAAGTTGAGCATTTTTTTATTAGAAAGAACGAAATCGTTTTCCGAACAACCGAATAACTAATACATCTTTCGTACGCGGAAACGGTGAATCTCTTGAAATAGTCGTGATTTCCAACAGATCCTAGTCAGCAATTATCGCGCGTGTCATTGAATTCCTGGCCGATCAATGGATCGAGTCGAAAGGCAGATCGATAGAACGAGGAGCACCGGACTCGGCGTCATTCCCATGAACGGAACGAGCGCTTCCGCGAGATTGCGAAACGGGGCCGCGGAGTTCGATAGGCGAGCCGCGTGCAACTTCCACGAAGCCGAAGACAAAAGGCGCGGTTGCGTAGACCGCCACCGAGGGCGAGCAGCACGCATGTCAATGCTCCGGCAATTAAACCATGTTTGGCGCGAACGCCGACTCGTTTTGTCTCGCGCGTAACCGCGCGGTCCGGCCTGTCGACCCCACAACGGGAAAGTACTCGCAGAAGCGCCGCGCTGATTTATTTCCGTGCCGTCGACTAAACCGTCTCCTCTTTTCACCGGGATTTGTACGTACGTCACCGTGACGGAACGCCGATGTCGTCGTCGTCGACGTCGTTCTATCCGCTCCTCGTGCGGACGAGGTAAACTGGAGCAGCTTTTTCTAAGGAGCGGAGGAAAGTCGCGCGAAGAAGGCCTTTTACGTACCTGCCGATCCGCTTCCACGCTCGTTCCACGGGGAGAGTGATTTTTCTTTCCACGACCGTTCAATGTGTCACCGACGGTCGGATTCTGTCGCGATTAAACGGCGATTTATCAGCTACGTATTCTCGACAGTGACGAATGTCCACCGGACGGATCGAAACCGGGTCACTAATCGTGCCAGCTACGTCCGCCGGCTCGCTTGACCGAGCGTTCGAGTTGCGCCGACCACTCCGCAGACATATCGAGCGTTTTGTTACCGCAATTTCACCGAGTGTGAGGCACACCTCTCTGTGTAGACGCTTTTTCTGCCGTATGCCATTTGCTTCCCTTTTACGTGGTCCATACAGCAAGTGCCTCTTCTCGCTGACACGCGCTGCCGCGTCGAGAAATTCACACACTACGAATCTCCAGATTTAGGAATAGGATTCGTGATTTTGAAAGTACTCGATTATGGTTATACAGAGTGGAATAATGTCAACTGACACATTTGAAATGCGAGTACAGTGTCGATGGGATAACTTGTCGTGGATGGAGGGAAAGGAAACTGTAGAGCAGAGGACGCCATTTTATATTGTCGATCGCAATCATAGACCATGTAGTATAATGGAGAGTTGGTACGTACAACACCGTGTTACTCGTGTTGGTAGTTTGTTGTATGCCGACTCATCGATAACTATTTAAACTAAGAATCATCACGTCGCAAACAAGCTAATCACAGTAAACTCATCTAGCCTCCTGTACCCGTTACTCATCCTGTATTACCTGTTACTCATCCTTACTCTCGAACCTTTAGTCATGAATCCTTATCCTTACATATAACAGCAATTTCATCAGTAGCTCAGGTTTCGATAGTTCGTACTACGTGGTAGATCCCTCCGACACTCAATGAGTTATTATAAAGTCTCTTACAGTGTTGAACTCGATTCTTGTTTCCTGAAATTCAACAAGTTACGACATTCTGTGACGGAAGTGCAACGTGCCTATTGACAAAAAAAGAAAGATTATAAACGCTTCTGTTAACTAGCATTCAACATTTAGCGAGAATTGAACGCGATACGATTTAGGAGACCTGACCAACTTCCCCCGAAGTGTCTCTTGACGGCTTGGTCGATTTGGATCCACCCTGGTCCGGGTTCCGAGGAGGTCTACGAAAACCCGATCGTTCAAGATGACCCAATAGTTCTTTCTATCCAATTATCTCGAGTCCTGGCACTTACCGAGAAACCATTTCGCCGAGCGAATGAAGAAATCGATAGAACGCAAGATCGGCGGTATTTCGCGGAGCGTGAAATCGTTCGGCAACCAGGTCGATCGACACGATCGAACATACGAGTACAAAGTTGGTACACACCGTATCGGGTCGCGGAATCTTTATTACCGGTGTTCTACCGTGAACTTCCTTGGAATGAAGCGATACCGGCGCACCGGCACAGTTGCGACAGCCGTAGTATCGTATCGGCAACGACAATCGATCGCGAACCGATTCCGAAAGGATTCCGGCTGAGGTTCTCATGATGCACCGTTCTAGGAGGCTGTCAAGGAACTTTCACGGCCCTGAGAGAAGGAACGTGAGGTCCTTGACCGTATCTCGCGATCCCTTTAATAAATTACGCCAACGATCGTTATGGAAAGCAATCGGAACGCGGTTGTTGCACTCCCGCCGATTATAATCGGGCCGGCTATCGATCTGGCGGTGATGAAAAATCGCGTAATCGATCTGGCACCATCGGTACCTACGTAATTACGGCCACGATCAGATACGACGCCCAGTCACCCGGTTCGTGAATTTTTCATCGGCTCGAACGGAATCGTGCTACGCGAAATCGCCGTGGAAAGCGTGAATGATACTCGTGGCACAAGCGCGAGGGAAAAGGTCGGCCATTGTGTTGAAGGAACGATGTCAACCTTGAAGCGTTCAAGAGCTTTCGAAGACGTTTCAAGCAACTTTCTGTTCGCTGTCGCTCTTCCACCGATGTTCCATTCAAGTATCTTGCGATAGATCGCGAACGGTGATTCCGATGTTGCAATGTTTACACAAAGATTTAAGTCGAGCCTAACATTCTTGCATCTCAAAATGATTTCAAATTCCTGGCAAAATGTTCTATATTCTTGCAACAATCGCTAGAATCGTCGTTTTTCATGAAATCCCCAAATGTTCAATTATCATCAATAAATACATAATTCGTAAAAATTACGATCTTCGTTAATGTTCTTCGGTACAAAAAAACAAATGAATGTGAACATAAAATTGAGATTCTGTCAATCGGCTTACAATTGATTTCGCGTGAGAATTGTCTGGAGAATTCTATAATATAAAAGTTACTGTTTGTGACCGTTTTTTTAACGAAATCATATCATCTGCTAATTGATTCGATCGTAGATACAGATCTTCGATTCTCGATGCTGGTACTCTTCGATATTCGAACCTTTCACCGCTTCCCAGTGCAGAAAGGAGCCGCCACCGAAATCACAACACGGAATATTTAAAGACGAAAAAAAGAGAAGAAAAAACGATTTCGTCCGTTCCATCATCGAGTGTACATGTTCGATCTAACGAACCGGAGATCGAGGCGCTAAAAGCGTGCCAGCCTCGCGTCTTATTATCTGCGAAACAATAAAATTGCCCGATAAGCATCGTCTGCGTGGCCAGGAGGTAGGGTCCCTGAGATATTTCCTCGTTGCGAGGCGCGGACGTTACCGATGTCCGATTGAAATCGATTTATGGCCCAGAGACAGACGTGGATATCGCCCGGGGCGGGGTCGAATCGGAACTCGACGCAACGCGTGAGTTTCGGGACGTGGGAAGCTCACGATTCTCTTCCTTTTTTTACTTACCTCCCCCTCGTGCCCCGTTCACCCTCGGCCGTTGTTCCCTGACGAGATACCGTCGCTGAGAAGATATCGGGTGAGTGGCGAATGAGTCACCCGTAGGAGTGGTGACTCGCCCCGCGATCGGCGTGATCGGCGGCTCTCCGATATTCGTGTTTCGTGTTCTGTGCCGTGGCGGCGCAACAACGCCGGCCGCGGGCTTGTTAACCGTCAAAACGAATGACGTCCCGACGTTTTACACGACGTGCACGAGTTCGTCTTCCGTGGACGACGAGAACCGATCGTCCCGAATACATTAACGTATCTACGATTTTTATTACGGCCGGACCTGGTTCCCTACATTCGATCGACGGCGACGCGGCGCGACGGCCGGCGTGCCGCGCGTTCTGGAAATTCGGCGGATCCGAAGTTCCTGGTACTGGAGAGATTTGAGAACATAGAAATCGAAGAATTGGGAACATTAAAACTTGGCGAAGATTTGAGAATAGGAATTGAAAAATTGGTAATTACGAAATGGGGAACTGGAGTGTTGGGAATTCAAGTATTGGAAAATTGGGAATTCAGGGAAACTTTAGGTTGATTAGAATTTTAGGAATTTTCGAATTGAGGATTCGCAATATTGAAAATTAGAAATGTACGACTCGTGAATCTGAAAATTCGCTATTTATATATCGAGCTTTGGGAAATGTGGAAACGAGAATGTCCCATTTGAACAATTTGGAATTTTGGAAGCTCGTAAGTTTCGCAGTTTGCAAATTCGGACCGTGTTAATTAGGTCGATCCGCCGTGAGCAGGGAATGCATTGTAGCAAAGAGGTCACGGATTATTTCCCATTAGCCGTTGATTACCGTATGACGGCTGGGAAGAAGAGAAATCTTCATTCCATCGTGAAACGTCTTCGTTTGTCAATCGATCGATCAAACCTAACCGCGATGTTTGATACCAACATCGATCACTGATAACATCGAGCCAAAATAATCATGCATCATTAGCAACAGATTTCTTACCAGACGGATAAAACTACGTGCAACGCTTGGAAAATTTTGACAGTGAAATTGGCATAATCGTTTTTAAAAGGTGTAAGTTGTCATTGAGAGTCAGACCTCTTCTGATCATATCATTGAAGCCATTAATGGAGAACGAGTTTATTCGTGATCCGAGTGATTGTCATTTACATCCTACTAATGTTCATGTTACAAGACTTAACGACATATTAATTACATCGATGCTAACAAGATCATTTTTTTCTGTGTAAAATGGTATTCGCAGTAGACCTCGAACTCGCATCGACAAACTGTCTTATAATAAAATTTGCGACGGATTCGGTTACTATGATACCCGAGCGAGAGTAGATCATGTAATTGTTTTTGTGCCATCGGCTAATCGTCCCTGACCGATGGTCCGCACCCGCTGTTGGGCGTCAAACTACTCCGCCAAAGATCGCGTGACGATAATGACCCGTAGACCAGTTAACCGACCATGGAAAATAAAACCGGATGAGTCGTGTGAACCGATCCCTCGATTAAGTAAACTTCATAGTGACATTTAACCGGTATCTGTCTCTAACCGGAGGACGATCATCGATCGTTTATCCCCGTTTATTCTTCCGAACCGATTTATCAGGTGCTGATCGCATTGAATGTCACACAACGGTTTTATTGCTCTCGTGAATGTCGATAGAGCGCTACGATACGCTGTAATAACTGGTCACAGTGATGGTGAGAATATTTTATGGTGAATTTATAATCGTTTTAATTGAGCATCGGATGCATGAACGTTACGGGAGAAACTGAATCTGTTTCGAATGGCAACTGGGTAATTGTGAGATGAAGGCTAAATCAGATGTAAATCGGTTGATAGGTCGGGGAGAGGCATCGGATTCTCACGCTGATCTTTCAGGGTAATTTTTTGTGTGTTTCGCTCTGATGGACTATATTTTGGGTATTAAAGCATGATTACAAAATGTGGTCACTCGATAACATCTAACGAGTTCACTAATTTGCTATATCACGAGCTTATCAATTTGACATCTAACGAGTTTATTAACACGTTTCCGCACACTTTTAATTTGACCATCGAGCTCAGAAACACATTTTTTCAAAATTGTTAAAGCACGAAAAATCGTGCTAAAAACAGTTTCTGTGTTATGTTAAATCATTTTTATCGATGTAATACTGTTAATTAACACATAAATGCATTAGTACACTTCGTACCAACAACGTTCCTTTTTTTATGAATTAAAATATGCAGGACAAATATAGCCGCCATTTGCCTACATATCGTCAAAAATGGGACGTGAATAGCCGTCATTCGCGGCAACATGTTAATCGACAGCGTTTCGAAGGATCTTAATTGGAACAGAATGACACGCCAAAGTCGAGAGACCCGAAACGATCAATGTTCGACGCGTCCAAACCAGTGGCCGATTTCTCACGATTCGCGGCGAAGAATGGTGGTCAGGGCGCGAGAGAGCGGCAATTTCCCGCGAGATACCGGTAAATCGCGCTGGTCGGCATCGATGCGGTCGATCTTCGGCCGATACCTTTGAGCGTGAACCGGTAGTGGGTGCAGATGGGTGGACACGGCGAGCTGCGATTAGCCGGCCCCGATACGGCTATCTCCGTACAAGGTGCCCCGTACGGTTGCAAGGGCTTTCGCGGCAAGAACGCGCGCCTCGAATTCTTCTTCCTCTCGATTCTCGCCCGTTGTTCCCCTCGCTGCTTCCGATTCCGAACGGCAGATAGGAGGGACGCTCGAGTCGAAAAAAATCGGCGTGTTTGCCCGTAAAAATCGGCCGGATCGCTCGCGCGGATGCGCGCGCTGGCTAGAGCGGCGCGAGCTCTAGCGGTGGCGTCGCTTAATTAACGCCGAGCGGATCGCGCATGGCCGAACGCCTCGGTTCACGCCGGGAAGAAGATCGCGGAGATACGATAGCGGCTCTCCATGGACCGCGAGATCCTCTTCCGTTGCACTCCCGAGCTTTTTCTCGCCCCTTTTACACGCTTCGCGCGTCTCCTTTTTCTTTTTTCTTTTTCCGTCCACGAGGCCAGCGATCGCCGCGATCGATGCCGGCAGCCCCCGTATTCAGCGGTCCCGTGCATCGATAAATTTCGGAATTGGCGCCTCCGTCGACCCAGACCCACCTAATTAAGCGGTTCGCCCCGTAATTACAGCCAATTAACGTCAAACTCGGCCGGCGCGAACCGACGAGACCGCTATCGTACCGAGATTGCGCGCCCTTACCTGGCACCTACGTGCCAACTTGTTTCGGTAGGGATTCACCTGCAAATATACGCGACCCTTCATCATTTTTACACCGACTTATCGATCAGATGATCTCTGCTCTTGCGGTAACTTACAAAACGATTGAACGTGTGTACGTGCGAGGATGAGGATAGAACACATCGAATCTACGTATCCACTGTTTGGTGATGTGTAGCGTTTTTATAGTACTGAATCCGTGTATACATTGTATACCACAGCTATAACTAGCTGTGGCTCTCATTTTTGAGAAGGCGCACCTACATGTGTAGCTAAAATATAATCTAATCAGATGTACATAAATGGTGCTGGTGATGAATGATACGGCAATGCGTCGATGTCGATCTTTTGGTGATTACCGTTGAGCCACGTCGTACGAAAAAAGTACTCGCATAATTACCGTCCAACAAGTCGAAACATGCCCAATCTTCTTTATCGTATTCCGTAAATATTCACTAAAATCATTATTTTATTTACTAAGTATCTTCAAATACTTACATATTGATTCCGCTCTCGATCGAAAAGACCCGATCCAACATACAGTCGGTGTATAATTTCATACGGTACCGTTGTAATGTATCATCACATTCGTACGTGTAAGACTTGCACCGTATTCGTGAAATGCAGCCTATTCGTTACGCCGAACGCAAATCGCTCGTCAAATCTTTGATCAGAGCATCAGTCACCTTCTCGAGACGGTTAATTTGTCAACCTCTGTCTTCCACCCGCGATCACCATAGACGGTAACGTCAGAAAAAAACATAGTAAGTAAAAATACTCCCCAACATTAAGCGGCCGCATTAGCGTAAAGCAAAGCGAAATGTGCACGAGAATCACTTAGACCCCTAATGAGCTCTCGAGCGGATCAGCTAGACGAGCCGTGCACACTTGCCGGTGGAAAAGGTTAAAATCCATCAGCGTGCTCGCACCTCGTGGCAGCCGGAGGCCTCAATTAAACGAGTTAAATCCCCGCGATCCACGCTACGCAAGAAACTCATCCACCGTGACGAGCGCGCCGTACCGACTGGTCGCTCGATTATTCAGACACCCTAATGAACCCGGGGGACGATTTCGACGGGCGTTCTCAGCCGTGGCCTTAATATCACCCGCCGGAGACGACGTTACATAAGCCTTCTTCTCCTGTATACAGGCGGTACCATAAAACACGAGCACAATGTACAAACTTAGCACAAATCAATTTTTTCATTGTAATTCGCTTTTCGTGCAAACTGCTCAAAGTGATCGCGCAATGCCCGAGTAGGATCTTTTAGCGGTTTCATCAGGACTTCATACCAGATACCGACTGAAACTTTTATGAACTAAAACTTAATTTGGTCTAAATATCTGCATTATGGAGTTTCAAGTTCCTGGGTTCTAAAGTGCCTAGGTTCAAAGTTTCCCAGAACCAAGGTCCCCGAAATATTCCTAATCGTTAAGGTCTCTATGTCCCGAATTTTGTTGATTGAAAATTGCCTAGACCATTTTCCTACAGTTTCTAGGTCTCAAATGTTCCTTGGATCTTATGTTCCAAACTCCATAAGTCTTAAAATAACTAGCTCGAAAAGACCTTATGTGCATAAGTCATGATGTTCCAGATGCACTCGATTACAAGGTACCTAAGTCTATGTTTCAATATCCAAGGGTACCCAGGTACCACAGGAACTAGATTCGAAAGTCCTCGGGTATGGAACTTCCCTGACTTTCAAAACCTATAAGCTTTGAAATCTCCAAATCTTCAAACCCTTGTATCTACCCTAGGTTCCAAACTTCCCAGACCTCGTCTCTAACCTAGTCCCCTTGGTTCCATAATCCCCAAACCTTGTCTGTAACCTGGTCCCCAAGATTCCAAAGTTTCTGTACCTAGTTCTGAACCTAGTTTTCAAGAATTCGAAGTCTGTAAACGTAGTCCATTAGGTTCCAAAGTTCGACGATACAAAATTTCCAAAATTCGTTGAAGCAAGCTTTCGAACGAATCTTCTTCGCGTACTGCGAATATGCCCGAGTCTTATGGCGCAGCCTGTACACACGCATACAGACAAATTCACGAAAGACTCGGTGTATAGGCGAAGACGTGACCACGTTGCACGGAACGGAGACCGTGCTCGTGAGCCGTGGGCCGGCAACGGCACCAGAAAAATCCCATTAATTGCTTCTATGGTGATAAATTTCCCCCTGGCGTTGCACGATTCCTCTCTGTCTCTCTTTCTTTCGTTCGGCCTGGTCGCGGGTCTCCGCTAGCGAGCAAACAGACTCGCCTCTCTCGTCGAGAGCTCGTTCCACGGGGCGACCATATCGGCCGCCTATGTTAATTTTCAGTTTAATAAGGTACACCAGGAAGTGACACGAGGACCGAGGCGAGCCAGGCGAATGCCAGGTGAAAATGTCGCGGCGGGAGTGACATTTCAATTAATGTGTACCGTCGTTGCTGGTTGCCGTTGCTGCGTGGGAAGCGACACGGCGACGAGCTTCTTCTGGCCGGTCGCGACAGGTGCGAAAAAGGCCGCGATCACGGAATCGTCCTGGCTCGATCCGGGAACGAAGATAACCGTCGAGGGTGAACAGTTCCGTGGATCGATACGGTCGCTCGATAAACGCGGAATTTCGAGGGAAGCTCGGCGCAGAAGACGAACAGGTGCCTCGAATGCTGTTCGAGGCTCCCTTCGGGGCGAGATATCGCGAATGACCGTCGAAACTCTTCCATCGTTCATTCTGTAAAAATTAGCTGGATCCCATTTGACGATACGCAAATTACGAAGATGATCGTAATTGAAATGAGTTTTCTACGACTCTATCTTTCGCTGTAATCTACAAACTGATTTTATCGACAAAAATCCCTATGGCGAAATGGCACGTGTACCGCTTCTTACATCCGCCGACGAACCAGTTTCCAGTACCAGGAATACTTTCTCGAAATTTTTGTTCCGCCGTTTCCAAACACTCATTGATTTCCGAGAACCCATACACTCAGCCGGCAGAAATGTTTCTCCTAACGAAATCGTGTCATCGTGGATTATAATCAGATAATGAGAGTGGGTTAAATTCGGTGAGTCATTAATAAGCGGAATTAAAGGCGAAACGTTTATTTGCGCCTCATTTATAATTTAGTCACATTTCCGTTTTATGTTCCATTGACCACGGTGAAAATCTTTCGACTCGTTAATCAACATCAATTCGTATGTGCAACAGGCTCTCATTATATTGCCACTTACGCAAGGCCTTTCACAAAGACCGTTCGTAAACAGATTGTTAAACTCCGAACGTTAAATAACCGCCCGTTATATCACTACCGTTAGATTACATCGTTATTGCATTAACATATCGATATATTGCCAATTTTGGGCCGATAGATCTTCCTTCCGGGCTATATAGCCAAATCAAACCGTACCTTAATATTATATTTACGGACGTGTAATGACCACTTAGTTCAACATTGTGACTAAAGTAGGAAACAAAATAAATAAAGTATGATACGCAAACTGACTTACGTGACTGACTTAAACCGTCTTCGTTTATCTTGACAAAAGTTAACGTGCATTTTGATCAAAGCTTCGGTAATTTAAAAAAGTTTTTGCAATTTAAAGTAAGAAATGTGTCACTGAATCATTTTAACTCGTTTCGTGAATCTAGCGTTGAATAGATAAAATTTGAAGTAAAAGTCACGACGCGATTTGCTCGATTCGCCAATTAGAGTCCTTCTACCAGGAAGTTCCCTAGTTCTGGTACTGTAATTCACGGGAAGCGCCATAGCGTTTCGAAGGGATCGCGAAACGATGGTGGGAGTACGATGAGGAAAAGAAAAGTCTGGTGAATCATCGCCGGTTCAGATGGAATGCCCCGCAACGTTCGAGATCTTTTTTGCACCTGGACGATGTAAAACGCGCGCAAACACGGCCGCGTGGTAATGAGCAACGACGGCAATAACGCAGGCGATAACTATTAACCAGATTGTTCGGTTCGAGACGAAGGTGATGAGAAGCGTACGCGAATCACGTTGTTGGAAACCAGGCGGCCAGACGCTTTCGTTTATCAAGGACGATACGAAACGAGCAATTCTAATCGGCGTGCGAGGAGATCGCGGCCGAATATAAAGGATCGCACGAGATGAAATTACGAGGGAATTGTAGCCTCCGAGAGGAGTTTATTATGAATCTGTTGCGTGAATAGGAAATTACTACTTTCGGGACGCGCACAATTTTTGCACGTTTCGACGTTAACCTGACCTCGTCCTGGAGCCACTTCGTGATCCCGGCACCCTCGCTGCTTCCAAGTTTCTTCTCTCTCCTTCTCCTTCTTCTCTTCTCTTTTTTTTTTTTCGCTCGATAATTCGAGTCAATTTGAGAGACGATAAAATATTACCATTGCATAGTGCACGTTTATTTAATAATACCTGTGCGCGTTTTTGATGGAGACGTTACTCCGCTCGGAGCATTCGGAAGCTAACGGGATTGAAAGTACAAAAGCGATTCGTGAAAGCGTGTTCGTCGTAATTTATAATTCTTTGCGCCTCTTTGTCGGCTTTTTTCACCTCTATCTTCGTCCGATCGGAAACTTGTACGATATTCGGCGAGACAACGCGCGAAACGATACAGAATTCCAACTGTGCTCGCAAATTTTTTTTCGTCCAGCAACATTTTATTTCCAAGTTCGTTTTTTGGTTAGCAAGGGAGCAGCATATTTTCAATATCTTACAGATCATTTATAATAAAAATTATTTTATGAAATAACGCATAGGAGTAAAGAAAAAGAAAGTCAAAGTGAATTGTTGTTTGATCGGTAGCTTTGATGAGGATATTTCATGAGAATATTTTATTTGAACATAACAACAAATGCGCATTAAAAATTTGTTGTAAACTATCAACAACCTTTATTGTAAACTATCTCAATGCCGGATAAATGAAAACTGCATCCAAGAAATCGTTTCCCAAGAAAATGTTAAATATCTCGAACTATTTTCTGTTCCTTATGGAGCGTTCGATTATCTCGGAGCCGCACGATGATTTTCGGCAACCAAATACGTGCTGCCCGAGCATGATCGAGCCGAATCGGGTTCCAATTTCGGCGAGGAGCAATTACAAGCGTCGAGAGAGCGTCGCGATATTCCGAAGCGGTCTCCTTTTTTCTCTCGCCCCCTCCTCGATCGGTGTTATCGCGATTATCGATACTTTCGTGCGACGCAAGTGGAACGGTTTGGTCGCGCGATACAGGACGCGGAGAAGCTTCTTCCTCCCTGGAGGGTTCTATCGTTCCGTCACGGTTCTCACGATCTCAATCTGCGCGTTCCGTGCCGAAAATGGCGAACCGGTGCTCGCCGTTGCGCGCGGCGAGGGCTCCGCTCGTGGAAAAAAATCAATTAATCTCAATCGAGTCGAGCGTGCGCGAAAGGGTAATTTCCAATTTGTCGCGGCCCCGAAACACGAGCGTCTTCGAGCGTGCACGGGCCCCGGGCTATTCGCGAACGGGCGAAAGTATTTTTCGGATAAGGGCATCGCGAACAACACTGTCGTCGCCCCGGGTGACGAACGGTTCCGCCAGCTCGGATAAACGACACGCGTATTATTTCAGAATTTATTGCGTTCAAATTGAGCGCATCCTTTTTTGTTGCCGGGTTTAATCGCCGGATCGATGAAACCCTCTTTCGAGACGCGGATGTAGGGTTCGTTCGGGAGGTTCAGCGATCGCTGTTATTTCGAATCGAATTTTACACGTAAACTACGCTTAATTCGGATTTAATTTAAGCGAGGAATATAAGACTCTTGCCATTTAGGCGAACCCAAAGTTTTATATAATAATTTGGAACAGAATACGACGTTACTTCGAAGATTTATCGCAGCGACGTCGACGATATTAATGTTCCTCGATCGTAGGATTAATTACAAGATATCGGTAGCAAAATACTATTGAAATTTCTGTAACCGAAACAGAAGATCATTCTAATTCCTAGAATTTATTTACCAGAAACCTGCTTGCTTTAATGAGCTTCTCCGATTACAAGATGAATCGCTTTTTAAAATTCTAGATTTCGATCGAGTCAAAGAGAGGAACGAGTCATCTTTACGTCAATATACGTATTTTATGAATTAGAGGAACTTGTTCATGTTAATATATTCTTTTATCGCAGCGGGATATCTTCCATTTATACGTTGGTCAAACTGTAGAATATTATAATCCGTTCTTTTTTCGTTTCGTGTTTTATCAATCTCATTTCGGAATAAAAAGTGAGTATTCAATAATGTGAAAAATCAGCAAAATTTCTAAGCGTTCGCGTTAATGTATTTGCATACATTATCGGCGACGTATTTCATGGGCCTGTTTTATTTAAAATACATCGAGGCAGCTCCGCGTATATCTGTAACAAAAAATGACGCGTCCATGCGTTCCAGTATCAACTGACCGAACAAGGTGAACAAAAGAACGCGCGAACAAACGAACGACTCGAAATCGCGGTTGTCAATGCTGCAGTAAAAAAATTTGCATAATCGCTGGGTGTCGTCGATACAGATTTGCATAAAGAATTCGCTGTCGAACCAGTCGAAGGTGTTCGAGATATGCGAGCACCCATCACCGATGGAATTCCATTTCATTCTCCTTGCTGTTTTTTTTTTAAACGGGAGTGCCACCGGTCTTTTAGAACTGTACATCAATAATATTCATACCGTGTATATTTTACAAATAAAACGTTAGCGAAGAAATTCCAGCGATTACTACAAATTGAAACAAAGATACTTCCATAGTACATGCTACAAGTTGGAGGTTAAACATCGGTGCATTAGAATATCAAAATTCAATTTTCTGAAAAATCCAGTCTCGTATGAGAAGATTGTATTCTACATCTTAACTTAACAATTCGCATAGAAACAGCAGGTATCAGTTACGTGATGCTACATAAATTAAAAAATGTGCAACGTAGACCTAAATGAAACCAAGCTCGAATTAACCTGTCGAATACGGAATTTGGTTTTAAAAATCCTCTACAGAGTGCGGAATTAAAATCAAGCAATGACGACTATACACGCAAATGGTCCTATTATAAATTTTACGGAAAACGCGGAAGGATTTCGTATTTATGTGATCAAAAATTAACACTTCATTCCTGAAAAGGTTATTATTATTGTAAACTAAAAAAATTGTCAATAAATAATAAAATACATAAACAAGAAATATTGAAGAAATAAAATAGTTTTAAGAATTTCAATTGATTTCGTCTTTTTGAATTTTGGACACGGTGTCACACAATCTGGCACTTCGTAGGCCACGCACCAACATCTTGACTCCTTACGAATTCTCTTATACTGTTTATAGTCAATGGTCACTTTTTATTCAACACATGTATATACGTCAAACTGGTTAAACGCACGAAAATACAAGGGTATTTTGTAAAGCAAACGTATTTTGAAACGTATTTGTACTAGAAGTGATCGTGCGGAAAAGTGTAAGAAGCGTCGTCGGCAACACTCGTCGGAGATTTCAACGCCGACAAAGCGAGTAGCGGGAGACTGGATGGTCGATCTAGCGGCGCGATCGAATCTGGATCGATCACGGGCCATCAAAGGCGAGGGATCGGCGACAGGATCGCGATAACGAACGATTACCAGGTTGGCCAGCCGATCCAGGAATCCACGCGTTCCTCATCCTCGCAACATGATCTACTTACGCGGTAGCCGCGGGATCGGAAAGCGATGAGCGGCAAATGTAGCGATCTACCCACGGTCGTATCCGTTGTCCAATCACCGCCGCCACGTACAAAAGGTGCACAACCGACGTACGTGTACGCTCGACGTGCACACACGTCCGCGGTACACGGTGCATGCCGCAATACGCGATGCACAAGCTTCATTAATGAGTCATCGAGTCGACGCGATGCCAGGTACACGAGCCTCCATCAAACGTGGCTTCGCTCCCCGCGGCGAGATGCTGAAGTGCACGCGAACTTGAGACGATCCTGATGGGGAAGTTTGAAGGGTCTGACTCGCGGAAGTACGACGAAGTTTGTGTGAACTCACGGACTAAGAAGTAACGGGTCATCTTACATTGATACCGCCTGGCTGCCTTTAATGCCTCGGTTCCTAGTGGGAGGTGCTTGAAATGCACCGCCGCAGACTCTGTGATTAGGTGTAATTGACAGAGGGATTTTTCGAAGGTGGAGCGTGTACGCCGACTGACAACAGATCTTTCTAACAACGTACCTTTTAAGCGTTTCGGTAAAGCCGCAGGAATTACGGGTATGGAGTTTAATTGTCCACGAATGTACAATTGTGGGACTGATCGAGAGTTAACGGACCCGATATCTCACGACTATCCGGTTATCCATACTTTTCTTTTGTAAATCATCCGCGTTTTTATCTTTTTAGCGCTCAATGTAGGTCGTGTAAGAGAACATGGAACATACATCGTGTGCGTGATCACGTGGAAATTGTTGAAATAATATGTAGGTTGCTCACTAGCGTTTGGTGTCAATAATTAAGGATTTGTTTTTACCTGAAACTATTTTATAAAAATGTTTCCGGCAAACAATGTCAACCAAGATGAATAAATTGTCAATGTTGTCAATTTTTATAGAAATTGTAATATATCTGTTAAAAGGATGCAACATACCTTTTAAACTGATGCATGAGATACAAATTTTCTTGAAGAGTCAGTTTATACTTATTTCTAAAAAAATTTAGGAAATTTTTGTTATTTAATTAAATTAAAGTATTTGACATACAGAGCTCGTATAATTAGACGTGATTAATTAAAAGAGAAATTTTTTCGGCAAATATAGCATTGAAAAATTTGAATAGGCGACCGTGTTAATGGTGCCGTTCGAAGGTTAACTCGGAACGCTATAAAAGGTTATGCACTGAAACCTGAAGCAGAGAACGCGAGGAAGGAAACTAAAACTTTCTGCAAGAGTAAGTCAAATGTACCAAATCAGGCAGAGATCTTTTCAAAACGATTATCCTGCAGTGTAACTTTCCCTGGTAATTATTATGCATACGTGCCCGTACTTTATAAGATCCTCGCTCCTTAAATATCCATCGCTTTTCTCCGGGTTATATCTTCCCTCGTGTTTGTTACAGAACTTTCAAGACCCCCAATTTCACGCTGTTATAACGTCGTTTTAAATGCAAGGAAAATCGAATCTTAATATTTTATTCCACGTCGTTGAAATTACGATATAAATGTTTTTCGTTGAAAAGTTTCATACGAAATTTCAATACGAGTCATCTAGATTCCCGTTTATATGCCGAGCTCTATATCTGAACAAACGGTTTCACAGAAACCGTGCACTCGATCACAAACAGTTATTATCGAGAGAACACTGATACAGGATTAGTAAAGAACGATTAATCACTCGCGAATGACTGTACAACTCCGTATGTGTCGACCTAAGTGACTTTAATGACCCGACAATGCTAAACGACCTTAATGACTCGGTTGTTGAAAATAGAAAAAAGAAAGAAAGAACGCCCGCTTTGATAATGATCGAAGCGGATTCGATGCGTCAAATGCCCGTAGTTCCAATTTAATATCTCAATTAAAGACTCGCACCTGCTAGATAATGTTTTCAGGTAAATCGCTAGCAGGTTTAGAACAATTTTCTTCTTCTAAGTCGGCCATTCGTCGAAATTATACTTAATAGTTTGTAACCTGCGAACGTCTGTTCTGCTGTAAGCTAATTTTCGTTTGATTATAGTCGATCGTTATGTTCCAATAGCTTTCATCGAGGATATTATTCCGTTTTTTTGGGGCATTAGTCGACAAACGAAAACAACAGAAATCAATTAACCGAACCACCAACATGGAGAGAGAATGCATTTGAAATTTTAGTAATCTAAAAGTTATCGAGATCAAGCAATTAACTTAAGCAGAAAATAAACCTCGCGTTTCTTTGACTTATACCGCTATCAAAAGTCGGAATTTCATGGACCCGTATTGTCCTCGATACCAAGAGGAAATCTCCTATGTTTTCGTAGAATCCGATCGACGAATCTAACCCGTTTTTATGGCAATCCTTCTCGAGCAACGTCATCTCGCGAACGAAACGGAATCTGGAATCGAAACGAGGAGGGGCAGAAGCTCGTAAAAAGTCCACCTGTTTGTATTCTTATCTTTACGATCTATCGAGAACGTTCATTGGAAAAATGTGGCCGAGTATGTTCACTTTCGAGGACGATCCCCGCTCGTAAACATCGTGGAAGAAAAATGCATTCGTGGCATTGTAAATTTATTTGTTCCCTGCGCGCGATCACGGCGGGGAGAGAAGAACTTAGCGATTTTATGCTTCGTTAAAAAGGATTCTCCGGTTTACCTCTAAGATAATTGGAACAAGTGAAAACCATCGGTGAAATTAAGCAGCGATATTAGTCACGACGGTTTTCGTAACTCTTCATGATACGCGTTCTCTGTCCTTTCGGAAGTATAACATAAAACCCGGTATCGGTTTTCTAATAAAGTACCTCGTTCGAATCGTACGAAAAATTATCGAAAAATAACTCGCCGTACTGTTATCCGAACGAAGAGAGATTGATCGAAACGTATTAGGTCGAGTCATAACTTCCGGTGCAGCTAACTAAGTGGAATCTATTATTCGTGTGTACTCGCTGTGAGTTACGAATAATAATGGAGAATATTTGGTTTAAATAAAATAATTTTCACACAATAAGAAAAACAATAAATTGATATAATTTCGTGATGAAATGAGAGCGAAATAAATGTGTAAAAAAAAATGGAAATAACATATGACTCGACCTAATAATTACTTCTGTCAACGGAATCCATAACACGAGATCGCTTATCCGTCCCTGATTAACATCTCTTCGTCAATCGCGACGATATAAAAAATATTTATCTCCCCTTAAATTAAGTTCGCATCGAGCGAATAAACCGGCTTATCGCGGAACCCGGCGGTCTCGTTGCCCTGAATTCGGCTGACGCACGCGTTCCGAAAGAACATCCACGATCTAAAGAGCAATCCCCGTGCTGTTATCAAGGAGCCCATCAAGAGAGATGCTCGACGATGAAAAGCCAGTGTCCTTAGCCGGCAGCGAAAGAGAAAGCAGACGGGACGGTTTCCGGCCCGTGGCATGCCGGATCATTACACGAAATCGGTCCGCAGATTCTATCGCGGGGACATAAAGTATATTTCGATGTACACCACGGAGGCGACAGAATCGGGAGACGGTTAAACCGGGAACGGTAGTCGGATCGGCCATATAGGGTCGATCGAACGAACGAGAACCGCGCTCGTGTTGAGTGTCCGATGAAAAATGCGTATGCAAATTAATAAGCCACGACCGAAACAGCGCAACGACGCCTTCCACCAGGATTTTCTCGTCCTCGTTGGCTTCACTGCAGCTACGGATCCTTCGAACCGTTGCCGCTACTCGACTTCCTGTTACAACGCTCGCCACCCACGCCAGCGCGTAAATATACAATTTTGTAATTGGATAGCGCGTGGAGGTAACGCGGGTGGAACGAGCGTGAGACCGCTAAAACGTTCGTGTATTGTTAGGAAAGTATAATGGACGTTTTTATTCAATTTTTGTAATTCGTCTAATTGGGAGCAATACTTTTCTGAATTGATCGTCTCGTTGTTTGAAAAGCTCATGATGTAGAATCACATTTCAATCCCACCAGACAAAAAGTAGGACTTTCTTCGGGTGGTGTCCAGCTTTTGAGCATGAACTTTCTGGGTAACTCAGTAGAATGTGAACTTTTTAAATTTGAACTCGTCAAATGTCCTTACGACGATTTCAAATTCGCGAACTCATTTTTTTCTTCCATCGCGGTGGTCAAATAAGAATTTACAATTCCTTGTTGTTTCGGTAGATGTATCGTGCCGATTTTATAAGGAAAATATGTACCGATATTTCTCCGTGTGCAACAAAAACGTAATTGTATATTAATATTAATAGACGCGACATGTCCTGAAGCATCTTTCACGCGAATGGACAGTTGTTACCAATTCGGTCTAGACCGCGCTAAGTTCTAAATGATCAACAACTCCTTTCTCTTCCTGTACAATGTATGTTCTAAAAACGAATTATACCATAAGTAGAATGATTCTTTCCGAATGTTGTCTTCCGTAAATAACGTAACTGGTTTATATACGAGCAAATCAACTTTTTCAGAAGTCGGCCGGTGAGCTCACCTACACGGCCGTACGACGAAACAGAATCGACGAACGATCGATCTGACGAGGTTCGATTCCGAGTAAATCCCGTGTGCCGCCATTAGACACAGGCGGAAGTTTCTTGCTAATTTTTTGCGGATCGAGCGCGTTACAGCACGACGGGGCTAGCGAAGCCGGATCAAAGCGTGCAGACCGATCAAGGGCACCGATCTTCTGCGTGCCCTTTTCCAGACAATTCGTTCCGCGGGATTGTCCGATCGGTATACGTCTGCCTCGAATCATAATCAGTGCTTGTTTGTCGTGTGTGGTGCATTCGATGCGGCACGGTCGCGACTCGAAAATTTAATTGGCTTCGATTTTCACTCGTTCGATACGATTATTTTCGATGTCTCTTCTTTGGAATCGTTGACACTGAAATTACCAAACGGGTCGTTTGATCGATTCGCAGATTTTCTTTATTCAGTCACAAAATTTGTTGCGACGCTCTTCTTGAAGACTGTGTTGCATTTCGTGGACATACAGAATTATATGTTCCATCGTTTGTTAATTTTTATATTTTATTTCAAATTTTAAATTATGCGTTATATTTCTATAGGTTGAAGTAATGCAATTATTTGTCTCATGGAATAAAATTTTAAACAAATTTAATTCATTCATGTAAGTCAATTACACTGGTGCTGTCAATGTTTGACGAGTATCTAGTTTTAAAATGAAAAGAGCATGGAAGATGAAATACGGAGTAGTATATAAAATTACTTACGATGTCGATATATATTTTCACAGGAGGAACATACACAGATTCTGTAATGTAAGATTTGAGGAGCAATTATACTATAAATTATATAGCAATTAATAAAGTTTACAAATAAAAAATTCATAAACTATATCAATAAGAATTAATGCCACAAAACAAGATTTTGGAACATAGAATGAAAACGCATTAACAAAAAATTATTGCACCTTTCACGCAAACTTGTACTTGTTGATCGAACAAAACAGTAACTTCATCATTTAAAAATATAATTTTATTATTTATAAGGTATTATTTGTAGTTAGTTCGCTAATTAATCGCAAAAGAAATTGTCTTTAATTATGCATGAGATTGGACCAGCTAAAAATAAAATCGGCATATAATTTTGGCATTAATAATAACGGTCAGAGTTGCCTCATTTTCTCCTACCGGTAAACTTCTGGCCGGATCGCATTTCAAATTTATACGAAATCTCCGTCAGCCACAGTTAATCGCATACTAAATTACCAAATGACTCCCGGCGCCAAACAGCGCCGAGGCTACTCCCGAAAATAAACCGAAAATGGCACGGCGAGCCGTGGACGCGTAACAACCCCATGAATCGTTCGACGCGATCAAATAATAATACCGAGAAGGAATCTCGTCCGGCCGCGAAACGACAGCGTGTCACTGCGGGTAAAGGCCGGGTGGACGAAATTAAAATCCCCTAACTGCCAATCAGCGCGCGGATCAGCACGGAAAATTAAATCTGGATGCAGCGGAACGATATTTACGAAGGTAAGATACGCGAAGGCGAGGATACGTGGCGGGCGTAAAGCCAGTGGGGAGCCGTGCTGCGGGGTGCAATGATTTTAAACGGCCGCCTTCGACATCATTGTAAACATCGGCCACTATATGGCCTCGTAAACAACCCCCTCGTAGTAGGTCGGGCCGTGTCGTCTCAATTCCCGAGCCCTTTAGCCCCGTATCGTGTCGCCACGTTTCAGGGCCTCGACTTGCCGCCCGCTTGCACCCCACTGTTTCGCAACGCCGATTCGCGACCCTGCCTCTCGATTTTTAATGGCGGTCGTAAACGCGAAAGCCGACCGCTTATCGTACGGCACTTAACGTCGCGTCGCCTTGTGCGTCGTTAAAGCTCGTCGCGCGAGCTTTCGACCGATCGACCGTGTCGATTCGACGTGCCCTGCCGCGGCCTGCCCGAAACTCCCGACATATCTCCACCCGATATATCCCGCTTACACCGCGGGAAACTTGGTGCTCCCCGCGACAGGAACGAAACGTTTGTATCGCGATTGTTTATGAGATTGCGCTGAACGCGAATACAGAAATTCTGGGACCGATTCGAACTATTAATAACATTGTTTATATATTGATACACGTCGCTAGAAAAGCTCACGTTTTGTGCCAAGTGTTCTACGTATTTGGGTAAGTTTTTAGAAGAACAATTCTGATCCAGTGAACTTTCATGGTGTCCAATGTTACGTGAAAAATCTAAATTTTTCTACAATTTCCTTACTTATCGCTACATATATACATGTAAACCTTATTAATTCTGTTGAGGATGCATTCATGTATTTGATTTCTGAAATCGTGTATGTTGGTGTGAATACTACTCGAGGAGGATACCGTCCTCATTCACCCCCTGTGTGCCTCCATTTTCAGTTTTATTTTCTTAGACTATTATAACAAATAGCCACTTCAGATACACTGTATTGCACTTATTCACATAAAATATATTCGTGAAAAAATCCACATATTCCTCTTAAAATTGCAAACCAATATCTCTTCATTCTCCTGACTACAGTACAAGGATACAAATACTTAGATATAAATAACGAATATTTTATAATGAATAAGTAAATAATGTATTATACTGAATAATAAATGTGTAATAATTTATGCTAAATAATAAATACGTGATACATCATGGTAAATAATAAATAAATAATAAATCATACCAAATAATAAATAAGTTAGTAATAATATTAAAGAATAAATATACGTCGAACGAAATAATAAATAAGTAAGTAATACCTCCCAGCAAACAATCAGTAAGCAACATACGATAATAAATATTTCCGGGAGCCCGGTGATAGCCGATGGTGGGTATCCGAATTTATAAAGTAAATAAGAAGGGATTGCAAGAGACAGGGAATTACAAGGTATTTCATTTCGAACCCTGGCCATTAATTCGAGGGAATTAAAGCGTGAAGGAGATTTCTACTTTTCAATTTTCACCGTATACGTGGAACGAGAGATCGTTTTCTCGCGTTTTAAAAGGTGCCACCTTATCGGTGCCGGAAACGAGAGTCGGGACCGGGATTATGGGAGCAGAGCGCCGTTAACGGCCACTCGACGTATCTCGTTCGCTGAAACGAGAGATTAAATGGCAGTTTGTTATAATTGTTATGGTGGCTATTTCGCATTGCGAGTCCGGCTCCGAACGGGCGTTCTTCCTGTTCGTTTTTGGCTCGCAACATCATACGCTAATGGACGCTCGGCGACCATCATCCGTAACGATTTGCATATTTGTTTCCTTCACGTTGAATCATTGTACCGGTAATTTCCTGGATGTTAGTTCTGTATGTTTGTCAACCACGAACTGTTGCTGTACGTGTTCATTAGTTTCGGGACAGTTAATTAAAATACTGGACTGCTCGATGCCGTGTTATTTGAAATCGTGATCGAAACATGGCGATGTATTTTATGTGGCAAATTTCCTTTAAACGTATGATTCGCAATTATTTCGGCCTTGTATTAACTGCGCAGTAATTATTTAGATAAAAAAAGCACGATATAAAATGTATTTTAATAAAAGCAATATTCATGGAAGAATATTTACGTTGCATTAAAAGAAATTGACAAACGAGGATAATTAATTATATAGCAATATTCTTCGTTCGATTTCCAAATAAGAGAAACAAACAAACTGAGAGATTAATAACGCTGTTGTGGAAGATGTATTTCAAAACGGTTGAAATTATCTTATGTTAACTCTAGCTGTCGGACACTTTTTGCATTTACAAGCAGTCTCGACTTTTTCTTCCAGTTTGAGTGCATATACACAGTTAAACAATATGAAAGGATTGCTTTGTCTCTTACACGACATCTACGACTTTTGCTAAAATAAATCGATCTTGATCGCCTCGTGAGAAACGATATTCCGAACCGAGCAGTTCATCGAGGTGTATCAATAAGTCAAATTTACAATTAGCATATCCAGATCGGCCATTTAGTTCGCGATAACGTTATCTAAAAAGTCGAATAATCGTTTGGCCGTTTTCGTTCGTAATTTTAATGCTTACCGGATAAACGACAGCGACGCTCGTCCGGAACATCATAAAACCGTAGTTAAAACTTAGAATCCCATTCGAAGGGACAAGTGTCCCGATACAATCGTATATTCGAGCATAATCGTCGAATCTTCCGTTCACGGGGCTCGATTAACGAACCGGGACCATGCCGGAACGACACTCGCCCGGTTTAAGGTGTAATAAACGAGTCACGGAGCAGCCATTCGGCCAGACCACATTGACATTCCGCGAACGAAAATATATGGGGATTTACAAATGGATATTAAGAAACGGGTCGACAGATAAAGCGTTCCTGCTGTTCGGATCAACGAACTCCGCCATGGACATTGCACAGAATGTTACATACCAATTTCGATGAAATTCATTCGTTACTACGGTAATCCCTTCTTATCCGCGGTGACTAGATCCATGCAAAGCTCGGTCAATAATGGAATATCGACGGTGAACGTGGTGTGTCACAGGAAAGAAACGAGTTGACAATTAGTCGTTTGATGGTCGAGTGGAGGGTACAGTCCGTGCGAAATAACACGTGGAGGTGATATAACGCGAGGGATACAATGTGTAGAAAATATAACACGCGAGAAATACATAGCGTAGGGGATACAATACGTGGAGGATGCAATGCGTAGGAAATATAGCACGTGCAAACACAATGCGCGGAAATACAGCGCGTGAAAATGCAATGCGTGGAAATACAGCGCGTGAAAATACAGAGCGTGAAAATACAGCACGTGAAAATACAACGCGTGGAAATACAGCACGAGAAAGATACAACACGCTGGAAATACAATACGTAGGTACCTAACGCGTGGAAACATATCACGTGCTAGACACGTGTGGAAATACAACGCGTAACATATACAACCTCTAGCCATCTATTGCGTGAGATAAACAACACGTAGTCATCTATCACGTGAGACATACAACACATAGTCATCTATTACGTGAGATATACAACGTATGTAAATTCAACGCGTGACAAATATGACACGTGGTCGTTCGGCGCCTACTGATGTAACGCTCGGTGATATAACGCGACATCGTATAACAAACGACTGGCAGTAACAATTACGTATAAACGTCCGTTAAAAGGAAAGCTAATGCGAAAAAAAGGGATCGATATCGATAGGACCCCTGTACGGGTTACGCAATCGTTTCCCATTCGAGGTCGCAATCGACCATAAATTTCATCGGGTAGATTATCGTAGTGGAACGCGGCACGGGAGAGAGGTCGCGCGGGCAAGAAGTTGAAGGCAAGGAAGAGACGACGTTTCTATTTGTCGTTGATTTATCGGTGGCATCGTGCTGGAATTTCAGATTTGGTTGAGCTCCGTATATACACGGTGTCCCGTAATATGGCCGACCCATTTCGGGCATCGATTCAACGCTTACAAAACAACGAACATACCTCGTATCTTCCGTAGAATTACAAACCTATAACTTTCGTATAATTGATTTCTTGTGTCACTATCGAAACTCCTGTTCGTTGGAACTATGTTTGCGCCCTTGATAAGATGTAAATAATTTAAACATATCAGTATACGACATAATGTATGCACAAGGTTTATACAATCAAGCACAATCATTTGTATAATCACCTGGATATATTGTAACTTATTCTGCGTATTAATAATCGGTGTACAATAACCTTGTCTTGATTTCTCAAAATATGAGTGTGTGATCGGTAACGAGTTTCAGAAAACGGTATTCATTCCATTTTCAAAGTATTCGCAATTTTGTTTAGTTTGTCAAATAGTCACCTGGATTTATCGTAATTTACTCTGCGTATTAATAATCGACATACAATAACCTTATCTTGATTTCCCAAAATATGAGAACATGATCTGTAACGAGTTTCAGAAAACAGTATTCATTGCATTTTCAAAAATATTCACAATTTCTTTAGTCGGTCAAAATGAATCAATCAACCGAATACAATCGTATTTGCAGCAGCGAACAACATACCGCACGCGAGTCTACAAAATTTCTTTGAAGTTATGCGTGCTTTTAGTTAGTATAGAATCGAGAAAGGTATAAGAAACCCTGTTACGGGACACCATGTATATACTCGATTTACCACGCGACTCTTTCTTCCACGAATGGAACGCGAGCGAGCGTTGCGTACGCGCGACGAGCCCGGGGAGAGCCCTCTGCTGATACGACAGGTAGAGAAAGAAAAAGAGAAACAAACAGTTGGCCGTAGTGGAAGGGAGCTGGATGATACAGTGCCTCGTATATGGAACGAGATGGCCGGCCATAAGTCCGGCTAATTAAAAAATATGAATTCAACGGCGGACGTTGCGACAGCGTGGAGGGCTGATTTGCGTCCGGCGATATACACGTGTATGTACAGTCAACAGCAAAGCTGCTTTCCCTAGGGGAAATATAACGATCAAGGAAGAGCCGACACTTTTTAGGGATTTCCTATTGGTGATTTTTGGGACTTCACACTTGGTAGCTTTTTGGCATTTGAGCGTTTGGAGCTATAGGAATTTGGAGACTTTGGGATTCCGGACAGTTGGAATTTTGGAGGTTTTATGATTTGGGCACTTTGAGATTTTAGTACATGGGTATATGAGGAATTTGGGATTTGAGAATTTGGCGATCTGAAGATTTGCAGAATTGAAAATTTGGAGATTTAAGGATTTGGGGATTTGAAAATTTGGAAATTGGTGATTTGAGAATTTGCGGATTTGAAATGTAGAATTTGGGGATTTGAAAAATTGGAAATTGGTGATTTGGAAATTTGAGAATTTGGGGATTTAAAAATTTAAAGATTTGAGAATTTGGGGATTTGGAAATTTGGAGATTTGAGAATTTGGGTATTTGAAAATTTAGAGATTTGAGAATTTCGGTATTTGAAAATTTGATGATTTAAGAATTTGGGGATTGGAAAATTTGGAAATTGTTAATTTGAAAATTGGAAGATTTCAGGATCTTACGAACTTGAAGAGTCGAAAGATCAGGTCACTTGAAAAATTTAAAAATTCGCAGACCTTGGGATTTAGAAGATTCACAAATTTAAACATTTGAGAATTTGAAAATTTGTATATTTGCGAATGTAAGAAGCACGAAAACGTAAAAATCGATAACAACGAAAACAAAAAAATGATCAAGTACGCATAATCGTCGCGATGAAAAGAAAGCTCGCGCTGCACCCGAGTGTACTTACGCATATTTTTCTACCATCTCGTTCTGTTCACGGC
This sequence comes from Coelioxys conoideus, assembly GCA_947623535.1. NCBI lineage: Eukaryota > Metazoa > Arthropoda > Insecta > Hymenoptera > Megachilidae > Coelioxys > Coelioxys conoideus. The sequence goes on along the minus strand of OX392455.1, from coordinate 7,355,310 downwards.
GTCGCATCATTGCGTCGGGGGAACTTTCTACACGCGTCGTACGCGTGGGTGGGCGAAATCAGGTCCCTCGGTTTTCTCCCTGGGACGGTTTAATTGACATCGTTGGATGCTGCGGTTGAACGGAGAGAAAGAGATCCCTCTGCTCCCGAGGAATTATTCCCGAATGAATTTTCCCAGCGGGCTACAAAACGGACAGTTTATTAACCGGCGTGTTTCGCGACGAGGAATATGTTCTGTCGGCGGCGCGGGAGAACTTAACGAGTCCTCTTCGCTGCGAAACGAGGCTGAACCGAGCGGACAATTTCGAGACGCCACGCGGAATGAGGAATTTTCGAAACGAACCTTTCGACGAACACACGATCGAGTTGTTTCGGACGATATTACAGAACATTTGATAAATCTGCGAGATTCTTAAGACGCCACTATAATCGCAATAACTGTCACGTTATAAAAATTCTATGCAAATATAGCTGTTTAAACGGACGAAAATACGGTGGAAGTGTTTTAATGAATTTTTTGAAATTCAAGGACAAGGATCTCATTAAAGTTTTAATAAATCGTCTTTTAACTCTAGCCATGTCCGATTACCTGGCAAAGTAATTAAAGACGTAACCGTACGACTAATAGTTCCTAACTTCGTGTCCTTGAAACACCGTCACAAGTAAGACGTATCACATTTGCGATATAGAAGCGTTATAATATAGCGCTGGTTTTATGGTACCAGGTGTTAAAAATGTTTAGATAACGTTTCATGCGATGTTTGGCCTCAAACAGATGTTCAAAAAGCACCTGTACCTCGATGAGTTAAAAGAATTAAGGACACCCTTAAAATCGATATAATTTCGTATAAGTCTCGCTTATATAATTAAGTAATTCTTCGAGTTAAAGTTATACAATGTAAGCGTTGATACCTTAATACAAGTACCGTAAAGAGTTCACATTGCGCTGGGGCACATACATTGAAAATTTTGAAACTTTGAGATTTAAGATTTGGCGATTCGAAAATTTTGAAATTTGTGATTTTAGAATTTGGAAATTTGTGATTTGAGAATTGGGGGATTTGAAAATTTGGATATTTAAGATTTGGGGATTTGAAAATTTGTGATTTGAGAATTGGGAGTTTGAAAATTTTTAGATTTAAGGACTTGGGAATTTGATAATCCGCAGGCGGTTCTGGGTCACGGAAGATCCGAGTTCGACCATGACACGCACTTTCATTAGCGAATACTAATTCGCGACCGCGGAAGCAGAAAGAGTTCCCATTGCTCTGGAGCACATACATACTTACATATAACGATCGAACGGGATCCCATGGCTGTACTGTGAGAACCGTGGCACCGATCGATCGCTCGATACACCGCGGATAAGCGTATGACTTCATTGAAGCGTGTCAGTGGGCGATTATGAGAAATTGAAAATCGAAAAAAGGAACACGCTGCGGGAATCGTGATCGGCGCTATCTCTTTGCTTAAATAATAAATCGCTTTTATCGGCTCGCACGATCAGCGCCGTTCGCTCTTGACTTCCCGATCCCGATTTCGAACGAGGGACGAGGGAAAGTCGAGCGACGACATTAATTTAACGAGATTCGACATTTTCGGAACGTTCCTGTTAATTATCCGCGTATTCCGTTTATCTTGCGACGTACACCGTGATATCGGGTTCCGTAGATTTCTCGACGAGTAAACTCGTCGGATCCGGTCAGCGGGTTAACAAGCGTCTCGTATAACGAGAGGGACCGGCGTCACGAGGCCGTGAAAAGCTGTGTTAGGTGCCCTGTCAGGAATCTGGATCACCCGTGACACCCGTAGAATCCAAGCCCGTAAAACATCGACAACCTTTCCCGCATGATTAACGTTACAGTTTTACGAGACGGCTTTATGCCCGTCCCGACGTAGGGCTTCGCTTTCGTAATTCGCCTCCGCGTCCATTAGCCCCGTGCACTAGGGACGTGCTTTCACGCGCGTCCTCGGCCGCGTATCATCTCGTCGCGTCCACCTGCGCGTCACGTCGCCTCGACCCCGTAATAATATCGATCTTATCAGACCGCCGTCATTATCTCTCGCTGCATCCCGTTACGTTCGAAACCCTCTCTCGAACGGGACCTTCCCGGCCATGGAATGTCCGACCCACTGCCGAACGCCGCGATTCGCGTCGTATAATTACGTCCGGTAATTGGACATCGCGATAGCCGCGTAATTAGCGGATAATCGGCTGACAACGGGACGACTCGTCGATGAACGCTGAAATATCGTGGAAATTATTGTAAATTTTGGTCTTTACGCTTATCGATTGTCGATTATCGGACTTTGATCAGGAAAGCGAGGTTAATGGAGAGGTGCCGCGATCGATCATCGATTCCTTATCGATATTTCACCGATAGATTGATTATATCGCGTCAAGCCGTAATTGTTATATTCATGATACTATGTAGCCTGTACGTATCCAACGTGCACGTGAAGTTTTATCGCTCGAATGAATTCCTGTTTAAATTCTAAACGATTTAACCTAACGTCACGCGAGATTGAATAAATTCGTATAATAAAACTATACGTTGCGTACGGTCTGCTTCGGTTATTTATTAATACCGTATAATTTTATTCCTACGATCTTAAACTCTGCAACTTTTACGATCGCCCATTAATTTGCCCGAACACATCTACGAATTGTATCGTCGCAGAGAATTAATTACCGAAATACACGGCGATAATCAGAAACCGCTTTCGTTCGTAATAAACCGAATCCGAAATTCAATTAATCCCGCTGATCGTTTCTAGGAGATTATGCGCGTCGCGCGCGACATCATCGTTTACGAAACTTTCTATCAGAGAGACGCTACGTGACGAATGTCTAATTGTAATTTATGAACACGAGACGAGTCAATAATCGGCGAGACCTTAATAAATTACGGGGCCACGATGGTTCGTGAATTGGACTCGCGTTTGTGGGACACGTTATTTGCGTAACTCGATCGCGGGATTCGCTGAATTCTCGAGCATGCTACCGAGCTGGTCTCCAGACGGGGGAGGTTAAGAAATTTCAGAAATGTCGGAGGATCATCGATCGAACGGCACAGATGCCCATCGGTTGTTCCGAGAAGCATCGCCGGTTTCGTAATATAATGAGAATCCTCTCGAAAATCCGGAATCCCTTTCCCAGCTCGGGCTCCGTGTCGCAACTTTCGACCCGATACGCGCTCTGCTTCTTCTCGAAAATCGGACATAATCGCGGCTTTTATCGGCTATGGAATTTCGCCGGCATGCTAACGGTTGCCACACTCTTCTCGACGCTTGGACATTTTTATACCTATCCGTTACGTCATTGTTCTTATCGCACTGTAATTTAGAAGTGCAACTTCAAAGTCGGCCGCAATTTTGCAGCCGGTTACGTCATTCGCGGCTAAATGATTATTGCTATGATATTAACACCGAAACGACCGGCAAAATTATTTTGACGTTAAAAATGAAGTTGGAAAATATATGAACAAACGATGAAACGTAAATTGAATACACTTGTTGATTATTTGTCTCGATGACAATCAGTGGACACTGTCAAGAAGACCAACATAACAAATTTTGTCATTTGAAGTAGGAAATTTTGTAGAAGGGTCATCTGACTCCTTTACTGGTTTTAGTATTAGAAGAAATAAATTGAAGGATTGTAATTAGAATTGAATTCAAAAATCAAAGGATGTGAAAATACATGTCTGGATTGTCACGTGTAAGCTGCAGTGTGCGTCACGAGTGTGTCCCGATATTATATCGGGGTTAAATTTATTTAATAAATACTAATATACTAATTTAAGTTATTTACGATTATTAAATTCTGAGTTTAAATATTTGCGACCGAATCGATTTGGCGGATTGCCATACAATGTAGGAATATATTAATTTCTATAAAGAAGTCAACGATCCCTCCATCGATTTTTGAACGGCGATCGAGAAATCGGCCGGTTCAATGAAAATTTAAGCCCCGTTAGGATTCGTCTGATTTGTTTCCCATTAACAGGTCCGTGTAATTGATGCTCGTTTACCAAAACCGACGGAATCGGTCGATGAAGATAACTGTGTTCTGCAATTCGATGTCGAAATAAAGTAAGTGTAGAGAATTAATGCAATCCGATGTCATAAATATCGTGTTATGGGTCAGCTTTGAAAAAGTCGAAATGAAATTCGTCAGGCCTCGTGTAACACCCGAATTTTAAAATTCCAATGTAAGTATAATTTATGTCAGTTATTCGAATATTAGATCCATACGAAATCCTTTCGACATCGTGCTAGTATTCGTATAACTCAATATCGTTTAGTTTAATGTTTAGAAGAGAGTAACGAGGATTAGCTGTCTTGAAATTAAATCGACCGTATCGAATATTTCGACGTTCATGTCTATAAGATCTTGGAGAATTTATTGATAATATGTTCGATATTGTACGCGTGCATTTTGCAATTAATAATTTAGATCAAGAAGTGGGTATATTTATACTGGATTTTTTATTCCAGTTTTAAGCGTTCAATGTTTTCAGAAATCAAAGTTTTAAACTTCTGAAAAGTTCGAATTATTTCAAATTACACAGAAAGTATTAAATAATATCCAATTTTCTGAATTACATTATGTGTAAATTTTTTAATTTCGAAATAGCTAAACTTCCAAATTCTCAAGCTTCGAATTCCCAAACCTTCTCATTCTCAGAATCCTAAGTCTCTAAGTACTGAAATTTACAAATTCTCCAGTTCCTATATTCTAAAGTTTCCAAATATCAAAATCTTCAATATTCTTTAAAATCTAACTTTTCAAATTCCCTAAATCACCAAGATAAAAAATGTTTAAGTCTCCACGTTCTGGAATTCCTAATTTTTGTAATCTTCATATTTGCAAGTTCCCACATTCCTGAATTCTACAATTACTACATCTCGAAATTCCCGAATTCTTCAACTTCAACATCTCGAAATTCCCAAATGTCCAAACGTTCAGTAATTCCAAAAACGCAACTTTCTAAATTCTCGAATGTCCGTCTCACCAAATTAAAAATTTTCTAAACCTCCAAATTCCCGAATCTCGAACTTCTTCAACTTCCATGCCCGAAGATCCGCACCCACGAGTCCCCGAAATTGTCGGAGTTCCAAGGTGCCCGAATTCTCAGACTTTCGAATTGTTAAATCGATCATGCCCGCCTTAATTGATCGGATCCCTGAAATTCCGTTCGAATTTCATTACCAAAATCGGTCCTGATCAATTACAGTCGTAATCGTGTATCAGCTTGTAACGAGCGGGCTAATTGTCCCCGGCGATGCACCTGACATCGGTATGGAGGTCGTCGAGGTCGTTCGGCAGGAATGATCGTGCCGAAAAAAAAAGGAACGAAGAAGGAGCAGAAATGATCCGCATGCCAGGAACGTTCGAGGCCGCTCTAATTACCACCTTCGTCCGAACGCGGAGCGTAACGAAGCGTTTTACGCGTCCCGTAGCGACACACAGCCTCCTTGGCGGGGACCGGGAACAAGGGGGGCAGACGATTCGTGGAGAGTGTCGTGTGCACGTGTAAAGAGATTCGTACCTCTGGACCTTCGTTGTGTAATCGATGACCTGAAAAGAGGAGCACGTCGTCGACGAGGTGAACTGCTCGTTTTTGTACGACTCTTCTGCCGCGCATCTGCGCCGAACGAGAGCGCCCCCATTTACCAGCTCCGCCACAATTAACTGGCATCCCGTTTGCTTAATTAATGTGCCCGAACTTCGGCTTAACGATCACGATTTTTTTTCGATAACGAAATCGAAATTGCGACACTCGCTTTCCGTCGCCTTTCGTTTCTCGAACGTCGTACACGTTTCACCGTCTTTGCCGTGAGAGGATCTGCTCGCGTTTCTGCTTCGTCTCTTCGAGGGACGTGCTGTAGCAATTTGGTGACATCGGGATTTGGAGATTTTATGGTTTGGGCACTTTGGGATTTCAGTACTGGGGTATGTGGAGAATGTGGGAATCCGAAGATTTGGAGAATTGAAAATTTGGAGATTAGTGATTTGAGGATTTGAAAGTTTGGAAATTGGTGATTTCAGAATTTCGGGATTTGAAAATTTGAAGATTTGTGATGTGAGAATTTGAAAATTTGGAGATTTGGGGATTTGTGATTTGAGAATTTGAAAATGAAGGAATTAGTTATTTGGGAATGCCGGCATTTGAAAATTTGGAGATTTGTGATTTGAGTATTTGAAAATTTGGAAATTGGTGATTTCAGAAATTGAGGATTTGAAAGTTTGGAAATTGGTGATTTCAGAATTTCGGGAGAGAATATTGCCTGAGAGATGGAAAAAAGTAGTAGCCAGCGATGGTTCAAAAGTGATTGATCTGTTCATTCATTATGTTTTGAAATATTTTTGACCACAGAAGAATTGACTAAACTAATTTGTACTCCCAATAGGAATGTGGAGTATGGAGCATATCTAAACTATGGATACGACTTGAAATAGTGCCTAACAAACCGAACACGAAAAACCTGATATGAAGCATAATAATAAGCTAACGCATAATAAGCTAACTCACTAATTCTGGTTGGCCCACAATTGTGACACGACGCTTTCTCCGTTGAATCATTCGACACTGAATCGAAAACTGGATTTCCCGGAGGGTAACCATTAGTTCTCGAAAGGGCCCCGGGCAATCTCGTAGGAACGTATCGTGCCACGAGCACATAGATTTTCTTCGGGGTTCTTCGACGTTCGGTTCTAAAAAGATACGCGGCAATAAAGGTCGATGTGGTCGGCATCGACCGACAACGAGCACGTTTCGTTGGGGTCACCGGTATCGAGCGAACAGGAAACGTACGGTTCGCCGGCTTAAAGCTGGCCGTAAATTCGAATCGATTACGAATATCACTTTTTAATTCGCGGTTATGGCCCGAAGACAAACACAGCGCTTTCATGGTTCGTTGATTGCAGGCGGTGGCGATCCAGATCGGACTGGCCGACGCTGATGTATTTACGAGGCGAACGTTGACTCACCTCGGAGTCTGTGGGAACTATTACCGATTGTTTTTGGAACGTGACGTAATTAGGTGCCGTTTTACTTAATCACCTTAGCGCTCGAAGGTTGCTTAGGACGTTTACGTTGAATACCACTGTGACCGGTGTACTTTCGATTTTGAGCTTCGCCTTCGGTCAGGAATTCCGTAGCTGCTCAGAGTCGCGTGCGTTCGAATGGGCAACCACGAAAACCCGTTCGATGAAATGGAATAGCAAAATATGGACACGCCGGAATAACATAATAGAACAGTACAACCGACGAGACAACAGTAACACCGGACGTACGCTCGAAGTTCAAGAAATTGCTCGAATGTTTAACCCAGTTTAACCTGTGGTAATGATTGATTGACGTTGATTGCTGCGTTCCGAAACCTGAAATGCTTTCAAGACTTCAATCTAAATCGCCTCGAAAGCATTGCAGATTCAAATATTTTACAGTTCAATCCCTGAACGCGCAAAGTTCAATCTCTGAACGCGGAATTCCAAACGAGAACATCAACGAGCGATTACGCTATGTTTGGAACATTTGGAAGCCAAGATGAAGAAATAAGAAGAATAAATAATTTGTGATAGATTTATGCATCCTGGAGCTACTCGCCATAGATAACTAGTTAAATACAGATAGTTTAACAAAAGAATTAGCCCTGAGTTATTCTGGTCCCAATTTCGATTAGATAGTCCTTTCAGATAGTCCTCCTATTGACGTTGTTTCGAGTGATCGCCCTATTCACGCGCATTATCGAAATCTTCCACCGTGTCTTTCATAAACATGAAGCACCCTATCAGTTACCGACCAGCTACCGCGATAAAACAAGGAATTTTCGACGGACGTCCACGGGAGGTGGTCTCCCGGGTGCTCGAAATACGATGGTAGCGATCGATCGCGAAGAGGGTATCCTCGAGGAGGTTCTCGGGTCACGAGCATCACGAGCCGACGGCGGTAGCGAACGTGGTAGTCGAGCAGGCTGAATCATGCCCGCTTCGAGGTATATACGGGAGTCAATTGGACGGTTACGCCGTCCTCGGACGAAGGGAGCAGCCACGAGCGAAGGCGCCTTCATCTTTACGACAACGCGTCCTCGTAACTTCCGACGTCCTCCACGTTGTCCTGTTCCTTCTTTCCCCTTGGCTTTCGGTACTCCGCTTTCCCTTCGGCCACCGTCGTGTTGCATACCGAATGCGCGGTATCAATGTTAGATCTCTCTATTCGCGAGATCATCACCGACACACGACAAGCTCACCAGGGGAAAATATCGGGAACCGATTCAGTCCTTGCACTGACGTTTTGAAAATTTTCAATTGCGCATCTTGTCGAGGATGCAGTCTGTTCTGTGTATCTTGTTGCATATGCAAGTCCGCACGTTGCGTATGTCTCGTTGCGTTGCCAGCAGAAAAAGGGGTGTAATCCACTGGCGCTGTTCGTTCAGGATGAAATCACAAGGAGGATTCATGCATGTACAACTTCATTCGGTTACTTTCCACACCGTAATCAAAGATTCCGCTATTACTGACGCGTATGTATGTACGTTGCTGTCAATTATAAATGTGGCTATTTATACGAACAGTATGTACAAACAATTTGCTATTTATACATATAGTATGATTATACAATTGGCTGTTCATACATACAGTATGCATATACAATTTGCTATTTACACAGACAGTATGTGTACGCAATTATGACAACTAATATTTTGTGCAGTCTATTCCCTCCGTGCGGACTCCAACACAATTTGGTGTCTGAAGTGGGATCCTTCGACGGATTTCAAGTTTAAGACCAAGTTGAAATTGAAGATCAAGTTTAACGTGTACCACCGGTGGTGCGCGGAGTCAAATTTATTTAAAACGCTGAAAACATATATTTTATGACAAATGTAATTCTGCAAAATATATTTCTACTAAAAAAACGAAGCATTATACAAAACTCAATTTATGACTACTCCAATCCAACAGTAGCATACAAAGGTTCGAAGAGTAACATAGGAAGGCTGGGAGAGTAACGTAGGAAGGTTCGAAGCGTGGCCGAGATATTGAATATCGGGGCAAGCGAGCGTAACGGAGGATACAGCGAGCGGATTCTCGAAGCGGCGTAATGAGTACCGGTACTCGCGCGAAAGGTCGAGGCGGCCGCGGCAACGCTCGTGATCTCGCCGTGCGAAAACAAGTGCCGATCGCTCCAATTACACCGGGTACCGATACCGGCTAAGTGGAAGGGTCCTTCGCGAGTACAGGAGGCGTCCGTGGAACATGCGGCCCCTCGGCTGCCGACAACGGCTACGCGAGCCGTCGTTACACGCCGCTCGTGAGCGTCCGTGTCCCGACGCGGTCGGGGGATGTTGGCCAGATTAAAGCGCCGGGAATGCACGGGAGAAGATAAGATACAGGATCGGGAGTGAGACGTTTCGAACGATATCGACGTCTCGTACAAGCACCCTTGTTAAGGATCTGCCTGAATCATTTGCAGACCCCAACTCTTATTTTAATTTTGGAGAATGTTCTAAGATACGAGATTCTGATTAATTTAACATACAACTACTCCAGATCCCGATAAAGTATTTTATAGTCGGCGGAGCTCGGCTACATAAATTATAATTGCACATAAACTTCAAGAAGAGTGTTAAAATTTTAGTAAAGTTTATCGAGTTTCATTTGCGAGTGCGTCACGAGTCAGACTCGTCAAAGTGCGGCGAGGATTAAACGACTCGTGTTAAGCGCTAACAAGAAGAAATTTTTCTAACGTCATTTCCCAGCCGAAACGAAAATTGATCACAGAAAAAGCGGACGAGGGATTCCAACGTTCATCCGGATCCTGTCTCCAAAAATACCTTCCAGACTTCGCCTATCGGGCGAAGAAACATCTGTAAACAATATCTTTCTCCGATCGGGCAGCAAAGCCCTGTCAACGGACTGGCTGTCCCCGCATTAACTCCGGCAGTCTCGTTAAGTCGGACGATCGGTTTCCCGGTAGATCCCCGAATCCGTCTGTCCTGCGACGGAGGAGAAGGGACGAGGGAAGAAGCTCGGCGGACCAAGAGAGATCGAGTTGGCAAGGGCTGAAAGCGAGAGCAATTTGGTGGAGAAGTCGGCGAGGGCGGTGGGCCCTGGCGCTGACATCTCATTTGACTCCGGCGAGTAGGCTATTTTATTTAATCCGTGATTTACGGACGCGAGCGAGTCGGCCGCAAGGCATCCCGTGTCGGAGGGCCGCGGCACCGGGGCCCATCTAAGCGTATAAAAGAGAAGATGCCCCGAAGATAAGTCCCCGAAGAGAGGGAGGGTCGAGCGAGATGCATAACTTAACCGTGAGCTCGCGCTACGTACGGAGAATTTAATCTCTGCTCGAGCGTGTCCTACGCGCGACTCACCCTCCCCGCCGTTTTCCTCCTTTTGCTTGAATAAAATAAATAAATAGGACGCGTTCGAAATATGTCCTCCGTCCGGCTGATATATACAGGGTGTCACGTGGCTGCTGGTACAACCAAGAAAAATTCGGATTCTGCGCGGGCACGCTGAAGCACGATTATATCGTGCGAGACCTCGAATCAACGTCATAAACCTACACTAATACAACAATAACGATAACTTCGTTAGATAATAAATCTAATACAGATACGATATCGCGAACAGCTATCAGCATTCTCAAGCTCTCCTTATATCATCCCTTAACACGATTCCACAAACGATTCTCTTAATCTCGACAGAGTGTCACATATCGAGATCAACGATTCAAAAAAGTTGATCCTAAAATTCCGTCCTTTGGAAAACAACATTGGGTAAAAAGGGATTTTGTTGCGCGTTTTCATAAAAAATTTATATCGATGCGCCACCAGCTGCATGACACCCTGTATATGGAACGGACTATCTTTCAGCTGGAATTCTCAGCCAGGCTGGCCAACCTTCCACGCGCTTTTGTTGTTACGGCCGTACCCTCTCATCTCTCCTCGGCAGCGTGTTTCTTCGGGAAGATCGAGAATTCCTGGCTAGCGCGAGATACTTCACGGCTGCAGCCCTCGTGAAATAAGCGCGAGCATCGTCCGCGTTGGCTGTGTGCGCGCAAAATGTCGGCTGACACGCGGTGAGTGCGAGCGCGCGGAATTCCGGGACTGTTCCCGATTTATCGGAAGGGATTCCACCTCGGTCGACCCGGCCGTTCCGAGCCGACTATGTTGACGGGGAGCACAGCTGCACGAGGGCGAGTAATCCATTGGGTAATTGATCCAACGGGTGATTTAGTGGCGCCTCGATCGCATCGACGCGATCTCCGATCGTCCAGCAGTTACGCTGCTTGATCTGTTATTTGCGAATACGAATTGGTCGTCGTGTTTCTACCAAGGATCGATCCATCGTTTCTCGTATCCTCCCTTCGATTGTGCTACATTGTGATAACTCGAAGCGATGGCAGATAAGATTTGAGTATGATTAATAGCTGTGCTACCACTGTCGGATGTGGGATACTATTTTCGAAAGCGTGTTTTGCGTGTATTGGTTCGTTGGATCAGTCATGAACTGATTGCTGAACCATTGAAAAATTGTTAAGCATGATATCAAGTTAAATTAAATAATGTTATTAGTACGATATATGCACAAGATTGAATTATAACGGTGGGATTCGAGTCAGGTAGTCTTAACGGTGAAGAGCATATATTGTCGCTGAGGTACATTAACGAGTACATTATGAAGTACATATTTTTTCAACTACTTAGATACTCGAGCTACAAAAATATGTTGCATACCGAGGTTGTTACGATAACGTGTATTTAACTCTTTGCTATACAATTTATTTTTCTGGTGCTTCAGTCAGAACTACAATATTAATACGATCAAAGAAAATTAAAATGTTGTGCGTATTTTATATTCAGTGATTCTTCATTATGCACAATTATAATTGTGCATCAAGTTTACAAATAAACGTCTTCAAAATTATATTAAATTTCATTACGTTTAAGCTGCGAGTGCGTCGCGTGTTAAACTCGTCAAGATATGGCAAGTGGTTAATATACGTGAAAAATTGAAAATTCGCTGAGTAAATTGGCATGAAGTAATGGCACAGCCTGGCAGTTTATTAACATTGTAAAATAGCTCGGTAAAATATGAGAACATTCAATATACGATTGTAAGGTGGTACACTATCCGAGATCGTTAAAGGATAGAAGGAAGATCCTTCCCGACGCTTCATCGGCCATCGATCCTTATTAACGCCTCAACAACCCCCTACGAGCAGTAAATTGCACTCGAATGATCCACGTAGGAAGCATCAAGCACCGGGACAACGGGTCGAATAAATCAGACGAGCATGGACTAGTGGTCTCGACCACGTACAGGTTAATCGCGAGCAAAGGTCCCGTGATCTAGATGTGGAAAGCACGCGTCGTGGACACCTTTCATCATCGTCATCATCGCGGGCCGCATCATCTCGTACGGTTATCGTCGAGTATCCATCGATACCGGGACCACCACCTGTTCCATGTGTGTTGGTGTAGATCGCACCACTTCGGGTGAACGTGGACACGCTGATGTGTGCACACCGATTTGTAAGCGGCTGATGACCTAGCCACGATCAGGCCATCACGTCCACGGCTCGCTTTGGCCATCCGTCGACTCGCTCCATATAATTTGGAGCGTTCACGTGACCCTGGAACGACCAGGGTCAACACAACATTTGTAATCTTCGAGACGCCGGCGCGACCTGTTCGCACGTTGTTCTCTCGTTGCTAGTTGGCCGCGCCAGGTAGACGACAACGACGTTGGTCACGACGCGGTTACTATGTTCCAGGAACATCTCGTGAATCTCGTACCTTCTTAGCCAATTGTGTAGACATTTTGATCGATGCAGCCTGAACGCTGCGTTTCTCATCTTTTTTTATTAACGAGTTAGCGATCAAACTCCGTTGCTCTGACCGGAAGAATAGCTTTTCATGTTGCAATGTCTTTAGCCAGACAACTTAGGCGAACTTAGGCGAACAGGCGTTCGGCGTCGATTAATAACTTTATTTCTGTGAGTTGAGTTAACGATTTGTTAATTTTTACACCCTCTTTGTCAAATTTATTCAGCACCACGTTCGACTGTATACTCGTAATTTTTTTAATTTAATTGCACATCCAATGAGGAATTTTTAAAACTTCATTCCATAGTTAACTGATTACTTCATTATACAAGTGGTGCGTCATAGTTTTACAAAGTTAGAAATTATTGTTTTCAGAATTTTTATATTTGCAAATTTCAACATTGCCGACTCCAAATGTCTTTCATCCATAAATTAAAATATTCTTTGATTGGGTCGAATTTCAAAATTGCCAATTTGCAAAATTTCAAAATTTAGTTATTAAAGCTTCATATGGGATAGCAAGGTAGCACGTACGTTGTAGGAAAGAAACAAAGGTGTATGTCGGAGTAGAAAATATTTTTAGAACATGCGATGAACTCAACAGAAGCACACTCGCGATAAAAGCAAGAACGCACGTGTTACAAGGATCTCCAAGTTTTTATTCCAAGCAGATCAGAGACTCGTAAGAAATTGCAACGTAGGAACATAAAATGCATGCAAATAAATTGCACTGTACTTTATGTCTTCCACTGCAGAGTGAATCATAGAAAGAAGGTCATGACGCGCTACAACGACGTTTCTAAACACTATGTTGCATTCCTGAATCAAGGGGAAGAGCAGCGTCAAATAGATCATCGCTTGCAGCAGATGCTTCATTTCGCTTTTCTCTGTTAAGTTTCACTGACATAATGAAATTATATAACCGCAGATTCACTGTGAACGGAAAGTATCTCAACCGAGAACACTGTCGACGTAGAAAATGTAACGTTTTCTATTTTTAAATTTGTGATTTATTATGTTCGTTCAACTTTGACGTTTATTAAAATTCACGGTGTTTAATAAAATTTACTATGTGTATTAAAATTCAGAACATTCATTAAAATTTACTACATTTGTTAATATTCACATTTATTAAAATCGACTACATTTATTAAAATTCACAACATTTATTGAAATCGACTAAATTTATTAAAATATAATACATTTACTGAATTTTACTACGGCTATTAAAATTTACTATATTTATTAAAATATGTTAAATTTGTTCAAAATTACCACATTCATCAAGATGTATTGAATTTATTAAAGTTTAATAAGCATGTTATTTTAAAATGATTAAAATCCTTCTAAAATTATTTCTAAGATTCTGAACATGCAAGTGCCCACATTTTCCAAACTTGTTGTTTACAAAGATCTAAATCCTCGAATCGCCAAATTGTTGAATATCGAATGTTCGTAATCGATAAATAAAAAGATACTTTCACGCTGCTCTATAAATCTCGGATGTCCGACATATTCGATTATTCGCGCATTCCGAGTTATCTACGAAGAATAAGCGAGCCTAAGAGGATGTAAACTAAGATCGCAAGCGTGTAATTTAGTCTATCTACAAACCCGAGATAGGCTTATTATTACCTGTAGATAGATTTATCTACGAAGCCGCGATTCGCTGTTTGAAAAGTGTTAACGAAGTACAACGAACGATCACGAGAAATGTCAGAAACATTAAAAATAATCGCGAGTGTTAATATTATTATAAGAGAGGCCGATATAATTCCAGTTCCGAGCGTTCGCTAACAAGACGGTCGATACAGTATCAACGAGGTATCACAGGTGGAAATTACGGTACCGAAGCTTAGGGTATCGAGGCTGGGTATCGATGATGCATTGCCTGCTCGGTCGTATCCCGGCGTACCGTTCCTCGACGATGTTTTACGAGGACAAAGTTAAAAAGGCTGATTTACACTGGCGACGAGTGAATTAAAATACAAGTTGCCGATCGGTACGGCGTAGGCGTGCAATCCGATATCGATCTCCTCGCGCGTATAACGAGTCGCCGGGCCAGTCGCTCGCGAAACGAGCGGGCAAAGTTGGACGGGCGACAAGACGCGGCCTATCCGACGTACGACTATTAAACGTAAACATCTGGTGGCTCGAAATGTTCGGTCATTTGCGTAAATCACGATGATAAATAATAATCTACGCTCTTTAAGTAAGTTCTAGGCAATAATTTAGATCCGCGGCGTAGCTCGAAGAAAGAACCTGTACAATGGATGAACCGTTGTAAGGAAGATCAAAGGTTATATAATCCCTCTACGTGTCTTGTGGGAACACGATTCATCTCCGTTGCAATCGTAATGCTCGGACGGCGCGGCCGGCTACGCCGTGGCTCGCGATGCTTCTGCTTAAAATTCATAATAAACTGCACGCCTATCCGGCATAAAATACTTCAAATTAATCGCGTATGGCTACGGCCATCGGTAGGTCCTGCGCCGCCATCCGAGCCGAGGGTACCTACGGCCGTGCCGTTGACACACAAACGGTAAACGCGAAATCGAACGACCCCCGCGCCGTTCGACCACTTTTTCAGATTTCGTGCCAGTTCAAGATATATCAACGTGTTAAAGTTCATTAAAATGTGAGCGGTTCACCGGGGAACCTCTTCTCGTCGGTTGAAGGAGATGAAAATTCTGTGGTAGTATCGTTTCGACGCGATGCTGGCTCCGGGGAAAATTACGTGTGCGCGGGTCAGGCACTTCGAACTTTATCTCGGGGGAATAGAAATATTATAGATCAAACCGATGGTGGGGTTGCTTGTTTAATTTGTGTACGTACAATTTTACTTTAAAAAAAAATACGAGGTTACCTGACGGTGACGGAATACACGTTGTATCTACGACGTAATATTGTTGCTGTCTATCTGATTTGTATGATGTGAGATGACACATTGGGAACCTGTGAAGCTATTATAGTAACATAGTAGATTTTCTTTGAGTAAGGACAGGTATAAGGTGAGGAACCTTCAATCCTTTGATTATAGGAGGTTTAGTGAACTTGAAAATTTCTGGAGCCGGAAATCATCAAATTTCTACATTCATTCTCGAATACCCAAATACTTAAATTCCTAAATCATCAAATTCTGAATCTTCAATATTATATACAATTAGGTAGTCCCATAAGTTTCTTCCCTTTCTTGATATAACATAAAAACGAGCATCGAGGAATACTTTGCAAGGAATCAAGAAGTAAATAATATTTTCTTAGAGAAGGAGGAGGGCGGTAGAGTAGAACACTTCATATTTAATGCAACAAATCTTGAACAATAAATATCGTGCCTACACTTTTATGGAACAACTTCGATGATTCGTGAACGGAGAATTTCGCGGGCAGGAAAAATTTGTCGGTCGAAAATCAGGAAGCTTTTCCGCGGAAATGTCAATAATGCCCGGCAGTCGTACATTGCCGTAAACATAATTGCGCGGTCGGGCATGGAGCTAGGTTCGGTTCATGAACCGAACAAAAGGAAGAGCTGCACGAGAGCCGGGTAAACACAATGCATTACGATGCAGCGTGGCACGGTCTCGGCGAGCAAGGAACACGCGAGCGGCAAGAGCGGTGGTCGTCCTTTCTACGTCCCTCATGCATGCACGACGTCCCCGACGCGGACAACCGGTGTCGTAACTTACGTGGCAGATGGCGATCCTCGCGGTCCCGCGAGTCCCGCGGCACCCAACGGAGATTAGATCGATTTTTCACGGTTGCCAAGAAAATCGCTCGCGAGAACGCGGCTAACAAGCAAGCTGATGCGAATCTCGCGGCCTGGATGAAACGCGCCGTATCCTAGGCGTCCTCCTCGGCTAGATCCGGTGTCCGGCTTAATCGCGGCAACCTCTACGGGACGGAGAACGCGAAACTCGCTAATGCGTTCGCGCAATTAATTATGCGAAAATTTACGAGTGCGCCACGGAGCCGAGCGAGTCGCGACCGGATAACAGGGCGGTCTCGCGCTAATATTTCACCGGGATCGCTTATCGCTGCCTCCGTGAACTGCCGGATATCGGGAGATTTATGCACGCCAGCCACCTGCGGTGACTTTATGGGCGAGGATTAAGCCTTTGATGATGGAACGACAGTATGGGAAGACGGGAGCCATTTTCGTGAACGCGTATCGCGTCGTTAACCCTTTGGGTATCGATTTATTTCGAATGATTTTTCTACGATTTTATTTTTTTGGTGCACGATGCGGCACATGACAGCATTTATGGACGAGTGTCGTAACGAGTTGTCCGTCAAATGTGCATAAAGGAGTAAGCACGAGAGTTGTCGGATATTGAAACGCAATCTTTGACATTTATCTCTTGTTTCAGTTAAAATTTTAGTAGTAGATTAAATTAGTTTGAAAGACTTTCACTGTTCATTTACCATATCATCAACATTATCAGTTGACTCGTTTTTATTTTATTCTATGTCTCAAAAATGTGTGAAAAGTTTCAAGAAGATGAAAAACGTTCATCAGTCAGGTTTCATACTTAATGACAATAACTTTTTAACAGCGAAAAACATATACATACGCTCTTGCGTGTCTATCTGATATACATACAGTATCTAATATGTAGAGTATGTAATGTACAGAAAGTCTATATAACATATTTAATATGTTTAAAAGATGCGTATATTCGACTAAAAATTTTGTAAATATCGAGAAATGTTTTAATATTTTAATATAGTGAAAATCTCAATGAGCATAACGATGCGCATCTAACATGCGAATATCGCTCAATAGTATGTATTGATGATAAATGATAAAGTCAAATTCAATTCGTTTAAAATCAGTCCTAAATAAACCGGTATCGATTACTGAGCTATAGAACCAAAGAATTAACACGAATCAAAGTTTTAATTTCATCGGAACAGCGTTTCACCGACAGAATCGAACGGATAAAGAAAAATTGCTACACTCCGCGAAATACGTATCGATCGTCGTCATCTCGCGTGGTCGAAAGGCGGGAAGCGAGCACGGTGATCGATAAATCAACGTGAGTGCTGGCAAATGTTCGCGTCGGTGAGGGCGTACGTACCCATACAACTTTCGAGCTGCTTTATATGAATCGATTCGGATCGTCGGTCGAAAGAAGAGCTCGTAAGTCGTGGCTCACGGCCAACGATACGAATCTGCTTCGATGTAATATTTAGCCGATCGCCGCTCCCCATATGCCGCCGAAGAGACCGGGGAAATGTATCAAGGTGTAATAGCCAGGAAATCGTCCGTTCGACTAATCGTAAATTTAACACCGATGCTCGAGCGTCGAACGGGGATGCGGAAGATTGATCGCGCTTGTCTCGCAAGACGAAGACGTTAACGTTGCGCTCGAATACCTTCGCGTGACGAACGGTCTTCGCGATTTCATTCCGATCGCGAATCGATTCGATACCGATTACTTTTTTAATTTTAGTAGCGAAGTTTGTTCGAAAGTTATTTTCATGTTTGTTAGATTTGACCAATACTTTTCGGTATTGAGCGATATTCTCCATAATTTACCGATATTCTTCAAGATTAATCGATATTCTTTGGAATTGACCGATATTCTTCAGAATGTACTGATATCCTTCAAAAATAAGTGGCAGGCTAGGATCGACGTGCTTCAACTTCGTTTAGCTCTTGAAAAGTACACGTGAATGGCGATTCAGACTTCACACCAGGCAGTATTAATCAATATCGATCAGTATTGGACTATTTGGTATTAATACATTTGATGGTAACATATTGTCGATATATTGTTATGGCTCGTTAAAATACCGATAATCGATCGATAATTAATAGCAGCAGCAATAGTTCAAGGTGCATATACATCATAATAGCAATGGACACGCAACGGACAATGGAAGAATAGGAACAAATTTGACCGTGTCGAAACTAGACAACCTTCAAGCACCTTTCCACTGATCAGCATGTAATATATTGACGAAATATATCAAAATTTATTGCTCATAAAAATTATGAATAATTGTGACCACATTCTCGTTCGTGCATTTCAACATTGGCTCTCATATAATCCTCCTTTTTAAGAACGGAAAGCAGTATAAATACAAATTTTCATTCACGGTTCCCAACACTGGCTCCTATACTAAATAATTTTGTTCATCTCAATATTGGATCCCATATAATCATTCTTTTTATAAACAAATATTTTTATTCATGGTTCTCAACATTGATTCACATACAATCATCCTTATTATAAACAAAAAGCAATATAAACAAAGATTTTCATTCATGCCTTCCAAAATTGGCTGTCATACAATCGCCTTTATATAAACAAAAAGTATTTTAAAAACTGACACAGCGTTTTGCTCCCGATTGATTCAAGATCAGCGTATACCTTCTACATACGCTAAAAAGTTCGAAAGAAAGAGAAACCGGTAGTACCGAAACCGAGTGGATCGCTGCCGGCAGGTCTGACGAATCCAGGGTCGATCGAAATATAATCGATCACTCCGCGGGCGACGGTGGATCGCGACCGCGGCGATGTAGCGCACGTGCGCGGATGCAATTTATTAGAGGATAAACAAGCGAGGGAATAAGTATGGTCGGAGCAAAGGGTCGGTCGGTAGCAGGCGGCTCCCGGGAAGCGGTCGTGTTTGGCGCGATCGCGAAGTAGCCGATGTCGCGGCGAGATCGCGTCAGATCGAGGCCGCCACGTCGAGAAAAACTAGTAGCGGTCCCATAGATCTGTCGATCCGAGCTGACTGCGTCCACCGCGGTACTGTCTTCCCGTTTTTTTCCCGAAAGGCTCGCTCGTTGCCAGCCTCCGTTCGCTCGCTCGATCCTGTGTCCGTTTGCCGCCGGTTAACCTCGCGGCTCTCCCGTTCTTTCCTGTCGCCTCGCGCCGCGAACTCGCGAGCAAACAATCCCTCTTCTCCTCTCCGCTTGGCCTCCTCTCTGGAGCCGGCTAATAAGCCGCTACCTTCGGACATTAAAGCTCGTATTACACGCCGGTCCCGTCGGTAATTGGACGCGTATTCAACCGGCCGGCGCAAGTAACACTGGATCTACCATCTCTTCCGAGTACGGGAGATCGCTCGATGCCTTCTTAATGAAAGGACACAGGAAGGATGCGGTGCGCTCCCGATGCCCGGACGCGGACCTTGCGAGCCCGGGAACTGGGCGCCATCGTGGCGAGCGTTTTACCTCGATCGCGCTCGATTTTTTGTTTACTATTGCGATACGGGGTGGTTGTGCGATAACCCTTTGCTGTCCTATGTCGAGCGTGGCTCAACATGACGTTTTTCCTTGATCGTGGAAATAATTCTGATAAATAGGTTGATTCAAAACGTTTTCATTTGTTTGCCATTTGTAACAAATTAGAAATATATTTGTTACGCAGTCTGCATTATTAGAATACATTTTATTGTAAACCCACTTCTTCATCTGTTTTGTAAATTAATGATTAAGGAGCTGTAGCTAAAAGAAATTAATGAAAATTAATGTTCAAATATGAACACGGCTGAATGATTTGACGTACGAACGTGATTACGGTGTCAACACATATCTTCGATATGTCTTAAGAATCTAGAAAAATCTAGAATATAGGTGAATGAGTAGATGAACAAATATGGTTGACTACGAATTTATTGAATCGATCTATGACTCGATGTACGAAGTTCCGATATGAAATTTCGAGAAGTTCTTTGCCGACGATGCAGTTGATCAGATAAACGAATGGAAGTGAAGACGTACAGAAAAAGTGTTAGCAAAGCGTTTTAATAAAGGTAGTAAAATGTTTTAAAAGAAACCTCGAATATCGTACCACCGTAATGCGATTAAGAGTGCGAGTTATAGAGGTAATCGGAGTCCGCAAACACGAATTCTGCAAAACAATTTGCATCAATTACGGTTTTGACATTAACACCGGTATCTACAAAACGCGCGTTAATTCGCAGAAAGTATGCGTTCGATTGATTTTAATTGCCGATTTCCCGACGAAACAGGGAAACGGTATGCGGGAGCCGCACCGGGGCAATCAAACGAAGGAATCATTCGCGACAGAGCCGATTAATTTAACCGAACATCGGCCGCGATAGAATCGTCCCCGATAAAAAGCAATAACGTCGTCTGGCAACGCGTGAATTTCTCTCGCACGTAACACCGCGCGGCGATCTCGGTCGCTTTCGCAAACCGAGCGCGTTTTCGGCCGTTTGCTTCCTCCGAAAGACCGAGACTTTTTTAATGGAGGCATATAAATCGACCGATAATCCACCGGACGGATTCCCGCGTGGCATGCAAATGAGCGGACGACTTTTTTATTCCGCCAGGATACGTATAAAATCTGCTTAATGGTATAATTTCGCTATTAATCTTCGCGCTGCCTCGTCCCGCGCGAGGACAGTTTCACCGTCGCAACGACCGCGCGTGTACGTGTGTCAATTCACCGCTAAATGACCGTGTATAATCTCGTGAAACGTAGATTTGGACCGAAAATAAATACCGAGGAACAAACCTTCCGCTCTGAGACGAACCACGAAGGGAGTCTAGAGTTATCCTATCTCTACAAAAAATAGCTTCCGAGCTTTGTAAAAAAAATCTCGAAAAGATAGTTCAAGCAACGATTGGTTTTTCCTTGCGCGCAGTAAGAATGTTAGCGAAGCATTACGATTGTTAGGGAGTAAAAATAATTTTTACGTCTAAAAACGTATCTGTAACACCATCCAATAGTATTAACTAATGCCCTTAAAAAAATTATAACGAATTTTCTATATATAGTAAACGTTCACAGTTCAATAATCACGAAATTCTGAATCGTGAAATTTATTTTTTAGATTGAATCTTTTTATTCAGCAAATATTGATTGAAATATAATCGATTTTTTTTCTCGTGACCGAAATTAAAAATTCGTCCCTGAAGAGGTTAATGAGATTTTAACCTAGAATTTCTGTGCGTGTTTCCTCTTAATCGAAGAAGCTTATGTTACAACCGAGTGTGCGTGTACGACAGCGAAATAAAAAAGGACGAGTAACGCGGCGTAATTATACGCGATTCGGTCGCGATATAGCGCCATTATTCCGTCATGAATTTTCGGCCTTATCCGAAGCAGTCCACGGCCTCCGAGAGAGACCGAGGACACTGGGATCCATCAGGCGAGCCTCGAGTTTTACGATCGACCAGTTCCAATATCGCACCGACACGGCAATAAATAATTCGATTTCGAAACCTGCGTGGATCGTCTCCGCCGTGAAACGATCGAGGTTCTTGAACGAGCATCACCGGACTGAGACACTGTTCTTGCCGTTTGTCTCTTTCTTTTGCCTCGTTGTAATGAACTTACCGAAAAGGAGCACCGGTGAAAGAGAACGAGAGCTTCTGGTTTTTTGATCGGTGCATCATCGGATTGTATTTCACGAACTCGCGTAATTCGATGGCGCACGTTATTGATTATAAATTTTTTCGTTCGAAGAACGGCCGAGTTTTATTTATACAATTATTGCTCTGGCCGTTCGGCCGGGAAGAGTAATGCAATGTTTTCGTGAATGTTATCTGCAATTACTGTTGTAAGTATTGAATTATTTCGAGGATTATCGAGTTTACGCGATACCGATGTTGCAAATCACTGAAAATTAAAGACTCTCGGTTTAATAATCGAGAAAGCGATTTTCATTTAAAGAGAGTCCGTTTTGTCGAGTTTCTTTACCGATACGATATTGAACCGTGTACAATGTATCGATAATGACATTTCTTAAACAATTTTGTAGAAGAGAATATTATTTGTTATTAAGAGGAGCTTCGATAGACTTCGTATAGAATTTTGTCAGAGGATACACTGTTGGATGTAAGTTTGGTCACAATAAATTCTACAAAATGTCTCATTACGTCAAACATTAACGTCGTAAAAATTGTACTAATTAAACTACTATCGTTCCCCTTTCATAAATGGCCTTGAACCTCGAAATTTTAAGTCTATTTTCAAGTAAACTCCGGACCTTGATATTTCACTTCATTTACTCTTCTCTGTTTCTTAGAATATCTTCGTAATACGTCGTTTCCGTTGTACAGTTCAGAAGTAGCGTTAAATAATACACTTTATGTCGGTATTTCGGCGAAAAACAACATAATGGATGGAAATTTTGTCGCACACTTTTTACGAGTTAAGATAGAATGTTGCGCATGCGAGACACCGAGCAGGAAAGGATTAACACGCGTAATAACTATAAACCACTCTCGTTGAATGAGGAACGTGAGCAAGGACCACCACGAAGAGCGCGCTCGTAAGATCTCGAAGACGATCATCGATACCGTCATTGAATTGCCAACAGTTAGCGATACCCAGGCTCGTAAGCAGTTGTACGTTTACCGTAATCAGGTCCACGAAGTTCGGCCGCGATTTCGCGCCGTTATATCGCCATCAATTCGATCCCTTATACCCGAAACAGCGAACCCTCGAGCGGGTAACGAGCGACACCGGTCTTTAAGGATCCTGTCGCGCGCGGATCGTGCGAGTTTTACGAGCGTCGCCGTTCGCGGCCAGCCCGAGGGAATAAAATCGCGATTCGAACGCGATCTCCTCTCCCGGGCCAGGTTCACGCAGCATCCAACCCGAAATTCCCTCGCATACATTCCTCTTTTTATATCGCGATCGATATCGTGCGACTGTAAATAATCCAAAGGTACCGGTCCCGCGAGCGTAAACGGTTCTGCAGCCGCATTTTCGGTCGCCCAGGAATCCGACCAATGATGCATCGGCTAGAACAGGGTGTCGTGTGCTCGGATTCGGGGACTTTCGGATCGTGGGAGATGAAATTTTCGGAGACGCGATTTTGGGACGGTGGGAATTTGGCATTTTTCGATGCGGAGTGCTAGGATGTCGAGATTTTGCAACTTTTTGCACTCCGCGAGTTTGGAATTTGGAGTTGGTGGGATCTTCGGATTTTAGGACTTCGGAGTTTCAGGATTCTAGGATCTTTGAAACTTTGAGACTTTGGAGTTTCAGGATTCTGGGATGTTTGAAATTTTTAAATTTCGAAGTTTCGAATTTTTAGGTTTTTTGATATTTTGACACTTTGGAGTTTTAGGATTTTAGGGTTTTTTAAACATTGGGACCTTGAAGTTTCGGAATTTTAGGATTTTTTAAACATTGAGACCATGCAGTTTCAGGATCAGGATTGAAGTTTTAGAATTCCATGATTTTTGACAAATTGGTACTTTTGATTGCAAGATTGTATGATTTTCGGAACTTCAGAATTCCAGAATAATGGAACTTTTTCAAAATTTCCAGACTCTCCGATCGTATAAATAATTCAGATAAATTGATTAGTTCAATACGTTTCAAAATGTATTGCAATACATTTTATCGAAAATTCTTGATCTATTTCGTAAATAAATTCAGGAGCCGTAGGTAAAAGAAATTAATGAAAAACAAACGGTTAGCATAGAATCAGCGCCTACCTGGTTACACAATAGTATATTCAATTGCACAATGCATTCATGTACAAATATCCGAATCTCGTTTCGAAGCTGGACCCGAATATGTAATTCCAAATCAGAATCGAAATTTCGTCTCGGGTGGATCAAGATATTAACGCTCGCGCGAGATCTCGATCCGTAAAAATCCGAGGGTCCCCGAACTAGAGAATCCGAGTTCGCGATGATGGTATGCGCGATCAGAAGTCAGAGAATTTTAAACGCGAGCGGAATCGCGCGAGGGGTCGAATCAGAGCCGAAAGAATGGCGGCAGATAAGCATCCCGACCGGTCGATTTCGTGGAAACCTCGAGTAGGTTTCGGTATCGAGCAGATCGTCGGCCGAGGCGTAGAAAATTATCCGACTAGAGAAAAGGGTCCGATTTCGGAAGCGTCATTAGTTATGTCGACGTTGGTCATTCACGAGTTACGTTAATTTCGTGCTGTCGTCCCGAACGAAGCGGCGGCGGAGATAATCGGCTTGCGCAAGTCGGACGGACGCTCGATTTCTCGGATGGAGAGGATAAAAACGTGAAAAAATAAGGTCGAGCGGAGGGAAAAGAGTAGCAGATCGAAGCTGAGACGAGCGTTAGGCACGGAATACCGATCGGAACGCCGACGCCGAGCGTGCGCCTCTTTCGAATGACATCACTACGGTGACCGAGTTCGTTTGATTTAAACGCGGTTTCTTCGTGTAGGTTGCCGCTTGAAATATCACGTAACCCGCACGCTCCGGCTCGAGATTATGCACGAATTATTGATACATCGAAGAGTGGTTGATTATCCGCTATGTTATAATTTTCGTCGATGTTTCCTCCACGAGGGTTTGGTCAAGAAGCGTATTAGGCACCCGAATTTCTATGCGGACACGTCACTCAATTTCTACGGTAAAAGTCTGCACGTAAGATTATTATACGGAGAAACATATTAGATCGACTATGAATCAGCACATCTTCAGTTTCTCCGATAGAAATCTATGCGCAAGGTTATTATATCGAGAAGCGTATTCTCTGAATAGGCAGGTCGGTACTGTTCTAGTTTCTCTACTAAAAATTTGCAAGGTTTACTATACCAAGATATCGATCCATTAACTGTGGAGTTTAGTTTTAAATATTCTGTGCGTAATTAACACTTTGACTGTCACGTCATCCACATATGGGTGATGCTTGAATTTCCATGTTAATCAATCATCTATATTATTAAGAATTTATTTATTTACACAATTGGAAGTATTCGTATTGATTACTCGGAACTATGAATTATAAATAGAGCAGTATATTGTGAACATATTCGGTTACATTTCATTATCATAAAAGTACTAGCTAGTCAAATTTTCATCTGCCTCATTGTGGCAGTGAACGTGTTAAAATTGGACAATAGCCACCACATATAACGCAGGACAGCATATAATGTCCACGTTATGTAATATACCTGAATGTAATGTAATATAAGGTGCACATAATGTAATGTACATGAATGTAATGTAATGTGCACGAATGTACATGCCACATGGTACCACCTGATAGCGAATGCCCGAGATAAATGATGCAATTATTGAACGCGTAAGTTAAAAAACAGTGACTTTTCCGCATATGCAGCTTCTTGCGGGAGAAATGTTATCCTACCGCGTACTTTGCCCCGCGATTTCCACCAACCAGAAGGTCGATTACAGTTGCAGAACGTATGCCGCGGTTCCACGAGTCGAAAGCTTGTTGTTACGGTGGTGAGATATATCGGCGAGGTAGGTTGCTCGTAGCACGGTGCCGTGTTGCAGCGTCAAAGGGAAAGGGATCATGGTCGCAGGGTGAACGAGAACGCCGAGGGCGTCGGGGTTGCTGGTCGAAGCCGCGACACGCTCGGTGCTCCAGGTACCTCGTACAATCGTGAATCCAAACGAACGGCTTTTGAAATCGGATCCACCAGATATTTCTCGACCCGGGACCCGGGCTATGGCCCGCGCAGGGGGAAAGGGCGAAAGCCCATCGTCTCAGTTACAATTTGTGTTCGCACTTAAAAGAAACATTACCTGGTGGGACCGGGTCGAGGATAGCGCGGACGCCTCGTGTGTGGTCCTACATAACGCCCTCGACCGTATCTCGAATCGTTCGTTACCGATTCGATTGGAGCCGTTCGAGCCGCGAGAGGACGAGCCAAAGTGCCACTTAAAAGTAGACTTCTCCCCTTAATTTTCGCTCGGGGCCAACCGACCTCGGGATCCTCCGCCGCCTCGAATTCGTTGCGTCCTAGGATCATCGTTTCGCTAAATGTCGTGTAATTCTACTTTCTTCGCTCGTTTATATTAGGTCGACCGGAAGGCTCTGTCCGATACTTTCGTTCCGAATTCGAACATGTATGCGCATGTATATATAATTGTATTCAGCCGTAGATTGCTTTATAAATGCATTTATATACATGTGTGAAAACTGCATCATTTTCTTCCTCTTCGTAAACGGACAGAATTTACCGGTGGGCCTAACAATAAATACGTGGTATTAAATCAATGAAGTCAGAATTCTTTCTCGAATTTGAGAATTCGAACCTAACCACACACAATTGTGCGAGCATTAATTGCATCATTTTCTTCCCTTTGAATTAAGAGGACAGAACTTTCTGATACACATAATATATTTTCGGAGAAGGGGACGCAGATAGAGATCTATAGATCTAAGGAGGTACAAATCAGTTAATTATGTCCTATGTATGTACACGTTCATTTAAAACTTAATTTTGATGCGGCTCACTTTAATGAACCGCTCATTTGTCGAATAAAAGTACAGTCGTATCTCGTTCTGCGTAACCTCAGTTGGTAAAATTTATAATATAACTAGCCCATATCGAATTCTCGGTCGTATTTATTGGCCGTACAGGTTTATCGCGTATATTACTCATAAATCAAGGAATGGGAGCACAGAACCCGCAAGACATCAAACGTTGCATAACGATATGGGGCCGTAAAACGCGAGCGAACGACAATGCTCGACGACTTCCAAATAAGCGACAGGCGATTCCAGAACCAGTCACGACCCCGTCGATACGCTTTTCCCGAAGCGACGACGGCGGAAAAAAACAGAACGTTCCCTCGAACCAGTTGTCGCGTATGAGTTCGCGTACCTTGACACGGCGAGCCGTCGTGGAATTCGCCGCAATCGAGCGAGCGAAAAAGTCGCTTTTCCTATAATTGGCACGCGAGTGGCCGTAGCGTTCGGACGGTCGCTCGCGCGCCGAAGGCGTGGCGTGCGAACCGCCACGTGGCGTAACACACCGACACGATGATAATTGCGCGCGCGCGAAAACACGCGTGACACCCGCGTATTTTCCGTATCGCAAGACGATACATGCCCACGCGTTCGTTCGTTTTTTTAGTATTTGTCCCGCAAGTGAAAGCGACGCGAGCATTTTTAACCCTCTGCGAACGTATTTTTATGGGTCATTCCACGCAGAATCGATCACTTTTTGACCTCACCATCTGCGATGTTGTTTTAATCAAAATATGGTGTAGTCTATGTGAAACGAGTGGGGGTTTAAGTCATCATTTTGCCGATTTCGAATTTGTTTAAAAATTGCAAGCCTTCGAAGTTCACAGTTTTTGCCTATTTCGCGAATATAGACATCACTTACGAATTTTTTTTCTCAGGAACTACACGTCCGATTGAGCTAAATTTTTTTTTGTTTTATTCATAAAGGATTGGACTACTATAAAATCTTTTTCCTGACGTCGTCAGTTTGTTATATAATATGAAAATATTTAAACACATTCCTCTTTTACATTTTTCGAAAAAAACCATACCTGATTAAAATTTGAAAAAAATATATTATATTCCGTGAAGCTTCCCTTTTAAAATTAGACGACGATTATACCCATAGTTGTTTTTCTGGAATTCTTGTAGAAAAGACGTTTTATTAAAATAATTTCTATTATATCAGGAACATCAATTAATCAACGCAGATACGAACGTAGAAAACGATTGTTCAAAAATCGAAGAGACCAAGGTGTTTTATGCATATGTGCAAAATATACATATTTTGTCCACACAGGTCACCAGACGCCGGATATATCCGGCACCCATACCGAAAGAGTTAAACGATCCCCCCACCAGCTTAAACGAAAATCGAAGCGATGATAATTGCGCGCGTGCGCGGAAAAGACGACAATCGCGCGTCTTCCGTACCGCGATACACGCCCACGCATTTGCTCGTTTCTTAGGATTTGCCCCGCCAGTGAAAGCGTCGCGATCGTTTTTAAACGATCCCCCCCGAAAATCGAACCGGTCCGGCGACGATCTGTTCACCGATCGTGCGGAATTCCAGCGAACGCGGTCATCTTCGTCCGCCATCGACGATTAAGGCGACTTTTCGACCATGTTATTCGATTATCGTCGACCGTTGATCGGATGATTATTAAATCGAATTAACGTGCGGCCCGTGTGTCCGAAGATTATACCGCGGGGTGCTTGGGTAATTTTTATTCCAGAATTAATGCGTTTCGGACCGCGCGGATCGTCGTGCGCTTTCTTGGAATAAAAATGAACTTTTTCCGTTTCGTGTCGGAAAATAGCGACGGTAGGATGTTCTCGCCATTGCAGTGTGTCTTACTACACGCTTTTATTGTGGCAGTCTCGTGACAGATTAAGCTACCTGTATGTCCAATACAGCAAATCAAACGTTCCTTTGTTCGATGGCTATGTTATGGTTTGCTAATTTTCTGGGAATTTGAGCGACCTGAAAATTTGGGGATGAGTTGAGAATTCGGGAGTTTTGAAATTTGGCGACTTGAATGAAACATGGGGCCGAATGAATCGAGCTAATCGAATTAACATGAATTGCAAAATAATTTAAATTATAGTAATTTCGCGATCCAAGAAGAAACAGGTTGTAAAAGATAGTCATCTTCTTGGATCTGGTTCTCCTGAGTAAATAAAAGGTTTCGACGAAGCTTTATAATTATTTGACAGAGAAAACCGTGCACTACTTTTTAAATTATACGGAACGCGAAGAAAATGGTTAATAAAAATGTCCTGCAACAATCGACCAGAAACTCCTACGCTACGTTGGATCATCGATGACCCACAATATTACAAGTGCACTGCAACTGATAATTATGTACCCCTTAATAATACAGATCAATCTGCACGATAATTATATACTGGTTATTATGAAATGTTTCGAGATAATATACCACTTAACCTTTCAACCACTACAGGTGCGCGTATTACTCCATATAAGTGAATTTCCTATTTTCTTGCATCACTTGTTGCATACGTACATACCGCAACTTTACTTTTAATTACACTCACTCATATATCTGTGTACGTGTCTACTTCTCGCGTTCGAAATACTTTTGTTGTGCTGTTCAACCTATTGTGTGAATTGGGAACTTGTGGATTTGAAAATGTGAGAAATTGGAAGTCTGTGCATTCGGATACTGGTGACTTGAAATTTGTTGGTGTAAAAGTTGGAGATTGCAAAATATGGAAAACTGGGAATCTGGAGATTCGAAAATTTGTGAGATTGAGAATTTATGGATTTGAAAGTTCGAGATTCGAAAATTTGTGAGATCGAGAACTCGGGAACGTGACGCCCGAAGATTTGAAAATTGTAGAAATTGAGAATTTCTGCATCTGAAAGTTGGAGATCAGAAAATGTGAGAAATTGCAATTCGTAGATCAACAAATTTGGAATTATCATTTCCAACAATATATATTGATAATGAGAAACCGATCGATCACCCGGTTTCCCGCGAGAGATTAGCAACCACCTCTCGGTGGGTCAGCAGCGACCCACGTGAGCAGTAAAAGGTCTTTCTGTCGCGGGCCAAGGTGTCCTCGATACGGTTCCAAATAATCTCGGTAATTGATCGAGCGGCATCGCGCGATTAAACCGCGCGTTTTAATGCTGGCCAGCGGCGGTTTCATAACTTAAAACGCTATCCCGCGAGCCGTCCACATTTTTACGATAATGGCGGCGGCTAAATTATCGCCGTGCGAGGAATGAATTTTCAAAAGCCGAAAGTGGCCACAGGTTTGGCCGAGTTGATCGTTAAAATGTTTGGAGCACGCGCGTCAGCGTATCTCGCGACATCGAGATTCCACTCCAGCTTCGGTGGCTTAGAGGGGTCACAACCGAGGAAAAATGTCGCAGGTGCGTTATCAACGATCGCCTCGTAAACTTTTACGCTTCTTTCCGTACGAACTTTCGAATCGAATGGCTCGCGCTCGAGCTACTTTCCCTCGGATCCTCGCGACGCCGACATAAACTCGCGCGAACGTACATTTATTGAGAGACAATCCTCGTCTCGGCTGATACGAGTCGACAATTGGCGTAAGAGTCTATTTACGCACAGCAGGAACCCTCAAAATTTTATCGTCCAGTCGGAACTCAAACTTAAACATACTTCATCCGTACGAAACACGGTGGACGGAATCATTTCTATTGCGTCACTGAAAATTCGATTTTACGCATACTATAAAGTGGATTTCTCGTTCAATTTGGGGATACAAGCATGCGAGCCTTGAGATTAAAGACTTTGACATTTGGAGACATTGAGATATAAAGAGTTTGAGATTTGGGGACACTGAGATTTAAAGAGTTTGAGATTCGAGAACTCTGAAACTTGACGACCCCAGGATTTAAGGACTTTAGAATGCAGGATTTTGAAAAATTTACTTTAGGATCTAGGATTAGATGTCACCAGAAACATAGGGATTTGGTGGCCTACGAATTTATAGATACAGAGAAATTGCAAATTAGATATTTCGCGGTGTAGCAATTTGGAGACATAGAAATAAATGGATTTGCGGTATGGAAATCTAGGAACTTGGAGGTCCAGAAATTTGTGGATTTACGAATCTGGGGATTTAAGAATTTATCTAATTTTGGGTCTTAGATATTTGGCAGTGGAGTAATTTTGGGACATAGATATTTGGCAATGGAGAAATTTATAAACGTAGAAATTTAAAAACCTAATTATCATAGCAATTTAAGAATCGAAGAATTCGATGACCTAAGTACTCGACGACCGTCGAGTTTGAGGCCACGGGGAATTAGGAATGATCCGTGGGCGCGTTAAATGGCCGAGAATTAATTCGCCAAGCGGAACGAGGCCGATTAACACGTCCACCCGTTTTAACGTGCTCGTAAATATCCGATATGGGTGTAATTCTCGGGTCTCGCGCGGTACTGTGTTTAATACCGAAGCGATCGCGATAAGACGACGTAAATTATGCGACTCTCGTTCGTGTTGCGCGATATTACCCTCGGATTGTTACAGTTACTTACTTTCGAGCGAAGCTTTCGACCGTGTTGGTGGCCTCTTCTGGCGTCCTGACGAAACGCGTGGGTGCGATGAATGAAGTTCTGTCAGGTAGACCGTCGGTGATGGCCTTCTGGCTTAATTGAAACTCCTTGGATAAATGGGGGACAATTAATTTGGCCGGTCATTAATTTGAAAAGAACGTTCCTTTTTCCATCAGAGAATGCTGATGGATTTAAAGTGGGCAATATATACAGATTAAATTTATGTATCAGATTAGGTCAGAGTTTAAGCGAGGACCGCTATATAAATTCGAGCGATAAAATTATGCGTCGCATTCTACTTCGGTAAGTCTTAACCTTTAATTAACGTCGCGCCTTTCTTTTCTGTAACTGACGTCATATATCTGGAAGACACCCGATATTCTTTCTTAAAGTAATCATAAAATATTTACTTTCTTATTGCTTCTTTATTATATTCAGTTAATACCAAATTTTTGTAATGGACAATTTAATTGTAAGCATACAAGGAAGGTAAGTTAAAAAATAATTACATACAAATTAATAGTATCAATAAAATTGAGAAAACAAAATTTTCTCGGAATTTTAAAGAACTCTAAAATATGCCTGACAGACGGATGACTAAGGGTTAATTATATTTTAATACATTTGATAATCCGTAAAATTTCAATGCGACATCGAAATCTTCACGATTCTCTTCGACGAACAATTGATCCGCAATTTCGTTAAATCCATAAATTAAAATACTTCCACTAAAACGTGTCGCCCTTTCTCGCCAACTTTATCAAGAATTGCTGAAACTTAAATCGTTACAAAATTTGTGATTTTACAGTCATCCTGGTTACAGTGCCAAATATAAATATAAATATCTGGTATAATATAAAATAATTTTCGAAACTCCATAATTTTGAACGGTCCTCGAATCAATCTTTCGAAACGTTACAAGCCTCGCGACCAAATTGTTTCGTCAGCGAGGAAACAAGGATTCGTGTACCGATGTCAACACCATCCAGAAACATTGAGAATACCGTGAACAACAACTGCAGGTTGTGAACGAGGCTGAGGGGCTAGGATATTTAATCGCACGCCTAACGTGGACCACACCGAAGGCGATACGGTCCGAAGGATATCATCGGGCCGCGTTATCGCGACCTATTAGACACGCTTGTAGTCTTACGAGCTGTCGTAACCGAGCCCACTACGTCGCTTTACCAGTTCTCGACTTACACGAAACAGGCCTCGGGTCGGGGGTCAGTTCTTCAGCATCGTGGCTACCGGTAAGCCAGAGGATCGGGGGACGAGTCGTCAGGTGTCCTTGACCGGTACCGATCGAGAGATCGACGTCATGCGATAGAGATAGAGTTAATTAATTGACGATAAACGTAGCGGAGCCGTCGACGTTAAATCCCTTGATCTACGATCGATAACGATGTCCTCCCATAGAAGGATTCCGTGTTCACCAACACTTTTCAACATTCGTGAGTGATTTTCGATGTTTCGTTACATGGTGCGTATGAGTTCGCAAGAACTCGAATAAGAACGAGAGTCGTCATTTTCGTGTTTCAAACTCGAAATACTGAGCCAGGTT
Source organism: Coelioxys conoideus (assembly GCA_947623535.1). NCBI lineage: Eukaryota > Metazoa > Arthropoda > Insecta > Hymenoptera > Megachilidae > Coelioxys > Coelioxys conoideus. The sequence continues at coordinate 7,322,163 of OX392455.1, read as the reverse complement.
AATCGCGATCCAAATGCCTCCGTTTCAAGATATATGTATCGTAAGTTTTTGAATTAAAAAATTGTGTACGAATGAAAGAAATGGTACAAGAAAATTAATATCTCAATAAATAATCTAATAATAAGACCAACTTACATCTATCATACGTAAGTTCTTGAATAAAAAAATTGATTATCAATCAAACAAATGGTACCGGGAAGTTAATACCTGAATAAGTAATCTAATGATATAACACGGTATATACAGGGATTTAAAAGTAAGGAGACCTTTGAAATTGATTACGTGTCTCGATATAATACATATGCTTCGCTATTAGACCTGGAAGTAGGGTTAAATTCTTTGAATTTTTTTTTTTTGGAGTAACTGGTCCAATGTAATCCTGTTACGAACAATAATGTCCAATTGCTCTATAAGGAATACCTGGATACTCAAACGTTTCGTTTCCAAACAATCATTCTGCAAACACGATGATATACAAATGATGGAAAAAATGAAAAGATAGAGAAACCTAGAAACATTCCAAGGATGTAAGAAATTTTTAACGTCGATATCGAGGCGGGTAATGGGAATGATCCGCACGAGTATTTATATTGTTTAGCTACTAGAAAATACTGGAATATTCTGGCGTTTATTCCACGGTGCATAGATTAGAACGGCGATCATTTAGGAACGTCATCCTGAAAACCCGAGGGAAAATTTAAAACACGATAACGAAACTGAAAAAAGGCGAAAGACCAGTGATTCGAAGATATACTGTTATACACCATTGCACGGGTAAGAACGCGACACCTTTACGGAAATTTCAATCTCCGGGTAATACACGGCGAGTTAAAAATCATTTAACAAATTCTAGAATGAAAGTCGATGCTAAGGAAAATTCCAAGGTAATGCAATGCGCGAAACGATATCCAAGACATAAAACGGTATTCCTCTGAAAGCATCGAATACGATGATTTCTGGTATAAAACGCGTTAAATGCCAAGCCTCGCCGCGAAAATGATCCCACGATCGGGGTTGGTTGGCTCTTGCTGCTCGAAAATCCGGGCAAGGCTCGTCCGCAAAGGTCTCCAGATGCGTTGACCTCCGCTAGACCATTAAATGATGAATATTACCGGCAATTACGAGTATCCACCAGTCATTGTATGCGTGAATCGACCGGTCACAAGCCGCGTGTTCGGCCGTTATCGTGCACACGCACGTATAGGTGCACGCGTACGGGGTGAGAGTGTGCATCGAAAAAAAGAAGAGACAACCGGTTGTGCTATGCTCGCGGGATCATAGAGCCCCACTCTCGAAAGCGACCTCTTCGCGGCTCTACCGCGAGAAGATGACATCGGGGTTCTCAACCTCTGCTCTATCATTTATCTCGCACCACTTCTCCCATCTTCTTCCACGTTTATCTCTACCGATCGTCGTAATATTCCCTTAATTACGCCGATACCGCCCTTCAAATATTTACGCCGACGGTTAAAAATCGAGCAGGGTGTTCAAAATCATGTCTTGGCATTAAACGTTACATCTCACCGGATTGACCATTTTAGGTCATCAAATGAAACCATGTAGAGCATTGAATTACACATTACGCGTCGCCAGATTGAATATTGTATGTGGTCAAATTAAACCATGTAGAAAATTGGAATGAACGTTACATGTCAACAGGTTGAACATTTTATGTCATCAAATGAAACCATGTAGAGCATTGAATTACACATTACGCGTCGCCAGATTGAATATTGTATGTGGTCAAATTAAACCATGTAGAAAATTGGAATGAACATTACATGTCAACAGGTTGAACATTGTATTGCATCAAATTAAACCATGTAGAAAATTGATTAAACTTACATATCACTAAATTAAATACTGTATGTCATCAAATTAATTTATTTATTACATTATTTTAAGGTTTTCTCATCGGTAACATTGGTGCAAATTGGAAAACCAGATCGATGACTCCACGCGAGT